>OX359271.1:12872709-13580209 GCA_947179155.2 Hedera helix
TGCATAAAATAAAAATAAGTCTGTACATAATCCATGAAATGAGAAATGATAATAAAACGAACAGGCTTAAATACAGAGGTCCTAGCCTATCAAGGTCTAATCAGTAAAATCTATGCCGTCAATGAAGGCATCATCCTCAAACTGATCTACCGACAAATCCGGGGGAAGAGAAGCTTCACCCTCACAGTTCAGGTCTGGGCAGGAATAGAACGGCATTGGGGCATCCGATGGGCCGGGGGCCGAGCCAAAATCAGATCCGTGCGGGTCCGCGACATAAGCCTCCTCCGGATCTCGGCCCAAGCTCCGAACAAAAAGAGATAGCTGATCCACCTGCCGAGTAAGAGACGCAATCTGGTCCGAATGGGTGGGGACACGGACACACTCCATCCAATCTGCCATCATCACCGACCCGTGAACCAGGTCTCCGAGGAAGAAAGTGGCACGAGTCTGAGGTCCGATAGTGCGGGGTCTCCACCAGGCACTGAAGCTCTCGTTCGTATGAGGACCAGCCGACAGCATATATCCGTCCTCCCCGGCTATCAGAGCCTCGGGAAGGTGGGCATCCGCGAACCAAAATCTCTGTGAGGGAGGGGCAAAAGGGACACGAGCCTCCCCAGTAACACATCTGATGGCACGCTCCCCCAGATACAGCTCCCATCCACCATAGGTCAGAAAAGGAATACGACGGGTGGACAAGGCCAGCTCCAGATCCGCAGCATAGCCACCAGCAAGTCCAGCCGCCAAGTGATCCGCCGTGTAGGGAACCCAGGTCACATCCGCGGACGAGATCAGCTCTAACTGCAGCCGACAATGAGCAAAGCTGTCTGACACGGGGGTCTCCGCAAGAGTGCTATGGTGCCATCGACGACCCCTGGGGTAAGTCTCCGGACCGAGGGTAGTAACTGGCCGCAAGCAGGGCAGCCGCTCATAAGCCCAAAACTGATAAACAAAAAAGAGAGACATAAATACCAGGGACGACAAAGGAATGAAACAAAGTGAAAAGCGGCACAAGGAATATGACTTACCAGCAAAAAGGGATAAAACCCCAGCCAAGCATCAGTCTGGCCCTCTGAGCGAAGGCGAAGACCATGAAGGAAATAAGCAAAGGTGAAAGAGCCCCAATCATAATCGCCAATCCGATCAACATCCCGGGTAGCTCCAACGATACTGAAGTGAATAGTCGAGGAGTTGTTCCCCAGAAAACAGCCCCTCATAATGGTCAAAAATAAGCGCCGAAGCAGGAAGTCACGAGCGGATCGGTCCGCGGGAAACGACTCAGAGAGAACCCCTCCGATGGCATCCACGGCCAGTGCACCGGATCGGATGCTGCGGGCCTTAAAGACTTTCTCCTGAGGACTAAAACCCAACAAAGAGCGAACAGCAGCGGGGGTAATGTCCGACTCCAAGGGAACCCGGGGTCCAGAGAACTCCATCCCAGTGATATAACGCCAGTCTAATGGGGTCAGCAGCAACTCACAATCCAGAAGATGAAGAGACTGTGTCTGGTGAAACCAACGCTCAGATAAGGCCCTCATGTAACCCCACGGACACCGGCGAGGGGCAATGGTAAAGAAATGCCTGAACCCCCAAGAATCCACCATTCCCCTGTAATCGGGATGCAGCGCGTGATAAAGAGGGTAGATGCTGAACCAGTTACCCCGAGGTTGGGTAAATTCAGGAACCTGTGACAGCCATCAAAAGTTAGGCATGGTAACCATGAGGATTTAAATCGAACTTAGACGATGGATATACCTCGTTAGCTGCAAGGTAGGCTGAGGGGTGACTGCTGAGATCAGGACCAAGCAAGTCCGGTATCCTGGCGTGGGCCCCCGGTAAGGTCCGACGCGTGGGTGGAGGAGCCGCTGTGCCAGAAGGGCCCGCCGCTGCCTCAGCTGGGGCATCCTCATCGACAGCAGGGAGAGCGGGGCGAATAATGGACTCTGCCAGTCTACGGGAATGACGAGTCAAAATTGGAGCGGGAACCGAGGCAGCCGCTCTACGACGGCGGACACCAGCAACCCGGGGCACTGAGGAACCACTGGGAGCATCAGAATCCATGACTGAAACGGCATCACGAAAAGGAGGTACACCCTTAGCTCGTTATCTTTCAAGAAAATATTATTGCATGTTGCTAAAAATCATAGGGCAGCGTAACATATTTATGAATAAAAAAATGCATAAACAAATCCCTAGGGGTGCGCTAGATTTTCCGAAATTTCGACAGAGTTTCGTTTGTAAAATGGACATCCCATGCACGATCAGGCATGTTTAACCAAGTCAGACAACCAACAAATCCCAAATGCAAGCAAAATAATGCATCATGAGCATAAAAGGATTAAAACAATGGAATTTTCAAAATAATAGAGCATGATTGCAAGACCCAGTATTTTTATGCTACGTCTAACATAAATATCTCATAAGAGGCATGCATTGCTAAGATTAAAACATTTAAACAAGTAAATACATAACCAAATGAAAGCGAAAATCAAAGAAAAAGGAGTTAAAACGTTACCCAAAGCGCGTAAACTGATCTAATCGGAGCAGATTTTGCCAAAAGTTGCCCAAAAGACGAAAAAGCCGAGTAGGGGACGAAGAAAACCGAAAACGAGAGGAAGAAAAGTGAAGAAAGTGACAGATCGTGACCCATCACGATCTGAAATAGGGACCGATCCCAGCCGCAGATGCATCTGCGGCTGGCCGCAGATGCATCTGCGGCTGGTCTCGGTGACCCTTTTGCCCCCCTTTTGTTACCTCGAGTCAACATGTAGCGTGTCACGTGATAAAATACAAGATTTTAGAACCCCATGACCAATGAAAAACGACCCGTCAGATACGAGACCTGACCAATGGAAAAAACGACCGGTCAGATACGAGACCTGACCAATTGAAAAAACGACCCGTCAGATACGAGACCTGACCAATGGAAAAAACGACCGGTCAGATACGAGACCTGACCAATTGAAAAACGACCCGTCAGATACGAGACCTGACCAATTGAAAAACGACCCGTCAGATACGAGACCTGACCAATTGAAAAACAACCCGTCAGATACGAGACCTGACCAATTGAAAAACGACCGGTCAGATACGAGACCTGACCAATTGAAAAACAACCCGTCAGATACGAGACCTGACCAATTGAAAAGCGACCCGTCAGGTATGAGACCTGACCAATTGAAAGGCGACCCGTCAGATACGAGACCTGACCCATTGAAAAACGACCCGTCAGATACGATACCTGACCAAATTGAAAAACCAACCGTCAGATACGATACCTGACCAATTCAAAAAATGACCCGTCAGATACGATACCTGACCAATTCCAAAACGACCAGTCATAAACGATACCTGACTCTTCATAACGACCGCCGGAGACGAGACCCGGGCAATGTTCATTCGTAACTTTGAAAATAACCTCTACATGAACATATTGAATGTGACATCGCATCATCTGAACGCATGTGCGGCATCGTTAAATATATATTTGGCATTTTCATGCATCGGGTGCCTACTTCTTTATCATGTCCATTTCATATTTCATTCCATAGACATGATAAAGAGGGGCAGCTGTAGACACCCAAATTTTGCACTTCTCTACTAATCCTGGCAGGAGGGCAAAAGCGTCATTTGACCTGACATGCGGAAAGAAAGGTGGACCCCAACACCAAGCCACCCCAGCGATTTACGATCAAAGCCGCCACCACGGACAACGAGAATCCGATCACTTGAGGCAGGGCGAACAATGGATCCAGAAAAGCCTGAGCCAACCACAAAAGACGACTGATGGCCACTCCGCTTACAATGTTCGGGGGTCTCGCTCCCCGGTGAGCGAGCGGCTGCCCAGCTCGCCGGTGAGCTGGCGGGGGTGGAAAGGGGGCAGCGCCCCCTGGAAGCCAAGCATAATTATCCTTGATTTAAGGAATTCCTTATTTGTAGGAAACTGAATGATTTAATAAATTTATCTTGTTGTAGTCTTTTTTGTAATTATTTTGTATATGTTTTATTTTTGTAATTACTTTCTAATTGTTGTATATTAATGTTAAGGACCCTTTAAATTATGTCTGATATGCTTCTACTGTGCTGGTTTGTTAAGCTTAATGAACTCCCCCAGCTGAAGGACCAAATCTCACCTCTAGGGTTGAGATAAAGTCATCTAAAGTATTAACTGGTCTGGACTCCTATAACAAGCTATACCATGAAAGGGCATTTTCCCTCTTTGTGGAAAAAGGCTATTTGTAACCTTTGATCACGGGGTATCTTATAATATTCAAAAAAGTTTTATGCCTTTTAAACCCATTCATTCGGATTCGTACCATCAAACTTAGGAAAATCCAACCAAAGTGATCTAGCATATTCCCCCATTACCTTTAAATAAAGGATTGTCGCTAACCTTAGAATTTGAGGATCCCTCTCCCGAGTTATGATTTGCTGCTGAATGTTCATAAATATAAGCTAGATTGCTTATCTGTTGGAGGACAGCTGCTAACATTTCCTTTTTCCTTGTTTGTTCTCCACGCATGCTATTATTCTCCCCTTTTAATACTGTCGGGCTATATTTGTTTACAAAAAATATATTTAGAATTGGACTATTTACGTTAATTTAATACTACTTTACACTATTTAATCATTTAATGAGGGATTATTAATTATTTAATGTTGGACTAATAGTCTCATAAAGCCATTTAATAGCTTAAAATGAGAGAGACTATTAATCTCAATTTTTTCATGGGATTGTATAATCTCTATATAAATAGCCTTAGGAATGATAAATAAAAATAGTCCATAGAACTATTTAATCTCCATTCATTGAATAAAATAATATTAAATAATATTAAATTAATACAAATTAATAATCTAATTCTAAGTATATTTTTGATAAACAAACATAACATCAGTGCTTCGGTCAGTTGAGCTTGTTGAGTGCCTTCTGCCATGTCGTAAGAACGCGGCTCTGATGCCCACTGTTATGGTCCTGGAAATTAATGAAGAAAATTGTAAATTTAATTTATGGTAATTCGAGGTTGCCAGGTCCTCCTTTACTCAATTTTGTAGAAATAATGTCTGATCTCCTTCTCATTCCAGATACAAACTTAAATACCGACTCCAAATAACAACAAATGCATGAATATAGCCCACTAATAGAACTAACCCACTATGCATAAAAACTGACCACTAACTTGATAACTGACTCGGCCCACTAATAGGTAGCTAACCAACTAACCAACCCAACACGCGTGTATTACAAAAAAATTCAAAATAACATCTATATAATAAAACAGAGCGACTCAAATCCCAATACTTCAACATCCAACGGTCTCAAATTAATTTAGATTTCAACATCCAACAGTTTAAAATCCTTTAAGGCTTCAACATCCAACGGTCACTAATCTACCTCTCATTCCCCCCCTCCCAAATTCAAATTCTAACTTTCAAAAATCTATCTACTCACATTTCCCACCCAAAACAAATTCTCCACTATAATATAATAATAATAATAATAATAATAATAATAATAATAATAAAGTAATAATAACTAGGATAATAATAGTAATAATAATAATAAAATAATAATAATAATAATAATAATAGTAATAGTAATAATAATAATAATAATAATAATAATAATAATAATAAGAATAATAAAATAATAATAATAATTGTAATGACCGAGAAAATTACGAACCCAATTTTTTTTTATTTATTTATTTAATTATATCCATAAGAAAATATGAGGTATGCAATATGTGTATATAGGATAAGTTGTATGATGAGATGTATTAAATTAGTTAATTAAATTAATTAACTAAAGAAGGAAAAAGATTGCAAGAGAAGCTTATGTGATGAGATCACAAAACTTGAATGTTGGCCTTGAATGACAAATAAGAAGTTTTATAATAAACAAGTTAATTACTTGTATGAATAATGCGAAAGAAGAAACGAGTGAATTATTTGAGATAATTCAATGAGGGAATAATTGTTTGTGTACGGTTAACTATTTTATAAACCCAATTTGATGATAGGGGTTAGTGAATGAATTAAATTAATCAAGTTCAATGTACTTATATTAATACTGTAGACACCCAAATTTTGCACTTCTCTACTAATCCTGGCAGGAGGGCAAAAGCGTCATTTGACCTGACATGCGGAAAGAAAGGTGGACCCCAACACCAAGCCACCCCAGCGATTTACGATCAAAGCCGCCACCACGGACAACGAGAATCCGATCACTTGAGGCAGGGCGAACAATGGATCCAGAAAAGCCTGAGCCAACCACAAAAGACGACTGATGGCCACTCCGCTTACAATGTTCGGGGGTCTCGCTCCCCGGTGAGCGAGCGGCTGCCCAGCTCGCCGGTGAGCTGGCGGGGGTGGAAAGGGGGCAGCGCCCCCTGGAAGCCAAGCATAATTATCAAATTCCATATCAAGTCGCGGCCCTCCGAACTGGCCTCCCAGAACAATATGGCACGTTTTCCAGGGATTTCCGGACTGCAAAAATACAGCCTTACAAAATAATACCGCGGAAATTGGCGAATTAAGACCGCGTGGCACGAAAATCAAAAAAAGCAAGCCGGACGGCCGCGAATGCAACCGCTGCCACCGACAGAAGTGACAGGCACGAGGCTCGAGAACGGCACACGGCAGCCGAGGCGGCGGCCAGGCGGCCACAGCAGGCAGCCGCAGATGCATCTGCGGCCAGCCGCAGATGCATCTGCGGCTGCCTGCTGAAGCCTAGATGCGGCCATTTTCCACCCGAGAAGAAAGGGAGAGAAGAAAAAGAAAGGAAAAGAGAGAGAGAAATACGCGAGGGAGAGAGAGAGGAGCTCGGTTTTGGCTTGTATGGAGTAGAAATCTTTGTTCTTTTGCTAGATAGTTGTATACTCTTGTCGTTAGGCTCACTTTGTGGAATATAAAGCTTCATTTGGTTCATTGCAAGGTGAAAGAGGAGTGTGTTCTTGGGTTTTTTTGTGTTATTATTAGTATAATGTTGTGATTGGGTTTATTTGATTTAGTTTATTGTTATATATTGATAATGATCCGTGGATTAGGGGTTGTTAGTGAGGTTTCCATCGGAAAGTAACTCCTCCTAACGCCCCGATGACATTCATACGGTGATTGTTCGTTCGTTATGATGTTAAGTAATGTGTATTGTTGATTTGGGCGATATTTGGGTTGTATAATGTGATAGCCAATGTCTAGATCTTGTTAGATTTGTTTAGTATTGGTTGTGTTGTGATGGGATGATTGTGAGCCTAGGGGGGAGATCCTCGTGATCGAACCCCGATGATGGACGTTTTGGCATATGTAATCGTGGCATAGGGTCCGTAGCGTTGTATTTGTAATATCGGGCCTTAACGCGATATCAATCGTGTTCGGGTTAAGGCCTTGTGATAATAAAAAATATGTGATTGTGGGTGTTTGGGGCTGTCTGGATGGCTCACATGCCCGTGGATAGCCCCGACACGTTATGGATGCTTGTTTTAATTTACGACACAAAAAATGGTTTTCAAAATAAGGCAAATAATAAAGATTTTATAAAATCAAGCAAATTTAGGATATTAGATTCACGAGGTTTAAAGGTTAAGTGTTTTGGGCGAACTTTAATCCATGATTGATGAATAGGCTTTAGTTGGTTTTAAAAACATCACAAAAAATGATTTCGTAAAATAAATGAATGTTTTAATTAAACTTTGTGCATAGGGTTAAAGAGTTCTAGAAGTTGCCCTCGTTTTGTTTATATTAACTGTTAGAAGGCAATGTATAGTCTCGATTCCTATTTGACAAAAGTTTAAAACTATTGTTTTCTAAAATGACATCTAAATAAAAAACCCTCAACGCTTTCGAAATTAAAATCAATCTTTCTTATAAAAAGCGAAGCCTCGTCATTTGGGTCAAAGAACGTCCAAAACACTTTCCAGATAACACTTTTGCCATATAAAAATAAAAGCGAACTTTTATGCAAAACGCACCACAAACATTCATCTAGGCACGCACGCACACACACGCAAACCACACATTTTAGGATTTAAAAAGGATGGGAAAATATCAAGATTGCGGTAACCGTGTTTCACGGAAGTCGGGGGGTGCCTAACACCTTCCCCTCGCTTAAGCAAGCCCCCGAACTCTATGAATCTCGGTTTGCGGACCAATTAATCGGAGTCACATATGAGCCAGCAATTACGAAAACTAAATCCGGATGAGTTGGTACATCCATTTCAAATATACCAACTGGCGACTCTGGTCAATTGGCTCATTATAAAATCGACATTTCAAACCCCGTCGACATTAAGCCGACCCTTTTCAAAAAACACATTTAATTTAAAGGGCTAAAATTGGAAAGGGAGATTTTTAATAATAAAAAAAACGAGACGAACGAAAATCCCGGCGTCGACAAATACGTATTAGGGTATTATTAAAAACAAACCCAAGATTTTTCAATTAATAGTGTTATTTAATTAAGGAGTCCAATGGACTTATAAATAGCAAATCTAATTGGATTATAATTTAAATCCAAATGAGTTGTTAAACTAGGTCAATTAAGTTTACCTAGTAGCCCATGTAATTAATTTAATTACTAGTCCATGTAATTTATTAAATAAGCCCAATGCTTATTTTAATTAAAGATAACATAGTTATGTAAATGCTAGCCCAATGTGTGATATAAATTGAGCCCAAACAATTTAATTGAATGAGCCCAGTATAATTTAATACTAAGATCCAAAGTGGAGCCCAATAAGTTTGTATAGGTGAATATGTATACATATATTGATGTATATATATATGGATACTTATATAATTATATAGGACTTAAAAATAAAGTCAAATTGGATAAATATTTGGTCAATCCCGAATTTTTGGGCCCACATGGATATAAATGTAGCTTGTTGGTTGATTTTGGAGTGTAAAGTGGTGCAAGTAAGCCCCAACCACCCTAGTCAATCAATGGGTCAATCAAAGAGTCCATCAAGTAGTCATTCCATGCATAGTAAGCAAGATTAAGCTCCTAATTGACTAGCATTGGTTGATTAGTAGATGTTAAGCAAGTCTAGGGAGGTTCTATAAATAGAATGCTCCATTCATTTGCTAGGTTTGTTAGTCAATTTGTAAGAACTCCAAGAGAGAATAGAGAGCATTCTAGAGAAAATAGAGAAAGTTCTTGAGAGTTGATTTTTCACCAAGGAGATTGCTAGAGACTTATCAAGGAGGAGTCACCAACAAAGTTTGTAATATCCCAGATAATTTCAAGATTTTAAATAATATCTTAATTGATTTTATTAAAGGTTAATGTTTAAACCTAGAAGGTGAGAAGGAAGATGTGTAGAAAATGGGTAAACATTTTTTTTTTAACATAAATTATTTGTTAGAAATTAAATGTGAGAATATTTTAATGATGCAGGTAGATAATTTATTTAAGAAAGAAATTCAATTGAGAAGTGAAGGTGAATATATTAATATTTATATATATACACCTATAGTTGAGTTTGTTAGTCAAACAAGATGATGTGTGAAGTAAATTAAATACTTAATAAAACTAATAAATTAATTAGTTTTAGTATGGATTAAAAAGAAAAGTCATGTAATATAATTAATTGAATTAATTATATAAGTTATGAATTAAGGTTATGAGTAACAAGTAGGGAAGTGGAATATTGCCTAGAAGGACAATATTAAGAAGTTAATTAATTAAGTAATTTACTTAATTAATAAGTTGTTATAGATGTAAGCCCAATATGGAGATATTTGCATGAAATGGGTAATTAAATAAGAGAGCCAATAAAAAGTAAGTTATGTAGCCCAAACCATTAAAAGTCAAATGATGGTCAATGGTTGGGAGAAGCATTTTCAAGTATTGATTGAGTGTAGAGAATTAACTAGTGTCTAGTTAATTGAATAACCCTAGTTGGTTGACAAGAGAGATAGCATTAACCAATCATTGGTTAATTTCTAGATAAATAAATGTGGGGTTAAGAATTAACCGTGGATGGGTTAATTAAGTAACCCAATGTGGTATAATTAATTATAGCAAATCTAATTGGATTATATTATAAGTCCAATTGAGGTATGAAACTAGGTCAAATTAAATTAACCTAGTAGTTCATATAATTTAATTTGAACATTGATTTATGTAATAATTAACCAAGCCCAATGCTTGTTTTAATTAAATGTAACATAGGGTAATTAATATTAGCCCAATGTAATAATTAAATTGAGCCCAAACAAATTTAATTGATGAGCCCAATAGAAATATTAATTTGATCCAATGTGGAGCCCAAATGGAAGTCAAAGTGGTGGTCAATATATATACATTGGTGTATATATATATGAATACTTATATAATGATATAAGATGTAAAAATAAAGCTAAAGTGATGTAATAAAAGAGGAATCCCGAATTTTGGAGGGGGCCCCACATGAAAGGTTGCTTGTTGGTGAATTTGGAGTGTAAAATGTCTCAACAACTCCCCACCAACCCTAGTCATTCCATTGGTCAATCAAAATGTCACTCAATAGGTCATTCAAGCTATAGTAAGCTTGGTTAACCCTTAAATTCACCAACACTAGTTGATTAGTGAAGGTTAATGGTGATTAGGGAGGGTCTATATATAGCATCCATCAACATTTTGTTATGTTTGTTAGTTAGTTTTCAAGAACTCCTAGAGAGAAAGAGAGAGTATTCTAGAGAAAAGCTAGCAAGCTTTGAGAAATGGATGATCCACTAAGGAAAGTTGCTAGAGAATGATCAAGGTGGAGTCACAAGCCTAGCTCCTAGCAAGAGGAAGGAGATCATCCATGTCTAAGAGGTTAAAAAGTACTCCAAACCTTTTTAATTTCATTTTTGTTGTTTAAATAAGTTTTAAACGGTTAAAATATATTTTTAACCGATCAAAACTTGTTTTGATGGTCTAGAAGTCTTTAACTATGTAATATATGTATATTCATAGTTTGATGGGTTTAACATGGGTTTTTATATGTGTTTGTGATGAAAAATTTCATCAAAATCATCAAATAAGTTTTTACCGACGAAAACCAAGTAACAAAAATCATAGCAGCCCATTCACGGAATTACTGTTCACGATCCGTAAGTCGGATTTATGATCCGTCAATTTTGGGTGATAGATCCATGAAATATGAAGATTCTCCAAGTTGAATGACTAAAATCCGATTTAAAATGAGCAAGATATGGATTTTCTACCAAAACACCCCACTAATTTTAGGGCCGTGCATAACAGTCGGGTTTATAGCTATTTTCAGTGACCAAAACAAATCCAAACTTGATGTTTGATAACAGAATCATGTAGTTTGGGAAGTTACGAATCCATCGATACCTAATAGACCTCAATCGGACTTGTGGATTTCATTTTATTCAAGTTCCCGTCGGAGACCCCAAGTCTGGAAAACGAAGAAAGTAATCTGCCTATTTTATTAAAAAAACCGGCCGGTTCGGTTTTTTTCGGTTTTTCATGATTTCTAGGTAGGGCCGGTTCGGGCATTTTTAGGCCGGTTCTTGGGTTGGTTCCAAAAGAGAAAATGCTTATAATTTTATAAAAAAAATTATCAAAATTTAAAATCCGAATTTTTTTGTAATTTGGTATTTATTAGAATTAATAGTGGATTAAAGCTTACTAAATGGCTAATAATTATGGAAAAATTATTTTTAATTTCAGAAAAATAATATTTGACCTATTGGCATGCTAGTTAAGTGTTATAAAATAAAATTTGAAATTATTGGAGTGATTCACTATATATTAGCTATTTATTAGTGTATAAATAGGCTAATGATCTAATTAAATATTATTTAATAAATATTAAATAATATATGAAGTTATGTAATTAATTAATTATGATTTAATGAATATTAAATAATAATTAAAGGATGTTAAGATGAATAAGTTAGTTATTTATTATTTAATTGCACTTAAATAATAAGTAAAGTTAAATAAATAATTAATTATTATTTAAATTAATATTAAATAATAATTAAAGAATATTAAAGTTAGGAAGCTAATTATTTATTATTTAATTAATATTAAATAATAAGTAAGGTTAATTAAGTAATTAATTATTATTTAATTAATATTAAATAATAATTAAAGGATAATTAAGGTTAATAAACTAATTATTTATTATTTAATTAATATTAAATAATAAGTAAGGTTAATTAATTAATTAATTATTATTTAATTAATATTAAATAATGAGTTCGGATAATTAGTTAATTAATTATTATTTAATTCATATTAAATAATAATTAAATGGTAATTAAGTGGAATAAATTATTACTTAATCGAAAGAAGATTATTAAGTAATTAAAATATATTGATAATATTATTGACTAACTATTAAATGATAATAGTTAAGAATTAAATCATTATTCAATAATTAATAATGATATGTAATTAATTTAAAATATTATTAAAGGATTAATAATATTATTTAGCATTTAATTAACTATTAAATAATAATAGTTAAGAGTTAAATCATTATTAAATAAATAATAATGATAAATAAAGATTTAGAATATTATTAAAGAATTAATAATATTGTTTAACAAGTAATTAACTATTGGGTAATAATAGTTAAGGGTTGAATCGTTATTAAATAATTACTAATGATACGTGAGGATTTCAAATATTATTAAATGATTGATAATATTGATGAACAATTAAATTGTTATTAAAATGATTGATAATAATGAGAAGTCAATTAAAATATTATTAAAGGGTAATAATATTAGCAAACAATTAAATTATTATTAAAAGATTAATAATAATGATTAAGGTAAACTATTATTAAAAATAAATTAATAATAGTAATGATTATTTAAAGTGTTATTTAACAATTAAATAACATTATAAGTTATTACTAATTGATAGTAAAATTTAAAATATTATCCAAGGTGGGTAATATTATGATAAGTATCAAGATAAATGATGTGATTAAGTTAAACCAAGGGTATGGTCCATTAGTGATTAATTGGTGGATCGACCTAAATAAATATAGGGTCCAAGTTTTAATGCAGTGACATTAATAAATGTCAGAATTGCATAGTCTCGAACAAAAGATTTATGGTGTTGAATATGAAACACTGAGTCAAGTCAAAGAGAGACGAAAATATGAAATTAACCTTATTAAATAAAGGGGATGATAAGAAGAAATAAATATCTTTAAAATAAGATTTAGTATTGAGTCAAACTTTGACTGATATTGTGCACCGTTGATCTCATATACCGTGTAGGTGGTGCAAGGAACGTCAAAGATTAACGTAAGCTGGTTATACAAGTCCAGGCAAGTTTTTCAGAACGTGTTGTATTATGTGCATGAATTATAAGTTTGTTATTAAACTGAGATGTGCTCATACGTGGTTATGTGCAAAGATGTTTTACTGTGCCTTTGTGCAATAAGTTGATTTGAACTGTTGATATGCGGTAGTTAATTTAAGACAATTGTTCTGCATTGAACTATATGTCATGATAGAGGTTAGACATGAAGCATAGATTAAATGCGAGGCATGATATGCATGAGCAGTATGTCATAAACTGAAATGCATGAAAAACATGATGTTAGTATAAATTGTAAATTTTATGTGAAGCATGTAATGTGTTATGTGTAGCTGTTGAACTTGCTGAGCCGTCGTGCTCACTCTTGCCTAAACCAACATTTTCAGATAAGGCTAGTTACCTGAAGTTCTCGATAAAGAACAAGGAACAAGAAAATATATTACTTCCATTGAAGATCTAAATATTTATTGTAGATATCAGTCCGAATTGGACAGGTAAATGATTGTGTAACATAAGACTTAGTTGGTATGTTATATGAGTATTAAATACTCAAATTGATTGTAATAGAATGTCGTATCATGTATGATATTGAGACATACTAGGAATGTATAAAGATTTCGATTCTGGAATAGAAAGAGATGTTGAAAAATTGTAAATAAATGATTATTTAGCAATTATAATATTGTTGTGATTCATGAACAATAAGGAAAATGTTGTACTCGTGTTGAACCGGATCCGAGGTTCAAAGAACCCGGATTCGGGGTCGTCACAAAGTTTCTAGCCAAGAGTAGAAGAACATAAGGTTCAAAAGTGTTCCATCTCATCTTTATTTCATTTTTGTAGGCTATATATGTTTTATATGGTCAAAATATATTTTTAACCGATCAAAAGTAGTTTTGATGGTCTAGAAGTCTTAAGTTATAATAAATTGGTAGATACATGGTTTGATATGCTTAAATCATGATTTGGTATGTGAGAAATGTATAAAAGTTGTAGAAATGTTCATAACACATTTTACCGGTAAAACCCTAAACGTTACATGTTGTGTTTAAGGTCGTAGTTTGAAATATACAAGTTGAAAAATTAATTTCTATGGCTAGAAAGTTAGATCTATGAGTTTTAAAGAAAAGTCCAACTTGAAGTTTTCAAAAATATTGAATAACGAAGAAGTTATAGCTTTTACCGAAAAGGATGTCGTTTTTAGACCCTAGATGGTTCGATCAGTAATTTTCGTGTAAAACGCTTTCAAAAAGACGATCGAACCATGTAATATTGTAAAACAAGAAGTTAGGAACACATCAACACTGATTTGGTGTCATTTGGATGTGTAGATTTCATTTAATCAAGGTTTGATCAAAGGGTATCAAAACTATCAAAAATCAAAAATTTGGATAACATTCTGCCACACTGCGCCGGGGCGCAGCGTGTAGTGTAACACACTGCGCCGGGGCGCAGTCCACTGTTCAGAAGAAAAAAAAATAAAAACCGAACCGGGTCGGGTCGGGCCGGGTCCGTACGGATCCGAAAATGGAAAATATCCCAAAAATTATTTTATTATTTTTGGACTTAATAAATATATTTTTTAAAATTAAATATAAGTGATTTAATAGATAAAAAGAGTTAAATATTATTAAAGGTTTAATAATATAATTAAGTTAATAAAATATTATTATTAATATAATAATATTAGAAAATCATTGAAATATTATTAAATGTATAATAATATTATAAAGTGAGTAAAATATTATTAAAGAGTTAATACTATTAAATAAATAAAATATTATTTAAATGATTAATAATATTAGTTAACAAATAAAATAGTATTAAATGATTAATAATATTAGATACTTAATAAAATATTATTAAATGATTAATAATATTAGATACTTAATAAAATATTATTAAATAGTTAATAATATTAGATAACGAATAAAATATTATTAAATGGTTAATAATATTAGTATGTTAATAAAATATTATTAAATGATTAATAATATTAATAAAGGATAAAAATATTATTAAATAGTTAATAATATTAGTAAGTTAATAAAATATTATTAAATGATTAATAATATTAATAAAGGATTAAAATATTATTAAATGGTTAATAATATTAGTAAGTTAATAAAATATTATTAAATGATTAATAATATTAATAAATGATTAAAATATTATTAAATGATTAATAATATTAGTATATTATTAAATGATTAATAATATTAATAAAGGATTAAAATATTATTAAATGGTTAATAATATTAGTAAGTTAATAAAATATTATTAAATGATTAATAATATTAATAAAGGATTAAAATATTATTAAATGGTTAATAATATTACAATATGAATAAAATATTATTAAATAGTTAATAATATTATATTATGAGAAGAATATTATTAAATGATTAATAATATTATAAAGGGAACAAAATATTATTAAATGATTAATAATATTAGATAATGAGTAGAATATTATTAAATGATTAATAATATTAATGAGTTAATAAAATATTATTAAATGGTTAATAATATTAGTAAGTTAGTAGAATATTAATAAATGATTAAAATATTATTAAATGGTTAATAATATTAGTATGAGGATAAAATATTATTAAATGGTTAATAATATTAATGAGAGAAAAAGATATTATTAAAGGATTAATAATATTAGTAAGATGATAAAATATTATTAAATGGTTAATAATATTTATAAATGATTAAGATATTATTTGATAAATAATATCCTTGGGAATAGTGTAAAACATTATTTAGTTATTAATAATGTTAATAAGTGTTGAGATAATGAAGAGATTAAGATGATTATTAGATGGTTAATAATATTGAGGAACTAGATGATTTATTATTGAAATAATAAATGGTTAAAATATTATTATACGATTAATAATAGTATTTGTGGTATTTATATATTATCAAAGGTGATAATATTATAAAGCAATGAAGTGATAGTTATGTGATTTAAAATATTATCAAGGGATTGATAATATTATTAAGAGATGTAAGGTTATGATTAAGTGATAGATGATTAAGACATATATGGTAAGGTTATTAATGTTAAATAAACCTATATGTGTTATGCTAATTGGAGGATCAATGTTGTTGAATATTAGGTCACCCAAAGGAAGTATTTTTAAGTTGAATAACAGTAGTCAGCGGAACAGGCAAGTTTCTCTGAACCCTAACTTGTATTTATTTGGCAAGTTATTTATGTAGAATCTGAAATTTATTTCAAATTGCATGATGAAATAATTATTAAGAATTATTTCATATCTATATTGTTATTGACAATCGCACTTAGGTGCATTTGCATGACCGTTCACGTTATGAACTGTTTAAAGAGAAATATCTATGCTATTTATTTCAGCTAGATATTGCATGTGATATTATGACTGTTCTTGTTATGAACTGTTCTAAGTGAGGGTTCTATGCCAATTGTTTCGGCTAGACCATGTACGATTTAAATTCATAATCTGAATATTATTGAAGTTAGTCCAAACCATATTGTTGTGGTACGGAATCTGATGGGATAAGCTGAAATGAACAGAGCATTGTAAGCAGATAGCTTACGGTCGGATGGAATATTCCCGATCAAAACGAACTAGATGGTTATATTGTGCACTCTATAAACGTACGATAGGCTGATTACCTAAAGTACTCATCACCGGATATGTCAATCGAAATGATTGTTAATATTCAAAACGAACTGACAGACTTCTGTCTACAGGGTATTGTAAATACTCAAAACGTGTGTCATGGTCTTGTGACCCTTTCAGCATGATGAAGCAGTATGTTATGTCAATTGAATTATATTATTCAAAGTTGCATGTCTTCACAATTATTGTATATTGTTGAAGTTTCCAGAGCTAAATCTTTTTCATTCATGATATATCTTTTATTGTTTAATTAAACTTGCTGAGCAAAGTAGTTGCTCACCCTTGCTATATCATGAACTATTTTTCAGTTCAGCCGAGTTATCTAAGGAGTACCACGGCAAAGGAAAGATGAACGAGTAGACGTAGTTAGTTCGTACTATTTGTGTAAATCTTTTGTATTATAAGGTAATGATGATGTATTAAGGTTAGTGGAACCTGGGATTGAAGGTACGTTTCCTAATGAAATGATGTATGATTTCCGCGAGTTATTGACGTTATATTTTATGAATGTTTGACAAGTGTTGAATAGTGAGCACTGAACCCGAGGTTCAAGGGACCTGGATTTGGGGGCGTCACAGGTTGGTATCAGAGCTGTAGGTTATAAAGCTTAGGTGGGGGAAAAACCTTAGGATTATGACCGTAGAGAAGACAAGAAAACTCATAAAGAGTTTAGGAGATGAATTGTGGAAGATTCATCAAGTAAGAAAAGTTATGTGTAAGTAAGAAAGATCTGTTATTAGATCGGAAGAGTAGATGGATTCGAAAGATGATCCGAAGGTTAAAGTTAAGCAATGATGAAGAAAAGAGAGTAAGGATTGAGAGATACTTAATCTATGGAGAATAGATAAGAAGAAGTGATCAGAGGTAATTGTGGCTAAGGTAAAATAGAAGAAAATGATGTTAAAGAATGATTCGAGGACATTGAGGATATCTTGAAAAGATTGATTTATAAGGATCGGTGGTAGTAAAGATGATCCGAGTAAATAGAGATGAAATGATGGGTTAAACAAATAAGTTGTGGAAGAGTTAAATGAATCATAGAAGAATGAGCAGATTTTTGGAGTCAATCATAAAAGTAGATAATGATGAAGTGATTGAGAAAAAGTAGAATGATGGTAGGAATAGATAAGCATGATAAAGAATTACATAAGAATGATAATATTGTATGTTGAGGAGTCTAACTTTGGAAGTATATATATTTGGGTGTTTGACTTTGGAGAATATGTTTGAAGAATTACGTTTCGGAAGTTATTTTGGAAGATTTAAAAATCGGATGATTTTCTAATCTGTAAGATTGAATTTGATCTATGCAAATGATGAAAGAAGTTATAAAATTTTGAAAATCCCAATTTTGGAGTTAAGAAGCGGGATATGTTATGTAATTAGCATGGTGCTGAGAACAAGTATAGTACTAAGTACTAATGTGATGCATATTAGGATGTTTATTAAATATGCAATTGGATGATAGAAAGACAAGGTGACAATAAGATGAAAGTTTGAAGAATGTAGGTTGAATGTGAAGATCTAGATATAGCGGTTAGGCTATCAAACGATCTGAAGTTAGGTGACTGATAATTGTGTGTATGGTTAGTAAGCAAAAGAATGCTTAAAAGTGTGTAGCTGTATAAATGATGGGGTACTACGTACCCAGGAAGGATATGTTAACAAATATTAAGTGATGGATTATGTGTTGGCATTAAAAGTATATGCCTAAAATCTTTAGAGAGGTAATAATACTACCGTATTATGCAAACGTTAATGTCAAGAGAAAGTTCTAAAGAAAGAATGCTCTAGACAATAGGGAAGAAAGTTAAGGAATTAGACTATAATTCCTTACAGACGATTGATGAGTCTAATAGTAGACGCTTTTGAGGAATGAATCAATGAAATTGGAGAAAATCCAGAGGCAAGGAATAAATATCTGAAAAAGGATATCAAAAAAGTGATAGAAGACATCTTATAATAAGATTGTTGTGTAGTAGAAAGAATAATAATAAGATCGTGAAATGATCTACGAAGATGAACTCGTGAGGAGTTATGTGTTAAAGTATGGATTAAGAAAATTCATACTAAGTTAATAAGAAAATTAGAGGTTGTAGATTTTATTTGAGGACTTATATTAGTGGCTGAGTTGTGCAATTCCTTATATGGGCGGGGAATTAGTGCTTGGTTTTAGAACCGCTTAGTTTTCTATAGTAATATAGTGGCCGAGTTGACCAATTTCTTGTATGGGCATGAAATTGTGTTTGGTTCGACAACCACTTAGCTTCCTAATTATGATAATCATTGGAATCTTGGGTCGCGCTATTCGATGTATATATGGTGAGAAGGTGAGTCTTTTCTTATAGTATATCGGATAGGTAGAGAATGTTGAGATTAGGTGCGTGTTCTTAAAACTCACACGTATGGTAAGTTCGTGACTCATAATTGTATGGTGGAGCCCCTCAGTGAATGGACGATTAAGGTCTGACTAGGATAAGCTCCTCAAGCCATGCGATTGTGGTAAGTTCCTGAACTCATACTGTGTGGTAAGTTCGATGAACAATTTATGATGGAGGTTAGAACAAGGTCATAGATAAAGATTTAGTTATCAGTGAATTGAGAATTGTGTGAGGACAGTATTGTTCTCCTGAATACTACTGGTAGGTTGTGTTATATAGTAATGTCTTGTATCAAGGAGCAAGCTATGATTTGAAGAAGGATAAGGGGTGTAATCACGTTTGTGGCACCACAATTACTTAGGTTTGAAGAGAATTCATTAAAGGTGTGAGTATTTGTTTTAAAGATACAGATACTTCAGAAAGAGGAAGAAAGGAAGAAGCTGATAAACAGCATGAGAAATTATCGAGAATATGATGTTGGGTATAAGATTAATGAAGGATATAATGAGGAATAAATGACAATGTTTAACCTGATAGTGAATTTTACTGATGATGATAAATTAAAGGAGAATAGTGATACACTACTTAGCAATCAAGTACGTGTAAGAAACATAAGAAGAAGAAGGCATTTGAGTTATTAAGATCCTTGGTAAGAAATGTAAAATATGTATATAAAAGGGAAGAAGAAGTGAATAAGAGGGCTAAGAGACAACAGATAATAGTAAATCCCAAACTCTAGGAGTATGTGGGATATGTGGTTGAGTTAAATCCCGACTTTTGTGGTCAGTATGGGATATGGTCATTTATGTATAAATGTTTCAGAATGTAATGTGTCAAGGCACTACTGGTTGCGTATAAATATAAAATGCATAATGTTTATATGATTTGATGTGATTAGTGTGAGCATTAAATAGTAAATGCTATAAGAATGATTGTAATAGTCAAAGAGTATGATGATAACGTAAGTTTTATTTTAAAAACAGGCAATGCCGCCACGTAGACAACCCCGAAACCCGAGAGCAGAAGGATCAGTTAATAATGAAGAGGGTCAGGTGGACCCGATGCAAACTTTTGTTAATATGTTAGCAGAAGCAATTCAAAACAGAACTCCAACAGTAGGAAGTTCGCTGGTAAATCAATTGGCGAACTTTAAGGATTTTAAAATAGTAGGACCACCGGAGTTTCGAGGAACAATGGATCCGATCGAAGCTCAGACGTGGATAGAAGAGATGGAGAAAGTGTTTGAAGTTACGCGTATTGCGGAGGAACAGAAGACAACATTTTCCACCTTCATGATGAAGGGAGAGACTAATTATTGGTGGAAGGCTAATAAAAATCGAGCAGGAGAAGGAATTTTTACGTGGACTCGATTTAAGGAGTTATTCTTTGAAAACTATTTTTCGAATAGTACTCAAACAAGGATGGAAGTAAAATTTTTAGAGCTTAAACAAGGGAACATGACGGTAGCAGAATATGCCGCCAAGTTCAATGAACTAGCGAGATTTGCGCCACATCAAGTGGACACGGAAGAACGAAAGACAAGAAGGTTTGAACAAGGATTAAATCCATGGATCTACAGTAAGGTTTCAATTCTTCATATTAACACATTTTCAACAATGTTGGAGAAAGCAATAATAGCAGAAGGTGGGAGAGAATCTTTGTCAAAGTATAATCTAAAGAGGAAAGGAAGGAATAATGAAGAAGAAAATGGTAAAGGTAGTAGCGAAGATTTTAATGCTCAGAAACGAAAGAGGAGCCATAAAAATGGTAAGAATGGTCAAAGAAAAGGCAAACGAAAAATTGAAAGTTGTGAAAGTTGTGGAAAGAACCACATAGGTGTATGTCTAAAAGGGACAGATAGTTGCTATAGATGTGGAGGGAAAGGACACGGTGCTTCAAACTGTCCTGGTCAAAGGAAAAATAGAAAGTGTTTTATTTGTAGAGGAATGAGTCATCCATTTAAGGACTGCCCAAAGAAGGAAAGCAAGACGAGATGTAATATCAAGAAAGTCAAGACTCATGGTGGCAGGTATTTGTCGATCAATAATATAACCATTTAGGTATTGTTTGATTCGAATATTATCTGTCAGAGAATTTCACTAAATAAATAGAATTTCTCGAAGAAACTAGAATACTTTATTCAAATAAAGTTTCTTTAAATCAAAGGATTGTGTTAGATAGATAAAGAGTAAGTTATCCGTAAAATTAATTCGGATATACGAGAAAAAGAGTCAGGAAAAGATCCGATGATAAGAAAATCTTAAGTAATCTTATAACGGTGATTCTAGGGACAGAATCCTTATAAGGAGGGGTGAATGTAATGACCGATAAAATTACGAACCCAATTTTTTTTTTTTTTAATTTTTTTATTTAATTATATCCATAAGAAAATATGAGGTATGAAGTATGTGTATATAGGATAAGTTGTATGATGAGATGTATTAAATTAGTTAATTAAATTAATTAACTAAAGAAGGAAAAAGATTGCAAGAGAAGCTTATGTGATGAGATCACAAAGCTTGAATGTTGGCCTTGAATGGCAAATAAGAAGTTTTATAATAAACAAGTTAATTACTTGTATGAATAATGCGAAAGAAGAAGCGAGTGAATTATTTGAGATAATCCAATGAGTGAATAATTGTTTGTGTACGGTTAACTATTTTATAAACCCAATTTGATGATAGGGGTTAGTGAATGAATTAAATTAATCAAGTTCAATGTACTTATATTAATACGTATTAGGGTATTATTAAAAACAAACCTAAGATTTTTCAATTAATAGTGTTATATAATTAAGGAGTCCAATGGACTTATAAATAGCAAATCTAATTGGATTATAATTTAAATCCAAATGAGTTGTTAAACTAGGTCAATTAAGTTTACCTAGTAGCCCATGTAATTAATTTAATTACTAGTCCATGTAATTTATTAAATAAGCCCAATGCTTATTTTAATTAAAGATAGCATAGTTATGTAAATGCTAGCCCAATGTGTGATATAAATTGAGCCCAAACAATTTAATTGAATGAGCCCAATAGAATTTAATACTAAGATCCAAAGTGGAGCCCAATAAGTTTGTATAGGTGAATATGTATACATATATTGATGTATATATATATGGATACTTATATAATTATATAGGACTTAAAAATAAAGTCAAATTGGTTAAATATTTGGTCAATCCCGAATTTTGGGGCCCACATGGATATAAATGTAGCTTGTTGGTTGATTTTGGAGTGTAAAGTGGTGCAAGTAAGCCCCAACCACCCTAGTCAATCAATGGGTCAATCAAAGAGTCAATCAAGTAGTCATTCCATGCATAGTAAGCAAGATTAAGCTCCTAATTGACTAGCATTGGTTGATTAGTAGATGTTAAGCAAGTCTAGGGAGGTTCTATAAATAGAATGCTCCATTCATTTGCTAGGTTTGTTAGTCAATTTGTAAGAACTCCAAGAGAGAATAGAGATAATTCTAGAGAAAATAGAGAAAATTCTTTAGAGTTGATTTTTCATCAAGGAGATTGCTAGAGACTTATCAAGGAGGAGTCACCAACAAAGTTTCTAGCCAAGAGTAGAAGAACATAAGGTTCAAAAGTGTTCCATCTCATCTTTATTTCATTTTTGTAGGCTATATATGTTTTATATGGTCAAAATATATTTTTAATCGATCAAAAGTAGTTTTGATGGTCTAGAAGTCTTAAGCTATGATAAATTGGTAGATACATGGTTTGATATGCTTAAATCATGATTTGGTATGTGAGAAATGTATAAAAGTTGTAGAAATGTTCATAACATATTTTACCGGTAAAACCCTAAACGTTACATGTTGTGTTTAAGGTCGTAGTTTGAAATATACAAGTAGGAAAATTAATTTCTATGGCTAGAAAGTTAGATCTATGAGTTTTAAAGAAAAGTCCAACTTGAAGTTTTCAAAAATATTGAATAACGAAGAAGTTATAGCTTTTACCGAAAAGGATGTCGTTTTTAGACCCTAGATGGTTCGATCAGTAATTTTCGGGTAAAACGCTTTCAAAAAGACGATCGAACCATGGAATATTGTAAAACAAGAAGTTAGGAACACATCAACACTGATTTAGTGTCATTTGGATGTGTAGATTTCATTTAATCAATGTTTGATCAAAGGGTATCAAAACTGTCAAAAATCAAAAATTTGGATAACATTCTGCCACACTTCGCCGGGGCGCAGCGTGTAGTGTAACACACTGCGCCGGGGCGCAGTCCACTGTTCAGGAAAAAAAAAAAAAAAAACCGAATCGGGTCGGGTCGGGCCGGGTCCGTACGGATCCGAAAATGGAAAATGTCCCAAATAATGATTAGTTATTAGTTAATAAATAAAATATTATTAAATAGTTAATAATATTAGATAATGAATAAAATATTATTAAATGGTTAATAATATTAGTAAGTTAATAAAATATTATTAAATGATTAATAATATTAATAAAGGATTAAAATATTATTAAATGGTTAATAATATTAATAAGTTAATAAAATATTATTAAATGATTAATAATATTAATAAAGGATTAAAATATTATTAAATGATTAATAATATTAGTATATTTTTAAATGATTAATAATATTAATAAAGGATTAAAATATTATTAAATGGTTAATAATATTAGTAAGTTAATAAAATATTATTAAATGATTAATAATATTAATAAAGGATTAAAATATTATTAAATGGTTAATAATATTACAATATGAATAAAATTTTATTAAATAGTTAATAATATTAGATTATGAGAATAATATTATTAAATGATTAATAATATTATAAAGGGAACAAAATATTATTAAATGATTAATAATATTAGATAATGAGTAGAATATTATTAAATGATTAATAATATTAATGAGTTAATAAAATATTATTAAATGGTTAATAATATTAGTAAGTTAGTAGAATATTAATAAATGATTAAAATATTATTAAATGGTTAATAATATTAGTATGAGGATAAAATATTATTAAATGGTTAATAATATTAATGAGAGAAGAAGATATTATTAAATGATTAATAATATTAGTAAGATGATAAAATATTATTAAATGGTTAATAATATTTATAAATGATTAAGATGTTATTTGATAAATAATATCCTTGGGAATAGTGTAAAACATTATTTAGTTATTAATAATGTTAATAAGTGTTGAGATAATGAAGAGATTAAGATGATTATTAGATGGTTAATAATATTGAGGAACTAGATGATTTATTATTGAAATAATAAATGGTTAAAATATTATTATACGATTAATAATAGTATTTGTGGTATTTATATATTATCAAATGTGATAATATTATAAAGCAATGAAGTAATAGTTATGTGATTTAAAATATTGTCAAGGGATTGATAATATTAGTAAGAGATGTAAGGTTATGATTAAGTGATAGATGATTAAGACATATATGGTAAGGTTATTAATGTTAAATAAACCTATATGTGTTATGCTAATTGGAGGATCAATGTTGTTGAATATTAAGTCACCCAAAGGAAGTATTTTTAAGTTGAATAGCAGTAGTCAGCGGAACAGGCAAGTTTCTCTGAACCCTAACTTGTATTTACTTGGGAAGTTATTTATGTAGAATCTGAAATTTATTTCAAATTGCATGATGAAATAATTTTTAAGAATTATTTCATATCTATATTGTTATTGACAATCGCACTTAGGTGCATTTGCATGACCGTTCACGTTATGAACTGTTTAAAGAGAAATATCTATGCTATTTGTTTCAGCTAGATATTGCATGTGATATTATGACTGTTCTTGTTATGAACTGTTCTAAGTGAGGGTTCTATGCCAATTGTTTCGACTAGACCATATACGATTTAAATTCATAATCTGAATATTATTGAAGTTAGTCCAAACCATATTGTTGTGGTACGGAATCTGATGGGATAAGCTGAAATGAACAGAGCTTGTAAACAGATAGCTTACGGTCGGATGGAATATTCCCGATCAAAACGAACTAGATGGTTATATTGTGCACTCTATAAACGTACGATAGGCTGATCACCTAAAGTACCCATCACCGGATATGTCAATCGAAATGATTGTTAATATTCAAAACGAACTGACAGACTTCTGTCTACAGGGTATTGTAAATACTCAAAACGTGTGTCATGGTCTTGTGACCCTTTCAGCATGATGAAGCAGTATGTTATGTCAATTGAATTATATTATTCAAAGTTGCATGTCTTCACAATTATTGTATATTGTTGAAGTTTCCAGAGCTAAATCTTTTTCATTCATGATATATTTTTTATTGTTTAATTAAACTTGCTGGGCAAAGTAGTTGCTCACCCTTGCTATATCATGAACTAGTTTTCAGTTAAGCCGAGTTATCTAAGGAGTACCACGGCTTTCTATTCCAGAATCGAAATCTTTATACATTCATAGTATGTCTCAATATCATACATGATACGACATTCTATTACAATCAATTTGAGTATTTAATACTCAATAACATACCAACTAAGTCTTATGCTACACAATCATTTACCTGTCCAATTCGGACTGATATCTACAATAGATATTTAGATCTTCAATGGAAGTAATATGTTTTCCTGTTCCTTGTTCTTTATCGAGAACTTCAGGTAACTAGCCTTATCTGAAAATGTTGGTTTAGGCAAGAGTGAGCATGACGGCTCAACAAGTTTAACAGTTTCACATAACACGTAAAACAGTTCAATTATGCTTCATGTTTCATGCATCTTATGCTTTGCAGTACATACCTATCTCATGCATGTCATACCTCGCATTTAATTTATGCTTCATGTCTAGCTTCTATCATGACATATAGTTCAATGCAGAAAAATTGTCTTAAATCAACTACCGCATATCAATAGTTCAAATCAACTTATTTCACCAAGGCACCTTAAAACATCTTTGCACATAACCACACATGAGCATATCACAGTTTAATAACATCTTATAAATCATGCATATAATGCGACACGTTCTGAAAAACTTGCCTGGACTTGTATAACCAGCTTACGCTAATCTTTCACGTTCCTTGCATCACCTATACAGTATGTGAGATCAACGATATACAATATCAGTCACAGTTTGACTCAATACTAAATCTTTAAAGATATTTATTTCTTCTTATCGTCCCCCTTTTAAAATCCATATAGTTAATTTCCTATTTTAATCTCTCGTTGCCTTGACTCAGTGTTTCATATTCAACACCGTAAATCTTTTGTGCAAACTATGCAGTTTTGACATTTATTATTGTCACTGTATTAATGCCTGGACCTTATTTCTAGTTAGGTCGAACAACTACTTAGTCACTAATTGACCATACCCTTGGTTTAACTTAATCACAACCTTTAACTCGATGAGTTATCATAATATTATCCATCTCGAGAAATATTTTAAATCTTACTATCAATTAGTAATAACTTATAATGTTATTTAATTGTTAAATAACATTTTAAATAATCATTACTATTATTAATTCCTTTTAATAATAGTTTACCTTAATCATTGTTGCACAATAATTAATTATTTCTTTAATTCACTTTAATTATTATTTAATATCATAATAATTAATTTAATTATCTCCATTTCCCTTAAATTATTAATATCTTAATAGTAATTAATTAATGGCAACCATTTTTAAAATTACATAGTTACCAACCAATATTATCTTCCTTGGATAATATTTTAACTAACCAACGATATTATTATCCACGTAATAATATCCGACTAATCTACAATTGATATTAACAAATTTGTAACATCTTAATTGTACATTTATATTATTAATTCTTCAATAATATTAAACCATGTTCGGTTATTATTTAATCACATAATAACAACTTAACCAATTACCCTTATTATTGAACATTTAATAATAATTAACTCCACTTACAATTACTATTAATCCTTAATTTTTTTTTTTTTTATTTCGGTCCTCGGTCTTCGGCCTTCGTCCTTCTGTCTTCGGCCTTCGTCTTCGGCCTTCCGTCTTCCGTCTTCCGTCTTCCGGCTTCGGCCTTCGGCCTTCGGCCTTCGGCCTTCTTCCTTCCGTCTTCAGCCTTCGGCCTTCGGACAGTCGACTGCCAGAGAGTGTTCTCCGACAGCAGGGTAATTGTTAGAAATATCATAACTTCTTCGTTACTAGTCCGTTTTTGACCAACTTTATATCAAATTAAACCTTATGAAGTCTACTTTAAATCTTATTCAGACCTTAACTTCATCCGATGTACCAAACAACACAGATCTAACGTTTTACACAACCTGTTGAGAGAATGAAATCTCCAGGACAGTCACACAACATTAATTCATTCAAAAATGCTCTACACCATAAAATCGTTAAATATTCTGGGTACTTTTAGATAACTTCCATATCTACAACTTTGTAGTTTATACCAACTTCAAATTCCAAACACATGATTTTATATGATTTTTACAATGAACAAAAATCGCTACAGTTTTTGGGCAGCAGCATTTCGGCCTAACCCAAACTGATTCAAACAATCACTACAAACAAACAACAAAGAATTTCTGAGATCTAAAAATTTCTACGTGTAGCTTACTCCCGTAGCTTTAATTTGGTACCTTACCCACTCTCTAACTCCAAATATTCAATTTTATAAAAATCATCAACCGACAATAACGCAACACCGCTTTCCTGCGAATTTGTGTTCTTTAACTTCCTTTCATTTAATTTAATCCGTGAATCATCTACTAGATTCATTTAAATCTATGGTTAGATCATTACCCACAAAATATTCATGATCTAATACCATTAATCTCATTAAAACTAACATTTACCCAATCAAATCAAACATTAAACAAGTGTATAACAATATACCTTCACAGCTTCTTCATTTCTCCTCTTGGCTTTCTTCTTCTTCACAAACTCATTCTCTTTCTCTCAATGGTACGCTCACAGAAGGAAAATAAGAAACATAGGAGTGAAGAATGATAACACTACCCTGCTTTTCTATCTCACTCTTATCAGACGAAATGGAAAATAAAAAGGAGAAGAAATGGAGAAGGCTTAGTTAAATAAGAACACTCCACTCTCTCTCCTGTTCCATCAGTGACCTTACTCTGCTCACCAACTCCCTCTGACGAGCATCATGCTCTCTGCTCACAACCACCTTACACGTTACGTAACACAGACACCGGCTCTTACAACTAACCGAGTCTCTCTTCCTATTTTGGTTAACGGCTAACCAATTACAAGTCCCAATATATACGGCCCAATTCGAAAATAAAAGGAATGGACCCAAATCATATTGGTCCAATAATTAATTATTGTACTATAATTAAATAATTAATTTAATTATTTAATTATTTAAATTTCCATTTTTATAATATAATACATATTTAAATTATTTAATTTAATAATTTAAATATAATACTCATTCAAATTATTTATATTCTATATTTTGAATTAACACCATAATTAATTATAGCACATTTCTTGCTATTTCACACTTCAGGTTTGTTCACTAATTTAATTACTATTAGTGACAATCTTTAATACCGAAGAACAACAAGAATACACAAATGTTTAATAAATCACATAGACTACTAAGTTAATTAATTTGACCTAGTTTAATACCTCAATTGAACTTATAATATAATCCAATTAAACTTGCTATAATTAATTCTACCACATTGGTTTACTTAATTAACTCATTCATAGTTAATTCTTAACACCGCCTTTATATACCTAGCAATTAACCAATGATTGGTTAATGCTCTCTCTTGTCTACCAACTAGGGTTATTCAATTAACCCTATACTAGTTAATTCTCTACACTCAATCAATACTTGAAATGCTTCTCCCAACCATTGACCATCATTTGACTTTTAATGGTTTGGGCTACATAACTTACTTTTTATTGGGCTCCCTTATTTAATTACCCATTTCATGCAAATATCTCCATATTGGGCTAACATCTATAATAACTTATTAAGTAATTTACTTAATTAATTAACTTATTAATATTGTCCTTCTAGGCAATATTCCACTTCCCTACTTGTTACTCATAACCTTAATTCATAACTTGTATAATTAATTATATTACATGACTTTCCTTTTTAATCCATACTAAAACTAATTAATTTATTATTTTTATTGAGTATTTAATTTACTTCACACATCATCTTGTTTGACTAACAAACTCAACTCTAGGTATATATATAGATATTAATATAATCACCTTCACTTCTCGATTGAATTTATTTTCTTAATAAATTCTTTACATGCATTATTAAAATATTCCCACATTTAATTTCTAACAAATAAATTATGTTAAAAAAAATGTTTACCCATTTTCTACACATCTTACTTCTCAAATTCTAGGTTTTAAACCTTAACCTTTAATAAAATCAATTAACATATTATTTAAAATCTTGAAAATAGCTGAGATATTACAGTAGTAGTAGTAGTAGTAGTAATAATAGTAGTAGTAGTAGTAATAGTAGTAATAATAATAGTAGTAGTAGTAGTAGTAGTAATAATAGTAGTAGTAGTACTAATAATAATAGTAGTACTAATAATAATAATAACAATAATAATAATAATAATCATAATAATAATAATAATAGGATAATAATAGTAATAATAATAAAATAATAATAATAATAATAATAATAATAATAATAATAATAATAATAATAATAATAATAATAATAATAAAGTAATAATAATAATAATAATAATAATAATAATATTAATAAAAAATATAATATTAGTAATAATAATAATAATAATAATAGGAAAAAAATTTAATAATAATAATAATAATAATAATAATAATAATAATAATAATAATAATAGAAATAATAATAATAATAATAGTAGTAGTAGTAGTAGTAGTAGTAGTAGTAGTAGTAGTAGTAGTAGTAGTAGTAGTAGTAGTAGTAATAATAATAATAATAATAATAATAATAATAATAATAATAATAATAATAATAATAATAATAATAGAAATAATTATAATAATAATAATACTAGTAGTAGTAGTAGTAGTAGTAGTAGTAGTAGTAGTAGTAATAATAATAGTAGTAGTAGTAGTAGTAGTAGTAATAATAATAATAATAATAATAATAATTGTAATGATAATAATAATAATAATAATAATAATAATAATAATAATAATAATAATAATAATATCCCAGATATTTACAAGATTTGTAAATAAGATTTTAAATAATCAATTAAAGGTTATGGTTTAAAACCTAGAGTTTGAGAAGTGAGATGTGTAGAATTTGGGGGAACATTTTTTTTTAACATAATTTATTTGTTAGAAATTAAATGTGAGAATATTATAATGATGCATATAGAGAATTTATTAAGAAAATAAATTCATTTGAAAAGGGAAGATGATTATAAGGATATATATACATAGTTATATATTCTTAGAGTTGTGTTTGTTAGCCAAACAAAAAGATGAGTAAATTAGATACTCAATAAAACTAATAAATTAAGTAGTTTAAATATGAATTAAGAAGGAAAGTCATGTAATATAATTAATTGAGTTAATTATATGAGTCATGAATTAAAGCTAAGATTAGCAAGTAGAGAAGTGGAATATTGCCTAGAATGACAATATTAAGAAGATAATTAATTAAGTAATTAACTTAATTATTTAATTGTTATATAGAGTCCATTAATGGATTTAATACAAGCCCAATATGGGAATACTTGCATGAAGGTGGGTAATTAAATAATAAGCCCAAATATTATGTTATGATATAGTCTAAGAGGTAATTAATATAAGTCCAATTAAATAATATTGGAAAGTATGGTATATAATGGTGTGGAAGTCCAATTAAATTAATTACCAATCCCAAGTTATATATGATATGTGAGTTGTGTTGGGTAGCCCAAGTAATTAAATAAGAGAGCCCAATACAAAGTAATCCATGTAGCCCAAACACATTAAAGTCAAATGATGGTCAATGTGTTGGGAGAATATTTTTCAAGTATTGATTGAGTGTAGAGAATTAACTAATGTAGGGTTAATTGAATAACCCTAGTTGGTAGACAAGAGAGAGAATTAACTAAACATTGGTTAATTGATAGAGGAAGGAAGGTAATGTTGAGAATTAACTATGGGTGAGTTAATTATGTAACCCGATGTGGTAGGATAATTAAAGGTAAGTCTAATTGGATTATATTATAAGTCCAATTGATGTATTAAACTAAGTTAAATAAATTAACCTAGTAGTCCATGTAAGTAATTAAACCTTGATTCAAGTTATAATTAATCAAGCTCAATGCTTGTTTTAATTAAATGTAACATAGGGTATTTAATGTTAGCCCAATGTCATAAATAAATTGAGCTCAAACAAATTAAATGATAAGCCCAATAGATTTACTTCATAAGTCCAATGTGGAGCCCCAATGGTAGTTAAAGAATGGTCAATAAATATATATATATAAGTATATATATATATGGATGAATATATGTATAAATAGGCATTAATATTAAATCAAAATTTGAGCCAAAAGGGAGTATTCTCCAGCAGATTTTGGGGGGGGGGGGGGGGGGGCAATGGGTGACTTGTTGGTTTTTGCTTGAGTAAATAGCACTCCATGCAATGCTTCACTCCAAACTTTAGTTGGTCACCTACTATGTCAATCAAAGAGTCAAGGATAGCTTAACATGTATTGGTGATATTATAGACTTACAATAATTGTAAGTATCAATTTTGGTAGTCTATAAATATAAGAGTAGTAAGAGAAAGCTAGAGTTGACTCATTTGTTAGTAAATCAAGTCTTATAGAGAGAGAGGTTTTAGAGAAAAAAGCAAGTAAACTTTGTGAGATTGAAGATCCACCAAGGAAATTTGCTAGAGAATGGACAAGAGGAGGTCACAAGCCAAGATCATGTCAAGAGGAAGAAGAGCATCCATGATCAAGAGGTTCAAAAGCGATCTAACCTTCACCTATTTCATTTTTATAGTTTATATAAGTTTTAATCGGTCAAGATATATTTTTAACCGATCAAAAGTTATTTTGATACTCTAGAACTCTTAAGCTATGTTATATTGGTAGAATCATGGTTTGATATAGTTAAATCATGTTTTGGTATGAGCGGTATGCATAAAAATGCAAGAAAACGCTATATAAAGCTTTACCGGTAAAACCCTAAGTAGCTATGTGCTATATTTTGTGTCATTTAGAATTGTACAAGTTAAATACTTGATTTATATAGCTATAAAGTTTTATGAGTGAGTTATAAAGCCAACACAACTTGAATCTCACAAAAAGATGAAAAAACAAAGAAGTTATGGCTTTTATCGCAAATGATGTTGATTTTAAAACCCTAGGTTGCATTATGAGCCATTTTTAGTCTAGTTTCGTTGGGAATTTGGATTTGTGATCTAAAGAGAAGTTGTAGATCTTGAAATTATACACAATTTAGACTCAAGAATCACTCAGAAATAGTTCCGTATGAAAAAATTATGGCAGTTTTAGTAAAGGAGGTCTGGACAGCCAAAATGAGCGCCGCCAGCGCTCGGACATTCTGTTTTGAGCGCTGGCAGCTCTCAATTAACACTATGACCAGCGCTGGTACAGTGTGAAAAATTCCAAATTTTGATATTTTAAAGTTTTATCAAGTCGGAACTCCGGTTTAACTTGTCGGTTAAAGAAAAGTCTAAACGAAACGTCGTTAGGGACTTAAAACCTAAGATAAACTTGTAAAATAAACGTGTTTGAATATTAAACCAATATATATAAAGTCTATTAATGATTCTTTGGTAGTTAAATGTATAAGATAAAGATTAATGTTAACATTATTAAAAAGTTAACTATTTGTATGGTTTGAAGATTATTAAAATATTGTTAAATGATTAAATATGTAAGTAACTAAAATGTTATGAAATGATTAATAACATTAATATATGATTAAAAAGGCTATTAAATAATTAATAAATGATTAAAATATTATTAAATGATTAATAATATTAAGAAGTGATTAAAATATTATTAAATGGTTAATAATATTAAGAAGTGATTAAAATATTATTAAATGGTTAATAATATTAAGAAGTGATTAAAATATTATTAAATAGTTAATAATATTAATAAGAGATTAAAATATTATTAAATGGTTAATAATATTAATAAGAGATTAAAATATTATTAAATGGTTAATAATATTAATAAGAGATTAAAATATTATTAAATGGTTAATAATATTAATAAGTGATTAAAATATTATTAAATGGTTAATAATATTTAGAAGAGATTAAATTATTATTAAATGGTTAATAATATTAATAAGTGATTAAAATATTATTAAATGGTTAATAATATTAATAAGTGATTAAAATATTATTAAATGGTTAATAATATTTGAAGGTAGTTGTATATTATCAAAGGTAGATAATAATTTGAGTATCGGGTACGTTATTAAATGTCCGAATCATTAAGTTATGTAAAAGAAGAATGTTTAATTAAATTAAACTAATGTAAATAGTCTATTCGTGACTACTTTAGACAACTTATTAAAAGGTATGTCGTACGAAGAACGTGTAAAGAATACATAAATGGTTAAGTGTACCCGACATGTCCAACTAGATTTGGGCTAGAGTTTTTGTCCGGAACGTATAGGTTCATTTGTCAGACAACTAAAGAGTTAATACTTTGAAGTTAAGGTCTTAAGTTAAGACTAATTAAAAGTCCTGGTAGCTAATGATTATGTTGATTCCTTATATAAAATTGTAGGTTGAACGAAAGACACAAATAAGCATAACAGGTAGAAGTGAACCAGACAAGTTTTTTAGAACTTGCTCCTATGTGCATTAACATGCTACAATTTGATGTTATATTATTAATATAAAGATATTTTGATGATATTTGTGATATATGAATAACATGAGATATAGTTACATGTGAAAGATGTACCGATATGAAGCATAATTTGCTAGATGCTAGTTGTTTATTGTATGTGATGCATAAGAAGTATGAATCATTCATAAAATGAAATGCATGATGTAAGAATAAAATGCAGAGCATATATAATATGTGAAGCATGTAATGTGTTCTGTGTAACTGTTGAACTTGCTGAGCCGTCGTGCTCACTCTTGCCTAAACCAACATTTTCAGATAGTGCAAGTTAGTTGAAGTTCTCGATAAAGATCAAGGAACAGGAAAATATATTACTTTCACTAAAGATCTAAATGTCTATTGTAGATATCAGTCCGAATTGGACAAGTAAATGATTGTGTAGTGTAATACTTAGTTGGTATATTATATGAGTGTTAAATACTCAATTTGATTGTAATAGAATGTCGTATCATGTATGATATTGAGACATACTAGGAATGTATAAAGATTGCGATTCTGGAATAGAAAGAGAAGTTGTAAAATTATAAATAAATGATTATTTAGCAATTATAATATTGTTGTAATTCATGAATAATAAGGAAAATGTAGTACTCGTGTTGAACCGGATCCGAGGTTAAAGTAACCCGGATTTGGGGTCGTCACAATAATAATAATAATAATAATAATAATAATAATAATAATAATAATAATAATAATAATAATAATAATAATAATAATAATAATAATAATAATAATAATAATAATAATAATAATAATAATAATAATAACAGTAGTAAAAGTAGTAATAATAATAATAAAAGTAATTTCTGTTGGTTCCCAGAGGCACACAAGTGATCTAGAGGGGGGGTGTTTGAATGGATCTCTTAAAAACTTTTTACTTACCTTCAAAAGTTTATTACCAATTAATTCATTTACTCAAGATTTGTTTGCACAGCAGAATATTAGTTTGAAAACTCCCCTTAAAGATTTGTAAAGCTTCTCCGTTGAGTTAAGACTGTATTGAAGATAGCCACTTGACAAGTAAACCAATTATAGCAGTTATATCTATATGTGTGTGTATATATATATATATATATATATATATATATATATATATATATATATATATGACAGAATGTAAATGACTGAATGTAAATGATGTAGACACCCAAATTTTGCACTTCTCTACTAACCCTGACAGGAGGACAGAATCGTCATTTGACCCGACGAGCGAAAAGGAAGGTGGACCCCAAAACGAAGTCACCCCAACGATTTACGGTCAAAGCCACCACAACGAACAACGAGCATCAGGTTACTTGAGGCAAGACAAAGAGTTGATCCAGAAGAACCTGATTTGAGCACAAAAGACGACAAATGACCACTACGCTTACGATGTTCGGGGGTCTCGCTCCCCGGTGAGCGAGCGGATGAGTTGGTACATCCATTTCAAATATACCAACTGGCGACTCTGGTCAATTGGCTCATAAAAATTCGACATTTCAAAACCCCGTCGACACTAAGCCGACCCTTTTCAAAAGTCACATCTTAATCTAAAAAGCTAAAATTGGAAAGGGACATTTTCATATTAAAAAAACGAAATGACCGAAAATCCCGGCGTCGACAAATGACACAAAAAAGTTTTAAGTGGTTCGAATATTGAATAACTCCTACTCCACTCTTCTACTACAACGAGTAGGAAATCCACTAAGAATGGTTCATACAGAACCCTTCAAGCACATCAGGCCTGGAAACTCTGGTTCACTAAGAACCCTTCAAACCCAGCAGGTTTGGCTAGTTTAGTCACTAAGACAAGGACATAACTGCCCTCTTCAAGTCCAACAGACTTGGCTCCTTTAGTCACTAAGACAAGGACATAACTGCCCTCTTCAAGTCCAATAGACTTAGCTCCTTTAGTTGATAGATGTTAGAGTTGCTACTGAGTTGTACTTTAAGTTCCATTGTCATTAAATACTCAGTAGCAGGATGTGATCATTCTTGAAATGATATTGAGTTCGGCAATGATGCTTGACTTCTTTATTTGCTCAATATCTTCTTGTGATCACCCATTGTGCTGCTAGGCTTTTGTACTTGGTACTTGATAACTTCTTGAGACGAACTCCTGAGATGACTATGAAGCTTCTTCCTTTCGGTACTCAGTTGTTCTTTCTTATTATAGATAGTTTATAGCTTCTCATGATGGGCTTCTGAGATGACTGTAATGCTCCTTCCTTTTGGTACTCAGTTGCCTCCATGTCTGTATCAAGTTGGCGTTTAAGCTTCTCTCTATCACTTGCCTAGCAGCTCTAAACACTTCTCTTGTAATAGAGTTATTTCACTCTATGTCTCTCTCAATTCAGTATTAGTGTTCTAGTGGATCGTGGAGTTCTTCAGCATATTTATTTTCTATTTCACTCTACGATCTGTTGTTGTCCACCACCCTCTCTACGAGCGAGCGGCTGCCCAGCTCGCCGGTGAGCTGGCGGGGGTGGAAAGGGGGCAGCGCCCCCTGGAAGCCAAGCACAACGAGCAATTTATACACCGAGGAACAGCCTTCCGAAATAATACAGCAGAAAGTGACGATGTAAGACCGCGTGACACGAAAATCGAGAAAAGGAAGCCAGACAGCCGCGGATGCATCTGCGGCCAACGACTTTTGGGGCTTCGCACGGCTCGAGGACGGCACACGGCAGCCGAGGCGGCAGCCCAGGCGGCCACAGCAGGCAGCCGCAGATGCATCTGCGGCTGCCTCCGATCAGCTATACAGCGGCCATTTTCGCGTCCGAGAGGAAGAGAGAGAAGTTTTGAAGGTTTTTTAGGGAGAGAAAAATGACGGAAATAGAGAGAGAAACCTTCGGGTTTGTGAGAGAAATGTGAGGATTTGTCTCATGTTGTTCAATCTTCCCACATCATATTGTATCCTACATCCGATTTGAGGGCTAGTGTGTTATATCCATCAATATCAAGGCAATAATCTCGATCTCTCTTAGTATTGGTGCATGTTTTGTAGATTTATTAGATTTAATCTTTTATCTTGTTTTAGTGCTTTAATCTTTTGTAAATATTTGTTTATTTGTGCATTTGTTGGGTGGATCTTCTGTGGATCCGAAAATATTTGGTGCATTGCGTTTTAAATAGTTTGATTTAGTGTATTTGGAAGTTAGATCCAATGTAGTCAATATATTGTAGATCTATGGATTAGGGACGGTTAGAGAGGATTTATGGCGGATGAAATCTCCTCCTAACCTCCCGATGATATCCTTTTAGTTTATTTGTTAGCATTTACGTATGTAGCGATTGCGATGCGCTTTTATTGTAAATATGTAAATTTTTGGGCCTTAAAGCGATGTCGGATCGAAAATCGGGTTTAAGGCCCCGTGATAGTGAAATGTGCGGTTGTGGGTGTTTGGGGTTATTTAGATGGCTCACATGCCCGTGAATAGCCTCAACGCTATTTTAAATGCTTGATTTTCCTTTTAACGCGAGAAAATGATTTTAGAATAAATGATAAAGCTTTTCATAAAATCAAGCAAACTAGGATGTTAGATTATTCGTAGGCTAAATAAAATTGTAAGTGTCGGATGAGCTCTATTCCTATTTGACGAAGGGTTTGAAAAAATATGTTTTACAAATATCATCGGTTTTAGTATTGAAAAAAAAAAGCAATAAAAAATGAACTTTTCGATTAAGTAAAATCCTTCGTGCATAGGGTTAACGAGATTCTGAAGCACTTTCAAAGTAAAGCATTTCAACGACATTCATTTAGGCACACACGCACACACACACACACACACACACACACACACACACACACACATTTTTAGGATTTTAAAAGGATAGGAAAAATATCGAGATTGCGGTAACCGTGTTTCACGGAAGTCGGGGGGTGCCTAACACCTTCCCCTCGCTTAAGCAAGCCCCCGAATTCTATGAATCTCGGTTCGCGGACCAATTAACTCGGAGTCACATATGAGCCAGCGATTACGAAAACAAAATTCGGATGAGTTGGTACATCCATTTCAAATATACTAACTGGCGACTCTGGTCAATTGGCTCATAAAAATTCGACATTTCAAAACCCCGTCGACACTAAGCCGACCCTTTTCAAAAGTCACATCTTAATCTAAAAAGCTAAAATTGGAAAGGGACATTTTCATATTAAAAAAACGAAACGACCGAAAATCCCGGCGTCGACAGATGGCGACTCTGCTGGGGACATTATAGGGCTTAAGTCGCGCTTAAAAAATCTTGATGTTTTCCTATCCTTTGAAAAATCTAAAAAATGTGTGTTTGCGTTATTTGCATTAATCTACCTTTTGTGTGTGAATGGATAAATATGCGAATGCTGTGATTGCGTTTTTTCAAATGCTTTATTTTAATGTCATCATTTGCATACGGTGAGGAACGATGAATGAATGATGAATGTATGTTGAGCAGTTCCTCCTCCTGAGGCAAACCCGTCGGATGTGGATTACTGGACTCAAATGGGTGCTCCCCGGCGAGGCTCAGGAAAAGCGTCCACTTAGATCCAATCCAATTGAAAGATCGGATTTATTTCCCTTCTAGTATGCTGCGAAGATCTAGGAATCTTCATGCCAAAAAGCCCGCGAGAGTAACTTAGGGTAGGTCAGCCTCAGATAAACCCGACGCGTGGAAAGTCTCTTCATACCCTTTTACACTTTACGCACATGACATCATGCTTAGTCAAACCTTTTTTGTGCCTCCCACTTTGTCAAAATAAAAGAATTAACCTCTGTTTTACAGGGACAGCTTGGAGAGCATCATAAATTGCACAATGTAATTACTTTGGTTAAAATAAAGGGATACTGACCCTATTTTGCAGGAAAAGATTACAAAACCCAAAAAATACAAAAATATTTGCTTTAGCATGCATATGCCAGTGTCATTTCCCAGAACTAAACCTTGGCGTATTTTATTTGCAGGATTGCTCCCCAAACTCGTCTCCGATCCAAGAAAGCCAGAGAGTCAACAGTCGAAATGGCTGAGAACCCCAATCCTAACCCAGCTCCTGTATCCCGGGAAGAATTCGATGCTGTGAGAAATCAGATGACGGAATTGACCATAATGCTAAAAGAGCACTTCAAGTTAAAATCGAAATCACAAACCGAGGACCCACCGGGGCCATCATCTCAAGGGAACGAGCTGACCCCAGAAACCTCGAAGGTGGAATAGCCAAAACAAATTATTGTCATTCCAGAAGAGGAAGTTGCCAGTAATGTCAACAAGAAGATAAAGCAGATGGAAGAGGCCATCCAAACTATGAAGGGGATCGGGTCGTATGGCAGTGTTAACTACTCCGACTTATGCATCTTTCCGGTACTTGATAACTTCTTGAGACGAACTCCTGAGATGACTATGAAGCTTCTTCCTTTCGGTACTCAGTTGTTCTTTCTTATTATAGACAGTTTATAGCTTCTCATGATGGGCTTCTGAGATGATTGTAATGCTCCTTCCTTTTGGTACTCAGTTGCCTCCATGTCTGTATCAAGTTGGCGTTTAAGCTTCTCTCTATCACTTGCCTAGCAGCTCTAAACACTTCTCTTGTAATAGAGTTATTTCACTCTATGTCTCTCTCAATTCAGTATTAGTGTTCTAGTGGATCGTGGAGTTCTTCAGCATATTTATTTTCTATTTCACTCTACGATCTGTTGTTGTCCACCACCCTCTCTTGTATTATCAACAACAACTTTATCTGTGAATTATCAAAGCCTTTATACCTTTGTGCATATTTTACCGTTGAAACAAATCCCGTTGCTTTCATTTGGCTTTGTGCAGATCCTCAATATCTTCGTTGTTGACTTCTTACTGCTTGTGTTAGTTCTTTTTCCCTTTTCTGACATGTTCTGATATATCAAACTGTAGCTCAGCTTTTCTCTGAATTTATAGCCGTTGCACTCCCAGAGTTGTTCAGCAAAGATTATTATATTCTTTGTTAATTAATCTTCTGATCCATCAATAAATACTTTCCTTGACTTTTAGAACCAGTTGTTCTGATGTATTCAGAGATGTCCCATTCGTCTGACTTTATTCACCATTTTCCTGAGCAGTGGGTCCTGACTTAGTCGTTTAGGCACAAAGTCTTCTGTGACTCTGACATGCATCTGTACTCTCAACATCACTTAATCTTTCTTGAATTTGGGCGAGGATTATTCTCTTTTCTCTTGCTCTATTGTCGTTCTATTTGTTTACTGGTTCTGAACTGCTCAGTGAATTCGTCGAGTGATAGGCTGTTCATTCTGAATTTTGCGAATTCAGCTCCATGAATGTTACTTGAGGCATCTCAAGTAAAACGTTGAGTTAGAGCAATCTTTTCACTTACTTTGCGATCTTGCTGTTCTGATCAGCTTGCAGAGTTTGTCTGCTGTGCTTAGCTTTATGATTTCGTTCTACGAGCTTGTCCTTCTGTGCAAGTTACGAAGTTGCTGACTGCAGTGCTTTTCAGTGGAATCGTTGAGTTGTTGACTTCGTTGGCACATCCTTTATTTCTACTCAACGATTATTCCATGTGTAGAATAATTTTCTGTATTATCTTGTATCTGTGCAAATCGTATAGTTCTCGTATGTGCTTGTTCTTCAAGTTTACTCTACGATCTTGCTAGATTGTGTATATCGTAGAGTACATTTCTTCTCTGATTCTGCGTTAACTGCTGGCTTGCTTAGCTGTCTACTCGACGATCGTAGAGTTCTGCTCTACGATTTGTACTTGATCAGTTCTTTAATGTAGCTTGTATATTTTGTAGACCTCTTGCACATCTGTCTCTCTTTGATGATCGTAAAGTTATCCCAGTAAGGAGTCGTATATTTCACTCTACGAATTATACTTAATCGTTGAGTCTTCTTTGATTGGAATCGTAGAGTCCGTTCTACGATCATATAGACTGATCAGATCTAACATAAGATCAACCTAACAGATTTGATCTTTTCTAACTAAGTCCTTTCTTACATTATTACATCATTATATATTAAAAGGACTTTACAGACTTTGTCATACACAAATACAACAATGATTCATTCTTATGCTACACTGCTTACATCATACATCTTTTATGCAGAGTGATTCCTACAGAAAGATCAACCTAACAATTCTGATCTTTAAAATCTAAGTCCTTTGAACACATATATCTATTACTTTTTGGGTATATATGCAAAAGTCTTTCTTTTGAATTTTTACATCTTTTTTCCCCCCTCATTGGATCTCACGAAATAGCTTGCAGTACTATAATTTTTCCACAGAAAATATTGTTCATGGATCATATTAATCGATGGTTAGATATACTAGAAGTAAATAAATACTGTCAAACTTCTCATTCTGTTTTGTCAATAAAGGAAAGGTGTGTAGGATACTCAAAAATACTATATTACACAAATTTGAGTCCGCTATCGTCAATCAATTAATTGTTTAAACCTGTCAAGAACTAATTTTAAGTTGGGAATGAGTAACACACTAATGTTTGCCTAAAAAAGAAACTATGACTGAATTGAGTATTAATATTTTTGTATTAATGGTTTGCCACAACAGTTTTAGATTTTTCAATTTAGAAATATTGAATACAGTACTCAACTGTTATATTAGTTGCACCGTGCCTTCAGGCACGGGTTATTCCTAGTAGTTTAATAAATTTAAGACACTTAAACACTTAAAGACCAACTTTCGTGTTTTTCGGATAAGAAACCCTAGGTTATAACAGGTCATTCCACCAACATACTGACAGTTTAGTAGGGTCACTATGCCAGTATACTGACAGATTGGTCTTATCAGCCAGTATAGTACTGACAGATAAGTTCGAGTGACAAACAGGGAGTTTCCATATCCTTTTTTTTATCTATAGAAATAGCAACCATTCTCTTCATTTTAGAGGAAAAAACATTACTAAATAACCAAAAAAATCTATTAAATTTCTAATTTAATAAAAAATCGGAGGAATTCAAGTTGAGAGCAACATATTCAGCCATTAATCAAGGTCCATTTCCTTCCTTTTCTCTTAATCTTCATCCTTTTTATATTTTATACTTCTAATCTCCTATATGAATGTTAGTTAATCAATAAATAGTTATTATATACTTATTCAAGCTTATGATTATAGATTTTCCTTTGATTTAAAACTAATCTCCATGATATCTTTAAAATATTTTTTGTTTAATCGTGTAAATATATAAATCTTGTTGTGTTATATCTAGATCTAGTTATGTATTATTAGGCATTGAGTTTAGTGTTGTCCAATTTATATATTGATAAATACGCCCAAGTATACAGGTCAATCAAGTAATAAAAAAGTAAGTTGAGTGTCGAACCTACATAGAACAATAACAAGTTAATACGTTATCCCACTCAAATCTAATCTTAGATTTTCTTTTTCAATTCTGTCTAAGATATCTAATTAACTGGTAGCCACACAATTAATGAATAAGCACAAGATATGATAAACAACTTAGAATAGAATCAATAACTGAAAATAGGCATGAATTAATTATCGCCAATCAAAAGGTTCCATTAACATCCTAATAAAAAGTTTAGTTACACATATTGCAATTATAAATCATTGTCATAAATAATAAAGACATTCAAAGTATCAAGAAAATAAAGAGAAATAAGGAAATCTATGGTTTTCAATCTTCAGTCTTGATCTTATCTTGCTCTCCAATTATCCTTTTCTCAATGTATTAAGTCTTCTATTTATTGTAGACATCCATCCACACACAAACCTTCTAGATTTTCTTTTCCTAATAGAAATCTAAAAAATAATAAGCAAATTGCCCTAGACCCACTTTAAAAAAAAAAACACGCGCGTTGACTGTCGCGATTAGACGCAGCTACTTCATCAGCTCACGCAGCTGCTTAAGAGTGACACAACTATTTTGCACATCCACACAGCTGCTTCAAAAGCTTATGTCTTCGATGCAGCTGCTTCATTTGGATCACACAGGTACTTTGGAGTTTTTAATTTTCGACGCAATTCATAGAACAATAACAAGTTAATACGTTATCCCACTCAAATCTAATCTTAGATTTTCTTTTTCAATTCCGTCGAAGATATCTAATTAACTGGTAGCCACACAATTAATGAATAAGCACAAGATATGATAAACAATTTAGAATAGAATCAATAATTGAAAATAGGCATGAATTAATTATTGCCAATCAAAAGGTTCCATTAACATCATAATAAAAAGTTTAGTTACACATATTGCAATTATAAATCATTGTCATAAATAATAAAGACATTCAAAGTATCAAGAAAATAAAGAGAAAGAAGGAAATCTATGGTTTTCAATCTTCAGTCTTGATCTTAGCTTGCTCTCCAATTATCCTTTTCTCAATGTATTAAGTCTTCTATTTATTGTAGACATCCATCCACACACTAACCTTATAGATTTTCTTTTCCTAATAGAAATCTAAAAAATAATAAGCAAATCGCCATAGACCCACTTAAAAAAAAAACATGCGCGTTGATTGTCGCGATTAGACGCAGCTACTTCATCAGCTCACGCAGCTGCTTAAGAGTGACACAACTATTTTGCACATCCACACAGCTGCTTCAAAAGCTTCTGTCTTCGATGCAGCTGCTTCATTTGGATCACACAGCTACTTTGGAGTTTTCAATTTTCGACGCAGCTGCTTCACCAACTCATGCAGCTGAGTGGCTCTTGATCCAAAATTATCAAAATGCCCCTCCTTACTAAATTCCCTACAAAATCAAATAAAAACCCAAAATGAGTAAAATGAAGCAAGAAAACGCATGAAGACACATAAATTCTCATGTTAAAAATACCCAATTTTCAGGTATAAAACCTACTCATCAAATATCCCCAAACTTGATTCTTTGCTTGCCCTCAAGAAAAAACCAAAACAAAAGAAACCGCAATTACAAACTACCAATACATGAGCAACAACTTAATTATCATTTAATCAAGTCTCAGGAAGATTTATCGATAGCTCATCAAAAATTTCAAAATTCATTACATGCTACAAATTTCAACATACTCATAAATCCCACCATCATCATGATCCCTTGTGTATGTGTGATTCCATATAATTCAAATAAATTCTATCTCTATTCAATTCATACAATCAAATGGCATGCAAGATATACCATATACTCTTCAAACCCAACCTGAACAGGATCTAAGCTGATATAAGCAAAACCTGCATTTAAGGAGTCAAAAACATTTACAATTATTATTTTTTATAACCTTATATTGAATTCATTTATTTATTTTTCTTTTTAATCCAATTCAATTCCATGAATGTGTTTTACACTCCATCTCGCACCTTTCGGCATGTGCAATGCCTGTTTTTATTAGGCTTTTTAGAATTACCCATGTAGTGAACTTTCCACCAATGACTCCCAAACCAATTGGCTTTAGGACACTAAATGTAGAGACACACATAAAGGCTTACTAGTTCGAGTAATAAAGGCCACAAAAATAAACTAGTCAAGTTTACTTATCTCATAAATCCATCCATATAGTCGTTTTAACTCCCCAAAATGGCATTTTACCTATACCAACTTTAAGTACATAATCAAGATGATTATATAGAGTATACGCATTTTTCACTAGCATCTAACCATGCATATCGTCTAGAAGTCAAAATTAACTCGATCGCACGGAAACGTGCTCAATAAATAAAGGATCATAACTAAAGTAGACACCTATGAATTGCTACAATCTAAACACAACAATCATTTATCCATTCCTAACAACTATCAAATAAAACTCAAATTTCATTATCAGCCTTCATATAAATGAGACTACTTTATCACTTATATGTTTTTAACCTAATAACTTAAACATAAAAATTAAGTTATTCCGCTCTCATAAGTAAACACGATTGCACTTAGCCCGTGCAATAAGTCTTTTAATCCCATAGTTACCCTATCTGGATGAGTTGTGTCTTGTGAAAGTTTGTAGTGGATATTGAAAGTAGTATGCACACAAGCCAATCATATTTGATATGAAGTAGCATGTACTTTGTAATCTTATTCATTTATTAATAATAAAAGTTTATTTATACAAAGACATCTTCTTTATCCATATTTAATAAGATAATATTAATTGTGATAAATTCATAGTTGTTGAGCAATGCTTTTAGAATCATGATGATGATCATGCTAATGAGATCTAAATTCAAGATAGCTCAAAACTAAAATTGTTCCTAATCGTGGGATCACTAAAATGGGGATTAGTGAATCCGGATAGATTAGTACATACTATGCTTGCTCTTATGAAGAGGATGATTGATCTCATAATCATTTGTGTAGAGACACTAAAGCAAGTATGTAGGTGCTTATTAGAGAATAAGTTCACTGAACGTGACTCACTCAAGGAACACCTAATGGAGTCTTACTTGCCTGTCAATAGGAGTTCCTTTTGTGATAGTAGTACAAGTGATCCTTGGACTTGAGATCATCATAGTATCTTGTGTATGATGAATAATATTTTGACATATTCCTTAAAACCTTTAGGGTGTATAAAAGGGTATGATTGGATATAATAAGTCATACATGGAGATAGGTGAATGATCAATAAAGAATCTACCACTTCTAGTAAAAGAAGAGAATGTCCTATGCGATTCGATAAATGACAACTCAGTAGTCCTTGGCCAAGGCAGAATGAAAATTAGAAAGTAGTTTCTAATTTACATTAATTAGAGTTATTCATTTAAGGATCGAAATGCATATAATCAAATAAAATAAGACTTGACAGTTATACCATGTCTTATATTTGATTGGGACGTTGTGAGATAGAAGGATTAAATTGTACGGTAACTATTCACTGAATAGGTTCTTTTGTGATTAAATGTTAAAATCTATATTATCTGGAAAGTCGTTGATCGCTAAGGGGGCTTACCCTTATTATGGAATAAATATTATTTATTTAAATGAATTAAATAGTTTAATTTATTTATATAAATAAGATTAGAATAATTCTAATTAATTTATTCTATAACCGGTTTAATATGGAGAACCTAAAGGGTCACACCGCAAAAGGAAAATAATTATTTAAGAAGTAAATGGCATAATTGTAATAATGAATTAAGTATATTTAATTTATACTATGTGGATAGAATAAATTAAATAGCTTAATATTTATTATTTGGTATTTTGAAAATACTAATTATAAATTAATAAGAGGAGTCTTATTATTATTATTATTACTATTATCATTATTATTTAGTTCCTAAATGGTTTAGGAATTAATTAATAAGAGTACTCTCATAATTAATAATTAAGTTCCTAAATAGTTTAGGAATTATAATTATTATATTAAATCAATTAAGTTCCTAATTAGATTAGGAGTTTAATTAAAAACCCTATTCCTAAAGGTGTTAGGAGGGTTTACTAAATCTATAAATAAGAGAAGTCTTATTATGGATTGAGGTTACACACATACACTTCCACAAGTTTTGGGAGAGTACTCACATATTCTCTAGAGAGAGAAAACTAGGATTTCCCATCACCCACTTCTTAAATTATTGTTATTTCTTGGTGGATCACCTCTAGAGGCCAAACACTTGGGTGACTAACATTGATCATTGGAATCCAATCGGTGAAATTCAAGGAGATCGTGAAGGATTTGGAGGTGAACTTATACCCGTTGAGGTTTTGAGTTCTACAAGGGTATATCTCTAACTTCTTCTTTATTAATTAATAATTGCGCATAAAGGTCGATCCTAGATTATGGTTTGTAAATTTTTAAAATTTGATTTTACGATGCTTCCGCTATTTTGTGCAATTTGATTGCGTCTATGAATATTAGAAACCAACAGTGGCATCAAGAGCCAAACTTTATGCGAATTATTAATTGTTTTGATTCCATATATGTATGGGTATGTGTTTAAAATAATTTATTGGGCATAATTTGTTGTATAAAATTATTATTTTTAAATATCAAAATTGGTTTATTACCGAATTTGGATAACTTACGTGGTTGTTTTGTGAATTGGATTCACGGTTGGCATTTTATATATATATAATTACCAAACAAAAGAGTGCACTGTTTCGGCTTTTGGTGAAAATCCGGTAAAGCAGCCACACGGTTTCGGTATTACATATATATAAAGCCACGGTATATATATATAAACCAAGCAACAAAGCCTATTCTAATTTCGGTTAAAGCTGCCACGATTTTGGTTTTGGTTTTGGTTGTCCCGAATTAGAGCCCACTGTATTCGGATTATATATATATATATATATATATATATATATATATGCTTGTCCCATTTTGTGTGTCATATGGTAAAGCAGCAGCCACGGTTTTGGTATATAATATATAAGATATAGTGATTGCTTCCTTGTCCCGAATTGTGTGTCGCGGATGTGATAAAAAAAAAGAAGAAGGAAAAGCCACTTTCGGATTCGGTAATCTTGGATTATATATATATTGATACCGAATTGTTAGTTTATATATTATTAATATATATGATATATTTATAATATATATTAATTATCCAAACAGTTTGGTAATTTTGTGCAGATTTTAAAATTTCAAAATAAAAGAGTTTATTTTGGGTAATTTTAAAATAATAAAAATAAATAGTTTATTTTTTAAATAATTTTATAATTAGAATAAAAGGTTTATTTTAAACATGAAAATGGATTTCATGCAACTTTAATTGCCCATTAAATGATACCAATACATATATGGAATGATTTATTTAATTCATGTGATGAATATTATTTATTGATATATATATGTTGATATTTATGATAATAAATGAGATTGATTATGGACTATTGACCAATGTGATTGGATTTAATTTTAAATGGATGCATGAATGAATGAGTTTTATAAATGAGGTCTGCGTACCTCGGCTTTCTAATTTTTCTTATGTATAATTCTACCTCCCTTCTATGTACTTCCCCTTGACTGTTGATCAAGGTTTCTTATTTATTATAAATAATTTGTAATAGGATTAGTTAGAATTATTTTGAAGAATTGGAGCCAAGGAGCAAGGAGCGCATGAAGACCCGTTTGTAATGGAGCCCGAATTTAAATGTAATAGTTACATTTAATTTAATTTATTCTTGCACCCTAGGTTTGACCTTTTGGTTTACTTGGTGGCTCTAGTGAACCAAACTAGAATAAAAGTCCATAATCAATCCAAGTAGAATATAGTATTCTATATGTGCATGCTTGTTTATATATATTATATATTATCCAAATATGCTTCGCGTGTTAAATAATATGACGCGTATTTTATATATATATGTGCATGCGCGCTAAGCGCTAAATAAGATGAGACAATTAATATTAACAAACCCCTCATGATGTAGAATAAATATTATTTATAAAATGAATTAAAATATTTAATTCATGAATTAAATGAGTTTAATTCAATTAAATAAAATTAGAATGGTTCTAATTTATTTATTCTACTACTCATAATATTAAGTTGTAACGTTCAAAGATATTTATTAAAATATCGAACGTCGCCTTCTAGCATGGTAAAACGATAGAATATCAAATAATCATTATAAGTTTGTTGTGTCACACAAGACTTATATTAATTTTTTGAGATGTTGTTTTATCACATTTGATGTTTATAAAATAATTGAACATTACTGTTTTGTTGTGTCACACAAGGACGGTCTTTTTCTCTTCTAATATAAGAAAATGCTAGGTTGGACTTAACTTGGATAATTTTGATTTGGACGTGTCACACATGATCATAATAATCTAAGAGGCAAAATACAAGGAGTTACATGTTGATGTAATTGACAAGAAGTTGTCTACCTATTTATTTGTATATCGTTTGCTGTGTCACACAAGGCTATATACATTTGAAATAGGATCCTTATTCTCACCAACAGCAAATCTTTAACTAGATTTGCCGAACTATATAAGGAGGGTAATATAGTTTGATGAAAAATAGTGGGAGATACCAATTTAAATAAAGACCTAATTTATTTTGGTAATTAATAAAATGAATGTATGCTAAAATGTTGTCTATTTTTCACATGCAGAATTTTACAAATGTCAAACTCACTATCACTGCGTAGCATACTTGATGCTAACAAACTGACCGGACCGAATTACACGGACTGGTTAAGAAATTTGAGAATTTTTCTCACTGTTGAAAAGCTTTCCTATGTCCTAAATTCGTCTGTCCCTGCAACTGTTGCAGTAAATGCCTCTGAGGAAGAAATTGCTACTTTTAAGAAGTGGCAAGATGATGCAGTTGTGGCTCAATGCATCATGCTCGCATCCATGACTAACGAGCTTCGGCGTCAGCACGAAAAAATGGATGCTCCTACTATACTGCTGCACCTTAAAGATCTTTATAGTGAGCAAAGTAGGACTGCCATATATCAGATATCTAAGGAGCTCTTCCGATCTCGGATGACCGAGGGCACTGCCGTTGAGACTCATGTCCTCAAGATGATCAATCTGTTTGAACAACTTGGACAGTTAGGTTTTGTGATGGATGGGGAGTTGAGCCAAGATTTGATCTTGCAGTCACTCCCGGACACCTTCTCACAATTTGTTGTGAATTTTCACATGAATAAGTTGGACATCAGCTTGCCTGAGTTACTAAACATGTTGAAAACTGTGGAGGGTCACTTCTCATCTAAAAAGGACCAAGTCTTGTTGGTAGATGATTCTTCCAAGAAAAGGAAGAGGCCCAAGGGAACTTCCCAAAAGAAGAAATCCAAGAAGGCTAAGGGCAAGGCGAAAGTAAAGGATAATAAGAAGGCAGATCCAGCTAGCAAAGGAATATGCTTCCATTGCAATAAGCCGGGTCACTGGAAAAGAAACTGTAAAGAGTATATTGCAAGTTTAAAGCAGAAGAAGCTTGGAGAAGCTTCAACCGCAGATCAAGGTTTGTTCATGATTGAAATAAATCTTTCTGTAAGTCAAAGTTCTACTTGGGTATTAGATACCGGCTGTGGTTCTCACATATGTAATACTATGCAGGGACTAAGCAGAAGTAGAAAGCTAAACAAAGATGAAGTCATCCTGCGCGTGGGGAATGGAGCAAAGGTTGCTGCATTAGTCGTAGGAACTTATTGTTTAGTGTTGCCTACGGGCAAATCCATTAGTTTAAATAAATGTTATTATGTTCCAGTACTTATTAGAAACATTATTTCTATTCCTATGTTGGACAAGGATGGTTTTGAAATTATAATAAAGAACAACAGTTGTTCTATTTATAAAAATAATGTTTTATATGGTATTGGCAATTTACTGAATGGACTTTACTTGCTTGACTTACAAGAAAATATATTGCAAATTGAACAAACTAAGAAGAGGAAAAGAGATAATGTAAATTATACTTTTTTGTGGCACTGTAGACTTGGTCATATTAATGAAACAAGATTAAACAAGTTGCATAAAGATGGGCTTTTAGAGCTATCTGATTATGAATCATATCCAACTTGTGAATCTTGTCTCATGGGTAAAATGACTAAATCTCCTTTTAGTGGAAAAGGAGAAAGAGTTACAAAGTTGTTAGAGTTGATACACACAGATGTATGTGGACCTATGACAACGCATGCACGAGGAGGGTATTCATATTTTATTACTTTCACTGATGATCATTCAAGATTTGGATACGTGTATTTAATGAAATACAAGTCTGAATCATTTGAAAAGTTCAAAGAATTCAGAAGTGAAGTAGAGAAACAAACTGGCAAGAGTATTAAGATTCTTCGATCGGATCGAGGTGGTGAATACTTAAGCAATGAGTTTCTAAATTATCTCAAAGAAAATGGTATAATCTCACAATGGACTCCACCAGGTACTCCACAAATGAATGGTGTATCTAAAAGGAGAAATCGAACATTGTTGGATATGGTTCGTTCCATGATGAGTTTTACCGATCTTCCAGTTTCATTCCGGGGTTGTGCCCTAGAAACGGCTGCATACTTACTTAACAAAGTACCTTCTAAATCTGGTCCCAAGACTCCATATGAAGTATGGATAGGAAGGAAACCGAATCTTAAGTATGTTAAGATTTGGGGTTGTCCAGCTTATGTCAAAAGGTTTGAACATGATAAGCTAGAGACAAGATCTGATAAGTGTAAATTTGTGGGATACCCTAAAGAAACTGCAGGGTATTATTTCTATCATCCTATTGAACAAAAGGTGTTTGTCGCAAAACATGCTACCTTCTTGGAAAATGAGTTTATCCTCGAATGGGTCAGTGGGAGTAAGATAGAGCTTGAAGAAATTCAAGAACCACAAAACACTAAAGATCAAAGTGAGGTACCTAACAAAGTAACACAACCTAATGTACCACAACCTATTCGTAAATCTGGAAGAGTACCGAAGATACCTGAAAGGTATGGATTCATCATAAAAGAAGATGATGAGGTACACATCATAGATAATGATGATCCATGGACTTACGAAGAGGCAATGAGTTGTAAAGACTCAGAGAAATGGCTAACAGCCATGAAATCCGAGATGGACTCCATGTATGAGAACCAAGTATGGACTTTGGTTACTCCACCTGAGGGCATTAAGCCTATTGGGTACAAATGGGTCTTTAAGAGAAAGACTGGAGCAGACGGCAAGGTAGAGACCTATAAGGCCCGATTGGTTGCAAAAGGTTTCAGACAAAGACAAGGTGTTGACTATGATGAAACCTTCTCACCAGTAGCAATGCTCAAGTCCATTCGGATTTTGCTTGCAATTGCAGCTTATCATGACTATGAGATCTGGCAAATGGACGTGAAAACGGCATTCCTCAATGGGAAACTAGAAGAGGATGTATATATGATACAGCCAGAGGGATTTGTTTCAAAGGTTGGAACAAATCAAATCTGTAAGTTACAACGATCCATCTATGGATTGAAGCAAGCTTCTCGAAGATGGAACATCCGTTTTGATGAGACAATCAAAAAGTTTGATTTTATCAAAAATGAGGATGAACCATATGTGTACAAGAAGGTTAGTGGGAGCGCTGTCACATTCCTAGTATTATATGTTGATGATATATTACTAATAGGGAATGATGTTCCAATGCTACAGTCGATCAAGATTTGGTTATCTAAACACTTCTCCATGAAGGACTTGGGAGAAGCATCCTACATTTTGGGGATAAAGATCTATAGAGATAGATCTAAAAGGATGTTTGGCTTGTCCCAAGGAGCGTACAATTATTCTATGCTAAAAAGGTTTAGCATGGAAGATTCCAAGAAAGAGCTCATGCCGATGGGTTCTGGAATACATCTCTCAAAGAAACAGGCCCCAAAGACACCTGAAGAGAGAGACCGTATGAGTAAGATTCCTTATGCCTTGGCAATAGGATCTATCATGTACAGGATGATATGTACAAGACCTGATGTTGCTCATGCACTTAGTGTAACAAGTAGATATCAGTCTAATCCTGGAGAAGAACACTGGAAGGTAGTGAAAAATATCCTAAAGTACTTGAGAAGGACTAAGGATACATTTCTTATCTACGGCGGGTCTGATTTGAAACTAGAGGGCTATAAAGACTCAAGTTTTCAAACTGATCGAGATGATAGTAAATCTGTTTCGGGTTATGTGTTTACCCTAAACGGTGGTGCAGTGAGTTGGAAAAGTTCTAAACAGCAAACAGTTGCTGATTCAGTGACAGAGGCAGAGTACATAGCTGCAAGTGAAGCTGCAAAGGAAGCTGTTTGGATGAAGAAGTTCATTACAGAACTTGGAGTGGTTCCTAGCATTCAAGGACCAGTGCCTTTATTTTGTGACAACACGGGAGCTGTTGCACAAGCCAAGGAACCCAGGTCTCATCAGAAATCCAAACACGTATTGCGGCGATTTCATTTAATTAGAGAAATCATTGAAAGATGAGATGTCACATTGGAGTGTGTCGACTCTCTTGACAACATAGTAGATCCAATTACTAAAGTTTTAACTCAAAAGCAGTTTGATCGTCACTTAGAGAAGATGGGTATTAGATACCATGGCGATTGGCTTTAGTGCAAGTGGGAGATTGAAAGTAGTATGCACACAAGCCAATCATATTTGATATGAAGTAGCATGTACTTTGTAATCTTATTCATTTATTAATAATAAAAGTTTATTTATACAAAGACATCTTCTTTATCCATATTTAATAAGATAATATTAATTGTGATAAACCCATAGTTGTTGAGCAATGCTTTTAGAATCATGATGATGATCATGCTAATGAGATCTAAATTCAAGATAGCTCAAAACTAAAATTGTTCCTAATCGTGGGATCACTAAAATGGGGATTAGTGAATCCGGATAGATTAGTACATACTATGCTTGCTCTTATGAAGAGGATGATTGATCTCATAATCATTTGTGTAGAGACACTAAAGCAAGTATGTAGGTGCTTATTAGAGAATAAGTTCACTGAACGTGACTTGCTCAAGGAACACCTAATGGAGTCTTACTTGCCTGTCAATAGGAGTTCCTTTTGTGATAGTAGTACAAGTGATCCTTAGACTTGAGATCATCATAGTATCTTGTGTATGATGAATTATATTTTGACATATTCCTTAAAACCTTTAGGGTGTATAAAAGTGTATGATTGGATATAATAAGTCATACATGGAGATAGGTGAATGATCAATAAAGAATCTACCACTTCTAGTAAAAGAAGAGAATGTCCTATGCGATTCGATAAATGACAACTCAGTAGTCCTTGGCCAAGGCAGAATGAAAATTAAAAAGTAGTTTCTAATTTACATTAATTAGAGTTATTCATTTAAGGATCGAAATGCATATAATCAAATAAAATAAGACTTGACAGTTATACCATGTCTTATATTTGATTGGGACGTTGTGAGATAGAAGGATTGAATTGTACGGTAACTATTCGCTGAATAGGTTTTTTTGTGATTAAATGTTGAAATCTATAATATCTGGAAAGTCGTTGATCGCTAAGAGGGCTTACCCTTATTATGGAATAAATATTATTTATTTAAATGAATTAAATAGTTTAATTTATTTATATAAATAAGATTAGAATAGTTCTAATTAATTTATTCTATAACCGGTTTAATATGGAGAACCTAAAGGGTCACACCGCAAAAGGAAAATAATTATTTAAGAAGTAAATGGCATAATTGTAATAATGAATTAAGTATATTTAATTTATACTATGTGGATAGAATAAATTAAATAGCTTAATATTTATTATTTGGTATTTTGAAAATACTAATTATAAATTAATAAAAGGAGTCTTATTATTATTATTACTATTAGCATTATTATTTAGTTCCTATTTGGTTTAGGAATTAATTAATAAAAGTACTCTCATAATTAATAATTAAGTTCCTAAATAGTTTAGGAATTATAATTATTATATTAAATCAATTAAGTTCCTAATTAGATTAGGAGTTTAATTAAAAACCCTATTCCTAAAGGTGTTAGGAGGGTTTACTAAATCTATAAATAAGAGAAATCTTATTATGGATTGAGGTTACACACATACACTTCCACAAGTTTTGGGAGAGTACTCACATATTCTCTAGAGAGAGAAAACTAGGGTTTGCCATCACCTACTTCTTAAATTATTGTTATTCCTTGGTGGATCACCTCTAGAGGCCAAACACTTGGGTGGCTAACATTGATCATTGGAATCCAATCGGTGAAATTCAAGGAGATCGTGAAGGATTTGGAGGTGAACTTGTACCCGTTGAAGCTTTGAGTTCTACAAGGGTATATCTCTAACTTCTTCTTTATTAATTAATAATTGCGCATAAAGGTCGATCATGGATTATGGTTTGTAAATTTTTAAAATTTGATTTTACCATGCTTCCGCTATTTTGTGCAATTTGATTGCGTCTATGAATATTACAAACCAACAGATATACCCACAAAATTCTTACATGCAATCTAAATGAAATGAACTAATTGTAATGTGCGTGTGTGTGCGTGTGTGTGTGTGTGTGTGTGTGTGTGTGTGTGTGTGTGTGTGTGTGTGTGTGTGTGTGTGTGTGTGTGTGTGTGTATACAAATGCATGTAAATGTACCTAAATATGGTAAACAAATCAACACCCCCAAACTTTAAAATGAAGCAATATCCTCATTGTTAAGATAAAGAAATAAAGTTCAGAGGATTCCCCTAAGTTGAGCTCCAGCCTCTTCCTCATCATCTGGTGAATCTGGTGGGATACTCCGGAATCGTTGTCGGGTCTGTAAAACGAAGTGGATTTTCACTAGCAATCATTCCCATCATAGCAAATGCTTCGGCTAAAGTAGATGTGAATGTCATATTATATTGCATCATTGAAGTCATTGTTTGAGCCATGTGATCATTCCGTCTAAATTGTCACCAATTCTCTCACCTTAATTATCGGACTCATCCACTAGCACAGTGATAGATTGGGAAGATGAAGCATTATCCGGCTCTGTAGGCGTTGTAAACAGTTCCTTAGTATCTAGAGATTGAGGATCCAAAATAAAACATGCACCTTAGAGTTCTGGTGGAGCACCAGTCCATCGCTTAAAGTTTCAGATGATTTTGGAATCAGTGACCACCCGTAGTTCTTGAGTTAGCTTATGTGCATCCCAGGTGACCCTCGTTGCCTTACATAACCTGCAAATCAATGATGGATGAGGCAGGCCTCGCACATGACGTCCCTTAAGTGCATACTTAATTGAGTTGTTGATATACGCATCACAGGTGACCCCCGCTGCCTTACATAACCCACAAATCAATGAAGGATAAGGCAGGCCTCGCGCTGGACATCCCTTAAATGCATACTTAATTGAGTTATTGATAACTTGGCCCTTATTTATGATCTTTTCATTAAAATACAGTAGAGCAGAACCATTCTATCCTTAAGGACTTCCGTTATATGCGTGGTAGGCATCAATTAGCGCATAAGAAATAGTACCATGCCTTATCATAACGACTCAAGCAAGTGTAGGAAAAGTGTTTGGGTTCCCTGTCTCTAATGGTCTAAGTAGCATCCGATTGACATAACCCTCGAATGAGTTCATCATAATTAATTGGTCATGCCGCATATGTTTTGAAATAGTTTTCCCATGAACGTGTACCTTATTTTGTATGATATCCTTAGCGTTCGCGTAAAACTCCTTAATAATGGAAACTACTACTAGTTCAGGTTGGCAAGGCAAAGTCCCCCAATGTGAACAAATCATTCTCCAAAGTTGACTATCCAATGGACTCAGATCAAGACCTCGTTCTAGAATTAATTTCTTGGCATCAATAATGTCATCATAACAGTTTGTCATTTCTTCACTAATGAAGCATTTTGTGTCATAAGTCCGAGCCAAACTGGAACTCTCTCCACGGTGTCACTTATATGACATTGTGAAGTCAAATGATTCCCAAGTGATTTCAATATTCCAAAACAAGTAATAGGCTCTCAGCTCTCTTTGGGATCTTTTGTCGAACACTAAACGTCCACCTTTGAAAATCTTAGTAAATCTTCCCCCAAACTTATTCAATGCCAAAGCTTCAAGCTTTTAATCCCCAATAACAAATCAAACAATGTATCCCAAATTAATATACCCCCCCCCCCCCCCCCAATTGAGCCAACAGACACAATTGGGTAACTAAGTAAATAACATCTTAAACTCCATAATATTTTTAAAAATTAAACAACCCACTGCTAATCTAATACCAACTAGGATTCAAGTTAATTGATTAATCAAATAAAACTTAATTGAATCGTAATTTAGTAAAAATTGATGGCCATAATGGCTAAAGTTGAAATTCGGATGAATGCTCCCGGTGGAGTACAACAGGCCCAATTAAGTAGAAAGATGGATTCTTTGTATAGTAATTGTCCATTTAAAGTGGGAGTGTAGAGAGATTTGTGAATGGTGGATAGCTTGATAGAGTTTTGTGCAGTATGGGAGTCGAATAGCCTTAGGACTTTTAGTGTGAGGCATCGAATAGACCAGACGGGATTTTAAATGCCTTTAGATTTGTGTGTGACACAACTACTTAGGATTGTGACGTAGCTGCGTCGGGGTCGATTTTTTTTTATAAAAGTAAGCAGCAGTACTTGGCGCAACTGCTTAAGATTTTGATGCAGCTGCTTGAACATGTGAGGCAGCTACGTGACGCCCAAAATTTTATCTCATTGAAGTCAGAATACTATGACGTAGCTGCTTGGCTTTGTGGCGCACTTGCTTCACCTGCTACTGACTCCATTTTGTCCACCTATAATTAGTCTGTTTGTGACCTATAAGCAACTAGAATACTGAATAAAATTTTAATTAAGATAAACTAAACCTATAATTAAATATAACATGAAGTATAAAAACTATATATTTGGGTTGCCTCCCAAAAGGCACTTAGTTAAAAGTCCTCTGCCTTGACTATACCATTTTTCCGTCAAGCGGGATCCTAAAGTGTTATTGTGGTCCGCTCACGATCCACATCCCCCTCCAATAATGCGTCAACCTTTGACCTTGAATGTCTACAAAGTGTTCGAATCTTTAACTTCTATTGCTCTATATGAAAAAATCTTTATTATGGTGAATGGTCCGGACCATCTGGATTTCAATTTTCCTGAAAATAACTTTAGCCTGGAATTGAACAGCAGTACAGACTGACCCGATTCGAATGCCCACTCAACAATACGCTTGTCATGCCACTTTTTGACTTTCTTTTTATACAACTTAGCATTTTCATAAGCCCCGAAACTCAACCATTGCATTTAACTTCAAAAGCCTTCTTTCCCCCACAACCTGTAAATCAAAATTGAGTTTTTTGACAGCCCAATATGCCTTATGTTCCAATTTAACGGGGAGATGGCACGTTTTTCCATAAACGAGCCTATAAGAAGACATGTCTATTAGAGTTTTGTAGGCATTCTGATATGCCCACAATGCCTCGTCAAGCTTGCTAGACCAGTCTTTCCGAGTTGGGTTGATAATTTTTTCCAAGATCCACTTCACCTCTCTATTGGTAATTTCTACTTGTTAGTTCGTCTTGGGGTGATGTTGTCGCCATTTTGTGTCGGATTCCATACTTGGTGAGAAGAGCCGCAAAGTACTTGTTACAGAAATGAGATCCCTCATCACTAATAATTGCTCTCGGTGTCCCAAACCTTGTAAATATATTCTTTTTGAGAAAGTTGAGAACAACCTTGGCATCATTAGTTGGTAGTGCAGCTGCTTTAACCCATTTAGATACATAGTCAACTGCCACTAAGATGTACTTATTGTTGTAAGATGTCTGGAATGGTCCCATGAAGTTGATGCCCCATACATAAAAAATTTCAACTTCCAATATGGAATTGAGAGGCATCTCTTGACGATTTGATATATTTCCAACACGTTGACATCTGTCGTACCTTTTTGCGAATGCATGTGCATCTTTGAAAATGTAAGGCCAATAGAATTCAGATTATAGGACCTTCGCAGCTATCCGTTCACCCCTACAGTGTCCTTCATATAGAGATGAGTGGCGATGTTGTAAAATTCCTTCAATTTCTTCCTTAACCACACATCGTCTAACAATTTGATCAAGACACTGTTTGATAAGACATGGTTCTCCCATAAGTAATGTTTTACGTTATGTAAGAATTTCTTATTCTGTTGGTAGCTTAAATCATATGGAAATACCCCACTAACAATGCAGTTCACGTAATCTGCATACCATGGGGCTTCATTTGCCACATAAAATAATTGCTCATTATGAAATGACTCATTTATCAACACCTAATCTCCTTCGTGCTGTCATGAATTCTCCAATCTTGAAAGATGGTCCGCCACTTGATTCTTGGACCCTTTCCTATCTCGAATCTCCAAATTGAATTCTTGCAGTAGGAGGATCCAACGAATTAGCCTTGGTTTGGCATCCTTCTTTGAGATGAGGTATTTTATCGCTGAGTGGTCCATAAATACAATCACTTTAGTCCCGATCAAGTATGCCTAAAACTTATCAAATGCAAAGACCAATGTGTGTAGCTCCTTCTCTATTGTAGTATAGTTCAATTAAGCATTCATAAGAGTTTTGCTAACGTAGTATATAGCATAAAAAATCTTCTCTTTGAGTTGGCCTAGCACTGCGCCAACCGCATAATCGCTAGCATCACACATAAGTTCACATGGGAGACTCCAATCTGGTGTAACAATTATTGGAGCAGTTATCAACTTTTTCTTCAAGAACTCAAAAGCTTCAAGACACTCTTTATCAAATCGGAAAGGCACATCCTTCTCAAGTAAAGTGCAAAACGGCTTTGTTATCTTTGAAAAGTCCTTAATAAATATACGGTAGAATCCCGCATGACCAAGGAAACTGCAGATTCCTTTCACGGATGTTGGAGGTGGCAAGTTTTTAATTATCTCATTATTCGCCTTATCTACCTGGATATCATTCAGTGACACTCTATGACTGAATATGATCCCCTCTTGTACCATAAAGTGACATTTTTCCCAACTGAGGACCAAATTGGTCTTAACACACATTTTTAGTACCGAGATCAAGTTCTGAAGGCATAGATCAAAATTGTCACCAAAAATTGAGAAGTCGTCCATGAACACCTCTAAATTTTGCTCCACCATATCCGAAAAGATCGCCATCATACATCGCTGAAACTTAGCCAGTGCATTGCACAATCCAAAAGACATCATCCGGAAAGTAAATGTTCCATAAGGGAACGTGAAGGTCATCTTTTCCTAATCTTCGGGGGCTATGGCAATGTAATTGTAACCCGAATAACCATCCAACAAGCAATAGAATTGATGCCCCGCCAATCTATTGAGCATTTGGTCAATAAATAACAAGGGAAAGTGATTCTTGTGGGTTGCCTTGTTCAATTTTCTATAATCCATACTAACCCACCAACCGGTCATCGTTTTCTTGTCGAGATCAACTCATTATTCTCATTAGAAACCACTGTTATGCCGCCCTTCTTCGGTACACATTGCACCGGACTCACCCATGCATTATCCGATATGGTGTAGATGATACCCGCACCCAGCCACTTAATAATTTCTTTCTTCACAACTTCCTTTATGATTGGATTTAGCTTTCTTTGTTGTTCTATCATCAGTTTTGCGTCATCCTCTAATAAAATCTTGTGCATACATATTGACGGACTAATTCCCTTTATATTCGCTATAGACCAACCAATTGGATTTTTGAACTCTCGCAACACTTTCCATATTTTTTCTTCTTGCAATTTATTGAGTGATACCAAGATAATAATTGGTAGAGTAGAAGACTCACCCAAATATGAATATCGCAGATGCTTCGGTAACTGCTTTAACTCCAAAACTGATGGCTCTTGTATTGACATCTTTGCACGGGTGGTTGGCTTCTCTCTTAGATCTAAAGACTCGTACATTTTTGCAAATTGGAAATATAGTGGTGCTGCATTCAACAATTTCAAACACTCAAGTGAAGCCGAAGAATCTGCCACTTTTGGGTCAGTCAATGCCAATTTGAAAGGGTTTTTTCATAAACTATCTTCAGAAACCTCATTGACCGCTACTTCAAACCAATCTATCTTGAAACATTTTTCAACCTCCTTTGGGAATTTCATGGCTTTAAAAATGCTGAGTGTTACCTCTTGGTTGTGAACCCTCATGGTTAATTCTCTTTTTTGCACATCTATAAGAGTTCTACTTGTAGCCAAAAATGGACACCCAAAGATGATTGGAATTTCTTTATCTTCTTCAAAATCCAACACTATGAAATTTGCTGGAAAAATAAACTTGTTGACCTTTACCAATATGTCCTCCACTATCCCCTTTGGGTAAGTCAATGATCGATTTGCTAGTTGTAAAGTGACATTAGTTGGCTTAACTTCCTTTGGACCCAACTGCTAGAAAATTAATAACGGCATCAAATTGGTACTAGCCCCTAAATCGCACAAAGCCCTTCCAAAGAATTTATCTTCAACGGTACAAGGTATTGTAAAGCAACCCGAATATCTGAGTTTGGGTGGTAGCTTTTTCTACAAAATCACACTACATTCCTCCATGAGTGTAACGGTTTTAAAGTTTTTAAGCTTCCTTTTTCTTGATAGAATATCCTTTATGAATTCCACATAGCTTGGCATTTGAGCTAGGGTGTCCACAAATGGTATGTTGATTTGTAATTTCTTGAACGCCTCTAGGAACTTTGAAAACTGGTTTTCCTCCTTTGCTTTTTGGAGTCTTTGGGGAAAAGGAACCGGTGGTACATATGCTTTTGGCTTAACTCCTTCAAGTTTCACAACAAATTTTTTCTTTTTCTTCTCACTTTTAGATCTATGTTCCTTGCTTTCAAATCTATGTTCCTCAACTGATACCTGATAACGAATGGATGTAACTGATTGGTAGAATAGTATCGTGAGTACTGAACTCGAGGTTTAAGGAACCCATATTTGGGGGCGTCACAGGTTAGTATCAAAGATGATAGATTATAAACCTTAGGTGGGGAAAACCTTAAGAATATAACTGTAGGAATGATAGTAAAACTTATTTAGAGTTCTATGGAGAGAATCGTGGAGATTCATCAAAGATAAAAAGTTTTCACAATGTGTGTTATGTGTAATAGAGATAAGAAAATTGAACTAAATACTCGTTCTTGTAATTTTATAGCATGCCAGAGATTGGAGAAACCAGTCAAAAAATAGAGGAAGAATTATGTGACATTTAAGTGAATGCAGTAGCTACTGTACCAGTTACTACAATAGCACCAGTAGATGACAGTGGTTATGAGGAAGATCCAGATTAGCTGATATAATAACTTGGAAAATTCCAAAATCAATCATTTTTTTTATATGAGAAAATATGATGTGTGAAGTGGTGTTATGTATGTGTATATGTTATGTAATGAGATATACTAAGTTAGTTAATTAAATCTATTTGAATTAACTAAAGAAGAAAAAAGAATGCAAGAGAAGCTTATGTGATAAGATCACAAAGCTTATATACTGGCCTTGTATGGCAAATAAGAAAAATAATAATAAACAAGTGAATTACTTGTATGATTATTGAGAAATAAGAAATAAATAAATTATTAAAGATAACCCAATGCGGGAATACTTGTAGGTATATGGGTAGCTATATTATAAACTCAAGTTGATGATAAGAGGTAGTTAATGAATTAAAATTAATCAAGTTGAAGAACTTGTATGTATGTGTATTAGGGTTTCATTAAAACAAGCTCATGAATGTGTTAAGTGTTAGTGTTGTGTAAATTAATTCAATATGGTAGCCCAATTGACTTTTAAATAGCAAATCTAATTGGATTATGTGACAAACCTAATGGATTTATTAATTAAAGTCCAAACGAATTAAATTAATAGGCCAAGTAATTAATTAATGGGTAGTTCATATAATGAGCCCTATGAGTTAGCCTTACATGATTTATTTAGTAAACCATATATGAAGTATATGGTAAGTCTTATGAGAATTAATTACTAGCTCAAGTGTTAGTAACTTAAATAAATTTAACTCATAACTCAAGTGTTAATTAATTGATGAGTCCAAGTAAATTAATACTAGCCCAATACTTGATATAAATCCAAGACTTGTAAGTTAGTATAGTTAGCCCAATTGAATTAAATGTTGAAAGTCTAAGTGAATTAAACTAGTAGCCGAATGAAAGTAATTAATTGAGTCCAAGCAAAATAAATGGAAGAGCCCAATTGAAATTAATTCCTAAGTCCAATATGGAGCCCAACTGTAACGACCCCGAAATTCGACCCATATTCTTACCTTAAATTTTGTATTTATGATACATTATCTTTCTTACGTCCAAATTTCGGTCTGTTAATAAATATTTAATTACCTTTTTTAATCCCTTGATTGATTTATAAATCATCAATTACCAAATTTTTGGTATAAATTTTTCTTTTTCTCAATCATTGTATTAAAATATTTGAATATGTAAAATTATATCTTGATTCTAGTCCTTGGATCGCAACCTTTACTTTTTCTTTCTATCATCATTATCGTAAAACTTAATAAAGCTCAACAATCAAATTCAATGTTGTTTATATCCATCTGATATTCTTTGTTTCATGATTCATAACTAGTTATATAATAGTCTGTATCATTATAATCATCTCGAATAATTATGGTACACAACTTTAACTTTTATCATATCCAAATTCAACATATATGTGCATACAACTCATCACAGTAAAATTGGCAAATTTTTCCGCATTAAATTATAATATAACAGTTACAGTTCCAACCTTCTAAATAATTCATCTCTAACATAATCCGGTATTCCTGAAATTCATTTCTTAACCTGCAAAAGTTTAATTTAAGCAAGTAATGAGCACAACGGCTTAGCAATTTCAACAGTTTATGCTTCACGTAACACATACCTTAACATGCTCAGTGTGTGTCATACATCATATGCTTATGCTTTTATTATAGCAGTATATCCCACATCAGTGCACAAAATACACATAGTTGTCATGTTATCCATAGAACACATAACACATAATTTATATGCATTTAAACAAGTATTTACATATCATAACAGGCAACAATTAACATTAAAGGACTGAAGAACTTGCCTGGCGTCCAGTTATTTAAATTGATAGCTCAAACCCTTAACTCAATCAACCTATGATCATAACATAATCAAATAATAATTATTTATCTCTTTATGATATTAATTTACTTAATTAATATCATCTCTGGGCCAATTATTAATTTATATGGTTAATTATATTAACCTCGTCCCTTAAATATTAATATAACTTAATATCAACTCCTTCACTTCGGACAACCCGGTTTATCGAACAAATTTTAACATATCTGATTGTCCCAAAATTTTTATTTAATCATTTTCTAACTTTTAAACTCATTAGATTAATATTTAACATATTTAAATATTAATCCCCAATATTTAATATTTTTACAAAAATATTAAATTTAATGTTCAAACATCATTTCTATATTTTAAGTATTTTTCTATAATTTTCTATGATTTTTAAATAATTTTTAAACATTTATTTTGATTAAAATCACTTCTGAGGGCATTTTGGTAATTTTCGCGCCCTTAGGGACACATTCGGTATTTCTCGGAAAGCCCAGGGGCATTTTCGTAATTTCAGCAACGTTTGGGACACATTTGGAATTTTCTGGAATGGCAGGGGGCAAAACCGTAATTTCAGAGCGTTTGGGACACGCTTGGTATTTTCCAGAAAGGGCAGGGGCACGCTAGTAATTTCCAGCGTTGCCGTCGACCGCGCATTGCGCGCGACCCGACCCTTCCGATTCGAAAACGGCGTCGTTTCCTATCGTTTCCAGAAGCCTCCGCGCATTGCGTGGCAGCTTCTTCCGCACACCCCAAAACGGCATCGTTTCAAGCCGCGTTCCGGAAAAAAAATTCTTCCTCCTTTTCTTCGCGAACAGTAGCCAGCCAACACACAAAATACACCATTTTGATCCAAATTTCCACAACAAAACTATTCCAAAAATCATATAATTCATAGATATACATCTAAAAATTATTTAGAATAATTTTCATAATTAATTACTAATTTTTCTCAAAATTATTTTACTATCAAAAATAATAAAATAAATCAATTAAATTCATTTTTATACCTTCCAAGCTTGAAATTCTTTCCTTGATGCTTGCTCTTCACTTGGATGGCATTAAAATTATTTCCCTTTCAGTAGTGGTGGTGTATGGGTGGCGTTGAGGTGGTGTTCGGTGATGGAGAGAAGAAAAAAAATGTTTTGCTTTTGTTGCTTGTTTTACTTCCATCCCTTGGTTTGCTTTTTATCTCCTTTTTATAGCTAACAAGCAACTTAACCATGTTGGAATAAAAAATTTACTCCACCGACTTATCATGCCATCGACTTATAAGTTGGTTGGGTAAAAATCAAGCATAATTTAGTTATTTTAATACATTACGTAGTTATTGCGTGTAATAAATATTTTACGTAATATTTGTAAAATATTTATTTTAATTCGCCAAAATTCATAATATGATTTATAAATAATATTTAAACCCCTTTTAAGTACTTTACTTGACAAATTTTGTACACACATAATGACATGCATGTAATCCTATGAGGTAATTTATACCTCCAAAAATCATAAAATAATTCATATGACTTATAAAAATTATTTTTCATAATTTTTCACTCCGTTACTTGGACAACATGTTACATTAACATGTTCACATTTCTGAAATATTATTGCTCATAAACATCATAAAAATTCCATTATATATAAATATAATTTTTAATAAATTATAACCTTCCTTCTTATCATATATTTTTATTTCTTTAAAATTTTCACTAACTTTTCTTATATAAATTATATAATTTATTATTATATAATTTATATAATTACCTTATCCTTATAATTTTCATTTTACACAAAACACAATTTATAAAATTTTCTTCCATCCTTATTCAATTTAATCCTCTTATATAAATTATATAATTATTTTTATATAATTTATATAATTATTATTTTCTTCATACATTACTTTAATTTCCTTATATAAATTATATAATTTATTATTATATAATTTATATAATTAATTTTCTTCTCAATTAATTTCTAAACTTCCTCCATAATTCTTGATTAATTCTAAAATCAATAATCACAATTTCACTAATTTCCTCATTACCTTTTCATTTAAACTTGGATTAATTTAATTATTAATCCCTTAATTGTCATAATTAATAACATTTATAATTATCAATTAAACATAACACACACACACACACACACACACACACACACACACACACACACATATATATACAAATGTAAATATATAAATATATACATATTTAATTCATGCATTTTACATTATCACATAACCTCATTTAAATTCATAATTTCTGTACTTCCACAATAATTTAATTGTACAATTTATTGTACCTTTACCTGAAATTCTTTTATTCCTCATAAATTGTTTTTAAACAATTTATTTACTTTTCAATTATTTTAATTCAACATACTTTATCATGATCTCTGTACAGATTTAATTTACTAATTAAATCTCATTACATACCTTAATTCACATAAAATAATAATTTCTTTACACAACTTTGAAAATTGTATCAATTAAATTCTTATTTAATCTTATTAAATAATTCCGAAAATTCGGATCCTCACATTCTTCCCCCCTTAACAGGATTCCGTCATCGGAATCATAATTGCCGTAATAATCATACGTATATTATTCATAGCACATTGTTATACCTTTATCTTGATAAATCACAACTATTTCCATAATAATCATATCTTACCTCTTTAATATCCATAACTTACATGGATAATCCCATAATGATCATAACTGTTAGAATATTTAAATTCTTAACTGAATTCATAATTTCTTTGTAATATTACATTTCACAATTCTCTAAAAAATTTATTAATAACACTTTAATTTATTTCTGGATATACTTATCAAGATGGTTTCTCTTTTTTCTGAAAATTTTCTTTCTTTGATCATATTTACCCTTCCTCAATCAACTTATTTTATACTCTCTATTACACATCATTTATACACTGTACATTTAACTTTCTTTTCTTAATTCATATAAATCTTCTTTACATTCCATAAATCATTTCTTAATACCTCTATCATTCAACACTAGGTTTTAAATGCTAACATTTACTTAATTTATCATAATCCTTACTTGGAATTACTCTAAAAATCTTGGGTGTCACATTCACAACACATAGTCAAAAGGTATGTATGTATGTATATATATATATATATATATATATATATATAGAGAGAGAGAGAGAGAGAGAGAGAGAGAGTAAAGTTCAAGAGCATACCTCCTTAAAGGACATACCTAGCATACCCCATTTAGTGACGGACCCGGCGACGATTTGGTCCGTCGTCATAGGTTCGTCCGTCGCTATATGTTTGTCCGTCGCGATATGTTGTCCGTCGCTAAAAGCTTTAGCGACGGATGAACCTATGGCGATGGACCAAACCGTCGTCGGATCTATCGCTAAAGAGGGTATGCTTGGTATGCTTTTTAAAAAGGGTATGCTTGGTATGCTTTTTAAGAAGGTATGCCTTTGAACCAAGTCATGTATATATATATATATATATATATATATATATATATATATGTGTGTGTGTGTGTGTGTGTGTGTGTGTGTGTGTGTGTGTGTGATTATATAAGATAAAAGAAAATTAAAAAATGGGGAAGAAATTTGTCCTTTGGCCTACCATTGTGGGGCCCTCTAAGGGTGGAGTATTTGCTTTATTATTGCTTCAAAGTTACTTCGTGCAATGCTTCACTCAATTGCTATAAAAATTTGCAAGCAACATGTCAATCAAGATAGTCATTCAAGATAGTCATTCCTTGCTATAGTAAGTTTGATTAACCCTTAATTTCACCAATCCTTGTTGATTAAGAGAGCTAATTATGTGTTCCTAGAGTTCTATAAATAAAAATGTCCAACACTTGTGCAAATGTGCAAATGTTGGTTCATTTGCTCCATTCACTAAATTTTAGAAAGAAAAAATTATAGAGAGAAGTTAGAGCATTTGTGAGAGTTCTAAAGAAGCAAACACTTTGAGTGTTACTAAGTGTGGGTTATTTTTGGTCCATACAAGAAGATCAAGAAGGAGTTCCAACCATTTCCAAGAATAAAATTTTCATAGAAGGTTTAAAAGTTTTTCAAACTTTAATTGTTATTTTCTTTATGTATGAGTGTTAGTAAGCTTGGTTATGAAAGAATCTATGTGAAGAAGGTCTATGGTTAAATATGTTAGATATGTGTTATAACATGTGTTATATGGAGAGAATGATGGAAGAAAATATCGTATGAGCATATTTGGTGTTAAAACCCTAGTTGGATGCCTAGGTTGGTTATGTGTGCCTTATGATATATAAGTTGTTTATGTGATTTTTGTGTCTTCTATGCTAAATGGGTTAGTTTCGGTCGTAACAAAACATGAATCAACGAAAAATAAGTTCAAACGAAAAAGTTATGTGGTTTTTAGTAAAACTGGTCATCTTGAAAACCCTAATTGGTTGATCTTAATTTTGTTGTCAACAATGTCTTTGGAAGTTAATTGATTCTTGAAAACTTAAAGAATACTAAGCTATGAACCTAGCAAAATAGATTTAAGATCATTTAATCATAGATTGCAATGTTTTTATGATAGATTGAACCAAAGTAATCAAAGTTGAAAAATTTTCAAAATTTAAGTTGAAAAAGTTGTACTACCACCGTAGTGGTGAAACATTCTGTCAGGGGACCGCCGCAGCGCTGGTAAGGACCGCCGCAGTGGTGGTCCTAGATTTTTGAAAAATTAATTTAATTCAAGTGAGTTGGACCGGATCGGTCCAAACAGGTCAGGTCAAATCTTTTGAATAGAAAATGGGTTAGAAAATATAATTTAATATAATAATAATATTAGACAAAATTTAAATATTATTAAATGAATAATAATATTAGTAAATATATAAAATATTATTAAAAGGTTAATAATATTAGAAAATGAATAAAACATTATTAAATAATTAATAATTTTATTAAAATATTATTAAATTGATTAATAATACTAATAAATGAATAAAATATTATTTAATAATTAATAATATTAATAAATGATGGAATATTATTAAATGGTTAATAATATTAGTAAGTGAATAATATATTTTTTAAATAATTAATACTATTAATTAATGACTAAAATATCATTAAATGGATAATAATATTAATAAGTAAATAAAATATTATTAAATAATTAATAATATTACTAAATGATTAAAGTACTATTAAATGATTAATAATATTAGTAAGAGAATAAAATATTATTAAATAATTAATAATATTAATAAATTACTAAAGTATTAGTAAAGGATTAATAATATTAATAAGAGAATAACATATTATTAAATAGTTAATAATATTAAATAATGTTTAAAATATTATTAAATGATTAATAATATTATTAAGAGTGTAAAATATTATTAAATAATTAATAATATTTATAAAGGATTAAGATATTATTTAATAAATAATATTGTTAGAAAGAGTAAGACATTATTAAATGATTAATAATGTTAATAAGTGTTTTAAGTAATTAAGTGATTAAGATATTATTAAATAATTAATAATATTAATGATTGAATAAAATGTTATTTAAATGATTAATAGTATTCGTAAATTGTTAAAATATTATTAAATGATTAATAATATTTGTTTGAAAATAATATATTATCAGTGGTGATAATATTAGAAAATAATTGATATGTTCTTAAATGATACTTATGTGATTAAAATATTATCAAAGGTTGATAATATTATTAAGTGCTTAAAGGTTATGATTAAGTGTTGGATGATTTAAGTGTTATACAACAATGTTATGTGATATACTGTTTGGTAGATTAACGTGTTAAATGTTAGTTCATCCAAAGGAAGTTAATTAAGTCGAGTAGCAGTAGTCAGCGGAACAGGCAAATTATCTGAACCTTAACTTGTTTTTATTTGGCAAGTTCTTCTAAAATTTAAACTCATTACATTATGTAAGTTTTATAGACTTGTTTTTTATTATGTTAAGTATCTAGAAGTTGAAATTAGTTTCGTAGTACATGATGAAATAATTATTAAGAATTATTTCATATCTATATTATTTTATTGATATTCGCACTTATGTGCATTCGCATGACTGTTCTCATTATGAACTATTTAAAGAGAAAGATCTATGTCAATTGTTTCAGCTAGATATTGCATGAATTATAATGGCGGGTTCTCAAAATGAACTATTTAATGAGGTATATCTATGCTATTTGTTTCGGCTAGATATTGCATGTGTTAATATGACTATTCTTATTATGAACTATTTAAAGAAGAAGATCTATACCAATTGTTTCGGCTAGACCATGTATGTATCAAATTCATTAATCTAAATATTGTTGAAGCTAGTCCAAACCATATTGTTGTAGTGCAAAATCTAATGGAAAAAGTTGAAATGAACAAATCATTATGAAATGATAAAACTACGGTCGGATGTAATAATTCTGATCAAAACGAAATTGAATGGTTATAATGTGTACAATATATACGTACAATAGGCTGATCACCTAGAGTACCCATATTCGAATATTGCAATTGAAATGGTTATTAATATTTAAAATGAAATGACAGTCTCATGTCTACAGGGTATTATAAACACTCAAAACGTATGTTCACGGTCTTGTGACCTTTCAGCATGAAAAATCAGTATGTTAAATCAATTGCAAGTTGTTATTCAAAGTTGCATGTCTTCATAATTCTTGAATATTATTGAAGTTTCCAAGGTTAATTCTTTTTTCATTCATGATATATCCTTTATTGTTTATTTAAACTTGTTGAGCAAAGTAGTTGCTCACCCTTGATATATCATGAACTATTTTTCAGCTAAGCCCGAGTGATCTAAGGAGTATAAAGGCAAAGGAAAGACGAACGAGTAGAAGTAATTAGATTTTATTTTTATGTTGTAAACCTTTTTGTTATAAGGTAATTGTGATGTATTTAAGGTTAATGGAACCTGTGATTGATGGTACATTTTTGTAACGAATTTATATTTATTTTTCGCTAGTTATTGAAGATTTAGTTTATGAATGTTTGTCAAGTGATGGATATTGAGTACTGAACCCGAGGTTTGAGGGACCCAGATTTGGGGGCATCACAGTTGGAAGGAGACTCTGATGAGGCATTACCTGAAAATGTTTCACCTAAGTAAGAAAATGATAATGAATGAGTAACTGGTCTGATACAGCAGAACAGTGAGTTTGTATACAGAATCCCAGGGTTAGAGACTCAGGCAGTAGAACACCAAGGAGTGATTGAGCAGAATGAGGTGGCGATACAGTTGATGACTAACTAGAATGTGGAATTGAGAGCTAAACTTCACCAAGAAGAACTGAAAGTTCAAAATCTTAAGAATGAGAAGGAGGCCTTGGAGGACAAATTTAAAGAACAGACTGTTAAAATAGTTAGATTCGAAAATGCTTTGGTTAAAGCAACAAGAAGGGTAAACATCGTGAAAAATGAAGTGAGGGCTAAGAAAACTATGATTGATGGCATGAACATAAAAATGGATGATAGGAACTATGCCTTGCACATAGCTTTTGGGAGGGCACAAGATAGGGTGTATTATTACCCTGTTGAACATGGACAAGCTCGTAGTACCTTGAGTCGGTGAGAATTGATAAATATCCTGAATGAGGAGTATGAAGACACAGTTCAGCGTGGAATGAATTTGTAGGAAGTTTTAGTAGATGTATATAGTTGTGTATATATATATATATATATATGTGTGTGTGTGTGTGTGTGTGTGTGTGTATGTAGTGTAAATCTCTAGTCTTTTATTATAAATTGGGATAGATAGTGTCATATACCCCATCTTTTGTATAAGAGGGGGAAGCCCTATTTTGTGGTTTAGGGTTATAAAATGTAAATCATGACTTTTGTGGTCTAAAAGGGATAAAAATGGTTATATCAATATGCTTTATGTGATGTAAAGTGCACGACACTAGTCAAAATGCATATGAATATAAACTTGGTTATTTAATGTGTTTTAAGATGGTTATGTGTTTAAGTTAATATAAAAATGTGATATGTAAATGATAAAATAATTATCATGACAAGAATTATTATTAAACATAAATGCTTCCTAGACGAAGGCAGAATGTTCAATCTCCACCAGATGAGTCATTTAATGCTCCAGATGAGCCAGTTAATCCCATGCTGCAATTTGTAGATATGTTGATGGGAGCGTTTCAGAACATGAATCCTAACCCTGCAGTTGTTCAACCTCCAGTTGGCCATATTGCCACTTTTAAAGATTTTAAAGCGTTAGGACCCTCGGAGTTTAAAGGACTACTAATCTGATAAGGGCTCAAATGTGGGTGATAGAGATGGAGAAGATTTTTGATGTGGCTAATGTGGCAGAGGAACATAAATCTGCCTTTGCTACATTTATGTTAAAGGAAGAACCTAATCGTTGGTGGGGAGCCACCAAAAGAAGACTAGAAGGGGGAGTAATGACTTGGGAGAGATTTAAAGAAATGTTCTTCAAGGCCTACTTTCCTCCGATTACGCAAGACATGATGGAAGTGAAAGTTCCTAGAATTAAAAAAGGAAAACGTGATGGTAGCCGATTATGTGGCTAAGTTTAATGAATTGGCAAGGTTCACTCCACATCAGGTGGACACTGAACAAAGAGTGGTGAAGCGTTTCAAGCAAGGGTTGAAGCCTTGGATTTACAGTAGTGTTTTAATGTTTCAGATCAGAACTTTTACTGGGTATTAGAGAAGGCTATCTTAGCTGAAGGAGGCAGCGAGGCCTTGACAAAGTATAATCAAGATAAGCGCGAAAATAAAAGTGATGGAGCTAATAAAGAAGGGAGCAGTGGGGGAAACAACTCCAACAAGCAGAAATGGAATAATAACAAGAACTCAGGGAATAAGCAAGGGGAGCAGAAAAAGAAAGTGAAAGCGTGTGACACTTGTTGAAAGGGTACCTGGGAGTTTTCCTGAAAGGAAAGAACATATGTTATAGGTACAATCAAGAGGGGCACATAACACCTAATTGTCCTACCCCGAAATTGAGCAAATGATGTTTCAATTATGGAGATTTGAATCATCAAATAAAAGATTGTCCTAAGAAGAAAGCTGAAGTAGGAAGTGGAAGCAAAGTTAACAACAATGGGAAGCTTGCGATTAGCAGACCAACTCAGTCGAGAAGGCCGACATCACACACGTTCATTATGATAGTTCAGGATGCGGTGGAATCGAAAGATGTGGTGTCAGGTATCATTCCTATCAGTGATATAAATGCTTACGTATTATTTGATTCGGGTGCTACTTGCTCATTTGTGTCTAATGAATTTGTATAGAGATTGTATCTACCTCGATTAAAGTTAGAGAATATTTTAAATATAGAAGTAGCGAACAATGAAGTAATTCAGATGGAGAATATTTATCAGAATTACCGTATGGAGATGAGAGGGCATAAGTTAGCAGTCAAGTTAGTTCCTATTCGATTGGAGAGTTTGACATAATACTTAGAATGGATTGATTATATAACCATAGTGTAGTGATTGATTGTCAGAAGAAATTTGTGAACCTTCAGACTCCTGATAAGTCTAAGGTAGTGTTTTATGTTAGCAAGTCGCCACGGCGATCTTGTTGCCTGATGATGATGTATGCCAAAAGTTGTTAAGAAAATGATGTGTTGGATATTTGGCTCATGTTGTTGATACTCATAGAGTAGGGTCAGAAATGGGACAAACAATGTATTTCCATATGAATTGTCAGGTCTTCCGCCAGAACGGGAGATCGAGTTTGTAATAGACCTAGTACCAGGGACGACACTAATTTCAAAGGCACCATACAGAATGGCTCCAGTCGAATTTAAAGAGTTGATGGTTCAACTATAAGAGTTATTGGAAAAGGAAGTATATTCAACCGAGTGTGTCCTTGTGGGGAGCGCTAGTGTTATTTGTAAAAAAGAAGGACGGATCACTAAGGTTTTGTATCACTACAGGGGGTTGAACAAAGTGACGATAAAAAAGAAGTACCCATTGTAGCCCAGGATCGACAATTTGTTTGATTAGTTAAGGGAGCAAAGCATTTTTTCGAAGATAGATTTGAGGACTGGTTATCACCAGTTGAAGGTGAGACATGAGGGTGTGCCTAAGACAACATTTAGGACTCGATATGGACATTATAAGTTGAAAATAATATGCCTTCAAGCCAATCACTTTTGATGTGATAAACATATACTCTGTAATCTTATTTGATTTATTAATAATAGTATCAAGTCATTTCCTTATTCATGATTAATTAGCTGAATTAATTATATGAATAAACCCATAGTTTTGGAGTAATGTTTTTAGAATCATAATTTTGATTATGCTAATAAGATCTAAATTTAAGATAGTTCAAAACTAAAATATTCCTAATCGTGAGATCACTAAAGTGGGAATTAAATGTATTCAGATAGATTAATACATATTATGTTTGCTCTTATGAAGAGGATGATTGATCTCATAAGTAAGTATGTAGGTGCTTTTTAGAGAATAAGTTAACTGAACATGACTCGCTCAAGGAACACCTAATGGAGTCTTACTTGCCTGTTAATAGGAGTTCCTTTTGTGATAGTAGTGCAAGTGATTCTTGGACTTGAGATCATCATAATATCTTATGTATGATGAATTATATTTTGACATATTCCTTAAAACCTTAAAGGCGTGTCAAAGGGTATGTTTGAGTATAATAAGTTGTACATGGAGATATGTGAATGATCAACAAAGAATCTATCACTTCTAGTAAAAAAAAGAATGTTCTATGTGATTCGATAAATGACAACTCAGTAGTCATTGGCCAATGCAGAATAAAAATTAGAAAATAGTTTCTAGTTTACATTACTTAGAGTTATTCATTTGAGAATCGAAATGCATATAATCAAATAAAATAAAACTTGACAGTAATACCATGTCTTATATTTAATTGAGACATTGTAAGGTATAATGATTGAATTGTACGGTAACTATTCGCTGAAAGGTTCTTTTACGTTCAAATGTTGAAATCTATATTACCTAGAATATTAATTAATCGTTAAGAGGGTTTACTCTTATTGTGGAATAAATATTATTTATTAAATAAATTAAGTAGTTTAATTCATTCATACAAATAAGATTAGAATGGTTCTAATTAATTTATATTACAACCAATTTAATATGGAGAACCTGAAGGGTCACACCGCAAAAGAATAATATTTATTTTAGAAGTGAATGACATAATCGTAATAATAAATTAAGTATATTTAATTTATACTATAGTGATAGAATAAATTAAATAACTTAATATTTATAATTTAGTATTTTAGAAATACTAATTATAAATTAATAAGATGAGTCTTATTATTATTATTATTATTATTATTATTATTATTATTATTATTATTATTATTATTATTATTATTATTATTATTATTATTATTATTATTATTATTATTATTATTATTATTATTATTATTATTATTATTATTAGTTAGTTAGTTAGTTAGTTAGTTAGTTAGTTAGTTCCTAAATGCTTGAGAAACTAATTAATAAATAATATTATTACTATTACTTAGTTCCTATATAGTTTAGGAATTAATTAATAAATAGTAATATTATTATAAATAATTAAGTTTTTAAATGGTTTGGGAATTATAATTATTATAATAATTAATTTATTTCCTAAATAGTTTAGAAATTAATTAATGAGAAGTACTCTAATATTAAATAATTAAGTTCCTAAATAGTTTAAAATTTATAATTAATTAATTTAGTTCCTTATTATATTGAAAATTAAATTAAAATCCTAATCCTAAATAGTTTATGAGGGTTATCTATATCTATAAATAAGAGGAGTCTTATTTTATGAAAACTTTCTAATTGTGTCATTATTTTCTTCAAATTTACAAATAAATGGGTGATTTAGATTCCTATTACTTTGTTATACTATATTTATCATCAAAATGAGCAATCCTATCTCTGTGGCACTTAAAACTATGTACACAACTCACATAAGTCTTTATTTAAGAAAACCTTCTAATTGTTTCATTATTACTTTGAAATTTTCTAATATATAGACGATTTAGAGTCTTTTTACTTCGTTTTACTTTGTTTAGCATCAAAATGAGCAATCCAATCACTCTCATATTCGAAACACTATTTCTCTAAAATTTGTAAATATATAGGTCGATTTAAAGTCCAATTACTTCGTTCTATTTTGTTTATCATCAAAAGGAGCAATCTAATAACTCTCGTATTCAAAATCAATCGTACAATCACACAAGACTTTATTTAAGAAAAACTTCTAATTGTTTCATTATTTATTTTAAATTTGCAAATAAATGGGCGAGTTAAAGTCTTATTTCAATGTTCAACTATGATTTAGCATCAAAATGAGCAATTCTATCACTCTCGAATTCAAAATCATCCGTACAACCAACACAATTCCTCATTTAAGGGAACCTTCTAATTGTTTTGTTATTTTCATCAAATTTGTGGAGAACTAGGTGATTTAGAGTTTTGTTACTTTGTTCTACTTTATTACCATCAAAATGAGCAATCATATCACTCTTTGATTCAAAATAATGTTACAACTTACACAAGTCATTATTAATGGAAACTTTCTAATTGTGTCGTTATTTCCTTCAAATTTACAAATAAATAGGTGATTTAGTTTCCTATTACTTCAGTATACTTTATTTAGCATCAAAAGGAGCAATCCTATCTTTGTGGCACTCAAAACCATGTATAAAACTCACACAAGTCTTTATTTAGGGAAACCTTCTAATTGTTTCATTATTACTTTGAAAATTGCTAATATATAGACATTTTAGAGTCCTATTATTTCGTTCTACTTTGTTTAGCATCAAAAGGAGCAATCCAATCACTCTCGCATTCGAAACACTATTTCTTTAAAATTTATAAATATATAGGTTAATTTATAGTCCAATAACTTCGTTCTACTTTGTTTATCATCAAAATGATCAATCTAATGACTCTTGCATTCAAACCCATTCGTACAATCACACAAGTCTTTACTTAAAAAAAAAACCCTTCTAATTGTTTCATTATTTATTTCAAATTTGCAAATAAATGGGTGATTTAGAGTCCTTTTTCATTGTTCTACTATGATTTAGCATCAAAAGGAGCAATCCTACCACTCTCGAATTCAAAATCATCTGTACAACTCACACAATTCCTCATTTAAGGGAAGCTTCTAATTGTTTTGTTATTTCCATCAAATTTATGAAAAGCTAGGTGATTTAGAGTTCTATTACTTCGTTCTACTTTATCACCATCAAAATGAGCAATCCTATCACTCTTTGATTCAAAATAATATTACAACTTACACAAGTTATTATTTATGGAAACTTTCTTATTGTGTTGTTATTTTCTTTAAATTTACAAATAAATGGGTGATTTAGATTCCTGTAACTTTGTTATACTTTATTTAGCATCAAAATGAGCAATCATATCTCCGTGGCACTCAAAACCATGTATACAACTCACAAAAGTCTTTATTTAGGAAAACCTTCTAATTGTTTCATTATTACTTTGAAATTTGCTAATATATAGACGATTTAGAGTCTTATTATTTCGTTATACTTTGTTTAGCATCAAAAGTAGCAATCCAATCACTCTCGCATTCGAAACACTATTTCTTTAAAATTTGTAAACATATATGTCGATTTAGAGTTCAATTACTTCATTCTACTTTGTTTGTCATCAAAATTAGGACCAATCTAATAACTCTCACATTCTAAACCATTTGCACAATCACACAACATTTGAAATTTTAGTTTAACAACATATTTAAATGCAGCTTATTTATTTCACTAACATCGTAGGATTTGAGATTCAAACGCAAAGTACCAAAAATAATACTGTGCGTTTGAATGTCCAGATGCTATAAATACTACAATTACAATGTTAAAAGCCATCAAAATTTATAGTCGTTGGAAGATAAAACAACTTTTTAATACTTTTATAATCCAAGATTTCAATATTTTATAGCATTATGACCATCATTAATTACCTTTTATTTCAACCTAATTTATAATCCCGTGCAAAGCACGAATTTTATTACAAAATTATTGTAATATTTATATTTTTTGTATATTATTATATTGTTATATTATTATATTAATTCTAATAATAGTAAATTAACATATTGTGTATGATGACTTTATTATTAGGATATTGCATTTTATAAATATCGAATTCCAACAAGAATAGTAAATTACAATAATTATTTAATTGGAGGCTATTTTTAACATTTCTATGTATTGGATAATTAATGATACTTGTTATTTTGTTAATATTCACGGTCAAATTTGTAATTGAATTGATTTGTTATTATGTTTGACAATTCTCTGTTCTTCGACAAAAATCATTACTAGTCTCGAATTGTGTTCACAGATGTCTCCTTTTTTTTTTTAATTTATTATTATTTTTTATTTTTGAAAACTTATGGCTAATCTACCACTAAGAATTTATAGTGTATATTTAGTTTCACACTATTTGGAGTATTTGGCACGTTTAGAATGTTTGAAAATTTAAGCGCACCTAAACATTTTATTAAGCAATTTATCTTAAATAAAACTTATTTATTTTACAAATACATTATCTAAAACTCAAATGCAAAGTATCAAAAATAATGGGGTACACTTGAAAATCCAAACACTACCTACGTTACCACCAAAACGTTAATAGCCAAAAAACCCCATTACCGTTGGAAGATAAAACAACTTCTTAATACTTTTATAATCCAAGATTTCAATAATTTTTAGCATTATGACCTTCACCATTACCTTTTATTTCAAATGATAACGTTGTTTTAGTTTGCATATTATAGCAATGTTGCTAAACTCGGTTTGGAATCGATCGGTTAAACAAACTGGTTATGACCTTTGAACCGGAATAAGCAATTAATGTGACGACCCCGAATCCGGGTCCCTCAAACCTTGAATCCGGTTCAACAATATTACATCTTTTTCCTTATTGTTCACGAATAACAACAATATTATAATTGCTAAATAATCATTTATTTATACTTTTACAACATCTCTTTCTATTCCAGAATCGCAATCTTTATACAATCCTAGTATATCTCAATATCATACATGATACGATATTCTATTACAATCAATTTAAGTATTTAACACTCACATAACATACCAACTAAGTCTTATACTACACCATCAATTACCTGTCCAATTCAGACTGATATCCACAACAGACATTTAGATCTTCAGTGAAAGTCATATGTTTTCCTGTTCCTTGATCTTTATCGAAAATTTTGAATAACTTGCACTATCTGAATTTGTTGGTTTTAAGCAAGAGTGAGCACGACGGCTCAGCAAGTCTAACAGTTACACATAACACATTACATGTTTCACATATTATACATGCTTCGTATTTTATTCTTACATCATGCATTTCATGCTTTTCATTTTATGAATTCTACATACTTCTTATGCATCATATGCAATAGACAACTAGCATCTAGCAAATCATCCTTCATATCTGTACATATTTCACATGTAACCATATCTCATGTTGTTCACATATCACAACTATCATCAATGTATCTTCTTATTAACAATTTAACATCATATTATAGCATAGTAATGCACATAGAAACAAGTTCTGAAAAACTTGTCTGGTTCACTTCTACCATTTACGCTTATTTGCGTCTTTCGTTCAATCTATAATTTATATATAAAATTGACATAATCATTAGTTACAATGACTATTAATTGGTCATAACTTAAGACCTTAACTTCAAATTATTAATTAACTCTTTAGTTGTCCGACCAATGAATCTTTACGTTCCGGACAAAAACCCTAGCCCAACAAACCTAGTTGGACATGTCAGTAAACTTAACCAACTTACACCTTCACTACACGTTCTTCGTACTACTTACTTTTAATAAGTTGTCTAAAATTTAGTCACGAATTGACTATTTACATCAGTTTAATTTAATTAAACATTCTTCTTTTACATAACTTAATGATTCAGACATTTAATAATGTATCAAATACTTCAAAATATTATCTACCTTTGATAATATACAACTACATTCAAATATTATTAACCATTTAATAATATTTTACTCACTTATTAATATTATTAACCATTTAATAATATTTTAATCACTTATTAATATTATTAACCACTTAATAATATTTTAATCACTTATTAACCATTTAATAATATTTTAATCACTTATTAATATTATTAATCATTTAATAATATTTTAATCACTTATTAATATTATTAACTATTTAATAATATTTTAATCATTTACAAATATTATTCACCATTTGATAATATTTTAATCACTTATTAATATTATTAACCATTTAATAATATTTTAATCACATATTAATATTATTAACCATTTAACAATATTTTAATCATTTACAAATATTATTCACCATTTGATAATATTTTAATCATTTACAAATATTATTAATTATTTAATAATATTTTAATTATTTATTAATATTATTAATCATTTAATAATATTTTAATCTCTTCTTAATATTATTAATCATTTAATAATATTTTAATCACTTACTAATATTATTCACCATTTAATAATATTTTTTTCACTTCTTAATATTATTAACCATTTAATAATATTTTAATCATTTATTAATATTATTAACCATTTAATAATATTTTAATCATTTAATAATATTATTAATCATTTAATAATATTTTATTCACTTCTTAATATTATTAACCATGTAATGATATTTTAATTATTTACAAATGTTATTCATCATTCAATAACTTTTTAATCATATACTAATATTATTAATCATTTAATAATATTTTAATAATCTTCAAATAATACAAATAGTTAACTTTTTAATTGTGTTAACTTTAGTCTTTATGTTAAATATTTAGCTACCAATTAGTTACTAATAAACTTCATATATTGGTTTAGTATTCAAACTCATTCATTTTACACTTATTTCAACTTAAATTTTCATTAAAAACTCGACTTGGATCGAGCCGGACCGACCCGACCCAGATAACTTACACATTCTGTTTTGAAAGCCGGGGTGCTCAACTGGGCGCCGGGGCGTCCAAAACAGAAACAAAACCCTAAAAATGGGCTGTTCAACCCTCCGACGCTCCGACAGCTATAACTTCTTCATTTTAAAATATTTTGGGATGATTCTTAAGTCCATTCTCATCCGAATTTCCCCATCTACAACTTCTCTTTAGATCACAAATCCAAATTCCAAACGAAAGTGGACTAAAAACTTATCACAAGGACAAAGTGAAAACTAAAATCACAAATCTTTGGTTTTAATGGTTCAAACTTGAATAAAATAAACTCTACACATCCAAATGACACCAACTTAGTGTTGTTGTCTTCCTAACTCTTGTTTTACAACATTTCATGGTTCAATCATATTTTTTGAAAACATTTGACACGAAATTTAAAGATCGAACCACTTAGAGTTTTACCGGTAAATCGTTATATGAACTTTCCTTCTAATTCTTTGCATATCACCCATACAAATACATGTATTAACTATATAAAACCATGAATATACCTATATATCATAGTTTTAGACTTCTAAATCATCAAAATAACTTTTGATTGGTTAAAAATACTTTTTGACTGATTAAAACATATCTAAACTATAAAAATGAACTAAAGAAAGTTTAGAACACTTTTTAACCTCTTGGACATGGATGCTCTTCTTCTTCTCCTTCCAAAGTATGCTATGTGCCATCAACCAAGCTCCTCCTCTAGCAATCTCCTTCAACTCACAAGTGTTTGCTTGCTTTTATCTATAATGCTCTCTATTTTCTCTCTTGAATGCTCTAGCAATTCACCAACCAACATAACACTTGTGTGGAGCACTCTATATATAGCCATTTGCTAAACCCCTATTAACTCTCCTAATCCATCAACATAGTCAAATTAAGGCTTAATTGAGATTACTATTGGATGGATTGATTTGTTGAATGACTTGTGACTGACTAGGGTTGGTTCAACCACCACAACATTGTGTACAAGTAAAGCAACATGAGAAATCAAGCCACCCACTTGTGGATCCCCTAAATCTCAGCAAAATGGGATTTAATCCCCCATTTTTGCTTTATTTTTATAGCTTATATATACATATATACATCTATAAATGTATATACTTATATATATAAATGTTGACAAATTTTGACTACCATTTGGGCTCTACATTGGACTCTAGGATTTAAATATATTGGGCTCATCCATTTAATTTGGTTGGGCTCAATTTAATTATTCTATTGGGTTAACATTAAATACCATATGTTACATTTAATTAAAACAAGAATTGGGCTAGTTTAATTAATTACATGAACTAAAGTTTAATTAATTACATGGACTACTAGGTTAATTAATTTTACCTAGTTTAATACCTCATTTGGATTTATAATATAATCCAATTAGACTTGCTTTAAATTATTCTACCACATTGAGTTATTCAATTAATTCATCCATAGTTAATTCCCATCATTATCTTCATTCCTCTAGCAATTAACCAATGTTTGGTTAATTCTCTATCTTGCCTACCAACTAGAGTTATTTAATTAATCCTACATTAGTTAATTCTCTACACTCAACCAAATTTTCCTAACACTTTGACCATCAATTGACTTTTTAAATGTTTGGGCTATATAGCTTATTTTGCATTGGGCTTTCTGATTTAATTATCCATCTTCATGCAAGTCTTCCCATATTGGGCTAAAATCTATAATCCTTTTGGGCTAGTCCACTAGTAGTAATTAAATTACTTGGACTCTATACAACAACTTAATAATTAAATTAATTACTTCTTAATATTGTTATTTTAGGCAATATTCCACTTCTCTACTTATTACTCATAACTTTAATTCATGACTTATATAATTAACTCAATTAATTATATTACATGACTTTCATTTTTAATCCATACTTAAACTAATTAATCATATTAGTTTTATTGAGTATTTAATTTACTTCATACATCATCTTGTTTGACTAACAAACTCAACTCTAGGTATATATATAAATATTAATATAATCACCTTCACTTCTTGATTGAATTTATTTCCTTAATAAATTCTCTACATGCATCATTAAAATATTCCCACATTTAATTTCTATCAACTAAATTATGTTAAAAAAAATGTTCACCCATTTTCTACACATCTCACTTTTCCAACTCTAGGTTTTAAACCATAATCTTTAATTGATTATTTCAAATCTTATTTACAATTCTGATAAATATTTGGGATATTAAAATTAACTGATAAAAACTGGTGACCTAGCGGTCGAACCGACTGGGTCACGATTTTTACCAGTTTAGTAACTTTGATTAAAATCCTAAGAAAAAGTTAGGGCTTCTTCACTTTTCAGCCTTCAAAATTTCACACCTTTTCTCTTCCTCTCCTCCCCTCCCCTCCTCTATCGCACATCTCCTTCTCTGGCCTCACCATCTCGCCTCACGAATCACAATCACTGGTATGGTATCACACTATCACAGCTCACCATCTTCTATTTTGAGTCGCCATCTTCTATTTTGAATCGCCTCACGAATCGCCATCTTCTATTTTGAATCGCCTCACGAATCGCCATCTTCTATTTTGATTTCCTCATTATTGTAACTATTTGGTATTTAGATAGTTGTTTAGATTGAATAGTTGTAATTATCTTTATCACTGGTTACTTCTATTAGATATAATGTAGGCATACAAATAATATTAGATAAAGGTAGATTCAATTATAGAAAATAATTTTGATTCGCAATTCGTTGTGATTGATTCTTGTAAGATTAAGCCATTTTTGGTTTCAAGTTAGTCCAATTTATGAATGTCAGTGATTTCATACTGGCAATCATCAATGGGTTTATAACTGATTAATATCTCAGTATGTCTTTATTTTTCTTCATTATTTTTTTATACTTTTATTTTAATTAACTTCCTTTTTTTATTTTTTATTTTTTTATTTTGAGGAAGAAGCAAAAGTATAATTGTCATCTTGATAATATTGTGGAAAAAATGCCATTACAAAACATAAATTTTCACATAAATGTTTAGATTGTGAAATTTCTCTTTCTGGACTATCATTTTGTTTGAGGGTTCTAGATTAGGTGACATTGTTATGGTTGTAGGTTCAACTGTATTTGACAAAATATAAAAGATTTGAGCTGAATCAAATTTCTGTAATATATAAAACCATATCAAATTTCTACAACTTATAATTGATTGTGTTAAAGCTCTAATTTGGTAAAGTGATGTTTTGTATTGCAGTTAAATATTGATTTGTTAATATAATTGAGACTTTGTTTGGTATTCTAGATATGTTTGCATTAATATTTAATCAAACACAGGAACTTGTAGTTGAATTTTTAAATTTAAATGTATCTTAGAGATGTTTATGTTCATTTGTGTTTGATTTTATCACTTTTGAGTTATGAACATGATTTAATATCTTTCTTTTCATATAAATTTAGTAGTTATTTGAATTGTAAAGTAAACACTGTACAAATATGTTTATTTTTTAGTTTTTTTTTTTTTTTGTAGATAAATTGATTAATTTTATACATTTGATAAATATTATATATTATATATGTAGACACCCAATTTTTGCACTTCTCTACTAACCCTGGCAGGAGGGTAAAATCGTCATTTGACCTGACACGCGAAAAGGGAGGTGGACCCCAACACGAAGCCACCCCAACCATTTACGGTCAAAGCCGCCACAACGGACAACGAGCATCCGATCACTTGAGGCAAGGCAAACAGTTGATCCCGAAACACCTGAGCTGACCACAAAGGACGACTAATGGCCACTCCGCTTACGAAGCCAAGCACAAGTATTAAATTCTATATCAAGTCGCAGCCCTCCGAACTAGCCTCCCGGAACAATGTGGCACGTTTCCCAGGGATGTCCGGATTGCAAAAATACAGCCTTCTAAAATAATACGGCAGAAATTGGCAAATTAAGACCGCGTGACATGGAAATCGAGAAAAGCAAGCTAGACAGCCGCGGATGCATCTGCGGCCAAACGATTTTCGAGGTTTCGCACGGCTCGAGGAGACGGCACACGACAGCCGAGGAAACGGCGCAGGCGGCTTGCCGCCCAGCCGCAGATGGATCTGCGGCCAGCCGCAGATGGATCTGCGGCTGCCTGGAAATGCCTATAGAGCGGCCATTTCCACCCGAGAGCAAGAGAGAGAAGAAAAAAGTTAGAATTTTGGAGAGAGAAAATCGCGAGGAAGAAGAAGAAGGGGCTCGGGTTGGAGAAAATTTAGGGGAAATCTCACTTTCTTTTGCTAGATAGTTGTATATTCTTGTGGGTTTGATCAATCTTGGAATATAAAGCTTGTTCCGGTGTATTGCAAGGTGAAAATGGGTGTTTGTTTTGAATTTTTCTTGTTTATATAAATGTGATAATATTGTGTTTTGGGTTTGTGTAGTATAGTTGTTGTTGTAATGGTGATGATCCGTGGATTAGGGGTCGTTTAGCGAGGGTTCCATCGGAACGTAATTCCTCCTAACGCCCCGATGACATCCGTATGGTGATTTTTCGCTTGTTGTGGTAATGAGTAATGCGTAGTTTTGATTTGGGTGATATTTGGGTTATGTAGTGCGATATCGAGGTTTAATATTGTTAGATTTGGTTTATTATTGGTTATGTAGCTATTTGGATGATTGTGAGCCTAGGGAGGAGATCCTAGTGGTCGAATCCCGATGATGGACGTCTTGGGTATATGTAATCGTGATATAGGGTCCATGTATGTGTATTTTGTAATATCGGGCCTTAAAACGACACAAAATCGCGTTAGGGTTAAGGCCCCGTGATAATAATAAAATATGTGATTGTGGGTGTTTGGGGTTGTCTGGATGGCTCACATGCCCATGGATAGCCCCGACACGTTTTGGGATGTTTGTTTTAATTTACGACACGAAAAACGATTTTCCTAAATGAGGCAAACGATGAAGATTTTCTAAAAGTGATCAATTTAGGATATTAGATTCACGAGGTTTAAAGGTTAAGTGTTTTGGCAAACTTTAATCCATGATTGATGAATAGGCTTTAGTTGGTTTTAAAACGTCACAAAAAACGATTTTGCAAATAAATAAATGTTTTCATTAAACTTTGTGCATAGGGTTAAAGAGTTCTAGAAGTTGCGCTCGTTTTATTTATATTAACTGTTAGAAGGCAATGTATGGTCTCGATTCCTATTTGACAAAAGTTTAAAACTATTGTTTTCTAAAATGACATCTAAATAAAAAACCCTCAACGCTTTCGAAATTAAAATCAATCTTTCTTATAAAAAGCGAAGCCTCGTCATTTGGGTCAAAGAACGTCCAAAACACTTTCCAGATAAACACTTTTGCCATATAAAATAAAAAGCAAACTTGTTATGCAAAACGCACCACAAACGTCCATTTAGGCACACACACACACACACACACCTTTTAGGATTTAAAAGGATAAGAAAACATCGAGATTGCGGTAACCGTGTTTCACGGAAGTCGGGGGGTGCCTAAACACCTTCCCCTCGCTTAAGCAAACCCCCGAACTCTATGAATCTCGGTTTGCGGACCAATTAACTCGGAGTCACATATGAGCCAGCGATTACAAAAAAATTAAATTCGGATGAGTTGGTACATCCATTTCAAATATACCAACTGGCGACTCTGGTCAATTGGCTCATACAGAAATCGATCTTTCAAAACCCCGTCGACATTAAGCCGACCCTTTTCAAAATCACATTTAATTCAAAAGGCTAAAATTGGAAAGGGACATTTTAATAATAAAAAACGAGACGGCGGAAATCCCGGCGTCGACAGCTGGCGACTCCGCTGGGGACATTAGAGGGCTTAAGCCGCATTTAAAATCCTGATGTTTTCCTATCCTTTAAAAAATCTAAAAAAAATGTGTGTTGGCGTTATTTGCGTTGATTTACCTTTTTGTGCGTGTATGTGGATGGTGTGATTGCGTTTTCTTTTCAAGTCTTTACTGTATTAGCATCATATGCATACGGTGAGGAACGATGAATGTATGATTGAATGTATGTTGAGCAGTTCCTCCTCCTGAGGCAAACCCGTCGGATGTGGATTACTGGACTCAAAGGGGTGCTCCCCGGCGAGGCTCAGGAAAAGCATCCACTCAGATCCAATCCAATTGAAAGATCGGATTTTTTTCTTTCGAGTATGTTGCGAAGATCTGGGAACCTTCATGCCGAAAAGCCCGCGAGAGTAACTTAGGGTAGGTCAGCCTCAGATAAACCCGACGCGTGGTAGGTCTCTTCATACCCTTTTACGATTTACGCACATGATATCATACTGTAGTCAATCATTTTGTACCTCCCACTTTTGTCAAAATAAAAGATACTAACCTCTGTTTTACAGGGACAGCTTGGAGAGCATCATAATTGCACACTATCATACTTTGGTTAAAATAAAGGGATACTAACCCTATTTTGCAGGAAAAGATTACAAAACTCAAAAACACAAAAATATTTGCTTTAGCATGCATCCACCAGTGTCATTTCCCGGAACTAGACTTGGTTTGTTTATTCGCAGGATTGCTCCCCAAACCCGTCTCCGATCTAAGAAAGCCAGAGAATCAACAGTCGAGATGGCTGAGAACCCTAATCCTGACCTGGCGCCCGTATCTCGGGAAGAGTTCAATGCTGTGAAAAATCAAATGACAGAATTGACCATGTTGCTCAAAGAGCATTTCAAACTAAAATCAGGGCCACAGCTCGAGGACCCGCCGGGGCCATCATCTCAAGGGAATGTACTGACCCCCGAAACTCCAAAAGTAGAGCTACCAAAGCAAGTCATTATCATCCCAGAAGACGAGGTGGCCAGTGGTGTTAGTAAGAAGATAAAGCAGATGGAAGAGGCCATCAAAACGATGAAGGGGATCGGGTCATATGGCAGCGTGAACTATTCCGACCTTTGCATCTTTCCAGGAACCAGATATCCCGAAAAGTTCAAGCTCCCTGAATTTGAAAAGTACAACGGGTCGGGGGATCCATACACGCATCTGAAAGTATACATCGGAGAGCTAGGGGGATATGCTGAGGACGAATCGCTAAGGATGCAACTGTTCCAGAAAAGCCTGACAGGGGAGGCTAGGACATGGTATGCAAGATTGGATAATGCTAAGATCCACAACTGGGAGGAGCTGGCCCACACTTTCCTAACCCAATACAGCTTTCAGTCCCAGATGGCCCCGAACCGATATCAGATGACTAAGATCAGAAAACAGACCAATGAATCCTTTAGAGACTATGCCCAACGGTGGAGGAGGATGGCCGCCCAAGTGAACCCACCCATGAGTGAGGCCGAAATGGTTATGACTTTCATCGATATACAAGAGGCCCCTTACTATGAAAGGGTGATAGCGGGGATAGGAAAGCCTTTTGCGGAAATGATCAAGCATGGGGAGATGGCCGAGATGGGTTTAAAATCGGGGAAAATTCGAGACTTCACTGCTCTCGAGGCTGTCGCGGAGCAAATCCAGAGTGGAAACTATGGCAGTTCTTCCCGGAGACCCCAGAAGAGAAAGGAAGAGGATGTGTCCCTGGTACTGCAAGGATTATCTGGGAAAACAATGACCAGCCCCCCGGTCCACATACAAAGAAATGAGGCCCCGCGTCCATCAAATTTCAACAATCAGAGGTATGAGGGGCGTCGAAAATTCGAAAAGCCGCTAGAGAGGGAGTTCACCCCATTGGGGGATTCATTGGAACAGATACTGGCCCTGTTGGTAAGCCAGAAGAAGATTACCGAGCTATTGCCTCCGTCAGACCCAAAGAGCAAGAGATATGACCCTAGCAAGAGATGCGCCTACCACTCGGCATCCCCGGGGCATGACACCCAGGAGTGCTGGTCTCTCAAACACAAAATCTAGAACATGATTGACAACGGAGAGATCGTGGTGGAACAACCAGAATCCCCGAATGTAAAGGCCAACCCTCTTCCCGAGCATAATGGGGGAGGCGTGAATGCAGTGGAAACTAGTGGGGCGGAGGGTCCCCTAAGATTGAGATACATAAGGAGGATAGAAGGAGAAATCGCTGTGACCAATGCCCGGGAGGATGCGCCAAAGGAGCCTATCAAGTTGGTTGGAATAATTCAAGGGACCAAAAAAGAGCCTATCCGGTTGTCAGCCCCAAGACCCCTTGTCGTAATAGCTAGATCACAATTGCCAATCAGCAACCTGAAGACTGTTCCGTGGAATTACGGGGGAAAGACCGTGGAAGAGGCCAGTTGTGCATCGGTCAGCTCTAAGGGAAATCTATTGTATTTACCAAGGCGGATTTTTGAAAATACAAAAAAGGAAAACGGGAAAATATCAGAGGAAAAAGCTTTGGAATTTTGGGAGAAAATGAGCCGCGGCAAGGCGAAAATGGTTAAGGCACTGGAGGTGCAACCACCCCTGACATCCATCATAGACCTGACATTGGCATCCAATGATCACCATCGGGTGTTAAGCAAAGTCCTAGAAGAGGCTCATGTCCCCAAGTCAATTACTACGGAGAGATTTGGCCACTTGGTGGGCCACCTGTTGGACAGCAACGTAATATCATTTACCGACGACGACATCCCTGAAGAAGGAAGGGGGCACCGAAAGCCGTTACACATTTCGGTCATCTCGTCCGGATATGTGATGAACGGAGTCTTAATTGATGGGGGGTCAGCCCTGAATATTTGCCCATATAGTACTCTGGAAAAGATGAAAATCAGCCCTAAGCGCCTGCGGGCCAGCCAGGTGGTGGTGAGGGCATTCGACGGATCTAAAAAGGACACGGTGGGAGAGATTGAGCTGCCGGTGGAGATCGGACCTTATACTTTTGACATCTCTTTCTAGGTGCTGGATATCACAGCCAGTTACAACATGCTCTTAGGGAGGCCTTGGATTCATATGGCTGGGGCAGTTCCCTCTACCCTGCATCAGCAAATAAAATTCATCGTTGAGGGGCACTTAGTAACAATTGCAGCAGAGTCTGACTACCCTGTTCCCTCTGTGAAGGGCATGCCTATTATCCACGTGGACGAATCAGTCGAACCAATCAGCTATCAGGCGTTTGAGATCAGCGCCCCCCAGTACAAACAATTGGGAGCTCCGGAGTTAAAGCTTAAAGTGTCCCCCGAGCTCACCTTCGTTGCCCGGGAAATGATGGCGATGAACTTTCAGCTGGGGCAAGGGCTGGGCAAGAACAGCCAAGGAATCACCGAGCCCATCCAGATACCAGTGCAGTCAGGCAGAGCGGGGTTAGGATATCACGGAGGTATAAGGACAAAGAACTCATACAAGAAAATTCCCGTTCGGATAACCGGAGTCCCAATACCGAGAACCAATAATGAACACTCCCTGAGGGTAGTCAAGCCTGCATCTGAAGCAGAGGATAAAGTGGAGGTTTCCCCAGCCAAAGGATTGGTCCAGCAGGTGGAATTCTTGCAGGAAATCATGGAACAGTTTGAGAGAAAGTGCCATCTCCCGGGGCAGTCAGGCCCCAATGAAAAGGGAAAAGAAAAGATATCGGAAGGCGAGCAGGTCATGCCATTTATCAATTGGGCCGGGTTAGAAGTGCCCGAGGGAAGTGAAAATGAGAGCCGAAGCCAAGTGGCCACAGTCATAGAAGAGGTGCCCGATACAGAGATCCCCTCCATCACTAGCTATAAAACCGAAGTGATCCCCAGGAATTGGACCGTGCAGCCAGTTGTATCCAGAAAAGGGTAAATGCAGGAGTGTCCGGGAATCTTGTCCAGTAGGGGGATCAAGGGGTTTTTAAGACGGTGTTTTTGTTTTTATGTATCTGCACGTCTATTTCATATTTTGTCATGGTTATTGAAAAAGGAAGTCATGTACTTAATGTTTATATATATGACAAATATTTTTGTTTCATGTCAGGTGTACCGATTTGAGTCATTCTAGCCTAACAAACGATTTTCCAAATTTGAAAGACGATTATGATTTTGATATAGAACTGGATTTCGATTTGATGGGAATTGAGCAGGACGAAGCAGATGATGACGACGCCCCCGACGAGATCAAAGAGTGGGTCGAGGATAAACCCAAACCCAACCTAGACCAAACCATCACCATCAACATAGGAACCCCTGAAAATCCCAAAGAGCTAAAAATTGGGTCAGACTTGACTCCAGACCAGAAAACTGAGATAGCTGAACTATTGAGCCAATATGAGGATGTGTTTGCTTGGTCACATGAAGACATGGTCGGTTTGTCCACGGATATTGTGGTACATCGATTGCCTATCAAAGAGGGGTTCAAGCCAGTTAAGCAGAAGCTGAGAAAATTAAAGCCGGAGTGGAGCTTAAAAGTGAAGGAAGAGATAGTCAAGCAATTCAAGGCTGGGATCATCATGGTGTCCACTTACCCAGAATGGCTGTCCAATATAGTGCCAGTGGCAAAGCCCGGAGGAAAGGTGAGAGTATGCGTCGACTATAGGGATCTGAACAAGGCCAGTCTCAAGGATAACTTCCCAGTGCCTTTCATACACATCTTGGTGGATAATACGGCTCAATATGAAATGTATTCATTTGTCGATTATTTTGTGGGGTATCACCAGCTAATGGTGGCGGAAGAGGATCGAGAAAAGACTGCCTTCATCACCCCCTGGGGCACGTTTTGTTATAGGCGACTGGCTTTTGGCCTCACAAATGCAGGAGCCACTTATCAGAGGGCCATGATGGCCCTATTCCACGACATGATGCACACGGAGATAGAGGTTTACGTGGATGACATTATTGTGAAATCAAGGACGGAATCTGACCATGTGACTCACCTCAAGAAGTTATTTGAGCGGCTCAGAAAGTATAATTTGAAGCTCAATCCGGCAAAGTGTGCCTTCGGGGTTCAGTCAGGTAAGCTCCTTGGATTCTTGGTGAGCAATCAAGGCATCGAACTGGATCCGGCTAAGATCAAGGCTATTTTGGACATGCCAGCTCCCCGTACAGAGAAAGAGATAAGGGGATTTTTGGGGAGGATAAACTTCATTAGTCGGTTCATATCCCATCTGACCACCACCTGCGAACCAATCTTTAAACTGCTAAGGAAAGATGCCTCCCTAAAGTGGAACAGTCAATGTCAAAAGGCCTTTCAGATAATTAAGAAGCAATTAACAGAAGCGCCAGTGCTAGTACCTCCAAAGGACGGGATTCCCCTTTTCCTGTATATATCCGTAAATGATATGGCGATGGGTTGTATGCTGGGGCAGAAGAATGAATCCGGTAAGGAGCATGCCATTTATTACCTCAGCAAGAGATTCAGCAGCTGTGAACAGAATTACACGCCGATCGAGAGAACATGTTGTGCCTTGGCCTGGGCTGCTATGAGGTTACAGCATTACCTTCATGGATACACTACCTATTTGATCTCGCGGATCGACCCCTTGAAGTATATATTTGAGAGACCAATGCTGAATTGTCGATTGTCAAGGTGGCAGTTAATCCTCCAGCAATTCGACATCCTTTATGTTACCCAGAAGGCCATAAAGGGGCAGGGAATCGTAGATCAATTATCAGAGATGCCGACAGGGGGGATGGAGCCTTTAGAGACTTTCCTACCGGGTGAAGACATATTGTGGGTCCAACAGGCGAGGTGTGATGACGAAGGGCAGTTTTGGAAAATGTATTTCGACGGTGCCATGAATGCTGAAGGGGATGGAGCTGGGGCGGTCCTGGTCTCCATTACGGGCGAGCAATACCCTGTTCTCACCAAGCTAAAGTTCAGTAACTCAAACAATACGGCTGAATACGAAGGATGTATATTGGGACTGAGATTCGCCCGCAATATGGGAGTGAAAAGATTAGCCGTGTTCGGAGATTCAGAATTGGTAATCAGACAGGCGACAGGGGTGTATGGCACTAAGGAGCTTCGGTTACTCCCATACCACCGGTGTGTAATCCGGTTGATGCAAGAATTTGAAGACATAGCTTTCCGACACATTCCCCGGGGGCGGAATGACTTTGCCGATGCATTGGCCACCCTGGCTTCGTTAGTCCACGTACTCAAAAATAAAGCCACTCCCCATATTGAAATAACAGTGCAAAATGCTCCCGCTTACGAAGAATATGTATTGGAGTTATCAGAAGAGGTGGTGCAGCCAAATCAGCCCTGGTATCATGACATACAGAAATACTTGAGGGATAGATCACTCCCCGACCAGGCAAACCGAACGGAAAGGCAGAGGATCCAAAAGATGGCGATGAAATTCTATTTAAGCGGAGATTCCCTGTATAAGAGGGATGTAGGCTTGGGATTATTGCGATGTGTGGACAAAACTCAAGCACAAAAAATCATGGGCGAGGTGCACGGTGGAGTATGTGGGCCGCACATGAGTGGACCGATGTTGGCCAAGAAAATTCTGAGGACGGGGCATTTCTGGCTATCAATTAAGGCTGACTGTGACGACCATGTCAAGCGATGTTTCCAATGCCAAGCACACGGCAATGTGATGCATGCGCCCCCTAATGAACTGCACTGTATGACTTCCCCTTGGCCTTTCTCCATGTGGGGTATGGATGTGATCGGACCCGTGGAGCCCAAAGCAAGCAATGGCCACCGTTTTATTTTCGTCATGATTGATTATTTCACTAAATGGGTAGAAGCGGCTTCTTTCCCCAAGGTAACACAGGAGGTTATAGTCAGTTTCATCAGGAACAATGTCATTTGCCGATACGGACAGCCTGAGATCTTGGTGTCCGACAATGCCAAGAATCTGAACAATGCCCTTATGAAAGAGTTGTGCGCCCAGTTCAAGATCAAGCATCTCAATTCTGTCATTTACAGGCCCAAGATGAATGGGGCCGTGGAGGCGGCAAATAAGAATATAAAGAGAATTATGGCTAGAATGTCTGCCAATCATCGGGGATGGCCGGATTTGCTGCCCCTCACATTGTTTGCATACCGGACATCAGTTCGAACGTCCACAGGAGCAACCCCTTACGCCTTGGTATATGGGATGGAGGCCGTTTTGCCAGTTGAAATGGAGATGGCATCCCTCCGAATTTTGCTCGATGCTCGGATTGACGAGGAGGATTGGATACAAAGTCGATACGACCAGTTAGCCTTAATAGATGAAAGAAGGGTGGCGGCTATATTACACGGTCAGTTGTATCAGCAACGCATTTCTCGATCGTACGACAAAAAGATTCGGTCCCGAAAGTTCAAAGAAAATGATTTAGTGCTAAAGAGGGTCATGCCCTGTCAAGACGAAGCCAAAGGGAAATTCGCTCCAAATTGGGAAGGACCCTTTGTGATCAAGAAGGTTCTATCTGGAGGGGCCCTCATCCTACAGGAAATGGATGGCGAGGTATTTCCGCAGCCCCTGAATTCCGACTCTGTGAAACGATTCTACGCTTAAAAAAAAATAAAAAAAAAAAAAAAAAAAAAAAATCTCTTTCTATCTCCATTGCAACTCGAACTACGTGGGACCTGATCTCCCGACCTTGTGGGAGTACGTAGGCAGCCATCATGGCACGGTCCGTTCTACACAAAATAATAAACCTTGTCCCTATACCGAAACCACTTCCAGAAAATCCCGAAATCCTATACACTCCAAAACTTACCCAAACCTAGCCACATAATTAACCCAAAGTCCAAGACTCACCTCGATGAAATCAAAGGGGGCACGCGGCAGTATCTGTGGAGTTCCAATCAAGACTTGAGGAAAGAAATAAGGCAATATATCGAAATCATAATCGGCTGGATAAAATGAGGATCCAATGAAGGGCGACGATGCATCAAAAAGGGAAATGACTAAAACCATAAATATTTCTCTATATATACAAAACATTTTGATTACAAGTCTGTCTTTTAAATAAAAGTGATGAAACTGACATGGTCCGTGCAGGAAATAAAATCATCTACAGGTCAGAGACCAGCTGGAGCAGGATAGACAGAATAGTTGAGGCCTCATGAACCTCCAGCTCATCCGCAATCTGCTGTCCCATCATGTCAATCCGAGTCAAAAGAGCAGCAGCGCTGGTAACAGTCGCCGAATGGCCCTCCACGACAAATCTGACCTGCTCGATAACACTATCTCTAGCAGAGAGGGCGGCATCACGAGCCAGTACAGCAGCATCCCACTCCGCGTGGGCGGTATCCCTCTCAGTCTCAGTAGCACTCAAGGCTGACCGGAGTCTGGTACCCTCAATCATTAATCTCTGGATCTGATCCGCCGAATCAAGGGAAGGGACATGTACCGAAGCAGAAACCTCCTCGACCTCAAATCTGGGCGCTAATCCTGAAAGCTCCGGAGGAATGACCACAGCTGAACCGGTCTCAACCGGGAAAGGTTCCCGAGGACCACCCAAGGCCCCAATCTGGTCAAAGTCGGCAATATCGGAATCTCCTCGCAACCATAGCAGGTAAGAAGGGGTCTGACCAGGATGACTATCCCCGAAATCGACCGAGACTCTGTGTGACCAAAGATCGTATACCCTCAGCAACTCCCTCTCCATCTGAGGCGATATGAGAAACCGGTAGTCAGCTGCCCCCGCAAAGAGATAGAGATCCTGCATCTGGTCAAACTGCCCCATGACAGCTAAAGGATGATAAGTCGTCACCCCTCTCAAGCCAAGAAGAGGGAGGAAATCAAAAGATGGCACATGAGTCAAGAAGCTCTGGAAGGAGCAATAACTCGAATAGATCAGAAGATGGAAGGGCTCCTCAATGGCCGATAAGAACTCCCTCCAGGAAGCTGTGTCCGTGCATCGCCGGGGACGAAATGAGAACTGCATGGCCAGGCTGTGACTGAAACAAAACCCATGCCGACGAAACTGTCTGATAGGTCTGAGATGGCTCATGAACCATACATACAACAAAATGGAACTTCCCCTGAATATGCGACCAGAGAAGGAATGACAATACGAGGCCGATAGGTAAGTCTCGGCAAGTACCATGGGAAGGATAGTATGATCCTCCTGAAGGGCCTGAACCGCCACAATGACCCGCATATCCAGAAGGTCATCCCCTGCAGGCATGTACAAAGCTGATATGACGCAAGCCATCAAAACATCCACTCTCAAAGCGCCCCAGCGCTCCTCAGATACTGAAAAATCACTGGAGAATCGAGAGAAGCTATCCACCGAGCCAAATCTGTCAACCAAGAAGGGTAGAGGGACAAGGTGGCTCGAAGAAATCACAGATAGTAGAGCTGTCCTCCGCAAACCTGTGAAAGTCAGAAACTGACGGCGCATATGGCCTGAAGTAACCCGTGCGCAAGGACCATCCACCGACAAACCGGTAAAGCGAGCATACTCCTCGAGAGTGGGGGTCAGATACTCCAGCCCAAACCTGAAAACCTGTCTGTCCGGGATCCAACAACTGAGAATGCCGTCAACAAAGCCCGGCGGCACCTGAAATGGCAAAAGGGAGAAGGAATGTCCCAAAAGACCCTCTGCGATGATCCGGTCAGAGGGTAGCAAATTATCCAGCCACAAGCGGAGCCTGCCAATGATCCCTGACGGGGCGCGAGGGTCCACGCGAACCACATCTATGGATGACATCTGTAAAAAAGCAGTATCAAAAGACTATACAGGGGTCAATTTTTCTTTATCCACGTATATAATAAATCATGCATCATACAAGCTATAATGGAATAAATGGAGCATCAAAAATAAATGATTGTGCATAAAATAAAATAAATCTGTACATAATCCATGAAATGAGAAATGATAATAAAACGAGCAGGTTTGAATACAGAGGTCCTAGCCTATCAAAGTCTAATCAGTGAAGTCTATGCCATCAATGAAGGCATCGTCCTCAAACTGATCTGCAGGCAAATCCTGGGGAACGGAGGCCTCATCCTCAAAGTTTAGGTCTGGACAGGAATAAGGCGGAACTGGGGCATACGAAGGACCGGAACCCGCACCAAAATCGTACCCCTGTGGGTCTGCTGCATAAGCCTCCTCGGGATCTCGACCCAAGCTCCGAACAAAAAGGGATAGCTGATCCACCTGCCGAGTGAGGGAAGCGATCTGGTCCGAATGGGTGGGGGCCCTGACACACTCCATCCAATCTGCCATCATCACCGACCCGTGAACCAAGTCTCCAAGGAAGTAGGTGGCACGGGTCTGAGGCCCGATAGTGCGGGGTCTCCACCATGCACTGAAGCTCTCGCTCGAATGAGGACCGGCAGAAAGCATATATCCGTCCTCCCCGGCTATCAGGTCCTCTGGGAGGTAGGCATCCGCGAACCAAGCTCTCTGTGAGGGAGGGGCGAAAGGGATACGAGCCTCCCCAGTCACACATCTGATGGCGCGCTCCCCTAGATACAGCTCCCATCCACCATAGGTCAGAAATGGAATACGACGAGTGGACAAGGCATGCTCCCGATCCGCGGCATAGCCACCGGCGAGGCCAGCCGCCAAATGATCCGCCGTGTAGGGAACCCAGGTAACATCCGCGGACGAGATCAGCTCTAACTGCAGCCGACAGTGAGCAAAACTATCTGACACTGGGGTCTCCTCAAGAGTACTATGGTGCCATCTACGACCCCTGGGATAAGTCTCCGGGCCGAGGGTAGTAACTGGCCGCAAGCAGGGTAGTCTCTCGTAAGCCCAGAACTGTCAAACAAAACAGGAAAATCGTAAGTAGCAGGAAGGGACAAAGAAATGGAACAGATCAAGGACTATACAATAGAAAGGGACCTACTAGCAGGAAGGGGTAGAATCCGAGCCAAGCATCCGTTTGTCCCTTTGAGCAAAGCCGAAGACCCTGGAGGAAGTAAGCAAAGGTGAAAGAGCCCCAATCATAATCCCCGATCTGGTCAACCTCCCGGGTGGCTCCAACGATACTGAAATGGATAGTCGAGGAGTTGTTCCCCAGAAAACAGCCCCTCATAATGGTCAGGAACAAGCGTCGGAGCAGAAAGTCACGAGCAGTCCGGTCCTCAGGGAATGGCTCGGAGAGGACCCCTCCAATGGCATCTACAGCCAAGGCTCCCGATCGAATGCTGCGGGCCTTAAAGACTTTCTCCTGGGAGTAAAACCCAACAAGGATCGAACAGCTGCGAGGGTGATGTCAGTCTCCAGAGGGACCCGGGGTTCAGAGAACTCCACCCCGGTGATATAACGCCAGTCGAGAGGGGTCAACAGTAGCTCGCAGTCCAGAAGGTGAAGTGACTGTGTCTGGTGGAACCAACGCTCAGATAGGGCCCTCATATAGCCCCACGGACATCGGCGAGGGGCGATGGTGAAGAAATGTCTAAAGCCCCAAGAATCCACCATCCCCCTGTAATCAGAATGCATCGCATGATAGAGGATGTAGATGCTGAACCAGTTTCCCCGAGGCTGGGTAAACTCAGGAACCTGTGACAGCCATCAAAAGTCAGGCATGGTAACCATACAGGTGTGAATGAACGTGAACAACGGATATACCTCGTTAGCCGCCAGGTAGGCTGAGGGGTGACTACTGAGAACAGGACCGAGCAGATCCGGTATCCTGGCATGGGCCCCTGGTAAGATCCGACGCGTGGGGGGAGGAGCCGCTGTGCCCGAAGGGCCCGCCTCTGCCTCAACTGGGGCATCCTCATCAACATCCGGCTGAACGGGGCGAATGACAGACTCCGCCAATCTACGAGAATGACGGGTCAGGACGGGAGCTGGAGCTGGGGTGGCCGCTCTGCGACGTCGGACACCCGCAACCCGGGGCACTGTGGAGCCACTGGGAGCATCAGGATCCATGACTGAAACGGCATCACGAAAAGGAGGTACATCCTTAGCTCGTTATCTTTTAAGTAAATCTTATTGCATATTGCTAAAGAATCATAGGGCAGCATGACATGTTTATAAAGGGGAAATGCATAAGTAAATTCCTGGGGGTGCGCTAGATTTCCCGAAATTTCGGCAGAGTTTCGTTTGTAAAATGGACATCCCATGCACGGTCCGGCATGTTTAATCAAGTCAGGCAACCAACAAATCCCATATGCAAGTGAAAATGATGCACCAGGAGCATAAAATGACTAAGACCATGATTTTTCAAAATAAATAAAGCATAACTGCAAGACCCATTTGTTTATCTATGCTACGTCTAGTACCAATATCTCACATAGGCATGCATTGCTAAGATTAAAACATTTAAACAAGTAAATACATAGCCAAACGAAAGCGGAAATCAAAGAAAAAGGAGTTAAAACGTTACCCAAAGTGCGTAGACTAATTTAATCAGAACAGATTTTGCCAAGAGGTGTCCAAAAGATGAAAAAGCCGGGTTGGGGACGAGGAAAACCGAAAACGAGAGAGGGAGAAGGCGGAAAAGTGAACAAGTCGGGGGGGTCGCGATCTGAAATAGGATCCGATTCCAGCCGCAGATGCATCTGCGGCTGCTCCCGGTGCCCTTTGGACTCCCGTTTTGATACCCCGAGTCAACATGTAGCTTATCCCACGATAAGATGCAAGATTTTAAAACTAGATGACCATTTGAAAAAATAACCAGTCAGATACGATACCTGACCAATTGAAAAAAATGGCCCGTCAGATACGAGACCTGACCAATTCAAAAAAATGATCAGTCAGATACGATACCTGACCAATTCAAAAAAACGATCAGTCAGATACGATACCTGACCAATTCAAAACGACCCGTCAGATACGATACCTGACCAATTCACAACGACCCGTCAGATACGATACCTGACCAATTCAAAAACGATCAGTCAGATACGATACCTGACCAATTGAAAAACGACCAGTCAGATACGATACCTGACCAATTGAAAAACGACCAGTCAGATACGATACCTGACCAATTCAAAAAACGACCAGTCAGATACGATACCTGACTAATTCAAAACGACCCGTCAGATACGATACCTGACCAATTCACAACGACCCGTCAGATACGATACCTGACCAATTCAAAACGACCCGTCAGATACGATACCTGACCGCCCCAAAAAATGACTCGTCAGAGACGATACCTGACCATCCCAAAATCGACCCGCCGGAGACGAGACCCGGGCAGTGTTCATTCGTAACTTTGAAAATAACCTCTACAGGAGCATATTGAATGTGAATCGCATCATCTTAGCGCATGTGCGGCATCGTTAAAAATATATTTGGCATTTTCATGCATCAGGTGCCTACTTCTTTATCAAGTTCATTTCATATTGCATTCCATAAACATGATAAAGAGGGGCAGCTGTAGAAACCCAATTTTTGCACTTCTCTACTAACCCTGGCAGGAGGGTAAAATCGTCATTTGACCTGACACGCGAAAAGGGAGGTGGACCCCAACACGAAGCCACCCCAACCATTTACGGTCAAAGCCGCCACAACGGACAACGAGCATCCGATCACTTGAGGCAAGGCAAACAGTTGATCCCGAAACACCTGAGCTGACCACAAAGGACGACTAATGGTCACTCCGCTTACGAAGCCAAGCACAAGTATTAAATTCTATATCAAGTCGCAGCCCTCCGAACTAGCCTCCCAGAACAATGTGGCACGTTTCCCAGGGATGTCCGGATTGCAAAAATACAGCCTTCCAAAATAATACGGCAGAAATTGGCGAATTAAGACCGCGTGGCACGGAAATCGAGAAAAGCAAGCCAGACAGCCGCGGATGCATCTGCGGCCAAACGATTTTCGAGGTTTCGCACGGCTCGAGGAGACGGCACACGACAGCCGAGGAAACGGCGCAGGCGGCTTGCCGCCCAGCCGCAGATGCATCTGCGGCTGCCTGGAAATGCCTATAGAGCGGCCATTTCCACCCGAGAGCAAGAGAGAGAAGAAAAAAGTTAGAATTTTGGAGAGAGAAAATTGCGAGGAAGAAGAAGAAGGGGCTCGGGTTGGAGAAAATTTAGGGGAAATCTCACTTTCTTTTGCTAGATAGTTGTATATTCTTGTGGGTTTGATCAATCTTGGAATATAAAGCTTGTTCCGGTGTATTGCAAGGTGAAAATGGGTGTTTGTTTTGAATTTTTCTTGTTTATATAAATGTGATAATATTGTGTTTTGGGTTTGTGTAGTATAGTTGTTGTTGTAATGGTGATGATCCGTGGATTAGGGGTCGTTTAGCGAGGGTTCCATCGGAACGTAATTCCTCCTAACGCCCCGATGACATCCGTACGGTGATTTTTCGCTCGTTGTGGTAATGAGTAATGCGTAGTTTTGATTTGGGTGATATTTGGGTTATGTAGTGCGATATCGAGGTTTAATATTGTTAGATTTGGTTTATTATTGGTTATGTAGCTATTTGGATGATTGTGAGCCTAGGGAGGAGATCCTAGTGGTCGAATCCCGATGATGGACGTCTTGGGTATATGTAATCGTGATATAGGGTCCATGTATGTGTATTTTGTAATATCGGGCCTTAAAACGACACAAAATCGCGTTAGGGTTAAGGCCCCGTGATAATAATAAAATATGTGATTGTGGGTGTTTGGGGTTGTCTGGATGGCTCACATGCCCATGGATAACCCCGACACGTTTTGGGATTTTTGTTTTAATTTACGACACGAAAAACGGTTTTCCAAAATAAGGCAAACGATGAAGATTTTCTAAAAGTGATCAATTTAGGATATTAGATTCACGAGGTTTAAAGGTTAAGTGTTTTGGCAAACTTTAATCCATGATTGATGAATAGGTTTTAATTGGTTTTAAAACGTCACAAAAAACGATTTTGCAAATAAATAAATGTTTTCATTAAACTTTGTGCATAGGGTTAAAGAGTTCTAGAAGTTGCCCTCGTTTTATTTATATTAACTGTTAGAAGGCAATGTATGGTCTCGATTCCTATTTGACAAAAGTTTAAAACTATTGTTTTCTAAAATGACATCTAAATAAAAAACCCTCAACGCTTTCGAAATTAAAATCAATCTTTCTTATAAAAAGCGAAGCCTCGTCATTTGGGTCAAAGAACGTCCAAAACACTTTCCAGATAAACACTTTTGCCATATAAAATAAAAAGCAAACTTGTTATGCAAAACGCACCACAAACGTCCATTTAGGCACACACACACACACACCTTTTAGGATTTAAAAGGATAAGAAAACATCGAGATTGCGGTAACCGTGTTTCACGGAAGTCGGGGGGTGCCTAAACACCTTCCCCTCGCTTAAGCAAGCCCCCGAACTCTATGAATCTCGGTTTGCGGACCAATTAACTCGGAGTCACATATGAGCCAGCGATTACAAAAAAACTAAATTCGGATGAGTTGGTACATCCATTTCAAATATACCAACTGGCGACTCTGGTCAATTGGCTCATACAGAAATCGATCTTTCAAAACCCCGTCGACATTAAGCCGACCCTTTTCAAAATCACATTTAATTCAAAAGGCTAAAATTGGAAAGGGACATTTTAATAATAAAAAACGAGACGGCGGAAATCCCGGCGTCGACAATATATAATATATAATAATAATTAATATATTTATTATTTATTACATATTAATGACATTACTAGGTTAATAACTGTTCGACCACTAGTTAAACTAGTAATTCATTCGTCCGATCACTTTTTCGGTTCGATGACCGGTGCGATTCTGAGAACATTGTATTATAAGCCTCTAAACATTTCTTAATTGAAAATTTGGAGTTCATTAGCTTTGTATCACCAACGGTAATTGCTTAAACAACTGCTTGCAACGAATATATGGAAGTTCTATTAAGTATCAAAATTCATCTGATCATAAAAGTAATAATAAAGAAAAAAGGTTGATCAAAGTTAAAATGTGTTTATCAAATATAAACCTTAAGAGTCACTATGTAATAGTACTGTGAGATTATTCAACATAATTCATTAAGGCCTAATTGCAAAAGTGTCGCTTTAGATTGTCATCCAATTTTAACTTGGCCTTTAAGTGATAAAAATTTAAAATGAATTATTCAAGTGATTAATTTGATTCAATAAATTCTTAATGTTGACTTTGGTTCAGTTGAGATTTTTTTCCATGAAAAACTCAATTGATTCAAATTAATCACTTGTCTCCTAAAGGACAATGCAAACTGAAAATTGGGTGACAACTTGCAGAAATATTTTTGTAATTCGACCATTCATTAATGTAATAATATAAAGGTATCAATTGCTCGTGTTTTAGTGCTCGTTCGTTTGTTAGCTTATAGAGTGTTCGCCAACTTATAGTACAAACACACTTGATTTTATTTTTTTAATGTATAAACACTTTATTTATTTTAAATGCAACATATATATTTAACTTACAACGCAATATACAAAAAATATTGTTCTACATTTTGAACCTTAAGAAATACTAAATAATATCCTTAATATACCCTTAAAATATGTTATTAATGTGATTTATTTTTAAAAAACTTGTAGGAGTTGTTACAAAAATTGGACCAAACTGTATTATTAACTTTTGTAGTTGAATACTTATTGCATTATCAAAATATATTTGAGAACAATAAGTCAATAAGAATTGTTATTTTTACTAGTAGATAGTGATATTTTTACAATATCTCTTATAATAGAAATTATTTACTATTGATGCGAAAAAAATAAATCTTGTAAAAATATTAATTTTACTTGTGAAAATTTTAATTCTTAAACATATGAGGAGTTCATTGTTATTTCCTCATTTCTCTCAAAAACTAAAATATTCATCATGAGAAAAACCTAGAGCAAAATTCTTAAACATAGCGTAAGTCATAGCAAAACAAAAGGAGGTACTTTTAATTAGAACATAGAACACCTACTAATATCATACTAGGGTTTATCTGGTGTCCCCGTAGAACTTGAATAATTCTTTAGGAAATTAAACCACATTACCATAACCTAAGAACAGCACTAGTGTGATCAATCATATTCAGATCACAAATTTAGTATTCTTACCTACTTAAATTCCATGGGAAAACTGAGAAGCTGAAACCATCTCAATCAAATCCATCTCCTTATATGTTCCACTTGACGAAGCTTGATCAATCATCTGCTCAAAGTCCAAATTCATGTCATTGTAGCCATAATCAGCATTTTGAGGCAAAGAATTAGTGCCTCCATCCAAAAGAAAAGCAAGATAATGGTCAGGAAGCATAATATTATCCGGTGCCACTTGTTTTCCGACGACATTATTGCAAATATGCTGCATATCATCCGGTGCCACTTCTTTTGGGACATTGTTAAGAAACAAGTGCTTTTCAGGGGTGGAATTAGCCAAGAGTATACAATCATCAACCAAGGGGGCCTTTGAGTTGGTTGCGAAAAGGCGTTGCATGAAGTTCAATTCATCATCATAAGTTGGTGTAATCAAGGAAGTGGAGTCCTCACAAGGAGATTGTGGAAAAAGTACGTCGAATTTGATGGATGGATCATCAGAGGTGGTGGAATTAGTGGGAGTCGTAGTGGAGGTAGTGAAAGTTGAAGTGGAATTATTAGTTTCTTCAAAAATCTTGCTCTTAATATAGTCTTGTAATAGAGATGGTTGGGAGGACTTTCCATTTTTGCCATCATTTTTCTTGCTTTTGCGCCTTGAATTCTGCCTTCTTTTGGTAGCATTCCAGTGGTTTTTAATGGAGTTTTCGCTCCTTCCTGGAATTCGTTTGGCGATTTCTGCCCATTTATTCCCAACATTTTGATGAGCTTCAACTAGCATCTTCTCTTCTTCTTCATTCCAAGTGTCTTTCTACCGAAACGACAGCAACAAATATGTTATGATGGAAAAAGTGCCTAGTCAAACATATTTTATGGAAAAAGATGGCACTTAAAAAATCCAATCAAATACTTTTGCATGAAAAAAGTGGATCCTTTTCTAACAGATTATGATGTTTTTCCTTAAAAAGTTGTTCCAAAATCACATGAAATGAACAGTGAACTAGAATCTGAAACGAAACATGCTTTGCGTGTCTAACCCTAGATATCTTTGAAGCATAAACTTAAGTATATATATATATATTTGTATTGTTGTAGAGAAATTATATTTTTAAATCGTAACTGTCAAATTTTATAATAAATGGTGTAAAATATAGTAGCTATATAAAGTGTTATAGCCACCATTTATCACGGATGACTCTGTGCTATATATATACATATCTATATGTACGCACGAATGTAAGAATATATGGAAAAAATGAAGAAGGAAGAAGGTAGTTAAGGTATGAACGGTGGCAACAAACATGAAAAAATCCTCAAATTTTGGATATTAGAGTCGGCATGGGTTGAGTCATGAATGTAAAGAAGTAAACCCTAGTCTGTTTATCTGGTGAGTTATAAATATATTAATATCGAAAAGTGAAAAAACAATACTAATTGACAATACCATTAATCCAAATTGATATAATAATCTCTCAACATCTGGAAATCCTTGCACACAATAAAAATTAGGGCAACATATAAGGGTTTTCTTGTTAACGAAAAAATAATTAGAGAAACCTTGGACCAAATCCAATTCTTAGATATTAGCAGAGATGAGATCTATCACGGATTATTAGAAACCTGGAGATGAGATCTGATAACAAGAAGGGGGAAAACAATAAATAAATAAATAAATCACATCAGAATAGAAAGACCCCCCCCCCCCCCCCCCCCCCCCCTTTTTTTTTGTGCTAATTAGACCCCTTTCTCTGTTCTTTTTCTCCCCTTTTTTTATTTCACAGAAGCAAAAGAAAAACCTTGATATCAGGGCGCAAATGGTTCTGCCATCTCTCACGACACTGCTTTCCGGCACGACCGAACATCTTCTCGGCGATCTGAGCCCATTTTCTCACTCCATATTGCTTCGCCAACCTAATCAGTTTCCTTAATCCCCAAAATGTAAAAATTCATAGAAAAATATTTAATCATAATAATATATAAAAAAATAAAATAAAATCAACAATATTGATTAAACAAGAATATAAATATATCACCCTTAAAAACTGAAAAATAAAAATAATAATAATACTTCCCTTGCATCTGTAAAATACGAAGACTCATCTTATATTTTGTAGCAAAGGTAGAATAATATATGTTTTATATTATATGATATAACAACCTGTCTTCTTCATCAGTCCACTGTCCCTTGATCAAATTCGAAGGATATCCACCTTTCACTCTCTTTTTCTTGAGTGATGTTTTTTTTTCTTGTTTCGGATTCAGGTCCCAATTTTGAGTCTCACTTCCATCTATGAAAGCACCATCACGAGTTCGAAGACTTTCGCAAACAAGCCCACCATTATTTTGATCATAATCACTAGTACTAATTATAGGGATCAAACCTCCATGAGAATAAGAATTATTCCAAGAAAATTCCGAAACCCCATTTCCATAACCAAATATTTCTTTGTTTTGGTGAGAAAAATGACTTGGATTTTGACCCCAAAGGAATCTATTAATGGCTGATAATGGAGGCGTAGGTCGAAAATTATGACTATTTTTTGGTGAAATTCCATTCCCGAAAACACCACCAACTCCTTCCATGAAAGAGAGGCTTGAAGGAGAAAGAAGAAGAAAAAAAAACAGAAAAAGGGTGAGAATTTTTATGGGACTAGGTTTAAGGGTAAAGAGTAGCTACTTGTAAGAGAGAAGAGCTCCATAACTGTAGTTTTATTTGGACAAAAGAGCTTGAAGTAAGGCTTGGGATGAGCTAAACGTGCTTATAGCCGTTGATCTGGATGCTCATCTAAGGGCTGAGGTTTGGAGATGGTGTAACTCCTCAGCTTCTAAGTCCTCTCATGCAAAAGGAGAAAGAGGGGGGGAGAGATTAGTGGGCTTGCTCGTCATTAAACCCTCAGCAACTGATTAGTTATTTGATAATTAACAAATTTATTATTATTCTTTTTCTATCTTAAATGCCAATAAAGCACTCCTATTAAGTTGCTAATTAACCTTTCCAGAATATGACGAAACACTCCTCACTATGCATGATCTCATGTACATGTAATAATATACTACTTTTTCCGTAACATTAATAATTTATACTATAATTTAATTGACAATTTGGTTCATTTTTTTTTCTTGTCTTTTATTTTTTGTTTGACTATTTACTTTTCCCACGTTATGTCAACTTTTATTATTTATAAGTTAGTTCAACTTTCCTATGATTATTCAACCTAATATAATTTTACAAGGAAATAATATCATCTTATCTAATATTAATTTATTACTATTACTAATATATATATATATATATATATATATATATATATATATATATATATATATATATATATATATATAGTATGATAGTTTAAGTAAGATTTATAATTATTACTTAGATTATATCGTTTAAAAATTAGGAAATATTTTTTTTATATAAAGATTAACTTACCTAACATAAATTTATTATAATTTATAATTAAAATATAACTATAATTAAATTTTCAAGATTATACCACCTAATATTAAATTGTTACTAGCATTAAAATAAAAGTATATATACAATATATATTAGACAAGTATATGATTCAACCATATATTAACTAATAAATAAAATTTAATTATTATGTCTAATAAGAATTGATAAAAATAAAATTAAGAATATCAACAATATCATAATTCTACGACATGATCTTTCTTCAGTTTCAACGAGTCAAAAACAAGAATTAATAATAGAGTAATTTTATGTGTATAAAATGTACACAAACACTATTATCCTATATTGAACAATAAAAAGATGATGTAAAAAATAAATAAATCATAATATTATTTTACTTAATATTAATTTGTACCATTATTAAATAAAATTTTATTGCTACTTAAAATTAAATTTTTCACAAAGATTGTACGTCTTTCCTAATTAAATTTGTTATTGTTATTAAAATATAAGTATAAAAAGATGATGTAAAAAATAAATAAATCATTATATTATTTTCCTTAATATTAATTTGTACCATTATTAAATAAAATTTTATTGCTACTTAAAATTAAAATTTTCACAAAGATTGTACGTCTTTCCTAATTAAATTTGTTATTGCTATTAAAATATAAGTATAAGTATATTTCAAGCATAAGTTTATATGATTTTATTATTATTTAGATAATATAATTTAGAAAGAAGCCATTTTCTTATGAGAATTATCTTACATAGTATTAAAATATTATTATTAATATTATTAAAATATAACAAAAAATATAATATATACTGACCAATCATATAATTTAATTATTAATGAAATAATGAAAAATTAATTACTTTATCTAGTAAAATATTTATAAAAAGAGTAATTTAGGGGTTCAAACTTTTGGTCTCAAATTAATGAGTCTCAAATGATGTGAAATTAAATATTTTAATACTTCCTCCTAAAAATTGGCTTAATTTGACCATTACAAACGGGTCTTAAGTGTTCCTTGCACCTTGGCTGTGACGACCCCAAATCCGGGTTCCATACCCTCAGGTTTGGTTCTCACTGTACAATACTTATAAATAATTAAATACATAATTTGCATTTAAACTTCACGGAATAATACAAAAGGTTCCTTATAAAAAGGCTACAATCCCAAGGTTGATTAATCTTAAAATAATCATTACATCTCTTAAGCGAATACAAAAGGTTTACAAAAAAAATTACATATAATTAATTAATCTAGCATACATCAAGCTAATCTAAGCTTTGGTTTTTTTCTTGACTTTATCTGGTTTAGAACATTTGGGTTTAGCTGAAAATAAGTCATGATATAGCAAGAATGAGCAACTAAATGGCTCAGCAAGTTTATAAACAAATAACATAAGATATATCATGATGAAAGAAAAATTAACATCAGGGTTTTCAATAGTAGATAACAATTGTGAAAGGACAAGAATCAAGTTTCAATAAAAGAATGAATTGACTCTTTACTGCTGAGTGGTCATTAAGGATCATGAACTGTTGCTAAGATAGAACATATATATATATATATATATATATATATATATATATATATCTGACACCTCGAAAATTTCGTACGCAAGGGGATCAACCCCTTGTACCTTATGTATATACATAATATTCAGACATCTTGCTCAAGTTAGGTTTTTCGAATAAAAATCTCCCTTATTTCGGGCTGTTCATTCTCAGTCTTACCGTAAGAATCCGTACCAACCAATGGTTTGGATAAGCTTTGAAAATATTCAATTTGTTAAATTTAAATATGCATTATCTAGCCGAAATAATTAATTTAGACATTTTTAAACAATTCTTGAATTAATGAACTATAACACTTGCAAATACACTATGTGCGAATGCAATGACAATAATGATGTGGAATAATTTTAAAGAACTAAACCACTTAAAGTTCTGACAAGTAAATACAAGTGTCGAGTGTAAGGATCCGAAAATTCTGTAACACTGTTTATGAGTTGTAAACTTTAATTTCAATCCAAACCCTAGTTTTGGGATAATATGGATGGTAGGATGAATTCAAATTCTATTTGTGACATAATTAATATTAGGGCTAATATTGGTATTGATTTAAATAAAAGCCTAATATAAATTAATGTGAAAATTAAATTGAAACCCTAGTCAATAATCCAATTATATTAATTGCCTAGCAAATCTAATTGGATTATGTGTTATTAATGATATATTTTATTAAGCATCAAGTGATTTAATTAATGATCCAATCAAGCCAAATACCTAGCCCATTGGATTATTTAATGCAAGGCCCAAACATTTAAATTATTTGAGCCCAATTGGAGTGTGACCAAGGCCCAAGGAAATGATTCAATTATAGCCCAAATGTTGGTGTTGGTGATTGTATATATATGTATCATTATATATATATTTTACTAACACATTTAGGCATTAAAAGAAAAGGAAAAATAAAGCAAAACTTGGACCCTTTTGCCCTCAAATTTCCAGCAGCTTTGTAAGGGATTTGGGGGCTGATTTTGTTAAGTTTTTAGAGGCTCAAGGTGTGGGTAGAAGCAAGGAAAATAGGGGGGGCTTGTGTAAGAAAGCTATGATGGCTATTGATGTGTATACTTACATAGCATGTAAGTATACAACATCTACTAACACCACATTACTCTCTATCTCTCTCTCATTTTCAGTATATTCTCATTTCATTATTCATATTGCTTCCAAGTTGCTAGAGAGAATAAAATAGAAAGAAAGGGAGAAAGATTGAGAGAATGAGAAGCTTAAAAAGGGATAAGCCCTAGCTCTTCAAGGAGAGATCATCTAGTTGGCAAGATAGATCATCCAAGCTTGGTGAAGTTTTTAGCAAGGAGAAGAAAAGCTATTAGAAGGTTTAAAAATTTTCAAACCCTTGTTTTATTTTTCACCTTTGTGTTCTAAGTGCTTGAAGTGGTTTTGATGGTCAAAAATCCATTTTGATGGTTCAAAACTAATTTCAAAGCTCTAGATGTTTAAAACCATGCTAGATGTGTTAATCTATGGTTTGGTGGTTTAATATATATGTTTAAATGCTTAGATGATAAAAAGGTTTCTCAAAAAGCATGAAAATAATTTTTATCGACGGAACCTTAATCGAACGTGTGGTTCGGGGCTTTATATTTTGAAACCTACAAGTTGTATGTGTGATTTATTTCTTCATATGCTAGGTATGTAAGTTAAGAATAAAACCTAGTTGGAATCATATCAAAAGGTTTTAAAATGAGTGAGTTATGCTTTTTGAAACCAAAGTGGTTCATTGTCAAGCCCTAATGCGCAACCATCCACTTTGTAGCTATTTTTCATAACCAAACTTTTTTCAAAAATTTGATCCAATGATGGAATATTGTAGTTTAAGAAGATACGAATCCATCGATACCAATTTGAGGTCATTTGGACTTATATTGAAGATTTTATGAAAGTTGGAATCAAATGGACAAAATTGGAAAATCTGAAAAATTTGCCCAAAGAGTGCTTCTGTTTTGAAAGCCGAGGCTTTCAAATCAGTGCAATTTTGAAAGTCGGGGCTTTCATTTCAGATTTTTGAAAATGATATTTATTTTCTGGGTCGGGTCAAGGCTTTTGAAACGGGTCGGGTCTGACGTGATATAACCAAAATGAGTCAAAATAGTTAAAAATTGATATAATTAATTTAGGACCCAAGTTAAATAATTATTTATTATTTTATATTAAATAAGAAATAAAGAAAATAAAGGCCATTAATATGCTTAATTATTATTTAATTGATATTGAATAATAATTAAATCAAATAAAAATAATAACTAATTATTTATTATTAAATAATAAATAAAGGAGTATATAAAGTTAATAAAATAATTATTCATTACTTAGTTAATAATTAAATAAGGAATAAGAATAAATTAGTTAATTAATTATTATTTAAACAATAATAAAAGGGAGATGAAGCTAATAAAATAATTATTTATTATTTACTTCATATTAAATAATAAATGGTGTTAATTACTTAATTAATTATTATGTAAATAATTTTATATAATAATTAAAGAGAAATAAAGGTTAATCAAACTTAATTATTTATTTAATTAATATCAAATAAATAAAGCAAAGAGATTAAGGAAATAATAATGTAGTTAAACAATTTGCTTTAAAATTGTTTAGATTTTTATAAATTACTAAGTGTTTAAAATACTATTAGATAATGGTATGAGCTAAATTATTATTAAATGATTAATAATAATAGCAAAAAATTAAATGATTATTAAATAATTTATAATAATGGTGAATGATTAATTTGTTATAAAATTATTAATAATAATACTAAGTGATTAACTTATTATTAAATAGTTAATAATAATAGTAGATGATTAAATATTATTAAAAGATTAATAATATTAATAATCAATTGGGATGTTGTTAAACAATTAATAACATTGGTAAGCGAATTAAATATTATTGAATGTAGTATAATATTGTTTAATAATTAAGATATTATTCGAGTGTGATAATATTGTCGTATAAGCTACGTGTTGCTAAATAGGGAATTATGTGCTTATGTGGCATACTATTTAATAGTGATATATGAAATCATATGTGTTACTAATTGATAGATAAACCTATTTAATATTAGGTCTTTCAAGGACTGTAATTTAAGTCGTGTAAGTTGTAGATTACGATAGAGGCAAGTTTCCTAACTCAAACTCGAGCTATTATTTTTTAGCATGTTAATGGTTTGATTATTTTTAATTATTCCATGTAAATGCAAGTATTGACATTCGCACGTTGATGTATTTGAAATCTATGTTCTATCATTGAACATGTAAATTATTTAAAGTTCTTTATTTCATGAACTGTTCAAGAATTGGTCTACGCCATTTGTTTCGGGTAGACTTATAAAGTAAATGTTTTTAAAAGCTATTCCAAACCAATTGATTGGTGTGGAAGTCTTGTACTGAGAGAACAAACCCTAAATGGGGAATTATAAGTGTCATAGTTCGACATGGTCAGGGTTTAATGTTATGCATATACATGTTGTACAAGAGGCTGATCCCCTCGAGTACAGTCTGATTTATAAAAGGATAATCGGAAGGTTGTTTCCTTGAAAACGTTCAGGGTCGGTTGGACCACTCAACAGTAAATAATCATCTTTCATTCCTTCGTTTGGATTTTGATTGTCTTATCAGTCATTTCATTAACTTCTATAAATTGTTGAGCTTTCACTTTATTCGTAGATATTCATGATATGTCTGTATTATTTTAAATTTGCTGAGCATATTAGTTGCTCACTCTTGCTATATATATCATGAACTAATTGCAGTTAGGCCTGAGCACTACAAGAAGGACAAAGGCAAGGGCAAGCTTTAAGAATAGTTTAAATATTTCTATTCATGTTTTGTAAATCATGGAACCCTGTTCATATTAATAAGATCGTCATGATGTAATTTTATTAAGGTTGAGACCTTGGGACCGTAGTAAGCCTTTTGTAATGAACAACTTATGTTTATTTATTCCGCATTTAGTAATATATGTTGTTTAAGAGGTGATGTATGTATTTGACCATGAGCACCAAATTCGAGGTATTGGTACCTGAATTTGGGGGTGTCGCAGGTTGGTATCAGAGCTGTAGGTTATAAACGTTAGGATTGCGAAGCCTAGGTTATAACCTTAGTATTAAACTCGTATTGAGTGTTTTAGGAGATAAATCGGGGAGATTTATCGTATGTGGTATTTGATGAATTGGGGAATTCATCGAGTCAAGTAGTACCCAATGAAATATAATTTCATTTCTTTAATGATTATATTTTATGGTTGTACTAATGGTTGTTTTTCATGATGTGTTGTAGGATGGCTATAGGGGAGTCGAGTGGAACACGAGATGAGGAGATATTCATCGATATACCGGTAGATACAGAACAGTTGGTGGGCTATGCACCAGTTGCACCGATATCACCACTAGTAGAGTCTGACCCTGAGGAGGATCCCAAGGAGGATCACGTGGCTGATATGGAGGAACGAGTTAGGGGTGGGGTAATGAGGCCACGTGGTGAAGGTAACTCAGAGGAACAATTGAGTGCCGATGAGGAGTCAGATGAGGAGGTGCAGTATTATGGCAATACGTCACCTGAGGAATTAGCTGAATATGCAGATGGCATGGGCACGACTGCTAGTGACATCATAGAAGAATTGACCACTAGGAATGACGAACTCGAGGGTAGAATCCATCATCTTGAGGAGCAAAATCAGATCCATCAGGAGATGGAAGATCAGTATAAGGGTGTAGCCTATCAGTTGTCCAGGGAGGTAGCTGAACTGAAGGAGGAGCGTGATCAGACGAAGTTGAGTCTGACAGAACTTCAGGTGGAACATGAGGCCTTGAAGGCCAACTTTAACCTAGAGGTTGCGGAGAGAATCCGTGTTGAGGAAGAATTGGATAGAGCTGCCATGATGGTGGATGGACTTAAGAGGGAGGTTCAAACTCGTGCAGTCAGGTTTGATCGTTTGAACTTTGTGTTTGACACTGCCTTTCAGAGGATGAGGCATAGGATCCGAAGGTATCCTAGGGAGGAGGATCTCCACAGGCGCACTATCAATCGCCGTGTAACAGACATGATAGCCAGGTAGGAGCATGATGATGCCATCTTCAGGGTATTATAGTTTCCATTAGCACTATGATTATAAATAGATGCAGTTTAGTTCCCACTTTTTGTTGATAGTAGGGACAGTGGTATGTTGTAAATCCCATTATTTTTGTTTAGACTTGAGATAGTATTAGACCCCGACTTTTGTTTGTCATAGGGGTAGGTTGGGTTAATCCCCTCTTTCTGTTCTTGAAGGGATAACCATGGTTAGTATTAGCATTTATAGTAGTATGCCACAGGTTGTTACTTGATATATTTAAAACAGTGGTATATGAATATAAATGCAGTTATTGATACCTGTTTAGGATTCTGATTAAATTGTGTTTTACCTGTTAAATGCATTCATAAAATGTGGCATGGAATGTAAAGACACAGAATTATAATATAAGGTTTTGTTTTTATCAGACAATGCCGCCTAGAAGGAGAACCAGAGTTCCAAATGTAGAGAAATCCGTTAATAATGACGGGGGTCCAGCAGACCCCATGCAGGCGTTTGCTGCCATGATTGCAGGGTATATGCAGAATAGGCCGCCACCTGTGGTACCACCAGTAGTACCGCCAGTAGTAGAACAGTCAGGGGCTCACTTGGCTAATTTCAAGGATTTCAAATTAATAGGATCACCGGAGTTTCGCGGGACTACTGACCCCATTGAAGCCCAGAATTGGGTAGAAGAGATGGAAAAAGTGTTTGAGGTCGCAAGGGTGGCCGACGAACAACAAACGTCATTCGCCACCTTCATGCTGAAGGGTGAAGCGAATTACTGGTGGAAAGCAAACAAGAACAGAGCTGGAGCATGAGTAATTACGTGGGTACATTTCAAAGAGCTGTTCTTCGAGAACTATTTCCCAGAAAGCATGCAAGCAAGAATGGAAGTGAAATTCCTAGAACTGAAACAAGGGAGCATGACAGTGGCTGACTATGCTACAAGATTCAACGAACTAGCCAGATTTGCACCGAAACAGGTAGACACGGAAGTCAGAAGAGCTTGAAGGTTTGAACAAGGACTGAAGTCTTGGGTTTATGGAGAGGTAGATGTGCTACAAATCAACACATTCTCAGCGTTGCTGGAGAAAGCCCTAATTGCTGAGGGAGGGAATGAAGCGGTAACCAAGTATCAACAAGATCACAAGAAGAAAGGCCACGAAGGACCCAAAGAAGGGATTTAGCAGTGGAGGGAGAAATCCTCACAAACGGAAATGGAGCGACAATCAAAGCTCGGGAAAGCCATCAAGCGAGGCTAAGCAAGGCAACAAGTGCAATAAGTGTGGGAAGAATCACTCGAGGGAGTGTATGCGTGGGAAAGGAGTATGCTTCAACTGTGGACAGCAAGGGCACTTTGCTCCACAATGCCCAAAGGTGAAAAAAGGGGACTGTTTCTATTGTGGTGCAGCTGACCATCAAAAGAAGGACTGCCCGAAAAGAAAGAGTGATTCTGGTAGCGCTAATCAGGGAAACCAAAGCAAGCCAACTAGTGGAGGGCCGTCACAGCAGAACAGGCCGGTGGCGCGCACTTTCAACATGACCGTCCAGGATGCCATGGAGTCAAAGGAAGTGGTGGCAGGTATTATTCCAATCAATAATATTAATGCATATGTATTATTTGATTCGGGTGCTACTTGTTCTTTCGTATCCGATGAATTTGCTAGCCGATTAAAATTTCCTCGTGAAAAATTGGAGAACCCAATGAATGTAGAGGTAGCAAATAAGGAAGTGATCCCTGTAGATTTTATATATAAGAATTGTTATGCCGAGATACGGGGACATAAATTGAGTGTGAATTTAATTCTGATACGTCTAGGAGAGTTTGACGTGATCTTGGGAATGGATTGACTGTTTAAACACGGAGCTGTGATTGACTGCCAAAAGAAAAGTATACACCTGAAAACTCTGAATAAGTCTAAGGTTGTATTCTTTGGGAGTAAATCGTCAGGACAATCTTGTTGTCTGACGATGATGCAAGCAAGGAAGTTGCTTAGGAAGGGTTGCATAGGCTATCTGACCCATGTAGTTGATACTCGGAGAGTAGGGGAGAAATGGGACAGATACATGTGGTAAGGGAATTCTCAGACGTTTTCCCGGATGAGTTGCCAAGTTTGCCTCCAGACCGAGAGGTGGAGTTTGTAATCGATTTAGCACCGGGGACCGCCCCAATATCGAAAGCACCATATAGGATGACTCTGGTAGAGTTGAAGGAATTAATGATACAGTTGAAAGAGTTGTTAGAGAAGAAAGTACATTCAGCCGAGTGTATCTCCATGGGGAGCGTCAGTGCTGTTTGTGAAGAAGAAAGATGGATCGTTGAGGCTTTGTGTCGACTATAGGGAGTTAAACAAGGTCATGATTAAGAATAAGTACTCGTTGCCCATGATCGATGATCGATGATCTATTCGATCAGCTTAAGGGGGCTAAGTACTTTTCGAAAATTGACTTGAGGACTGGGTATCATCAACTGAAGGTGAGACCGGGGGATATACCAAAGACAGCCTTCAGGACTCGATACAGTCACTTTGAGTTCTTAGTGATGCCTTTTGGACTGACGAACGCGCCAGCAGCATTTATGGACATGATGAACAGAGTATTCAAGCAATACTTGGATAAGTTTGTGGTGGTATTTATTGATGATATACTGGTATATTCAAAGACGGAGGAAAAACACACTGAACATTTGAGGATAGTACTTGAGACATTACGGAGGGAACGACTATATGCCAAGTTCTCCAAGTGCGAGTTGTTGCAAAGGGTACAGTTTTTGGGTCACGTCATCGACAAGGAGGGCGTTTCAGTGGATCCTGCAAAGGTGGAGTCCGTTATCAACTGGGAGCAGCCAAAGACTCCAACAGAAATCAGAAGTTTCTTGGGATTAGCGGGATACTATCGGAGATTCATCAAGAACTTTTCAAAGCTAGCGTCGCCGTTGACCAATCTGACTAGGAAAACAGTAAAGTTTGTATGGACGGAGAAGTGTGAAGAAAGCTTTAGGGAATTGGAAAAGAGGCTTAGTGAAGCACCTGTGTTATCATTGCCTGATGATACAGGGGGATTCGTGGTTTATAGCGATGCGTCACTCAAAGGTCTTGGTTGTGTATTGATGCAGCATGGCAAGGTCATCGCGTATGCGCCACGCCAGTTAAAGGATTATGAGAAGGGATATCCAACTCATGATTTAGAACTGGCAGCAGTAGTGTTTGCTCTAAAGATCTGGAGGCATTATCTGTATGGGGAGAAGTGCGAGATATATACATACCACAAAAGTCTGAAGTATATCTTCACTCAAAGGGAGCTGAATATGAGGCAGATGAGATGGTTGGAATTGATCAAGGACTACGATTATGAGATTTTGTACCATCCCGAGAAAGCTAATGTTGTAGCTGATGCTCTAAGCAGAAAGGGCCGGGAAAAGTTGTCGATGTTAATAACGCAGGAAGAATTAATCAAGGATATAGAAAGATTGGAGTTAGAACTTAAGTATCCAAAGGAGGCAGACGAGAAACTGTTTGCAATAGAGGCGAGCCCAACTTTGTTGGACAAGATAAAAGAGGCTCAAGAGGGTGATGAGGAATGCATTGACATTAAGAAGCAACTATCCGAAGGTGAAGAATTAAAGTATTCAGTGGATGTCACCGGGTTAATCCGATTCGAAGGAAAAGTCTGGGTACCGTTTATTCCAGAATTGTGAGAAGAAATTCTACAGGAGGCCCACAGCACAAGATACTCAATACATCCGGGTAGTACCAAGATGTATCAAGATCTACGACAGCATTTGTGATGGCCTAACATGAAGAGGGAAGTGGCAGAGTGTGGCAGCCGACGTTTAACTTGCCAGAGGGTTAAAGTGGAACATCAAAAATCGGGTGGTCTGTTGCAACCGTTGGAGATTCCGTAGTGGAAATAGGAGCGTATCACGATGGATTTTGTGGTGGGACTCCCTGCAACTCAGAAGGGGTACGATGCGATCTGGGTGATCGTGGATCGTTTGACCAAGTCTGCACATGTTCTACCAATCAGAATCAGGTATAATCTGGGGCAGCTGGCAAAACTATATGTTAAAGAAATTGTGTCGCGACATGGAGTACCGATATCTATAGTATCTGATAGAGATCCGCGCTTCACGTCAAATTTCTGGAGGAGCCTACAGGAAAGGATGGGGACGAAATTAAGGTTGAGTACCGCGTATCATCCCCAGACCGATGGGCAGAGCGAGCGAACAATTCAGACGTTGGAGGATATGCTGAAAGCATGTGTGATGGACTTTAAAGGTAGCTGGGATGATCAGCTACCATTAGTGGAGTTTTCATACAATAATAGTTATCATGCAAGTATTGGCATGCCGCCTTATGAAGCACTATATGGGAGAAAGTGTAGAACGCCCATGTGTTGGGATGAAGTTGGGGAACGGAGACTGTTGGGACCCGAATTGGTACAACAAACCGTATATGTGATCAAGGTGATAAGAGCTCGTCTAGTTGCAACTCAGGATCGGCAAAAGAAGTATGCGGATTTACATCGTCGGAAGAGATACTTCGAGGTTGGAAGTTTTGTTTTTCTGAAGATATCTCCATGGAAAGGGAAAATCAGGTTCGGTAAGAAAGGAAAATTGAGCCCTAGATTTATCGGACCATTTGAAATTTTGAAGTGAGTTGGTGAGGTAGCATACGAGGTAGCTTTACCTCTTGAACTGGAGCATATCCATAATGTGTTTCACGTGTCCGTATTGCGGCCATATAAATCGGACTACAAGCATGTAATCTCATACGAGCCGATTCAAGTTGAGAAGGATTTATCTTATGAGGAAATTCCTGTCCAGATAATAGATAAGAAGGAACAGACCTTAAGAAATAAGATCATTTATTCAGTCAAGGTTCTTTGGAGAAACCACGCAGTTGAGGAAGCTACGTGGGAACTAGAAGAAAAGATGATGAGGAATTATCCTAACCTGTTTGAGTAACCTTATGTTTGTAATTCTGGGGACGGAATTCTTATAAGGGGGGAGAATGTAAGGATCCGAAAATTCTGTAACACTGTTTATGAGTTGTAAACTTTAATTTCATCCAAACCCTAGTTTTGGGATAATATGGATGGTAGGATGAATTCAAATTCTATTTGTGACATAATTAATATTAGGGCTAATATTGGTATTGATTTAAATAAAAGCCTAATGTAAATTAATGTGAAAATTAAATTGAAACCCTAATCAATAATCCAATTATATTAATTGCCTAGCAAATCTAATTGGATTATGTGTTATTAATGATATATTTTATTAAGCATCAAGTGATTTAATTAACGATCCAATCAAGCCAAATACCTAGCCCATTGGATTATTTAATGCAAGGCCCAAACATTTAAATTATTTGAGCCCAATTGGAGTGTGACCAAGGCCCAAGGAAATGATTCAATTATAGCCCAAATGTTGGTGTTGGTGATTGTATATATATGTATCATTATATATATATTTTACTAACACATTTAGGCATTAAAAGAAAAGGAAAAATAAAGCAAAACTTGGACCCTTTTGCCCTCAAATTTCCAGCAGCTTTGTAAGGGATTTGGGGGCTGATTTTGTTAAGTTTTTAGAGGCTCAAGGTGTGGGTAGAAGCAAGGAAAATAGGGGGGGGGGGGGGGGGGGCGCTTGTGTAAGAAAGCTATGATGGCTATTGATGTGGATACTTACATAACATGTAAGTATACAACATCTACTAACACCACATTACTCTCTATCTCTCTCTCATTTTCAGCATATTCTCATTTCATTAGTCATATTGCTTCCAAGTTGCTAGAGAGAATAAAATAGAAAGAAAGGGAGAAACATTGAGAGAAGGAGAAGCTTAAAAAGGGATAAACTCTAGCTCTTCAAGGAGAGATCATCTAGTTGGCAAGATAGATCATCCAAGCTTGGTGAAGTTTTTAGCAAGGAGAAGAAAAGCTATTAGAAGGTTTAAAAGTTTTCAAACCCTTGTTTTATTTTTCACCTTTGTGTTCTAAGTGCTTGAAGTGGTTTTGATGGTCAAAAATCCATTTTGATGGTTCAAAACTAATTTCAAAGCTCTAGATGTTTAAAACCATGCTAGATGTGTTAATCTATGGTTTGGTGGTTTAATATATATGTTTAAATGCTTAGATGATAAAAAGGTTTCTCAAAAAGCATGAAAATAATTTTTATCGACGGAACCTTAATCGAACGTGTGGTTCGGGGCTTTATATTTTGAAACCTACAAGTTGTATGTGTGATTTATTTTTTCATATGCTAGGTATGTAAGTTAAGAATAAAACCTAGTTGGAATCATATCAAAAGGTTTTAAAATGAGTGAGTTATGCTTTTTGAAACCAAAGTGGTTCATTGTCAAGCCCTAATGCGCAACCATCCACTTTGTAGCTATTTTTCATAACCAAACTTTTTTCAAAAATTTTATCCAATGATGGAATATTGTAGTTTAAGAAGATACAAATCCATCGATACCAATTTGAGGTCATTTAGACTTATATTGAAGATTTTATGAATGTTGGAATCAAATGGACAAAATTAGAAAATCTGAAAAATTTGCCCAAAGAGTGTTTCTGTTTTGAAAGCCGGGGCTTTCAAATCAGTGCAATTTTGAAAGTCGGGGCTTTCATTCCAGATTTTTGAAAATGATATTTATTTTCTGGGTCGGGTCAAGCCTTTTGAAACGGGTCGGGTCGGACGTGATATAACCAAGTTAAAAATAGTTAAAAATTGATATAATTAATTTAGGACCCAAGTTAAATAATTATTTATTATTTTATATTAAATAAGAAATAAAGAAAATAAAGGCCATTAATATGCTTAATTATTATTTAATTGATATTGAATAATAATTAAATCAAATAAAAATAATAACTAATTATTTATTATTAAATAATAAATAAAGGAGTATATAAAGTTAATAAAATAATTATTCATTACTTAATTAATAATTAAATAAGGAATAAGAATAAATTAGTTAATTAATTATTATTTAAACAATAATAAAAGGGAGATGAAGTTAATAAAATAATTATTTATTATTTACTTTATATTAAATAATAAATGGTGATAATTACTTAATTAATTATTATGTAAATAATTTTATATAATAATTAAAGAGAAATAAAGGTTAATCAAACTTAATTATTTATTTAATTACTATTAAATAAATAAAGCAAAGAGATTAAGGAAATAATAATGTAGTTAAACAATTTGCTTTAAAATTGTTTAGATTTTTATAAATTACTAAGTGTTTAAAATACTATTAGATAATGGTATTAGCTAAATTATTATTAAATGATTAATAATAATAGCAAAAAATTAAATGATTATTAAATAATTTATAATAATGGTGAATGATTAATTTGTTATAAAATTATTAATAATAATACTAAGTGATTAACTTATTATTAAATAGTTAATAATAATAGTAGAGGATTAAATATTATTAAAAGATTAATAATATTAATAATCAATTGGGATGTTGTTAAACAATTAATAACATTGGTAAGCGAATTAAATATTATTGAATGTAGTATAATATTGTTTAATAATTAAGATATTATCCGAGTGTGATAATATTGTCGTATAAGCTACGTGTTGCTAAATAGGGAATTATGTGCTTATGTGGCATACTGTTTAATAGTGATATATGAAATCCTATGTGTTACTAATTGATAGATAAACCTATTTAATATTAGGTCTTTCAAGGACCGTAATTTAAGTCGTGTAAGCTGTAGACTACGACAGAGGCAAGTTTCCTAACTCAAACTCGAGCTATTATTTTTTAGCATGTTAATGGTTTGATTATTGTTAATTATTCCATGTAAATGCAAGTATTGACATTCGCACGTTGATGTATTTGAAATCTATGTTCTATCATTGAACATGTAAATTATTTAAAGTTCTTTATTTCATGAACTGTTTAAGAATTGGTCTACGCCATTTGTTTCGGGTAGACGTATAAAGTAAATGTTTTTAAAAGCTATTCCAAACCAATTGATTGGTGTGGAAGTCTTGTACTGAGAGAACAAACCCTAAATGGGGAATTATAAGTGTCATAGTTCGACATGGTCAGGATTTAATGTTATGCATATACATGTTGTACAAGAGTCTGATCCCCTCGAGTACAGTCTGATTTATAAAAGGATAATAGGAAGGTTGTTTCCTTGAAAACGTTCAGGGTCGGTTAGACCACTCAGCAGTAAATAATCATCTTTCATTCTTTCGTTTGGATTTTGATTGTCTTATCAGTCATTTCATTAACTTCTATAAATTGTTGAGCTTTCACTTTATTCGCAGTTATTCATGATATGTCTGTTTTATTTTAAATTTGCTGAGCATATTAGTTGCTCACTCTTGCTATATATATCATGAACTAATTGCAGTTAGGCCTGAGCACTCCAAGAATGACAAAGGCAAGGGCAAGCTTTAAGAATAGTTTAAATATTTCTATTCCTGTTTTGTAAATCATGAAACCCTGTTCATATTAATAGGATTGTCATGATGTAATTTTATTAAGGTTGAGACCTTGGGACCGTAGTAAGCCTTTTGTAATGAACAACTTATGTTTATTTATTCCGCATTTAGTAATATATGTTGTTTAAGAGGTGATGTATGTATTTGATCGTGAGCACCAAGTTCGAGGTATTGGTACCTGAATTTGGGGGTGTCACATAGAGACTTGTTCAATAATAATTGAATTGCTCAATATAAAATTTGAGTAATGATAAAGAAAACTTGCCTCATGCGGAAAAATCTAAAGATGTGGGGTCAAGTACCATTTCAATTTGCAATACTAATGCATGTGTGCTTTTTGATTCGGGTGCTACGTGCTCGTTTATTTTTGATGAATTTACTAGAAGATTAGGGTTGACTCATGAAAACTTAGAACAACCCTTGAATATAGAAATTGTAAATAAAGAAGTGTTACCTGTTAATCATGTGCATAAACATTGCCCTATGGTGATAAGAAAACATAAGTTGTATGTGGATTTAATTCCAATACGTCTTGGGAAATTTGATGTCATCCTAGGGATGGATTGGTTGTATAACCATAAAGCAATGATTGATTGTCAACGGAAGTGTGTAACTTTACAGACTCCTAAAAAGTCGAAAATAGTATTTTATGGTAGCAAATTACCAAGACAATTTAGTTGTCTGTCAGTCATGTAAGCTAGTAAGGCATTAAGGAAGGGAGGCATGTAATACTCAGTGTATGTGATTGATACCCAGAAAGGTGAGATGAAAATGGGAGAAATACCGATAGTGAACGAATTTCCCGATGTGTTTCCGGATGACTTACCTGGTCTTCCTCCAGATCAGGAAATCGAATTTGTGGTTGATTTAGCACCAGGAACTGCTCCCATATCTAAAGCTCCGTATAGAATGGCCCCAGTGGAAATGAAAGAGTTGATGAAACAGCTACAGGAGCTATTAGATAAGAGGTTTATTCAGGTGAGTGTGTCTCCATGGGGAGCACCAGTGCTATTTGTTAAGAAAAAAGATGGAACTTTACCGTTATGTATTGATTATAGAGAGTTAAATAAGATGACCATTAAGAATAAATACCCGTTGCCAAGGATTGATGATCTTTTTGATCAGTTGAAGGGAGCAAAATATTTTTCAAAGATTGATCTTCGGTCATGGTATCATCAGTTGAAAATAAGAAAGGAGGATGTGCCGAAGACAGCATTCAGAACTCGTTATGATCATTACGAGTTTTTGGTTATGCCGTTTGGACTGACAAATGCACCAGCGACATTCATGGATATGATGAATAGGATTTTTAAACCCTATTTGGATAAATTTTTAGTGGTGTTCATAGATGATATCCTGGTATATTCCAAGTCTTAGAAAGAGCATGTAAATCATTTAAAGATAGTGTTGGGAACTTTGAGAAAAGAAAAGTTATATGCTAAATTCTCGAAGTGTGAATTCTGGTTGGAAATAGTTCACTTTTTGGGTCATGTTATTGATAAAGATGGAATTTCTGTGGACCCTGCAAAAGTTGAAGCTGTAATTAATTGGGAACAACCAAAGACACTTACAGAGGTGAGAAGTTTCTTAGGTTTAGCGGGTTATTATCGACGATTTATTCAAGATTTCTCTAAGATAGCAACTCCGCTAACCAATTTAACTAGAAAATCTGTAAAATTTGTGTGGACAGATAAATGTGAGGAAACTTTTTTTGAGTTAAAGAAAAGGTTAAGTGAAGCCCCGGTGTTAACTTTGCCTGATGAAACAGGGAATTTTGTGGTATATAGTGACGCCTCGCATAAAGTGTTAGGTTGTGTGCTTGTGCAAAATGGTAAGGTTATTGCATATGCATCTCGACAGTTGAAAGATTATGAGAAGGGGTATCCGACGCATGATTTGGAATTGGCAGCAGTAGTCTTTGCATTGAAAATATGGAGACATTACCTTATGGGGGAAAATGTGAGATATATATAGACCACAAAAGTCTGAAGTATATCTTCACGCAAAAGGAGTTGAATATGCGTCAAAGGAGGTGGCTGGAATTGATAAAGGATTATGATTGTGAAATCCTCTACCATCCAGGAAAAGCTAATGTAGTAGCTGACGCTTTAAGTAGAAAGGAGAGAGAAAAGTTGATGAAATTAACTGTTCAGGATGAACTAATTCAGGAAATGACAAAGTTGGAAATTGAAGTGAAGTACCCCTCTGAAACAGATGAGATGTTATTTGTTGTAAAAAAGCAACCAACGTTGTTAGACAAGGTGAAGGAGGCTCAATTATCCAATGATGAATGTATCCAGGTAAGGAATAGGATTACCTCAGGTGATGAAGTAAAATTTCAGATAGATAATAATGGAATTCTAAGTTTTGAAGGGCGAATTTGGATACCAGCAGTAGTTGAATTGAAAGAGGAGATATTATAAGAGGCACATAATTCAAAATTCTCAATTCACCCAGGAAGTACGAAAATGTACCAAGATTTACGAAAGCATTTTTGGTGGCCAAACATGAAACGAGAAATTGCAGATTATGTAAGACGATGCTTGACGTGTCAGCGGATCAAAGCAGAGCATCAGAAGCCAAGTGGACTGCTACAACCTCTCGAAATTCCAGAATGGAAATGGGAACATATTACCATGGATTTTGTAGTAGGACTTCTGACTACTCAAAAGGGTTACGATGCTGTATGGGTGATCGTGGATAGATTAACAAAGTCGGCCCATTTCTTGCCAATTAAGATCAAATACAATTTGGATCAATTGGCTAGAATCTACATTAAAGAAGTAATATCATGCACGGGGTACCAGTGTCAATTGTGTCAGATCGTGATCCGCGATTTACATCAAATTTTTGGAGAAGTCTACAAGAAAGATTAGGAACACATTTGAGGTTGAGTACGGCTTACCATCCTCAAACCGATGGTCAAAGCGAAAGAACAATACAAACCTTGGAAGATATGTTGCGGGCCTGTGTTATGGACTTCAAAGGGAGTTGGGATGATCATCTACCTTTGGTGGAATTTGTGTACAACAATAGTTACCACGCAAGTATAGGAATGCCACCTGGTGTGATGTCGCAAGCACCCAAAAATAAAATCTTACTTTTGAAAAATAAATATGTAGTAGTGTAAGCAAGAGTCGATCCCACAGAGAATGATTATTTAATTTTATGTTTTTGCAAATAAAAACTGGGGGGTTTTTTTTGAATCAAAGAAATGGTTTAAATAAAATTAACTAAAATAATTATGCAAGTAATTTAATGAAATAAACGATGAGAAAAAGCCTTGGTTTAAGTTAATATCCACCATCAAGAATTTACAACTGATCACTGATGCAAAAATAAATCAATTAATATTTTAAAGACTCACCGTAGAAAGAACTACTCGCAGGTGGAATAATTTTTCTCCTCTCTCCTTAATTTTAGATAAGTAGAGCCACGTGGTCTAAATATCCTTAATATTAAACAACCTCCGGCACGTGCTAAAGATTTAATTTAATAGCAGTATAAAGAATTAGAGAGATCGTTGAACTAAACAACACAAGCCACGTGTTTGCATTTAATTTAGATGAATATTCTTCCTAAGATAAAATAATCTTTTGATCTGCAAAACAATTATTAAACTTAGTTGCTTCAAAAATAGCAGTAGATTAATATGAATAATAAACTAGTAGCGCTCCTAGCAATTAAACAAATTAATCATAAAATTAAGCATAGAAGAATATTCAATAATCAAAATATAAATTAAACAATTAAAATAAATTAGATCTCACAGTGTATAAATCTTGATGACTTCAATCACTTAAACCAAGAAAAATAATTTAGCTACTCATAATTGTAGAGAACACTAAAGAATAAAAGAGAGAATTTTTATTCTAAGAAAAGTTGTGTCTTACATTGTGTCTCAAGCCCTCTATTTATAGGCTCCATAAACCTCCTAAATTGTCCAAATCCTAATAGGATTTACAATTAAAAATAAAAGAAAAAGAAAAATAATTATTATCCTAACCCTAGTTGGAATTAAAATCCAATTTGGAATCAAAAAGTAGCAATAAATCCGAAATAATCCGTTTTACAGAATTAACGCGCAGCCAAACAAGCCCTTCGCGCCCCTTGACCCGGTCAACTCACGCTGCCGCGCGCATTGGGCGATACTGGCCATCAAACGACGTCGTATTATTCCCGTTCTTGCGACTGTTCATGCTACCGCGCGCATTGCGCGGTCAATATTCTGAAACGGCGTCGTTTCATCTGTCTGCAATCCATCTCCGCGCATTGCGCGGTAGCCACTTTTTCGGGAAATTACGGAAATGCCATTCCGCTGCTAATTTACCAATTTGACACTTGATCTTTGCTGAATTTACGAAATTGCCCCCAAAGCTTATTTTTCCTATAAAATAAATTATAAAATAATTAAAAATAAATAAAAATAATATAAAAATACTAAAAGTCCTAAAAACACATAATAATAAATAAAATACCTAAAATACTAAAAATACATAAAAACACATAAATATAAAAATATTATAAAATTACCTAAATTAACATTAATTAACTAAAATCCTATAAAACCTATTAAAACCAAAATAAACTAAATAATTAGACATTTAAGCACACAATAAATATAAAAACTAACTATTGGGGAATAAAAATATCGTATAACTTAACCCTATCAAATATCCCCACACTTAGCTTTTTGCTCGTCCTCGGGCAAAACAAAAATAAAAATTATAAAATTAAAACTAATAACCAAACAACTTACTTGAGCAACAGATTAATATAAATTTCAACATCAGTCTCAAAGATTTTTTAAATGATAACTCAAAGAAAATTTCAAAATCATGCAAAATCTAGAACTTTAACATATTTATTAATCTTACTTACTCAAGACCCTTCGTGTGTGTGTGAATCCAAATGTATCGAACTAGCAAAAAACTTAGATCCGCTCACATAATTAAATGTCTCATAAATGATATCAAAAATGGTTAGTTTAACAACAATACTCTATAGTCTTACTTTTCTCATCATTTTCCATTAATATAGACACATATAACTAGAAGATCAAAAGGTTTTTAGCAATTATATACGCTAGGATTATTAATATGCATTTTTTTTCAAATATTTTTTTTATTCATTTTTTTCTTTTAATGGGTGCATTTTATGCTCCATCCCATATTTTTTTTTTCTTTCACGGTGAGTGCATTTTATGCTCCATCTCACCAGCGAGTGCGTTTTACGCTCCATCTCGCTTTTTCATGTGTTTATGAGTGAGTGCGTTTTACGCTCCATCTCAACCCACCACAAGATTTTGCTTTTTCAATAATAATCCTAGAAAAATTACCTGAATCATCTCCTCCAAATTATATTTTGCCTTATATTTCACTTCAAATAATGATCAAATAAGATATAGAGTTCAAAAATATCTTCCATAAGCATTTAACCATATAAACTTTCTCTAAATTAAAACTGGCTCAAACAAATGGATATAGGTGCATAAAAATTTAAAAAATCTTAAACATAGTAATAATCAATAAAAAGTCAAAAATTCAAACTAAGCAAAAATTTATCATTTTTTCAAGAGTTATTAAATAAAAACCAAAATTTTATCATTGACCAAAAATTTAAAATTCAATTAACTCATTGCTCAAGTGACACATCCTAAAAAAAAAAAAAATTAAAAAAACTACCCCATTTTCGTAGGAAACATGGTTACACTTAGCATGTGCAACAAGCCTTTAAACCTCAAGGTTACCCCAAGTGGACGAGTTTTGTCTCGTGAGGGTTTGTAGTGAATTTACCCACAAAATTCAAAAAATTTTAAAATTCCCTAAAAAAAAAAAATTTTTTTGTTTTCATAAAAAAAAAATAAAACAAAATTTTAAAATTCCCTAAAAATAAAATAAATATCTTAAATCCCTTCCCCCACACTTAAAATTTACATTGTCCCCAATGTAAAGTAAAATGCAAAGAAAAAGGCACAAATAACTATAAAAAGAAAAAGGGAAAAAAATGCAAATCTGTTTTCTTGGGTTGCCTCCCAAGCAGCGCCTTTGTTTATCGTCATTGGCTTGACAGCATGCTTCCCTTCTCAAGCAGTATAAATTGGATCCTCAAGATCGAAATTTGTCGCGTCTTCTTTGTGAAAATTTTCATGAAAATGCTTGAGTCTATGGCCATTCACCTTGATTACTTTAGAAGTTTCCAAACTTTGAATTTCAACTGCACCATGTGGAAAAACATTAGTAACAACAAAAGGTCCAATCCATCGAGAACGTAACTTACCTGGAAACAACCGAAGTTGAGATTGGTATAAAAGAACTTTTTCGCCAATCTTGAATTCTTTCCTCGAGATCATCTTGTCATGAAAAGCCTTTGTTTTCTCTTTGTAAATTCTTGCACTTTCATAAGCATCATTGCGAATTTCCTCCAACTCTTGTATTTGCAACTTCCTATGCTCTCCACTTTCACTCATCTTCATATTGAAACTCTTAATAGCCCAATAAGCTTTGTGTTCTAGCTCCACAGGTAAGTGACATGGTTTCCCAAATACTAATTTGTACGGTGACATACCAATGGGCGTTTTATAAGCCGTCCTATACGCCCATAAAGCATCATCCAGTCGTAAACTCCAATCTTTTCTGCTTGGATTTCCTGTCTTTTCGAGAATGGACTTGATCTCTCTATTCGACACTTCCGCTTGTCCATTGGTTTGCGGATGATATGCAGTCGACACCTTATGAGTGACATGGTATTTTTTCAACAAAGCTTCCACAGTTCGATTGCAAAAATGAGTGCCTCGATCACTTATTAGAGCTCTAGGAACTCCAAATCTGCAAAATATGTTAGTACGGAGAAAATCTGCAACCACTTTAGAATCGTTAGTCCTTGTGGCCTTGGCTTCCACCCATTTTGAAACATAATCGACAGCAAGTAAAATATAAACATTACCGAACGACACAGGAAATGGTCCCATAAAGTCAATACCCCAAACATCAAAGATTTCACAAAATAGTATGGGGGTTTGCAACATTGCATTTCGTTGGGATATATTACCTGTCTTTTGACAATTGCAACACGACTTACAGAACAAATATGAATCTTGGAATAGAGATGGCCAATAAAAACCACAGTCAAGCACTTTTCTTGCTGTCCTCTTAGATCCAAAGTGACCTCCACACGCATATGAATGACAAAAAGTGAGAATATGATCAATTTCAGTTTCAGGGACGCACCTTCTAATTACTTGGTCCGCACAATGTTTCCATAAGTAGGGATCATCCCACACGTAGTACTTTGCTTCACTTTTTAGTTTATCCCTTTGTGCTTTAGACAAATTAGAAGGCAAAATGTTAGTAACCAAATAATTGACAATATTTGCATACCAAGGTGATTTTTTATATACAGAGAACAATTGTTCATCAGGAAACGTCTCTTGTAGAGGAAGCTCATCTTGCACATTCGTCAAACGACTTAAGTGATCTGCAACCCTATTTTCTGTCCCTTTTTTGTCCTTTATCTCCAAATCGAATTCACTTAAGAGAAGTATCCATCTTATTAACCTTGGTTTTGCCTCTTTCTTTGTCATCAAATAACGAAGTGCTGCATGATCAGAATAAATAATAACTTTAGTACCAAGCAAATAAGATCGAAATTTTTCTAAAGCAAAAACGATAGCTAAAAGTTCTTTTTCAGTGGTCAAATAATTTCTCTGCGTATCGTTCAAGGTCCTCGAAGCATAATAAATTGCATGAGATGTTTTCCCAACTTTTTGACCCAAAACAGCTCCTACTGCATAATCACTCGCGTCGCACATAATCTCGAAAGGTATGGCCCAATTTGGAGGTTGAATAACTGGAGTAGAGGTCAACAATTCCTTCAACTTATCAAACGCTGTCTTACACTCCTTGTCAAAATTGAAATCCGCATCCTTTTGTAGCAGTTTGCATAGGGGTGATGCTATCTTGGAAAAATCTTTTATGAATCTCCAGTAAAAACCTGCATGTCCAAGAAAATAACGCACTTCCCGCACACTAGTGGGATAAAGTAGAGACTGAATAATATCAATTTTTGCTGTATCTACTTCAATTCCCTTAGATGAAACAACACGACCCAAAACTATACCTTGTTCAACCATGAAATGACATTTTTCAGAATTTAGTACAAGGTTAGTGTCTATGCATCTTTGAAGAACAAGTGTAAGGTTGTGCAAACAATTATCAAAAGAGTCCCCATGAACTGTAAAATCGTCCATAAAAACTTCCATGATATGCTCAATATAATCGGAAAATATACTAACCATACACCTTTGGAAAGTAGCGGGGGCGTTGCAAAGTCCAAATGGCATACGACGATATGCAAAAGTCCCAAATGGGCATGTGAACGTCGTCTTTTCTTGATCCTCTGGAGCAATTGCAATTTGAAAATAACTTGAATAACCATCAAGAAAACAATAATAAGAATGACCAGCTAATCGTTCAAGCATTTGATCAATAAAAGGTAAAGGAAAGTGGTCTTTTCGGGTTACAGCATTTAATTTTCTATAATCTATACAAACCCGCCACCCATTTTGAATACGGGTGGAAATTAACTCATCATTCTGATTTTTTTATCACAGTTATGCCCGTCTTTTTAGGAACTACTTGAACTGGGCTAACCCAACTGCTATCCGAAATAGGGTAAATCATACCAACTTCAAGAAGCTTTTGAATCTCTTTTTTCACCACATCCATCATGGGTGGATTTAGTCTTCTTTGTGGTTGACGGGTAGGTTTTGCTCCTTCGTTAAGTAAGATACGATGCATGCATGTCGACGGATGGCCTTCTTATGCTCCTTTAGAACTCGTACGAGTTGTTCTTCTTGTGATGGACTAAGTTTATTGGAGATGATCACTGGCGATGTCTTCTCTTCTCCAAGAAAAACATACTTGAGATGATCAGGAAGAGGCTTCAATTCTGGAGTAGGTGACTGCAAAACAGATGGTAAAGATTTTGCGTTAGGAACTGGCGGATCAATATAAGGAACGTTACCTGCGTTTGGAGAATCATTTAGTGTTGCAATAACATCCTTCAATTCACTGGTCAAGGCGAACTCTTCTTCCTCCTCAAGATTCTGACTGATTATCGTTTCTACTGCATCATTTCCATCAAGTTCAAAAATTTCCTGTGCTAATGAGTCAATCACATCAATAGAATAAACAGGATTATCATCATTAGGATATTTCATGGCATCGTAAATATTAAACTGCACAACATCGCCATCAAATTCCATTGTAAGTGTACCACTATGAACATCTATCTTGGTTTTGGATGTCTTTAAGAATGGTCTTCCTAACAGAATAGGAGCATTTTGATCACCATTCTCCATATCAAGCACATAAAAATCAATAGGAAAAATCAAATTATTTACCTGCACAAGAACATCCTCTATTATACCCTTAGGATAGGCATTAGATCTGTCAGCCAACTGAATCACCATACCAGTTTTATTTAAAGGTTCAAGTTTCAAAGAAGCATATATAGAATATGGCATGACATTAATAGATGCTCCTAAGTCTAACATGGCCTTTTTAAATCTGGTATCACCTATCTGGCAAGGGATAGTAAACATTCCTGGGTCTTGACACTTAGCGGGGAGTTTTCTTTGAATCACTGCAGACACATTATGTCCTACTTTTACCTTTTCATATCTTTTGAGTGCTTGTTTCCTTTTATGTGTACACAATTCTTTCAGAAATCTAGCAAAGCGAGGTACTTGTTTGATTGCATCTAACAATGGAATTTTTACCTCGCATTGATGAAAAGTTTCATATAAATCTGAATCTTTCTCATATTTTCTTTTTTCTGTTAAAGCTAGAAGAAAGGGGGGTACCGGTTTATAATCAGAGAGAGGTGGAAATTTATGCTTAGGGTTACCATTGTCGCTTAAAACATTGTCCTCTGCTTTATTGTCACCTTCGTTCGTGTGGTCTGCTTCTGTTTTGTCTTGCTCTGTTGGTGCAGACTCTGTCGTTTCCGAAGTTTGTAGCTCTTTACCACTTCTCAAAGTGATTGCGTTTGCGTTCTCTTTTGGATTCACCACCGTTTGAGATGGTAATTTTCCAGAGCCTTGAGCCTCCAATCGATTGATGGAAGTCGCCATTTGTCCCATTTGCATTTCCAAATTATACATATTTGCCTTCGTGTCCTGCTGAAATTGCAAAGTGTTAGTGGTAAGTTGTTTAACCAAATCCTCTAAAGACACATTAGAATTAGATGATTGGCCCTGTTGTTTGTTGGGATACGGCTGCTTGTATTGTTGGTAGCTTGCAAAGTTTGGATTTGTGGGTGGATTCCCTTGTGGATTTCCATAGTTGAAATTAGGATGATCTCTCCAACCTGAGTTGTATGTGTTCGAATAGAGATCATATCTCCTTTGTGGTTGACCAGGAAAACCACCTGCTGCATTTACTTGTTCATAGGACTCCTCTTGAAGAGTAGGGCACATATCTGTTGGATGTCCTACTACCGCACAAATCCCACAAGCTTTTACTTGTTGTGTATTACCTACAGCCATTTGACGAACAACAGAGGTTAGACTATCAATTCGTTGCTCAAGTGAAGAAATATTTACCTCATTAACATTTTTGGATGAAAAATCAAGCCTAGTGCCAAATTGTTGGGAATTAGCCGCCATGTTTGCAATTAAGTTCCTTGCAGCTTCGGGTGTTTTGTCCACCAAAGCGCCGCCACTAGCAGCGTCAACCATGCTTCTATCAGTAGACATGAGTCCCTCATAGAAGTATTGGATTAGGAGTTGTTCGCTAATTTGATGGTGGGGGCAGCTTGCACATAATTTCTTGAAACGTTCCCAATACTCGTACAGGAATTCTCCATGGTTCTGCCTCACACCGCAAATTTCTTTTCGTATGTTGGCCGCCCTTAAAGCTGGGAAATATTTCTCCAAGAATAATTTCTTCACCTCTTTCCATGTGGTTATACTTCCGGATGGTAGATAGTAGAGTCAATCTTTAGCTAAATCTTTCAAAGAGAATGGAAAAGCTCGTAATTTGATCTGCTCTTCAGTCACTCCGGGTGGTTTCATGCTCGTGCATACCACATGAAATTCTTTTAAGTGTTTATGCGGGTCTTCACCTGCAAGTCCATGAAAAGTGGGCAAAAGATGTATTAGACCAGACTTTAACTCAAAAGAAGTGTTAACATCTAAGTTGGGAAAAGTGATGCATAAAGGTTGTTGATTCAAATCTGGGGCCACAAGTTCCTTCAAGGTTCGATTTCCAGCCATGATGTCTGTGGCTTCAAGATTTGTTTGTCCTCCTTTCCTTAATCCGCACAAAGTTCTTTCGATTTCTGGATCAAACCTTAAATCACTTTGATTGGTAGAACGAGTTATGGTCATAAACAAGCAAGGAAATAAAAATAACTAAGGAGAAATAAATAAATAAAAACACAAAAAGAAAGTGTAAGCAAGAGTCGATCTCACAGAGAATGATTATTTAATTTTATGTTTTTGCAAATAAAAACTGGGGTTTTTTTTTGAATCAAAGAGATGGTTTAAATAAAATTAACTAAAATAATTATGCAAGTAATTTAATGAAATAAACGATGAGAAAAAGCCTTGGTTTAAGTTAATATCCACCATCAAGAATTTACAACTGATCACTGATGCAAAAATAAATCAATTAATATTTTAAAGACTCACCGTAGAAAGAACTACTCGCAGGTGGAATAATTTTTCTCCTCTTTCTTTAATTTTAGATAAGTAGAGCTACGTGGTCTAAATATCCTTACTACTAAACAACCTCCGGCACGTGCTAAAGATTTAATTTAATAGCAGCATAAAGAATTAGAGAGATCGTTGAACTAAACAACACAAGCCACGTGTTTGCATTTAATTTAGATGAATATTCTTCCTAAAATAAAATAATCTTTTGATCTGCAAAACAATTATTAAACTTAGTTGCTTCAAAAATAGCAGTAGATTAATATGAATAATAAACTAGTAGCGCTCCTAGCAATTAAACAAATTAATCATAAAATTAAGCATAGAAGAATATTCAATAATCAAAATATAAATTGAACAATTAAAATAAATTAGATCTCACAGTGTATAAATCTTGATGGCTTCAATCACTTAAACCAAGAAAAATAATTTAGCTACTCATAATTGTAGAGAACACTAAAGAATAAAAGAGAGAATTTTTATTCTAAGAAAAGTTGTGTCTTACATTGTGTCTCAAGCCCTCTATTTATAGGCTCCATAAACCTCCTAAATTGTCCAAACCCTAATAGGATTTACAATTAAAAATAAAAGAAAAAGAAAAATAATTATTATCCTAACCCTAATTGGAATTAAAATCCAATTTGGAATCAAAAAGTAGCAATAAATCCGAAATAATCCGTTTTACAGAATTAACGCGCAGCCAAACAAGCCCTTCGCGCCCCTTGACCCGGTCAACTCACGCTGCCGCGCGCATTGCGCGATACTGGCCATCAAACGACGTCGTATTGTTCCCGTTCTTGCGACTGTTCATGCTACCGCGCGCATTGCGCGGTCAATATTCTGAAACGGCGTCGTTTCATCTGTCTGCAATCCATCTCCGCGCATTGTGCGGTAGCCACTTTTTCGGGAAATTACGGAAATGCCATTCCGCTGCTAATTTACCAATTTGACACTTGATCTTTGCTGAATTTACGAAATTGCCCCCAAAGCTTATTTTTCCTACAAAATAAAATATAAAATAATTAAAAATAAATAAAAATAATATAAAAATACTAAAAATCCTAAAAACACATAATAATAAATAAAACACCTAAAATACTAAAAATACATAAAAACACATAAATATAAAAATATTATAAAATTACCTAAATTAACATAAATTAACTAAAATCCTATAAAACCTATTAAAACCAAAATAAACTAAATAATTAGACATTTAAGCACACAATAAATATAAAAACTAAGTATTGGGGAATAAAAATATCGTATAACTTAACCCTATCACCACCTTATGAAGCTTTATATGGAGGAAAATGCAGAACTCCTTTGTGTTGGGATGAAGTTGGCGAACGTCAATTGCTAGGACCTGAACTGGTTCAACAAACGGCGGATACAGTCCGGTTGATACGGTCCCGGTTAGTGGCAACTCAAGATCGACAGAAAAAGTATGCAGATTTACATAGGCAAAGTCGAGCTTTTGAAGTGGGAAGTCATGTGTTTCTTAAAGTGTCTCCATGGAAGGGAAAAATCAGATTCAGAAAGAAAGGTAAATTAAGTCCTAGATTTATTGGACCGTTTGAAGTATTAAGAAAAGTTGGGGAAGTAGCTTATGAAGTGGCTTTACCTCCAGAGTTAGCGCACATACACAATGTTTTTCACGTGTCAGTGTTACGACCGTGCAAGTCAGATTATAAGCACGTCATAGCATATGAACCAATTCAGATAGAGAGGGATTTAACTTATGAGGAAATTCCTGTCCAAATATTAGATAGAAAATAGCAAGTCTTAAGAAATAAAGTGATTCCTTCTGTTAAAGTGCTATGGCGAAATCATAACGTTGAAGAAGCCACCTGGAAATTAGAAGAGAAAATGCGAAAGAATTATCCCCATTTATTTGAATAGTTAATGTAGAAATTCCGGGACGGAATTTTTATAAGGGGGGAAGAATGTAATATCCAGGATATTATGACATGTAAAAAGTTTAAATAAATAAAATGTGTGTATTTTAGTTATTTAAATTAAGTAATTAATGTGAATTATGTAAATTAATTATGGATGTATATTTTATTACGATTATTAATTTAATAATGTATGTTAATGAAAAGAGGATTAATATTAAAAAATTAATCCTAAATTAAATTAAAAAGTTAATGAGGTAGTTAATGAAGTTAAAATTATTGATTGTGGGTTAATTAATAATTATAAGAAATATTTGGAACTTATTAAGAAAGGAATTAAATATATAATATATATAGAAATAAATATATATTTTATATAAGGAAATATAATTATGTGTGAAGGAATTTTGATTATATAAATTATATGAGGGTGATATATAATTTATACAAGAAAATAAATTTATTAAAGAAAAGGTTAATAATTATATAAATTATACAAAATTTATATTGTATAATTTATATAAAATATATAAAGTAGTGAAAAGAATAATAAATAAATATGAATAATTATTATTTTTTAGTAAAATAAATTATGTTTATGTAAAATAGAATTATTTCTATTTTTATGAGATATAATGTTTTATGAATTATGCATGTAAGAGAAATTGTTATAATGCATAATATATATAATAATTAATTTATGTATATATTATGTAGTAATAGAAAATACACGGATGTTTACGTAATGTATATGTAATAAAGTTGAAACATAGGAAAATTAATTTTATTAAGTTATGCAACTTAGTTTATTAATTTTGGAAGTAAAAATACTTCATATAGTTACATGCATGTACCTATGCGTGTACAAAATTTATCAAGTAATGTACATTAAAAATATGTGAATATTATTTATAAATTATTTTATGAATTTTGGTAAATTAAAATAAATATTTTATATACATTATATAAAATATTTATTACCCGAATTAATTGCGTAATGTATTAAAATGTACGTATGAATGGTAAAATTTTCTCACCGACTTAAGTAAGTCGGTGGAATTAAAGAAACAAACCAGCTGGGTAATATATATATATATATGCATAGTAATAATAATAATAATAATAGAACAATACTTAACCTTATCAAGCAAAACCAAACTTTCTTCATCATCTTCTTCCTTATCACTACCGTCCGCCACCACCGACCACCAACGCCACCACTAACAGGAGAAAGGAAGAAATTTTAAGTCATTCGAGTGCCACAAAGCTTCAAAAGAAGGTATAAATTAAATTATTAAAATTATTTGTGTAAATTTTGTGATAAAATAAGTGTATGAAAAATTGGTAAATAATTATATAATTGTTCTATATAATTTTTAGATGTGTATCTATGAATTTTGTGATGTTTGGGATAATTTTGTGGTGTAAATAATGATAAAAAATGGAGAAAATTTCTTCCGGCTGGCTACTGCTAACGCCAGGAAAAAAAAAAAAAAAAAAAAGTAAGGCCGACCGCGCATGGCGCGGTGGCCATAATTTTTTTCTGTAGCTGGCATAAAACGACGTCGTTTTGGGACGCCAGACGGGGGCCGCGCCATGCGCGGCTGTTGATTTCCCGGGACAAAACCAAACGACGTCGTTTGGTGCCGCGGAAGGCCAGGCACGCGCCATTCGCGGCCGACCGGTTTTTTGCGAAATTACCATTATGCCCCTGGTTCCGGTTTTCAGGTTATTTACGGAAATGCCATTGGAAGTAAAATTAATTAAAATAAATGTTTAAAAATTCTATAAAATCAGAAAAATATATAAAAATATTTTATAAATTAAATCTAACAAATTTCCAATTTTGAGGAATAATTCCAATTAATTATTAAAGGTTTAATAATGGGAATTTAAAAGAACATAACTGGAATTATAACCAAATTAGGTTATAATTAATTATAAATACCCATATAGAGCCGATGGGTAGAATAATTAGGTTGAAAGTGATATTAATTATATATATTAATATCGTGAGTTACTAAATTATTATTATTTGATTATGTTATTATTATAGGGTGTTCAGGAAAGGAAAATTTAGCAGTTAACATAGTAAACGGATATCGAGGCAAGTTCGTAAATCCTAACTTTGAACCATTAATCATGTGTTAGCTATTAAAATATTTATTGAGCTTTATTTCCTAAAGTTTCATCATTATTCCATTTTATCGAATATTGATTTCTGTGATATTGTGGATTATTCAATGAAAAATCTCTTTTGTTACACACATATATTCATAAATGCCATTCATAACGAAACATAATTGTTTGTCAGTGAATTAATAATTATGAGTCTAGACCATTTGTTGGGCTAGACTTTTGATACAATTGAATTTCAAATTACTCTATATTGTTTAGTGCTGAGCCAAACCAAATTGTTTTGGTGCGGACTCCTAAAAACTGAGATGAACAACCCTATTCCAGGGGTATAGCTTGTCGGATGCTTTAAATTCCAATTCCCCGCGGTATGCGGTAATATAATGTGCACAGTCATAGGTACGAGAGGCTGATCACCTCGAGTACGGGTTTAAGGTTTTATGGTCTTTGTGACATAAACGGGTTATCAATATTGATTAACCTGTGTTCAATGGTCTTGTGACCCTCAGTTTAAATTCATTTGTATCATGTTTCAAAAGATAATTCCTGCAATTATTCTCTTTCGTTTTAATTGAATTAATGTTACATTATTGGTATAAATTCTGATCCTCATAATTCATTGTTATTCTGTTCATTATACTTGTTGAGCACTTTAGTTGCTCACTTTTACTTGCTTAAAATGTCACAGACAAAGATGTAAAACCCGAGAATCTAGATAAGAAAGACAAAGGCAAATGAAAGATATCGGACTGAAGAAATTGATGTGTTGTCCCCAGCCGGTAGTCTTAAATCTATGTTGTGACTGTAGATAGGAAATGTTATCTTAGTAATGTTATATGTATGTAAAGGTTAATGACCCTGGGAGTGTGAGAGATGTATTTTGTTTTATGTTGGAAATTAACATATGTAATGTATATTAATGGTAATTCTGGGTAGTGATTAATGTATGCGATATTATGAATAGTGAACACCAAATTCAAGGTTCCAGGAGCCTGAATTTGGGGGCGTCACACTTTTCTCTCAAAGGAGCTCTCTATTTTCTCTCTAGAAATGCTTATAAATGACGAACCAACACAATACCTTGGTGTAGCACTCTATTTATAGAGTCTATTTAATCCTTCATTAACTTTTCTAATTCACTAGCATTGGTCAATTTAGAGATAATTGTGATTACTATTGGAGTGAATGACTAGTTGATGGACAATGTGAATGACTAGAGTTGGTGAACCACCAAAACCAATTGTGTGTATGAAGCAAAATGAAGCAACAAGCTATCCAAGTGGCCCTCACCTCAATGAGCCGCAATCCTCACCTCAATGAGCCGGCAATCCCTCCAAAAATGTCCAATTTTACTTTATTTTTAATTGTTTATATATGTATATACATCTCTCTCTCTCTCTCTCTCTCTCTCTCTATATATATATATATATATATATATATATATATATATAATTTGACCAACAATTTAACCTCTTATTGGACTCCACATTAGACTTAGGAATTAAATATATCGGGCTCATCCATTTAATTTGTTTGGGTTCAATTTATTTATCCCATTGGGCTAACATTTAAATAACCTATATTACATTTAATTAAATCAAGCACTGGGCTAATTTAATTATTACATGGATCAAGGTTTAATTAATTACATAGACTACTAGGTTCATTTCTTTGACCTAGTTTAATACTTCATTTGGACTTCTAATATAATCTAATTAGACTTGCTTTAATTAATTATAACACCTTGCTTCATTACTTTAAATTATTTAATGCACAATTAATTAGTACACAAATTTTAATTCATTACTAATTATTTAATAATTATAATTACAATGACATATAGAATTCGTGATCATTACATTCCCCCCCCCCTATAAGAATTTCGTCATCGGAATTATAAATTTAAAGCTACTCAAAAAGATGCAGATAATTATTCCTTATCTTTTTCTCAAGTTCCCACGTAGCTTCCTCAGGGTTGTGGTTCCTCCAAAGGACTTTGACAGAATGTAGAACCTTATTTCGTAATTTCTATTATTTCCTATCTAATATCTGGATAGGAATCTCTTCATATGATAAGTCTTTCTCAACTTGTATTGGCTCATAGGATATGACGTACTTGTAATCAAGCTTGTATAGTCGTAACACTAACACGTGAAACACATTGTGAATATGCTTCAGTTCAGGAGGTAAAGCTACCTCGTACGCCACTTCACCCACTCTCTTCAATATTTCAAATGGTCCTATGAACCTCGAACTTAGCTTCCCTTTCTTTCCAAATCGGATCTTCCCTTTCCAGGGAGACACCTTTATAAACACAAAACTTCCTACTTTGTAATCTTGCTTTTGCCGATGTAGATCTGCATATTTCTTCTGTTGGTCTTGAGCTGCTACCAGCCGAGCTCTTATTACTCTGATAATTTTTGCAGTCTGTTGAACCAGTTATGGCCCCAACAGTCGACGTTCTCTTACCTTATCCTAACAGAGAGGTGTTCTACATTTTCTCCCATATAAAACTTCGTAAGGTGGCATGCCTATGCTCGCATGATAACTATTATTATCTGCAAACTCAGCTAACGGTAGATGGTCTTCCCAACTGCCCTTGAAATCCATCACACAGGCTCTGAACATGTCTTCCAATGTTTGAATTGTTCTTTCGCTTTGTCCATCAGTCTGCGGATGATACGCTGTACTCATTCTTAACTGCATGCCCATTCTTTCTTAAAGACTCCTCCAAAATTTTGATGTGAAGTGCGGATCTCTGTCTGACAATTGATACCGGCACTCCATGTCTTAAAACTATCTCCTTTATGTACAGTTTTGCTAACTGATCCAAACTGAACTTAATCTTGATTGACAAAAAGTGTGCTGACTTTGTTAGTCGATCTGTAATCACCCATATAACCTCGTATCCCTTCTGTGTTGCTGGAAGTCCTACCACAAAATCCATCGTGATATGCTCCCATTTCCATTCAGGAATCTCTAACGGCTGTAATAATCCATTTGGCCTCTGTTGTTCTGCCTTTACCCTCTGACAAGTTAAGCATCAGCTGACACATTCTGCAACTCTTTTTATATTTGGCCACCAAAAATGCTGACGTAGATCTTGATACATCTTCGTACTACCCGGATGTATCGAGTATCTCATACTGTAAGCTTCTTGCAAAATCTCCTCTCGTAATTTAGGCACTAACGGTACCCAAACACGATTTTCAAACTATAGCAATCATTTGCTATCCACTTTAAATTTAACCTCTTCCCCATCGGCCATCCTCTTTCTTATTCTGTCACATTCTCCATCTTTTTTTTGAGCCTCTTTGACCTTATCTGACAAGGTTGGGCTTGCCTCCATTTCTATCGACTCCTTTGGATTTTTCCCCTCCAACTCCATTCGAGACATTTCTTTCACCAGTTCTTCCTGTTCTATTAATACAAATAACTTCTCTCTGCTCTTTCTACTTAGAGCATCTGCTACTACATTGGCTTTGCCAGGATGATAGAGAATTTTACAATCATAGTCTTTGATCAACTCCAACCATCTCCGTTGCCTCATATTTAACTCCTTCTGCGTGAAGATATACTTCAGACTTTTATAGTCTGTGAATATCTCACATTTTTCTCCATATAAATAATGCCTCTATATCTTCAGGGCAAACACTACCGCTGCCAGCTCCAAGTCGTGGGTAGGGTATCCCTTCTCATAATCCTTTAATTGTCTTGACACATACGCAATGACCTTGCCATTTTGCATAAGCACACAACCTAGTCCCTTGTGCGATGCATCACTATAGACCGTAAAACTTTCTGTATCGTTTGGTAAAATCAACACAGGTGCTTCACTAAGTCTTTTCTTTAACTCATGAAAACTCTCATCGCACTTCTCCATCCATGCATATTTCACTGTTTTCCTTGTCAAATTGGTTAACGGCGTTGTTATCTTCGAAAAGTTCTTGATAAATCTCCGATAATAACCCGCTAACCCTAAGAAACTCTTAACCTCCGTCGGCGTCCTTGGTTGTTTCCAATTCATCACCGCTTCCACCTTTGTTGGATCTACTGAAACCAATGTTGTCAAACCCGGTTCGGAACCGCCGGTTCAACCGGTTAAACCGGGAACCGGTCGGTTAAACGAACCGGTTTAGCCCTTTGAACCGGAATAAGCAGATAACCGGTAAAAACCGGTGACCCAGCGGTCGAACCGCCCGGGTCATCGAACCGGTGACTGGGTCACGGTTTTTACCGGTTCACAAGTTTACTATAAAACCAAAATGTTAGGGCTCAGTTTTCAGGCTCCGATTAGTATTCAGAATTTTTGCTACGCCGCACTACCGCATATCTCGCTTCTTTGACTCTCATCACAATCATCTCTCTCACCACCAATCTGCCATCATCTCTCTCTCACCACCAAGCTGTGGTTCGATAACGCAGGCCTGGGCTCGATACGGCACTCTCCCTCCATAATGGGGTTCCTTGCAACTGGTAAACATTTATGTATCTCCGTCTCTGTACGTAATTATTTTAGTAATTTATTGCTTGAAATTTAATTGAATTGTGTTCCTGAAGCTCCATCACTGGAAATCGTTTAACGGGGTCCATCCCAAAAGAGTTTGGAAACATCCAAATGCTTACATCTCTGTAAATTTATCTACCCATTTGATTTATATTCGACTAAATGATTTATTTTATGGATATTTCTTGTTGATATTTTAAATTTGTTGTTGGTAGAACCTTAGAGTACAATCAGTTGTCAGGAGATATTCCTCCCGAGCTTGGCAATCTTCCTCACATAGAGAGAATGTAAAACGCCTAATTTGCTTACTAATCAGCTGGATATTGAGGAGGATGCTTTTCGAGGATTATGTGCAATGGTATGCACCATATGCCTTTAGGACTTCTAAATAGATTCAGATATGAAATTTATTTTCCTTGGTTGTATCAACACCTTGCAGGTTAGAGCCAATCCCTCTGGGGCTTTGAGTTCACTTGCCTTCAGGTAAGAAATTGGATCCTTATTGTATCTCAATAAAGTTTTTTCAGATGCTACCGAAAGATTTTTGTACTTTGACAAGAAACGGCAAACAAAAGATGCAATTTTTATACTGTATTTTTGTTTATTATCAAGAAATAAGGAGTGAGGAGCTGCGGAATGAAGTTTGGCAACTGTTGCTTGGGTATAAACAGGTATTTAGTGCTTACATACTGAAGAATATTTTTGCTTGATGATAATGCTTGATGAATATCTTTCTGGGCAAATTTTATGCTTTTACTCGTACATATAGGACAATTGAACCAAACCAAATTACAAATAGGTTCAATTTAGTTTGGTACATATTTACTAAATATTATATATAATATATAATAATTAATATATTTATTATTTATTACGTATTAATGACGTCACTGGGTCAATAACGGTTCGACCACTGGTTGAACCGGTGATCCATCCACCCGGTAACTTTTCCGGTTCGATGAACGATCCGGTTCTGAGAACATTGACTGAAACTCCTTCCTTGTCGATAACGTGACCCAAAAATTGAACTCTCTTCAACCAGAATTCACACTTTGAGAATTTGGCATACAACTGCTCCTTCCTTAATATCTCCAACACAAATCTTAGATGTTTTGCATGCTCCTTCTTCGTTTTGGAATAAACCAAAATGTCGTCAATGAACACAACCACAAATTTATCCAAGTACTGCTTGAATATTCTGTTCATCATGTTCATAAATGTTGCTGACACATTTGTTAGTCCAAAAAACATCACCAAAAACTCATAATGGTCGTAACGAGTTCTAAATGTCGTCTGGGTACGTCCTCCTTCCTGAATTTTATCTGATGATAACCAGTCCTTAAGTCAATCTTTGAAAAGTACTTTGCCCCTTTTAGTTAATCAAACATATCGTCAATTCTTGGCAACGGGTACTTATTCTTAATCGTTACTTTGTTTAACTCTCTATAGTCCATGCAAAGTCTCATCGATCCATCTTTTTTCTTTACAAACAGCATCGGTGCTCCCCATGGAGAAACACTCAGCTGAATGTATTTCCTATCTAACAATTCTTGCAACTAAACCATCAACTCCCTTATTTCTACCGGAGTCATCCTATATGGTGCATTTGATATCGATGTTGTCCCCAGTACTAAATCGATCACATATTCTATCTCTCTATCTGGCAGAAGACTTGAAAATTCATCTGAAAAGACATCCATGAACTCCTTAACTACTGGTATTTGATTCATCTCAGGATTCACCATTTGTGTATCCATTACATGTGTCAGATATCCTACACATCATTTCCTTAACAGCTTCTTAGCCTACATCATCGTCAGACAACAAGATTGTCTTGGCGACTTGCTGCCATAAAATACAACCTTAGACTTATTTGGTGTCCTAAGATGTATACATTTCTTCTGACAATCAATTACCGCTATGTGGTTAAACAACCAATCCATTCCCAGTATAACATCAAACTCCCCTAAATGTATCAGAATTAGATTCACATTCAACTCTTGACCCCTGAATTTAGCACAACAATTTCTATGTATATACTCTACAGGAATCACTTCTTTATTGGCAACTTCTATGTTCATAGGGTTTTCTAACTTTTCACTAGGTAAATCTAACCATTTAGTGAAATCAACAGACACAAATGAACAGGTAGCACCCAACTCAAACAATACATAAGCATTTATATCATTGATCGGAATAATACCTGACACCACGTTTTTTGATTACACGGCGTCTTGCATCGTCATGTTGAAAGTTTATGCTGTCGACTTGTTCTGTTGCACTGACCCTCCAATGGTAAGCTTACTGTTATTTCCTCTATATCCGCTTCCTCCGTCATTCTTCTTCTTTGGACAATCCTTAATCTGATGGTCCATGGCTCCACATATGAAACAGCCCCCCTTCTTAGGTTTGGGACAATTAGGAGCGATGTGCCCTTCTTGCCCACAATTGTAGCAGACGTTCTTTCCTTTCATACATTCCCCTGAGTGATTTTTCCCACCCTTACTGCATTTGTTTCCTCTCTTCTGATCACTTCCTTGGGGTGTCCCTGAACTATTGTTGTTCCACTTGCGTTTGTTGTTATTACTGCTGCCTCCACTATTATTGTTCTTATTTCCACCCTCACTCCTCTTCTTGTTCCTTTCTTGATTATACTTAGATAACGCCTCGTTTCCTCCCTTAGCTATAATTACTTTCTCCAGTAAAGTTGAGAACGAATCAATCTGTAGCACTGCTACTTTGTTGAATATCCACGGTCTTAAACCATTCTCAAATCTCTTGCCCTTGCGTTTCTCCGTGTCTACCTGATGCGGAGCGAATCTGGCCAACTCATTAAACTTTGTCGCGTACTCGGGTACCGACATGTTCTCTTGCTTCAACTCCATAAATCTTACCTCCATCCTACTCTTCATACTTTTCAAAAAATAATTCACATCGAATATTTCCTTAAACCTTGCCCAAGACACCACCCCTTCACCAGCCCTATTCTGATTAGCTTCCCACCAAAAATTGGCTTCTCCCTTCATCGCGTAGGTAGCAAAAATAGTCTTTTGATCCTCCACCACTCTCGAAATAACAACAAACGCCTTTTCTATTACCTTTATCCACGACTGAGCTTCTATCGGGTCGATCGTCCCTCTAAACTCCAGTGGTCCAACTGCTTTGAAGTCTTTAAAATTCACTAACTGATTCTGTGGTGGTGGCGGATTTGCTACTACCGGGTTTCGGTTCTACATTGCTTCAGCTAGCATGTCGACGAAGTTCTGCATTAGGTACACATTGCGTCCCCCCTCATCATTGTTAACCGATTCTTCTACTCCTTAGTTTCTCGGTGGTTGTCTATGTGGCGGTATTTTCTGTTATAAACAAAATTTAAGTTATTATTTTTATTTAATCTTTTTACTTTCTTTTTGTAACTTAAGTAATTTAAACTAAAGTATAAATAATCGTCTTAACACATATAAACAAAAATATAACTGCATTTATATTCATATGCTAAAACCATAGTGCATAGCACTTTTACACCATAAGCATACTGCTATAAATGTCTATATCCCTGAAAGGTTTACAAAAGATGGAATCTTTACTAAACATATCCTACAACTTCCTAGAGTTGGGATTTACAAACATATTAACCCTCTGATAAAATAAAAGTTGGGTTCTACTGCATCTATATACATATAACATAAATAAAGAAACTACTACTACTGACTGCGCATCCCTCGACGAATCGCATCATCATACTCCTCATCCCTTATAGCCATCACCAAGCTCCTACTGATAGTGTGCATGGACTGTCCCTCCTCAGCTGGGTAGTAGTATACCCTACTCTGAAATCTACCAAAAGAAGAATGATAGACAAAACTGAGCCTATCAATCTTCACCCTTTTCTCACGGACCTCTTCCTCTAACTCTATCATCTGCCCATGCGCTGCATCTCTCTGGGTTTCTATCTCTATCCTATCTTTTATCGCTTACTACCAATGGACCCTGATGGCGTCTTTCTCTGCCTGTACTTGCTGAACCTTCAGCTCAGCCTATGCTAATTTAGCCTACACTACTGCCATTTTCCCCTTCAGCTCCGCGTTCTCACCAGATAACTGATAAGATACATCCTTATACTGGTTCTCCATATGCTGGTGAGTCAGATTTTCCTCCTCTAAATGCTGAACCCTTTCCTTCAGCTTCTCGTTCCTCGTAGTCAGCTCCTCGATAATGTCATTGGCAGTTGTGCCCATGCCATCAGCATACTCATCTAACTCCTCCTCAGACTCTGACTCGGCGTCATCCTCACTGTAGGGCCTCATCACTTCTCCTCTGACAGGCTCCTCAGGATCAGACTCCGGATCCTCTATCGGTGCAGCGACCAGCGGCTGTGCAGTATCCATATGGATATCAATGTAAACCACCTCCTCAACAGTATGACTAGACTGTCCTATCTCAGACATCCTACAATCACACAAATAACACATGTCAGTACAGTAATAAAATATATTCATTGATGAAATGAAAAGATATTTTATCATGTACATCTTGGCTCGATGGATTTTCTCAATCCATCTCAAAAAATACACAATTATGATGAATCTCCTCGATTCATCTCCTAACGCACTCGATATGAGTTTAGTACTAAGGTTATAACTTAGGTTTCGCAATACTAACTTTTCTAACCTACAGCTCTGATATCAACCTGTGACGACCCCAAATTTGGGTTCCATACTCTCGGGTTTAGTTCTCACTGTACAATACTTATTAACAATTAAATACATAATTTGCATTTAAACTTCGCGGAATAATACAAAAGGTTCCTTATAAAAAGGCTACAATCCCAAGGTCGATTAACCTTAACATAATCATTACATATCTTAAGGGAATACAAAAGGTTTACAAAAGAAATTACATATAATTAATTAATCTAGCATGCATCAAGCTAATCTAAGTTTTGGCTTTTCCCTTGCCTTTGTCTGGTTTAGAACATTCGGGCTTAGCTGAAAATAACTCATGATATAGCAATAGTGAGTAACTAAATGGCTCAGCAAGTTTATAAACAAATAACATAAGATATATCTAACATCAGGATTTTCAACAGTAAATAACAATTGTGAAAAGACAAGAATTAAGTTTCAATAAAAGAATGAATTGACTATTTACTGCTGAGTGGTCATTAAGGACCATGAACTGCTACTAAGGTAAAACGAACGTATATATATATATATATATATATCTGACACCTCAAAAAATTGGTACACAAGGGGATCAACCTCTTGTATCCTATGTATATGCATAACATTCAGATATCTAGAGTAAGTTCGGTTTTCAGAATAAAAATCTCCCTTATTTAGGGTTGTTCATTCTCAGTCTTACCGTAAGAATCCGTACCAACCAATGGTTTGAATAAGCTTTTAAATATTCAATTTGTTGAATTTAAACAAGCATTGTCTAGCCGAAACAATTAACTTAGACATTCTTAAATAGTTCTTGAATTAATGACCTATAACACATGCAAATACACTATGTGTGAATACAATGACAATAATGATGTGGAATAATTTTAAAGAATTAAACCACTTAAAGTTCTGGCAAGTAAATACAAGTGTAGAGACTTGCTCAACAATAATTTAGTTGCACAATATAAAATTTGAGTAAGGATAAAGAAAACTTGCCTCGTGCGTTGATTACTGCTAACTAATTCAATTTAATTCTCTTTGGATAGACCTAACAATTATTCAAGTTAATTTTTAAATTAGTATCTTATATATATTCATATGATAAACCATATACGTCTTACATCTCTAACACTTAACCACATAATTAAATAATTAAGGGTATATAAAACACTTAGGAAATATTATTATTACTTAATAATATTTCAATCACATAAAATCTATATTAATTATTTAATATAGCTTCAACTCTTATATAATATTATTAACAATTGAATAATATTTTATTAATATTATTAATCATTTAATAATATTTTATTAAACTTTTAATATTATTAATTATTTAATAATATTTTATTTCTTTATTAATATTATTAATCATTTAATCATATTTTATTAAACTCCATATATTATTAATCATTTAATAATATTGTATTAATCTTATAATATTATTAATCATTTAATAATAATTTGTTAAACTTCTAATATCATTAATCATTTAATAATATTTTATTAACTATCTTTATTATTTAAAATAAACAATTAGTTATTATCTCTGTTTATTTTAATTATTATTTAATATTAATTAAATAATAATTAATTACATTCAAGACCTTTTATTTACCTTGGTTACTATCTAATATCCAAAAAGAAAAAATAATTATATATTTTCTTTTTATTGGGTCCCAAATTAATTATATTAATTTTAAAATATTTTTACCTATTTTGGACTTAAATGATCTGAACCGACCCGATTAAAATGAATAGACCCAACCCAAAATTAAAAAGACCCATTTGTAAACAGTATTTTGGGCCCCGGCCCCCAAAATAACAAAGGAACTAGGGCCCCGACCCTTAGTTAGCAGAATCTGCAGATTTGTCATTTTCAGATTTTTCAACTTTTGCTCATTTGATTAAAACTTGAATAAAATGAAATCTATAAATCCAATTGGTATAGATGGATTCGTATTTTCTTAAGCTACAATATTCCATCATTGAATCAAATTTTGGAAAAGTTTTGGTTATGGAAAATAGCGACAATGTGGGTTGTTTGAACATTAGGTCTTTAAAATAACATGTTTTGCGGTAAAAGCCATAACTTCATCATTTTTTCATATTTTTGAAAGATTCAAGTTAGGTTTTCTTAAAAACTTATACATGCAACTTTCTAGCCATATAAATCAATTTTCCAACTTGTACATTTCAAACGACAATATTAAATAGCACATGATCAACTAGGGTTTTACTAGTAAAGTTCACTGTAGACATTTCTTCCATTTTTATGCATACCGCACATACCAAAACATGATTTAAACATATCGAATCATTAATCTGCCAATATAACATAGCTTAAGACTTCTAAACCATCAAAACAACTTTTGATCAGTTAAAAATATATTTTAACTGTTTAAGACGTATTTAGATTATAAAAATGAACTTAGAAAGGGTTGGAGCACTTTTGAACCTTATGCTCTTGGTTGCTCTTCTTCTCTTGGCTAGAAACTTTGCTAGTGACTCCACCTTGACAAATCTCTAGCAATTCATTTGGTGAAATCTCAACTCACAAGTGTTTTCTTACTTTTCTCTCAAATAAGCTCTCTATATTCTCTCTAGAAATGCTTACAAATGACCAACCAACACAACACCTTGGTGGAGCACTCTATTTATAGAGTCTCCTTAATCTTTCATTAACTTTCTTAATTCACTAGCATTGGTCAATTTAGAGCTAGTTGTGATTACTATTGGAGTGAATGACTAGTTAATGGACAATATGAATGACTAGAGTTGGTGAACCACCAAAACCAAATATGTGTATGAAGCAACAAGCTATCCAAGTGGCCCTCCCCTCAATGTGCCGACAATCCCTCCAAAAATGTTCAATTTTACTTTATTTTTAATTATTTATATATGCATATATACATCTATACATATATATATATATATATAATTTGACCTCCTATTGAGCTCCAATTGGACTTATGAATTAAATATATCGGGCTCTGGAAGCTGTAGTTAACACTCCAAAAATAATCCTTACTTTCAATCACAGAATCAATATAATAGCAAGTAAAAGTCGATCCCACATAGAGTGATATTGCTTCAATAAATTCCAATATTTTCTAACAATAAATAAATAAAGGGGATTTTTGAATTTTAACTTTAACTAACTGGATTGCAGATAATTAAATATTAACGAGAGAAATCAATAAAGAGAAATTTCAGTTCTTCAGTTTAGTATCACCTTTTCACCATTAACAGAACAATCAAGTTTAATGTTTAACTTTTCCTTTCCTACAATGAAACTAACAACCCTAGGTAACCACAATCGTTCAATTACTCGAAATTCTCCTTAGGTTTTAGATCTAATGTGACAATCGCCCCCACTAGACCCTTACTATCATACAACCCAAAACTATCAGTCTAGATTTAATATAACAGTAGCACTAAGAACTAGAGAATTAGATTGTTCCAAGTAACAATCACGCAATCGCAAATTATTTAACTTGTCGTCTTGATAACCGTAATAATATTCAAAAGGTTTGACCACGATCAAATATTACTAATCACTACTTATGATCAGATACAATATCGTTTGCTTAATACCATACCTTAATCTAGCAGATAATAAAGGATAATAAAACCCAATCAATTCAACTGGCCACATTAAATCAATCAAATTTAATATCATTCATCAATTATATTGGATCATCAAGAACAAATCTCATATAAGAAGAATAAGATATTATAAACTTAATCAAACCATCAATTGTAAATAAGGTTCAACATCCCTTAATAACTGAAAATAAGAAACTTAGCCTGACATAGTTAAAATCGCCAATTAACCTTCAATGAAAATCTTCCTCTCAAAGTTGTGTTAAAATCATCCTAATCTTATATATTTATATATCTAATAACTCTCCTAAGAACTCCTAATTCGCAGCAACATTACAATCCTTCTTTTGCTCAACTTCTGGAAATGCACGGATCTTAAAAATAAAATATGTCAACCACGGCCCAGCCGCGGATTTGCTCTGTAAAATCTGGCCCCGGCCACGGTTATTGTTCAGAATTTACAAAATTGCCATTAAGTTCCGTTTTTACCGTTTTGACCTTCCAAAACCATTTTCTGCAATAGAAACATAAAAACAAGTAAAATGCCTCTAAAAATACTCAATGATAGCAATTTATTAAGCCCAAGAACATTCGATTCGTAAGTATAAGCTACACTCATCAAATACCCCCAAACTTAAGACTTTGTTTATCCTTAAGCAAAAACACCAACAAGAAAAAACAACTACATGAATGCATAAGCATGTCCAACTAATGTCTTGAGCAATAAATCAACTTAATTCATGAAAATCCAGCCTCAAAGATCCTTAAGTAATAATTTAGCAAAATTTCAAATTCATGCACAATCAAAAATCCAACATATCACCAATTTGTCTCGCTATCAACCCTTGTGTGTGTGTGTGTGAATTCAATATATCAACTCAATCAAAATTCTAATACAACTCATGAACCAATGTGACAAATAAAAGATATCAACTCAGAATTTTAATCCCCTCTATACTTGTCTCCACATTTTTCCATTTTTTTCTTCATTTTTTTTTCACTTTACGAGTGCGTTTTACGCTCCATCTCGTGTCATATTAACTTAGCATGTGCAATGTCCATTTTTCTTAGGCTTTTCAAAATTACCCATTTAGCGAACTTTCCACTAGTGACTCCCAAACCAGTTGGCTTTTAGGGCACTGAGTGTAGAGACATTCCTAAGGGCTTACTTGTTCGAGCAATAGAGGCCACAAAAACAGACTAGCCAAAGTTTTACTGATATCTGTCTACTTTTCTTTATTTATTTTTCTTCTTCTTCACAGTTAAGACAGACATCGAAGCAATTATGTATTTCACCTTTTATATTTTACGATCCAACATAGTATAGAGGTCACCACTATCTTCAATTAGCACCTAATCCATTAAATTGAACCAAAATTCAACTGACTTAATATATCGAATGTGCAATGAAAAATTAAGGGTCTTAAGTTCAATAAAACTAGCAAATAGTTAGAATTTCCAACTTAGCATTCCTAATCCATTTTACTTAAAATCATTACAAAAATCATCAAATTTTTATCATCGGCCATCATTAAACTTCATGCATCAATTACCGCTCAAGTTATGCAATGAAATATGATCCTAAATGCATACAACAAACTAATTAAAACTAAATATAAAAAGAAAACTATTTTTGTGAATTTTCAATTTTTTAATTTTTTTCTCTTTTTTTTTTTTACTGAGATATGCTAAAACAACTAAACAATCAATGTCCTTCGTAGTAGATGGAAGGAACCTCCCCGTTGACGGATCAAGGTCCCTCTGTGGCAGAATCGGACCCCTTGTAGCAGATGGAGGGAGCGTGTAGGAGCGAAGTCGGGAAGGAGATGTGCAAAAGGAGAAGAAGAATCCGGATGGGAGATGGAGTCTGATTAGAGGAAGAGAGAGGGTCTCGACTGGGAGGGTTTGTGTTGGGGGGGGGGGGGGGGAAGTCGCGGATGGGAGGTTTTAAGGTTTGGGTCTTGGCTTGGGAGGTTTTATATTTTTGACCCAATCGCGACCGGACCGTGTTTTAAAAAAAAACTGAGTGTGTCGTTCACGGCCGGGGCCGAGTATTTGTGCAAGAAAGCTGGTCGGGGCCAATTTCGGCTGCAAGCTCACGGTTGGGGCCGTGTATTTGTAAGCATAAAGCTGGTCGGGGCTGTGTTTGGCTGCAAGGTTTTGGCCGGGGTCGAGAAGTCCTAGGCTTAACGCTGGCTGGGGCCAAGTTCGTCTGCGAGTAGCCGGCTGGGGCCGAGAATTCCTAGGCTTAAAGCCGGCCGGGGCCATTTATGGTTGGAAAGTTTTGGCCGAGGCCACGGTTTTAAGGCATAAATCTGGCCGGGGCCGTGTACTAGTTTGCTCTATTTTACTGAAAAATTATTTTGTTCTTTTTGTTTTTTTTTGCTGTGAGACTTGGCAATGTAATGCACCAATACCTATAATGAAACAAAAATTCCGAAGGATTAGAATGGCTAACATGACGTAATATATCCTAAGCTAAATAAATAAAATTTAAAAACTTTGAAATCCTAAATTAACCAAGTTTAACTAAAAGATGTAGAAATTGAAAGACACATGAAATGACTAATTTAAAGTCAGGTTACCTCCCGAAAAGTGCGTTTGTTTAATGTCGTTCGCTCGACATATTGCAACGATCAATTTGGATAAATTGGGTCCTCCAGGCCCATGATCTCAACGTTTTCCATTTGACGTCCTTCGTGAAATGGTTTGAGCCTATGACCATTGACTTTGAATATGTTTCCTGTTGTGAGATTATGGATCTCTATAGCGCCATGAGGAAAAATATTGGCAACGACAAATGGTCCTTCCCAACGAGAACAAAGCTTTCCTGGGAATAATTTCAGTCTTGAATTGTAAATGAGGACTTTTTGGCCAAGTTTGAAGGTTTTTCGTAGAATTTGCTTATCGTGAAATGCTTTTGTCTCTTCTTTGTACAGTCGTGAGCTTTCGTATGCTTCATTCCGTAGTTCTTCCAGCTCTTGTAACTGTAACTTCCTATATCCTCCCGCTTCATCTAATTTCATGTTGCATTGCTTTATCGCCCAAAAAGCCTTATGTTCTAACTCCACAGGTAGATGACATGGCTTTCCAAACACAATCCTATAGGGTGACATTCCTATAAGGGTTTTAAACGCTGTCCTATAAGCCCATAGTGCATCTTCCAGCTTCAAGCTCCAGTCTTTTCTGTTCGGTTTGACAACCTTCTCCAAAATGGACTTGACTTCTCGATTGGATACTTCAGCTTGGCCATTGCTCTGTGGATGATAGGGTGTAGAAACTCTATGTATGACGTTATACTTCTTGAACAGAGCTGCTAGCATCCTATTACAAAAATGTGTCCCTTTATCGCTGATGATGGCCCGTGGAGTGCCAACCCTAACAAAGATATTAGACTTGATAAAATCTACAACAACGTTAGAATCGTCAGTCCTGGTGGCTTTAGCTTCCACCCATTTCGAAACATAATCAACAACCAAAATGATATAGATATTGCCATAAGATACAGGAAATGGTACCATAAAATCAATGCCCCGTACATCAAAAATTTCTACAATCAAAATAGGGTTTTGGGGCATCTGATTCATACTGGATATATTTCCTGTCTTTTGGCAATTTGCACATGATTTACAAAACAGATAAGAGTCTTTGAAAATGCTGAGCCAAAAGAAACCAGATTCTAAAACTTTACGGGCTGTTCTTTTAGGTCCAAAATGACCTCCACAAGCATAAGAATGACAGAAAGTAAGAATGGACAAAAACTCAGAGTTAGGTACACATCTCCTAACTACTTGGTCAGAACAGAATTTCCATAAATACGGGTCATCCCATACATAGTATTTGGCATCCCGCTTTAGCTTTTCTTTTTTAAGTTTGGAAAACTCACTTGGTATGTATGCACTGACTAAATAATTCACAAGATTAGCATACCAGGGTAAAGATTTATCAATCGACAAAAGATACTCATCTGGAAAAGAATCCTACAATGGTAGTGTTTCTTCCTCTTTGATCAGTCTGCTCAAGTGATCTGCCACCAGGTTATCAGCTCCTTTCTTGTCTTTGATTTCCAAGTCGAATTCTTGGAGTAGCAGGATCCATCTTATGATCCTAGGTTTTGAATCCTTCTTGGTCAGCAGGTACCTAAGAGCAGCATGGTCAGAGTAAACTATAACTTTAGTACCGAGAAGATAAGATCTAAATTTGTCTAAAGCAAAAACAACAGATAATAATTCTTTCTTGGTTGTAGAGTAGTTAATCTGAGCAGCATTCAAAGTTCGTGAGGCATAATAGATGGCATGCACGGCTTTGTTAACTCGTTGGCCCAAAACAGCCCCTACTGCATAATTGCTGGCATCACACATGATCTCGAAGGGTAGATTCCAATTTGGTGGCTGTATCACCAGTGTTAAGGTCAATAACTTCTTCAATTTGTCAAACGCTTCCTTGCAATCATTGTCAAACTGGAATTCTACCTCTTTTTGCAGCAATTTACACAACGGTAGAGCTATTTTGGAGAAGTCTTTTATAAACCTTCGATAGAAACCTGCACGACCGAGAAAAGAATGAATCTCTCGCACACTTGCGGGGTAAGGTAAAGCAGCAACAATTTCTATCTTAGCTTTATCTACTTCTAATCCTTTAGCTGAAACTATATGACCTAATATTATACCTTGTTCTACCATAAAATGACACTTTTCCCAATTAAGAACAAGATTAATCTCTAAGCATCTATCAAGTACACGAGTCAAATTATCTAAGCATGCACCCAACGAATCACCATGAATTGTGAAGTCATCCATAAACTCTTCAATGCAGTTTTCAAGCAGATCAGAAAATAAGCTTACCATACATCTTTGAAAGGTACCTGGGGCATTGCAAAGTCCAAAGGACATTCTTCGATAGGCGAATGTGTTGAATGGACAAGCGAAAGTAGTCTTTTCCTGATCCTCTAAAGCAATCACAATTTGATTATAACCTGAAAAACCATCTAAGAAACAATAATAAGTATGGCCAGCTAATCTTTCTAGCATTTGATCAATAAAAGGGAGAGGGAAATGATCCTTTCTTGTTACAGCATTCAATTTTCTATAATCAATACATACTCTCCATCCTGTTTGCATACGAGTAGGCACTAACTCATTATTTTCATTGTTAATGACGGTTGTACCAGATTTCTTTGGAACTACCTGTACTGGACTTACCCATTTACTGTCTGAAATAGGATAGATAATACCTGCATCAAGTAATTTCAAAACTTCTTTTTTCACTACTTCCATCATAGGTGGATTCAACCTTCTTTGAGCCTCCCGTGTCGGCTTAGCTCCTTCTTCTAAGAGAATGCGATGCATACACACAGCCAGACTTATACCTTTAATATCTGCGATTGTCCAACCAAAGACGGTAATATGGTCCCTCAAGACTCTAAGCAATTTTTCTTCATGAACTTTGCTTAGATTATTGGCAATAATCACTAGTAGTGTGTCTTCCTTCCCTATATATGCATACTTCAAATGTATCGGTAAGGGCTTTAATTCCAGTGTAGGGGTCTGCACAACAGAAGGTAACAATTTTTTATGAGCTACATGTAATTGAATGGAAGAAACTGCAAACTTATCTGAAAATTTTGGTAAAGAATGTAGTGCAGCTATTGTATCCTTCAATTCTGAAGTATGCTCAATGTCTTCTTCTTGTTCTAGCTCCAAGCTATTTGCGATAGCAACTTCCAAAACTTCCTTATGCATTTGGTCAAAAGATTCCTGTACGAATGAATCAATGATATTAATAGCAAACACAGAATTAACATCACTAGGATACCTCATGGCCTCATAAATGTTGAACTGGATCTTTTCTCCATCAAACTCTATGGTCAAGGTCCCATTGTGTACGTCAATCATAGTCCTTGTTGTTTTCAAAAATGTCCTCCCTAACAATATATGAGCAGGATTTGGAGATGTATCATCCTCCATGTCCACAATGTAAAAATCTGTAGGAAATATTAGTTCGTTCACCTGCACCAATACATCCTCAATTACCCCTTCAGGGTACGTATTAGTCCGATCAGCTAATTGAATAATAACACCAGTATTTTCCAAAGGACCTAGATGCAAAGAAGCATAAATAGATAGTGGCATAACATTAATCGATGCTCCTAGATCTAGCATAGCTCTCTCAAACCTAGTATTACCTATCTTACAAGGAATGGTAAACATACCCGGATCTTTACACTTTGGGGGCATTTTTCTTTGGAGAACAGCAAATACATTCTCTCCAACCGTTACTTTTTCATTGTCTTGTAATTTCCTCTTATTAGTGCATAATTCCTTCAAAAATTTTGCATACCTTGGAACTTGCTTAATTGCGTCTAATAAAGGAATATTCACCTATACCTTTCTGAAAGTCTCCAGAATCTCCTTCTCTTGCTCGTCCTTCTTTGATGTTCTAAGATTCCTAGGAGGAAAAGGTAAAGGGTTAGACTTAAGCTGAATAGGAGATTTAGGGATTACCTTTGAAATTTCTGTCTCCTCCTTAGCCTTATCCTCATCAAATTCAACCATAGCCCTTGGTGTGTCCATTTGTTTTCCACTCCTTAATGTAATGGCACTTGCGTTTTCTCTCGGATTGATCATCGTTTGAGAGGGCAACTTCCCCGAGCCTTGAGAATCCAATCGTCCAACTGTGGCAGCTAATTGGCTCATTTGATTTTCCAAGCTGTGAATGGAAGTCCTTGTCTCTTGCTGGAACTGGTTCATAAAAGCCTTTTTATCTTATTGGAACTGTTGGGTCTGGTTCATGAGAGCTTTAAACATATCCTCCAAAGATGCCTCAGATTTTATAGTTGTTATTTGTCGAGGTGGGTACTGGTGTTGAGCTTGTTGAAAAGCTTGTTGCCGATTTGGAAAAGCATTCGGCATTGGTGGCCTATTTCCTCCGTAGCTCAGATTAGGATGATCCCTCCATCCTGGATTGTAAGTATTAGAGTAAGGATCATATCTTTTCTGAGGTTGTCCTTGAAAATTTCCCGCTACATTGGCTTGCTCAATGGTGCCATCTTCTTGCAGTGTAGGACAAATATCTGTCGAATGATCCAATGACAAACAGATTCCACAAGTTCTTGTAACTTTCCCGTTCCCCACAGAAATTTGACGAACCATAGCAGTTAACTCTGAAATCTGTAGTTCAATATTGCTCGAGCCAACCTCATTCACCCTTTTCGGTGAATGGTCCATCCGAGTTCCATACTGCTGTGAGTTAGCCGCCATGTTAGCAATGAAGTTCCGTGCGGCGTCTGGAGTCTTATCAACCAATGCTCCTCCACTTGCAGCATCAATCATACTCCTATCCATTGGTAGAAACCCCTCGTAGAAGTACTGGATTTGGTGTTGATCGTCAATTTGATGTGGACAACACGAACATAGCTTCTTGAACCTTGATGGCGCATATCTCCTTCCTTATGTTAGCAACTCTTGAAGGAGGAAAATACTTTTCCACGAATAGCCTCTTCATGTCATCCCATGATTGTATCGAACCGGAGGAAAGGTAGTACAACCAATCCTTTGCCAAATCTGCTAAGGAGAATGGAAAAGCTCTAAGCTTTATGTGTTCTTCCGTCACTCCATGTGGCTTCATGGTGGAACAAACCACATGGAACTCCTTCAAATGCTTATATGGATCTTCACCTGTAAGACCACGAAAAGTAGGCAAAAGGTGAATTAAGCCAGATTTCAATTCAAAAGCAGCATCTAAAGCATGATATTCTATGCATAATGGTTGTTGAAGTAAATTAGGAGTAGCCAACTCCCTTATAGTCCTATTATTAGGTGCAACCATATTTTCTTCTTCCGAATCACTGGATGAAGTCAGTAATGCAAGCGCTACATTTAAGTCCGGTGATGTAGTAAAAGCTTCTTCAAAATTTGTGGTTGTGCTTCTCGCTCGACGAGTCTCCTTCCTTATTCTTTTTACAGTTTTCACTATTTCTGGATCAAATTTTAAGTCAGGAGAGTGAGAGGATCGAGTCATAAACTAAAAGAAAACAAAGAAAATTTAGAAACAATAAAACACTCCCCGGCAACGGCGCCAAAATTTGGAAGCTGTCGTTAACACTCCAAAAATAATCCTTACTTTCAATCACAGAATCAATGTAATAGCAAGTAAGAGTCGATCCCACAGAGAGTGATATTGCTTCAATAAATTCCAATATTTTCTAACAATAAATAAATAAAGGGGATTTTTGAATTTTAACTTTAACTAACTGAATTACAGATAATTAAATATTAACGAGAGAAATCAATAAAGAGAAACTTCAGTTCTTCAGCTCAGTATCACCTTTTCACCATTAACAGAACAATCAAGTTTAATGTTTAACTTTTCCTTTCCTACAATGAAACTAACAACCCAAGGTAACCACAATCGTTCAATTACCCGAAATTCTCCTTAGGTTTTCGATCTAATGTGACAATCGCCCCCACTAGACCCTTACTATCATACAACCCAAAACTATCAGTCTAGATTTAATATAACAGTAGCACTAAGAACTAGAGAATTAGATTGTTCCAAGTAACAATCACGCAATCGCAAATTATTTAACTTGTTGTCTTGATAACCGTAATAATATTCAAAAGGTTTGACCACGATCAAATATTACTAATCGCTACTTATGATCAAATACAATATCGTTTGCTTAATACCATACCTTAATCTAGCAGATAATAAAGGATAATAAAACCCAATCAATTCAACTGGCCACATTAAATCAATCAAATTTAATATCATTCATCAATTCTATTGGATCATCAAGAACAAATCTCATATAAGAAGAATAAGATAGTATAAACTTTATCAAACCATTAATTGTAAATAAGGTTCAACATCCCTTAATAACTGAAAATAAAAAACTTAGCCTGACATAGTTAAAATCGCCAATTAACCTTCAATGAAAATCTTTCTCTCAAAGTTGTGTTAAAATCATCATAATCTTATATATTTATATCTCTAATAACTCTCCTAAGAACTCCTAATTCGCAGCAACATTACAATCCTTCTTTTGCTTAACTTCTGGAAACGCACGGATCTTAAAAATAAAATCTGCCGACCACGGCCCCAGCCGCGGATTTGCTCTGTAAAATCTAGCCCCGGCCACGGTTACTGTTCAGAATTTACAAAATTGTCATTAAGTTCCATTTTTACCGTTTTGACCCTCCAAAACCATTTTCTGCAATATAAACATAAAAACAAGTAAAATGCCTCTAAAAATACTCAATGATAGCAATTTATTAAGCCCAAGAACATTCGATTCGTAAGTATAAACTATACTCATCAGGCTCATCCATTTAATTTGTTTGAGCTCAATTTATTTATCCCATTGGGCTAACACTTAAATAACATATGTTATATTTAATTAAATCAAGCATTGGGTTAGTTTAATTATTACATGGATCAAGGTTTAATTAATTACAGGGACTACTAGTTTCATTTATTTGACCTAGTTTAATACTTCATTTGGACTATAATATAATCAAATTAGACTTGCTTTAATTAATTGTAACACATTGCTTCATTACTTTAAATAAATATACATATACATAAGTATATTCATTCAATTATTTAATGCACAATTAATTAGTACAAAATTTTTAATTCATTGCTAATTATTTAATAATTATAATTACAATGACATATAAAATTCGTGATCATTACATTGGCTCTAATTCTTTAAAATTCTAACTAATTCTATTACAAAACTATTTATAATAAATAAAAACCTTGATCAGTAGTCAAAGGGAAGTACATAGGGGGAGATATTATTTACATTAGAAAAGACAAGGTACGCAGACCCCACTTATAAAAAAAATCATTCATTCATGTATCCACATAATCTAAATTCAATCAGATTGATCAATAGTCTATAATCATTTCCTTTTATTATCATAAATATCAATCATATGCATCAATAAATTATTCATCTAATGAAATTAAAATCATTCCATATATGTATTGATATTATTTAATGAGCAATTTAAAGTTGCATGAAATTCAATTTCATATTTAAAATAACTCATTATTTTAATTATAAAACAATGTAAAATAACTTTTTGTTTTAATTTTTGGAAAAAAGCAAAAAACTATAAAAACGAACAAAACAGCGCCTTGCCATGCAGTTGTGTCAGGTCTCAACATAGCTACGTTAGAGACACCATGCAACTGTGTGACCGAGTGATGCAACTGCGTCAGTCGCTGCTACCAGTTCGTGATTTTTCTCGAAAAACATGATTTTTGATATTTTGCATCCAAAACACGATTTTTGGTAATTGTTTTCAAAACCCATGATTTTATACAACATATATGCCCAATTAAATTGTTCTAAAATCATACTCATACATATACATAATCAAAATAATTAATAATTTGCATAAAGTTTAGCTTTTAATACCATTGTTGGTTTGTAATAACCCATAAACATACAATCAAATTGCATATAAGCAGTGGAAGCATGGTAAAACAGATTTAAAATTTTATAAACCATAACCAGGATCGACCTTTATGCGTAATTATTAATTTAACAAGACGGAGATAGAGAATTAAACCATTGTAGACATTAGCTTCCACATGTATGTGTTCTACTCCAATTCCTTTGCGGTCTCCTTGAAATCCACAAATTAAATTTCTTAAATCAATGTCAGTCACCCAAGTGTTTGACATCTAGAGGTGATCCACCAAGGAATAATAAGAATTCAAGAAGTGGGTGGTGATAAACCCTAATTTTTTTATCTCTTTTAATTTTTTAGATTTAGAAAATATGTGAGTACTCTCCCAAATCTTGTGAAAGTGTATGTAACCTCAATCCATAGTAAGTCTTCTCTTATTTATAGATACAGACAACCCTCCTAAATTATTTGGGAGTAGGGTTTTAATTAAGCTCCTAATCCAATTAGGAACTAATATGAGAGTACTCTTATTAATTAATTCCTAAACTATTTAGGAACTAAATAATAATAATAATAATAATAATAATAATAATAATAATAATAATAATAATAATAATAATAATAATAATAATAATAATAATAATAATAATAAGACTCTTCTTATTAATTTATAATTAGTATTTTTAAAATACTAAATAATAAATAGTACGCTATTTAATTTAATTTATCACCATAGTATAAATTAAATACACTTAATCTATTATTACGATTATGCCATTTACTTCTTCAATAAATATTTTTCTTTTACGGTGTGACCCTTTAAATTCTCCATATTAAACCGGTTGTAGATTAAATCAATTCTAACCTTTTTTAAATAAATTAATTAAAATATTTTATTCATCTAAATAAATAATATTTATTCCACAATAATGATAAGCCCCCTTAGCGATCAACGACTTTTCAGATAATATATATTTCAACATTTAATTATAAAAGAACCTTTCAGTGAATAGTTATCATACAATTCAATCCTTCTACCATGCAATGTCTCAATCAAATATAAGATTGATTTACAGTTCGTCTTATTTTATTTGATCATATGCATTTTGATTCTCAAATGCACAACGCTGAATAATGCAAATTAGAAACTCTTTTCTAATTTTATTCTGCCTTGGCCAAAGACTATTGAGTTTTTCATTTATCGAATCACATAGGACATTATCTCCTTTTACTAGAAGTGGTAGATTTTTTTTGACCATTCACCTATCTCCATGTATAACTTATTATAACAATGCATATCCTTTAATACACTATAAAGGTCTTAAGAATATGTCAAAGTATAATTTATCATACATAAGATACTATAATGGTCTCAAGTCCAAGGATCACTTGTACTACTATCACATTTGAAATTTCTATTGACAGGCGAGTAAAACTCTATTAAGTATTCCTTCAGCGAGTCATGTTCAGTGAACTTATTTTCTAATAAGCACCTACATACTTACTTTAGTATCTCTACACAAATGATTATGAGATCAATCATCATCTTTATAAGTGCAAGCATAGTATGTACTAATCTATCAAGATTAACTAATTAATTCCCTTTTTAATGATATCACGATTAGGAACAATTTTAGTTTTGAGTTATCTTAAATTTAGATCTCATTATCATGCTTATCGTGATTCTAAAAACATTGCTAAAAAACTATGGGTTTATCACAATTAATATCAATAATTAAATATGGATAAAGAAATGCCTTTGTATAATTAAATTTTTATTAATAAATAAATAAGATTACAAAGTATATATTCAATATCACATCAAATATGATTGACTTGTGTGGATACTACTTTCATAAAGGTGATCCACCAAGAATAATATGGATTGAAGAAGTAATTTAGATTCTACTAGATTTTAGGTGGCTAACCCTAATTCTCTCTCTCTCTCTCTCTCTCTCTAACTCCTTAAATATAGAGAATTATGAAGTATTCTCCAATACTTGTAATTGTGTGAGTAACCCCAATCTATAACAAGACCCCTCTTATTTATAGATTTGTTCAACCCTCCTAAACACTTTAGGAGTAGGGTTTTAATTTAACTCCTAATCTAATTAAGAATTAAATTAATTTATTATAATAATTATAATTCCTAACCATTAAGGAACTTAATTATTTATAATGAAGTACTTCTTATTAATTAATTTCTAGACCATTTAATAATTAAATAATAATAATAATAATAATAATAATAATAATAATAATAATAATAATTATTATTATTATTATTATTATTATTATTATTATTACAAGACTCCCCTCATTAATTTATAATTAGTATTTTTAAAATATTCATTATAAATATTAAGCTATTTAATTTATTCTATCACTATAGTATAAATTAAATACACTTAATTTATTATTACAATTATGAAACTTACTTCTAAAATAAATATTACTATTTTGCGGTGTGACCCTTTAACTTTAATATTAAATCGGTTGTAGAATAAATAAATTAGAACCATTATAATATTATTTATAATAATAAATTAAACTCCTTTAATTTATTTATAAATAAATATTTATTTATTCTACAATAAGGGTAAACCCCTTAGTAATTCACGACTTTCTAGATACTATGAATTTTAATATTTGATCACAAAGAACTTATTCTGCGAACAGTTATCATCCAATTTAATCCTTCTACCATACAATGTTCCAATCAAATATAAGACATGAAATTACTATCAAGTGTTATTTAATTTGATCATATGTATTTCAATTCTTAAATGCACAACTCTAATTAATGTAAATTAGAAACTCCTTTCTAATTTTCATTTTACCTTGGCCAAGGACTACCAAGTTGTCATTTATTGAATCACATAGAAATTCTCTCCCTTTACTAGAAGTCGTAAATCATTTGTTGATCATTCACCTATCTCCATGTACAACTTATTATACCCGAACATATTCTTTGTTATACCCAAATAGCCTTAAAGAATATGACAACGTATAATTTATCATACACAAGACACTATGATGATCTCAAGTCCAAGGATCACTTGTACTACTATCCGATGAGGAACTCCTATTGACAGACAAGTAAAACTCCATTAGATGTGTTGTGCTGTCGCAGTCAACCAAAAATAAATTCTTACTGTGAAAAATATTTATGTAGTAGTGCAAGTAAGAGTCGATCACATAGGGAATGATTAATTTAGATCTCATTAACATAATCAAAATTATGATTCTAAAATTATTACTTAAAAACTATGGGTTTATCCATTTAATCATTCAACCAATAAATCACGAACAATGAAATGCCTTTAAATAACTTTTTTATTATTAATAAATGAATAAGATTATAAAGTATATGATTATCACATCAACATGTGATTGACTTGAGGGCATACTACTTCCTCAAGCTTCTTCTACTTTGCTACTACAAGATGCTCTTTGCAGTTTCCCTTCTAATATCCTGGCTTGTTGTAATGGAAGCAAGTTCCTTTGCTATCAAGACCATCTTTTTTATTATCCTTAGTCTTTGCTTTTTCCCATGCCTTCTACTTTTTCTTCTTTTTAGAAGAACTCTTGGGCCTCTTCATTTTTTTAGAAGAGTTATCTACTAGTAAGACTTGGTCCTTTTTAGATGAAAAGTGATCTGCAACAGTTTTCAACATGTTAAGTAAATAACGCAAGCTGACGTCCAACTTATTCATGTAAATATTCACAACAAATTGTGAGAAGCTATCTGAAAGTGACTGTAAGATCAAATCTTGGCTCAAATCTCTATCCATGACGACCCCTTGCTATCCAAGTTGTTTAATCAGATTGATCATCTTAAGAACATGTGTCTGTACCATAGTGCATTCGGTCATTAGAGATTGAAAGAGTTCCTTATATATCTTATATCTTACTGATCTACTTTGCTCACCATGCAACTCTTGAAGGGGCAACAAAATAGTTGGCGCATCTATTTTCTCATGTTAACATTATAACTCGTTACTTATGGACACCAGCATGCTGCATTGTGCAACCGCTGCATCATCTTGCCACTTCATAAAAGTAACAATCTCTTCCTCAGAGGTAGTGTCTGCAACATTTGTAGAGACATACGAATTTAGGATATAGGAAAGTTTTTCAACAGTGAGAACAATTCTTAAATTCCTTAACCAATCCGTGTAATTTGGTCCCATCGACTTGTTTGCATCCAATATGCTTCGCAATGATAATGAGTTTAACATTTGTAAAATTCTGAAAGTAAAATATTTGAACAAAATTATCATTTATTTATTTTATTAATCACCAATTTAATTAGGTCTTTATTTAAAATGATGTCTCCCGCTAGTTTCTTCAAACTATACAATCCTCTCTATATAGTTCGACAAACTTAATTAAAATCTGCTAGTGAGATAAGAATCATATCGACATAAAAATAGTTTTGTGTGTGCACAACAAACTATATTTATTTAACGGGTAGAAAACTTTTGTCAATTACATCACCATATAATTCTTTATTACTTTGCCTCTTAGATTATAATGATCATGTGTTTGCATATCTAAATCAAAATTATTTAAGTGAAATCTGTCCTAGCATTTCCATATAAGTGAAAAGAAAAATATCGTCCATGTGTGTGCACAATAAATTAATATTGTTCAATTCCTTATAAACATCCAATGTATTAAAATAACGTCTCAAATAATTATTATAAACCTTGTGTGTGCACAATAAACTTATATTAAGTATTTGATGCTCTATCGTTTTATCGTGCTAGAAGGCTACGTCCGACAATCTTAATGTCTTTGAACGTTACAACTTAATATTATTTTTCTTGAGGGATTCATTATTATTATTGGTCTCATCTTATTTACCGTACATGCACGTATATATATAAATACGCGTCATATTAAATATACATCTCATGTATAATAATATATTAATATATATAACTAGCATGCACATATAAAATACTATATTCTACTTGGGAGGATTGTGATATCCCGAATTTTTATTAGATTGCTAAATAAGAATTTTGGCTATTTATGTAAAGGTTAATAGTTAAAAACCTAGTTATGAATGATTGAGGTACTAAAGAACAATTAAATATGAATTATTATGTGATCAATATGCTATAAATGATATATGTGGTTGAATTGGTAAAGATGGACTCTTAATATAAATAAGGGTCTATAGAATGAAAAAGGAACCAGCTGTCAATTGGAAGCGCTTTAATGACGTAACAGGAAATGAAATTGTGATCAATATGATTTATGATGATTAAATGGTAATGAAATGGATTAAAGATGAAAGATAGATTATTGTAATACCCACAATAGGGTAATTTGAAATGAATCAGTGTAGGACACTGTGATGTGTCAGCAGGTTGTAGATTGAATGTGTATATATATATTGAGTTACTAAAGAAAGAAGAAAAGTTTAAAGTTAAAAAATATTGGAAATGAGAAAAACATAATTAAATTGAGATTTAGTTATAAATATTTAAGATGAGCTTATTGAATAGGCCTGGAGATGCGGGGTATGAGAATGATATGATAGTGTATGGTTGTGTATGCAGAAAGGAAATTCTTGAATATCGAGGATTAGGAAATTAAAGGTAGAAATTGATTGATAATTCCTTATTAATTGATATAATGAATTGAGTATCTATATGACGTGAAAGTCATAATAATGATATTACAAGCTTAAAGGGATAAAGGACGATAGATTTTGGTAATCCGGTCGAGGTTCGCTTCTCGAGAAAGCGATTTATGAAAAAGATGAGTAATTCAATTGTATTGAGATATTAGAAATTGGAAGTGGTTGAATGTGGGATCGAAATGGTTCCTAGGAAATAGAAAATGAATACTATGCAAATTAACAATTTATTGTGAATTGTTATAAGTTATTAATGAAATTCAATGTTCAAAGTGTGACAAGTGTTATGGGACAAACCAAGTATGGATTAATTTGATGAGGAATAAAATTCAAGCCTAATAAAACGAGATGGGATCAAAATGGACTTGAAATTAAGCAAGTATGATTTATTTGAGATTAAATTCTCTTAATTTTTTGGTAACAATGAACAAAGTGCCCTTGACAATTTGGAAATGTCCTTGGTATCCTTTTAGTGAGAAATGACCTTTATGTCGTTACTTGATGATATGAATTGACATGAAGGGCCCTAACTATGCAGGGTTAAACTAACTAAGGTGAGTTAATTGCTAGGAAAATATATACAATATATGTATGTATATAATTTGTAAGCATAAACTAAGCTAAGTTATTTTCTTTCTATCTTTCAAGTTGCTAAAAGAGCTCAAGAGGGAAAGAAGAGAGAGCTAGGGTTTGGGGGAAAAACCTCAAGGGATTGCTAGAAAAGTATTCAAAAGAAGGAAATTAAGCCATCAAAGTGGAGAATCTAGCATTTAGAAGCTTTATAGCAAGAAAGAAGGAAGTTCATAGAAGGTAATACATGTTCAAGCCATAAAACTTTGTGTTTATGTGCTTAAATGCAAGAATAGATGGAGCCATGCATATATCATTGATCAAATGTGTGATTTATATGAAGTTACATGCTATATGTTTGATTTATGAAGAAACCTTAGACTTGAAAGTGGTAGAACCAAAGGTAGTGCACTATTATGCATGTTTTCAAAGCTACAAACCATGATTTAAGGATGATCATGTGTTAAATATTTATGGATGTAGTGAAACCCTAATTGGAAAGGTTGATCATGCAGAAAGCATGTGAAATTTTATGTTAGATAGCATTCTAAGATCATAAATGGTGTAAAAGCATGATTTGTTTGGAAAAAATACAATATTAGGCTATACTTTATGTATAGACCAAATTATAATCTATAAAGTGCATTAGAATGTGCATATAGAAGCGATATGGACTTACAAAGTTGTTATATGTGTATGTGATAGCCTATGTGGTGTATGGAGTCTAAGGATTTAAGTTAAGTTAATGTTGAAAATTATAAAGTTGGCAAAAATGCCACCCGTGTGAATTTTAGCCATTATGTGTAATTGGAGATCAAATAAGACCAAATAGCTATGTTGTATGTAAATACATGTGTTTGAATTGATTTGGGAGTCGTTTGGCATTTATGGCGACAATTGAGAAGTTTAAACGTTTTAAAACGTTTGCCAACGCCTAAATTGAATCATTTGGAAAAATGAATTTAAATAAAAAGTTTTAAACGTTTTGATGGCCCATACAAGTCATATATGTGCTATATGTGTTAAATGATGTGTTAGAATCAAGTTTTATAAAAGGGGCCAAGAATAGTATGGATTTTGGGAATGAAAAAATTTGTGAAAGTTAACGAAAATCCAACCTAAAAGTGATTTTTAGAAATTAAAAGTGAAATAAAGTCAAATGTCCTAGTTTTATGTAAATACATATGTTTAAGTTGATTTGGTAATCAACGGATGGAAATTTTAACGAAAAGGCGATTCAAACGTTTGAAAACGATCGTTTCGATTCAAAATGGATTTTTACGGACTAGTATCGCCTCGTACGAAGTTTTATGGTTTTAAAATTTTGGACATGTCATATACGACCTATATGAACTTTTTCAAGTGTTGGAATGATGTTTTAAAGCAAATGACCAAAAATCACAAAAGTTGGTAAATTTTGAGTTTTAAGGTTGAAAATGAGTTTAAACGCCCTCCTACGGGCTATTGTTTTTATGATTTTGAGAAGCCAAATGAAGCAAGTAAAATTTTTATAAAATACTAGGTAGTAAGACCTAGTTATGTTCCAAATTTGGAGTTAATTGAATGTGTGAGGAAGAAGTTAAAAATCACCAATGTAGCAGCAAAAATCACAGAATCTAAGACAGCAGGACTGAGCCGGGGCGCAGTCATTTGAACTAGAAATTGCGTTGGGGCGCAGTGCTGCTGAAGGAGTTTGTTGGGGCGAGTTCAGGGGGTGCCGAGGTCACGTTTGGCAGAGGACATCTCGCGGCCAGCGAGATGTTGTTTGTTAAACATCTCGTCGGGGCGAGATGTACTGTTCATAGAAAAAGAAATTTTTATATAGTGTCCAAAATGCGACATTTTGATACAAAATGATAAAGATAGGCTATGTAAACCCTAGATAGATAAAGAATGACAAATATAAAGGGTGTTAAGGTATAATGAAATGATAAATAACATAATGTAACATGCCAAAAGCTAAGCCAAATCATGATGAGAGTTATGAAAAATGTCGGTAATGAGTTATGATGTATTACTAATCTACATAGGGTATATATTACATCAAAAGTGAAATGATTAGAGATTAATGGTTATGTAATTATGGATTAAGTTTGTCAAGTTATAGAAAGTTTATGATCTTATAATGATGTATATAGATTGTATGTTGACAGATGGCGCTCGATGTAGCAAACTAATACAAGGAAAGATAGAAACGCCAAGCGATGCAGTACAGGTTAAGTGAAATAAATAAGTATCAGGCAAGTTCTTCATACTAGAATATACTAATTGTTCTACGTGAACTATCTGGTAGTGAAAATGTGCACTCCGTGCAACTACGTGTGCTAACTGTTAAGTGAAATGTGTGACATTAAGCATATCATGATAAAGCAAATAGGCTTGAGACATATTATAAACTGCGGGCATGTAATGTGTTATCTGATTAACTTGATGAGTTTTATGCTCACTCTTGCTATAAACTAACAATTCAGGTAAAGTACGAGAAGGCCGGAGGATTCCGGTGCGGCTAAAGGTAAAAGAATGTGAATGCATTGTTAAGCATGAAGAGAATTTATTAAATGTATCTATATTATGTGCAAGCAACGAACGTTTGTGAGTCTGTATGGATGGATGTTGTAAGTATGTATTATTCAGGAAACGATTGTAATGATATAAACTTGAGATATTATTGTTAGTCAAGTTCTACATATGATAAACTTGTATATCCAGTACAGAGATATGTAAACAGGTATAGGTATGATGTAGATGTATGTATACAGGTATATGTAAACATGGCCATGTATGATTAGTTCATTGTGAAATTTTATTTACAGGATATGTAAATCATAAAAATATATATATGATTATGAAATGTAATATACTAGGTCATAACTTATTTGTATATGATCTAAGTTCTAGGAAAGTGAATGTTACGATCCTGAGGCAGGTATTGATAGTAAGTTTTAATATATATATATATATATATATATATATATATGGACCACATTATGGTCAAAGGCTTGGTTTTAACGGTTACAGGTTAAGTTTTAACGCACGAGATCGTCGTTAATATGTTTTATGATTATAAAATATGATTTTAAGATTAATGATTACGTTATCCAGAAATGATTGGATAGAATTAAGGAAAGTTAGGATCTTGGTGCGTTACAGGTGGTATCAAAGAAAACATGTTTTAGACCTTAGGTAGGAGTACCTTAGGCTATGACCTTTGTGAGAAAGAAAGAAATAGTAAAGAAATAGACTCTAGATGAATTGAGTAATAAAGAAAAGAACTTTGGAAATTCAAGATTGAGAAATGATAAAGGATATCTTAAAATACAATATTGAGAAATAGTAAAAGGGCTATGAGATCATAAATGATCAAGGATAAGTGACTATTGATGAGTCCTAAATGGTAAAATAAGATTAAGGGACTCTTGGTGAGTTGTGAACAGTAAGATATGAATTAATGAAATTCATATCAAAGTAAGGAAAAGCTAAGTTAGGAAAATGTTAAGGTATGTGGAATTTTTCATTGAGGACTCATAGTAGTGGCTAAGTTATACATTTTCTTGTATGGGCGGGGATTTGTACTTACTTGTCTTCCTATAATGATAATTAGTGGAGATCTAGCATCATGGTATTGGTTATGTATGTTGAGAAGGTAATTTTTTTCTTTTATATGTACCTGATACATAGGGAGTGAGAAAGATTAAGTGAGAAAGAGTAAGGTTAGTTGCGTGTTTTGAAAACCCAAGCATATAGTAAGTTCGTGACTCATGATCGTGTGGTGGAGTCCCTCAGCGAATGGACGACTTTGACTTTACTAGGACAAACTCCTTAAGCCATATGATTGTGGTAAGTTCCTGAGCCAAAATGCGTAACAAGTTTGATGAACATGGGTGGGTTAGAAAAGAGAGCCATAAGTTGAGAGAAATAGTTCTAAGAGATTGGCTAAGATCAAGGAAATAAGAAAGAGATAGAATTGTTAAGAAAGGATTGGATGTTGTAAAGAAAATAAAGGAAAGGAAAGTTTAAAGGAGTTAAGAAAGCAAAGGAAAGACAACTAGGATTGGGTAGGCAATCCACTCTTCTAGCTATGCTAGATCATCAAAGTTTTGAAATATGCTTATTCTCGCACGTTGGTGCAATGAAAATGTTTTGTTCAAGTATCAAAAATTTTAAAAAAAAATCGTGATTCATGCTTTATGCCAATTGATTCAGCTAGACAAAGTTATTTGAAAACTTCAAAATGTATTTATGAAATCATTGTCACACTATTGAATATGGTGTGAAATGATAAAATGACAGAATTTTTAACATACTTCTATGACGGTACGGTATTAAGAGGTCTTGAATGACTGAATTCTCAACGTACTGCAAAGATAGTGTGGTATTATGAAGCCTTTTAAAAAGATTTTCTTGGGTTAAAGTTTTGAGCCAATGGCAGCATTCTTGAAAAGTTCAAGTTTGAAATGAATGAACAGTTTAATGATGTGAGTCTATGTCATTTGTTTCGGCTAGACCATTTTGCTAAAGAAATAAGTAAATGTTTTAAATCCAGAAATGCATAAAGAAAAATGTTTTTAAAGTCTGAGATGAACAACCTTGAAAAGGGGATATGATATGTGGGTTGGTTAACGTGGTTCAACCTAAAAAATGAAAAGGGTACAATAGGCTGATCACCTAGCGTACCAATAGGCCAGGGAAGAAGAGTGGCGTAGTTGCGTTGTAACTCATGTTCCTGTTGTTTATGACCTGTGAATATTCTCAATCGTTGTGATTGTTAATATTCTTAATGTGTTCGTGGTCTTTGTGACCCCTCAGCAAAAGTAAAAGTTTTGTTTTGAAAAGAAATAGTTTTATGTTTTACAGAAAAGTTATTCCTATTTATTCATATTGCTTCACAAATATTGAACAATTGTGAAGATTCCTGAAAGGCATTCCAATCTTCTGGAATGAACGATAGAAAGGGGTAAGATGGCTAGAGAGGGGAGAGAATGTAAAGGTTAGCGAAAACCTAGTTGGAGTGAAATTAATGCAAAGAGTTATGTATGTTGCAAATGAGCAAGATATGAGTACACAGCAATTTTGAGTACAAAAGTTTTTGAAGGAGGTGTGAATGTGACATTCCAGATTTTTATTAGATTGCTAAATAAGAATTTTGGTTGTTTACGTAAAGGTTAATAGTTAAAAACCTAGTTATGAATGATTGAGGTACTAAAGAACGATTAAATGTGAATTATTATGTGATCAATGTGCTATAAATGACCTATGTGGTTGAATTGGTAAACATGGACTCTTAATATAAATAAGGGTCTATAGAATGAAAAAGGACCAGCTGTCAATTGAAAGTGCTTTAATGACGAAATAGAAAATGAAATTGTAATCAATATGATTTATGATGATTAAATGGTAATGAAATGGATTATAGATGAAAGATAGATTATTGTAATGCCCACAATAGGGTAACTTGAAATGAATCAGTGTAGGACACTGTGATGTGTCAGCAGGTTGTAGATTGAATGTGTATATATATATTGAGTTGCTAAAGAAAGAAGAAAAGTTTAAAGTTAAAAAATATTGGAAATGAGGAAAGCATAATTAAATTAAGATTTAGTTATAAATATTTAAGACGAGGTTATTGAATAAGCCTGGAGAGGCAAGGGTATGAGAATGATATGATAATGTATGGTTGTGTATGCAGAAAGGACATTCTTGAATATCAAGGATTAGGAAATTAAATGTAGAAATGGATTGATAATTCCTTATTAATTGATATAATGAATTGAGTATCTATATGACGTAAAAGTCGTAATTACAATATTACAAGCTTAAAGGGATGAAGGACGATGGATTTTAGTAATCCGGTTGAGGTTTGCTTCTCGAGGAAATGGTTTATGGAAAAGATGAGTAATTCGATTGTATTAAGATATTAGAAATTGGAAGTGGTTGAATGTGGGACCAAAATGGTTCCTAGGAAATTGAGAATGAATATTATAGAAATTGACAATTTATTGTGAATTGTAATAAGTTATTAATGAAATTCAATGTTCAAAGTGTGACAAGTATTATGGGACAAACCAAGTATGGATTAATTTGACAAGGAATAAAATTCAAGCCTAATAAAATGAGATGGGATCAAAATGGACTTGAAATAGATTGAAATTAAGCAAGTATGATTTATTAGAGATTAAATTCTCTAGATTTTTTGTAACAATGACCAAAGTGCCCTTGACAATTTGAAAATGTCCTTGGTATCCTTTTAGTGAGAAATGACCATTATGTCCTTACTTGATGATGTGAATTGACCTGAAGGGCCCTAACCTTGCAGGGTTAAACTAACTAAGGTGAGTTAGTTGCTAGAAAAATATATACAATATATGTATGTATATAATTTGTAAGCATGAACTAAGCTAAGTTATTTTCATTCTATCTTCTAAGTTGCTAAGACAGCTCAAGAGGGAAAGAATAGAGAGCTAGGGTTTGGGGGGAAAACCTCAAGGGATTGCTAGAAAAGTATTCAATAGAAGGAAATTAAGTCATCAAAGTGGAGAATCTGGTATTTAGAAGCTTTATAGCAAGAAAGAAGGAAGCTCATAAAAGGTAATAGATGTTCGAGCCACAAAACTTTGTGTTTATATGCTTAAAAGCAAGAATAGATGGAGCCATGCATATATCATTGATAAAATATGTGATTTATGTGAAGTTACATGTTATATGTTTGATTTATGAAGAAACCTTAGACTTAAAAGTGGTAGACCCAAAGGTGGTGCACTATTATGCATGTTTTCAAAGCTAGAAATCATGATTTAAGGATAATCATGTGTTAAATGTTTATGGATGTAGTGAAACCCTAATTGGAAAGGTTGATCATGCATAAAACATGTGAAATTTTATGCTAGATAGCATTCTAAGATCATAAATGGTGTAAAAACATGATTTGTTTAGGAATAAATACAATATTATGCTATACTTTGTGTATAGACGAAATTGTAATCTGTAAAGTGCATTAGAATGTGCGTGTAGAAGCGATATGGACTTACAAAGTTGTTATATGTGTATGTGATAGCCTATGTGGTCTATGGAGTCCAAGGATTTAAGTTAAGGTTGGAAATTATAAAGTTAGCAAAAATGTCACCCATACTAGTAATAATAAAGGTGATTAAGTTGTTGACTGATTGAACTTTGCGGGAAGATGCAGTGTTAATGAGAAAAATGATTTAAACCAAATAAAAAATAAATTATTATGTATGATCAAATATGCAGTTAGGTCTACAGAGTCAACAGACAGATTTTAGTTGTCAAGTAATGCTTGCTTAAAGGAGTGATACAACTATTTATTTAAGACTGCTAGAAGTAATTACGCAAGGCCCATGTGATTGGTTGAGCATGTCAACCCAAACTGTGAGGATCCGAGTTTTCAGGATTTCTTTAATAATATTAAATGAGAATTTAATTAACAGAATTATCAAGGTTGTTTAAATTATTTATTATTTTATGTGATTTAAAGTATGTGAAGGGATTTAATTGATAAATTAAATCTATACAGAGGTAGTGATGAATTGTGTTGATTTAAAATAATTAAAAATTAAATAAATTATTTATAAACAATTATGAAGAATAAGAGAAATTACATGTAATGGTACAATAAATTATTGTACAATAAAATTATTGTGGAAGTGCAGAAATTATGATTTAAATGAGGTTATATGGTAATGTGAGGAATATGAATTAAATTTGTGTGTGTGTGTGTGTGTGTGTGTGTGTGTCTATATATATATATATATATATATATATATATATATATATATATATATATATATATATATATGTGTGTGCATGTTTAATTGATAATTATAAATTTCATTAATTATGGAAATAAAAGGGATTAATAATTAAATTAATCCAGAAATTTATGAAAAGTTAATGAGGAAGTTAGTAAAATTGTAATTATTGATTTTAGATTTTATCAAGAATTGTGGAGGAAGTTTAGAAATTAATTGAGAGGAAATGTAATTATATAAATTATATAATTTATATAAGGAAATTAAAGTAAGGTATGAAGAAAATAATAATTATATAAATTATATAAAAATAATTATATAATTTATATAAGAAGATTAAATTAATTAAGGATGGAAGAAATTTTTTATAAATTGTACTTGGTGTAAAATGGAAATTATTTAAAAAGAATAATGTAATTATATAAATTATATAATAATAAATTATATAATTTATATAAGAAAAGTTAAAGGGAATGGTAAGGAATTAGTAATTATATAAATTATATAAAAATAATTATATAATTTATATAAGAATAGTACATTAATTAAGTAAGGAAATATAATTGTACAAATGGTACAATATTTTATTATGATGTATATTAAAAGTGTACCAAATAGTAAAGAAATGAAAAATAAATGAGAAAAAGGAATGTTTTAATTTATTAAAAATTATGTTTATGTATAATGAAATTTTTATGACTTTTATGAGAGATAATATTTCAGAAATGTGAACATGTTAATGTAACATGTTGTCCAAGTAACGAAGTGAAAAATTACGAAAAATAATTTTTATATGTTATATGAATTATTTTATGAATTTTGGAGGTATAAATTACCTTATATAGTTACATGCATGTCATTATGCGTGTACAAAATTTGTCAAGAATAATACCTAAAAGAGGTCTAAATATTATTTATAAATCATGTTATGATTTTTGGTGAATTAAAATAAATATTTTATATACATTATATAAAATATTTATTACACGTAATAACTACGTAATGTATTAAATTCATTAATTTGCATGCTATTTTGGAACGTCCAAGAAATTGGCTAAGGTCGTGAACTATATGGTAGTGAAAATGTGCACTCCGTGCAACTACGTGTGCTAACTGTTAAGTGAAATGTGTGACATTAAGCATAGTATGATAAAGCAAAGAGGCATGATGCATATTATAAACTGCGGGCATGTAAGGTATTATCTGGTTAACTTCCTGAGCTTTATGCTCACTGTAACGACCCCGAAATTCGACCCACTTTATTCCCTTAAATTTTATATTTAATAAACATTATTTTCATTACGTCCAAATTTCGGTCCGTTAATAAATCTTTCATCACCTAAATTGATCCATTATTTAATTTCAACATCATCAATTACCAAATTTTCGGTATAATTTTTTTTTCCCACTTAATCATTGTATTAAAACATTTGGATATTTAGAATCCTAACATTTCGATCCTAGTCCCTGGATCGCAACCTTTACTTATTCTTTTTTTTTCTTGTATCATAAATCTCGTCATTCAAATTTTAATATCGTTCATAATCAAACGTATAATAATTTCCATCGTAACAAATAATTTAAACATTCACGGTTCGCAATTTAACTCTAATCATCCTATACGGATCCAACGTATATGAATATACAAAATGTCAAAATAACTTTGCAATTCACTATATTGAATATAACTATTTCATTTACAACATTCTTGGTTGATCCATCTCTAATAAAATCCGATATTTCTGAAATTCATTTCTTAACCTGCAAAAGTTTAATTTAAGCAAGTAATGAGCACAACGGCTCAGCAAATTCAACAGTTCATGCTTCACATAGCACATACCTTAACATGCTTGGTGTGTATCATATATCATGTGCTTGTGCTTCAACTATAGTAATATATCTCATATCGTTGCACAAAGAACACATTGTGGTCATATTAAACGCGTATCACATAACACATAATTTGTATATATTTAAAACAAGAATTACATATCATAATAGTTCAACATTTAACATAAAAGGGTCTGAAGAACTTGCCTCGATTTGCGTTCATTACGTAACACTTACAAACATCCCACGTATAGCTTTGTTCGTCAATTAACATTTCTGTGATCTTTATCATTTATCACATAACCTATATATCAAACTCAGGTTATATCACAATCAGTAATCTCGTTCGAGAAATAATATTCTTCTAAATTATGCTACTAAACTTTAACAACGTTGCCTTTATCGTAACTTTTTCGTTACTTAATCGTTTACGTTCACTAGTCAGTCAACACACGATCCATAACATCTCACGAGTCTAATAAACCTTTCAAAGTCTCCAAAATATTATTCTGGACTTTTCAATCCATTTTTACATTTTTCGAATTATCCGACAATTTTCTGAAATTATTTCTATTTATAAAACTATTATTTATTAGCTTTAAAATAGAAATAATAATACAACATACTTTTATATCCTCCAAACACCATCCATATTTATCTTATATTATTATAAGATTTTTCACCAAGTTTCATAATTTTCTAACATTCATAGAATTTTCTATGAATTTCCACTATTTTTAAATTAACTTTAAATAGCCTTAAAAATACAATAAATACTATACTCTTCAATAAATTACCAAACTTTTTCACAAATTCTGGAATAATATAACAGTAATGCTGTCCAGAACAAATTTTAGCACAAAAATATTTTTAGTAATTAAATTTTAATTTTAATGCACCGAAACTTCCGAAATTCACAGTAATTAGCAAGTTTATCCGAAAATTATGAATCTTAAGTCCATTCCACACGAAATTTAATTCTCTACAACTTTGTAGAAGAAACTTTTTCCAGATTCTGCACTGAAATGAACAGACTCCGGACAGATTCACGTTTTACTGTGCTAATTCTTCCGAAATTCATAGAAATTAGCTCGTTTATCATAAAATTACAAAATTTAAGTCCATTCCACACGAAATTTAATTCTCTACAACTTTATAGAAGAAAATGTTTCCAAATTCTGCACCGAACTGCACAGAATAGCTACTGCCGTGACTGTTCATCTTAAATTCCCAAATTTCATGATTTGATCCAATTTTTCCTCAAATTTTCTTCAACATAATAATTCCAAAACTCACATAATTAATATATATACATCCACAAATGGTAAACAAGAATTATCTTAAGTATTTACTAATTTTTTTACAAAATTAGTTCATCAACAAAATAAAACTAAATTAAATTCATTAAAATAGTTTTATACCTTCATATTGCTTGAAAAATCATTTTCTTGCACTTGCTATCCTTCTTGGTGGCACCAATATTTTCCTCATCTCATGGTGGTGCTCGGTGGTTCACGGATAGCATGATGGCGGCGTCAGGAGGAAGAAGAAGAAATGGAGGAACTTGTGTTTTGTTTTCTTTCTTTTCCTCCTATTTATTTTTCTTCCACATATATAAATATATATAAAAGCTATCCCTGCATAATGAGTTTTAACACTCATCTTAAGTCCACCGCCTTACACCCACCGACCCTTACCTTTTCGGATAATTAACAAACATAATTACATAATTTAATACATTACGTAATTATTACGTGTAATAAATATTTTATATAATAAATATAAAATATTTATTTTAATTTACCAAAATTCATAATATGATTTATGAATAATATTAACACCCTTTTTGGGTACTTTTCATGACAAATTTTGTACACGCATAATGACATGCATGTAATTATATGAGGTAATTTATACTTCCAAAAATCATAAAATAATTCATATGACTTATAAAAATTATTTTTCATAATTTTTCACTTCGTTACTTGGACAACATGTTACATTAACATGTTCACATTTTCGAAATATTATTTTTCATAAATGTCATAATAATTCCATTATACATAAATATAATTTTTAATAACTTAAAACATTCATTTTTCTAATTTATTATTCAATTTCTTTAATATTTATAATAATTTCTTTATATATAAATTATATAATTTAATATTATATAATTTATATATTTACATTCTCCTTTCTTAAATAATTTCTTAATTTCCTCCAACCTTATTCCATTCAATCACCTTATATAAATTACATAATTATTATTTTCTTCATGCCTTATTTTAATTTCCTTATATAAATTATATAATTATTATTATATAATTTATATAATTACCTTTCCTTCTCAATTAATTTTTAAATTTCTTCCAAAATTCTTGATAGATCTAAATTCAATAATTTCAACTTTTCTTAGTTTCCTCATTAACTTTTATCTTACTTTGGATTAATTTAATTATTAATCCCTTAATTCTCATAATTAATGAAATTTATAATTATCAATTAAACATTCACATATATAAATATACATATCAAATTTAATATATTTCACATTACCACGTAACCTCAATTAAATCATAATTTCTGCATTTTCATTTAATTGTACAATTTATTGTACATTTACCTGACATTTTTCTTATCCTTCATAAATTGTTTTTAAACAACTTATTTACTTTTCAATTTTTTTTAAACCAACACAAATCATCACCATCTCTGTACAAATTTAATTTATCAATTAAATCATATCACATACCTTAAATCACATAATATAATAATTAATTTAACAACCTTGATAATTTAATCAATTAATTCTCATTTGATATTATTAAAGAGATCCTGGAAATTCGGATCCTCACATTCTTCCCTCCTTAACAGGATTCCGTCCTCGGAATCATAATTGCCGTAATATTCATACATATATTATTCATAGTACCTTGTCATACCTTTATCTTGATAAATTATAATAATCATATCTTTTCTCATTAATTTCCACAGCTCACATGGATAACACCATAATAATCATAACTGTTAGAATATTTAATTTCTTAACTTAATTCATAATTTTCTTGTAATATTACATTTTATAATTCTCTAAAATTTTATTAATAATACCTTAATTCATTTCTTGATATACTTATCAAGATAATTTCTCATTCTCTGAAAAATTTCCTTTCTTTAATCATTCTCTATTCCACCTCATCGATACTTTACACATTCATCATTCTTTTCTTAATTCATATAAATCTTCTTCACATTTCATAATTCATTCCTTAATATCTTTATTATTCAACGCTAGGTTTTAAGTACCAACATTTGCTTAATTCATCATAATCCTTATTTGAATTTACTCAAAAATCCTGGGTGTCACATTCACCCCTCCTTCATAAAATTTCGTCCTCGAAATTTCTATGTACTAATATCTCACTCATTTGTAACATACACAATTCCTTTACATTCATTCCACATATCTTTCTTTCATTCCTTTCTCGTGGTCATTGCACATTGCCATTTTCCAACCCATCACATTTCATAACTTCTTTGCTTCACAATTATTACTTTCCTTATCGCTCACAATCAAATAATAATAACCCATCCTACCATCCAATCTTCATAATAGTAGAGGAAAAATAAAACTTTTTGTAGTATACTGAATGAACTTTTATCCCGGTTTAACAGTACTTCACTCCTAGAGTACGTCATACTGCAAACCACTAACAGTGGGTTAGTCTGTCATTAAAGTAAACATGTACCCCGGTTACAGTACTTCACTCCCAGAGTACGTCGTACTGCAAACCCTGACAGTGGATCAGTCTGTCATTAAAGTGATGTATATTTAATCCGTAATTTGGCACGCCAGTAGAACAATCTGTCATGCCCGTGTTTCTTAATCTTTTTGTTCATCTCAGCCTTAGAATCCATTCAAAAATAATTCGATTGGTTATAACTTTCAAAGAATTATGAATTCAATAAATATTTTTCAAAATTTGTCTAGCTGAATCAAATAGCTCAGACTTCTACTTCTTTAACGTTTGTCTAGCCAGATCAATTAGCATAGACTTGCTTTTAATAATTTATAATTCGCAGAAATTTTTTTAAATCATTCATCATGTCAAAACTTTTCAAAACGTCCAGCCGAGTCAAATGGCATTGACTTATAGTTTTGACATACTTTTATAAATCAAAATCATTTATGACTTCATGTTACCGCATCATTTTGACAGTCCGTTGAGAATTCCGTTGTTAATAATTCCTACACCATAAACCATACTTTATGGTGTTGAATCATCTTATGACGAAATAGTACCGCACCGTCTTAACAACCCGTTGAGCATTCCGTCATTCATCACATATGCACCGGGCTAAAAGGTGCATGGATGATTATTTTGAAATACATTTGGATGTAAAAATATTTTTGTCTAACCAAAACAAGTAGTATAGACACTTTTTAGATCGCTTAGAAAAATTTTCATTTGCATTTTTCAAAGCATATTCATGTCAATTTAGCTTGAGGCCAAAATTTTCGAAATCTAGCAAGGCTAGAAGAATGGGAATATCCTAAATTCCCTAACATTCACCTTCAGTTTCCTCACTTAAATATTTAATTTATTGCTAGAACTATTTTCATTTATCATATTGAAATTTCTATCTACTCCAACTTTTCTATACCCCCGTATAGTTCATCAAACTTGCCACACATTATGAGTCCAGAAACTTACCACAAGAATATGAGTTTAGAAGCTTGTCCTAGCAATATGTAGTCTGAGAACAAATCAAAGACTATCCATATGCTGAGGGGCTCAAAACATACCATACAATTATGAGTCATGGACTTACCATATGCATGAGTTTTAAGAACTCGTGCCAAAACTTAATATTATCTATCTATCAGAAACTCTTAGCGCGACTCTAACATTTCAATGATTATCACATAGTAACGAAGTAAACACAAATCCTCCGCCCATACAAAGGATTGTGCAATTCAGTTACCACGTGAGTCCTCAACTGAAATTTCGTACCCAGACTTTCTGTCCCCTTATCCTAACATTTCATTTCTGTCATTCATGTCTTATCATTCTCTGAATTCTTCTTGTACTATTTCATAATACCATATCTCTTTATAGCATCAAGCTATACCTTGTTGACCATTAATAGGTCTTTCTATTATTTCACATTCTCACTTGATCTCATCATGATCTTGTTTTACAATCTATTTCTTATTCACTTCCCTTATCTCGTGATCGTATCGTAGTACGATCCTCTTACCGTTCCTGATCATGTTATTATGATCTTTTTCTCTTATTTTTAGACTACCTTGTCATCTTTATTGCTTAAATCAGGTGTCCCCTGATTATCTTTGAGATTCACCTTTGAATCATTTCAGATATTCTTTCAATTATGTTCTTAATTGAACTTATAAATTTTCTCAATTCATTACTTTCATTCAAATCTTTCTTAACATCTTTATCTCTTTCTTATATTCTTATATCTTTCATAGTTCCTTTACTTTAGCCAATATCTGAGAACATCTTTCTCTACTTATATCTTTCAATTCTAATCCCCCCTATGTTCATCAAACTTATCACGTATTTGGGCTCAGGAACTTACCATAATCATATGGTTGAGGAGCTTGTCCTAGTCAGGCCATAGTCGCCCATTCGCTAAAGGGGCTCCACTATACAATCATGAGTCACGAGCTTACTATACGCTTGAGTTTTCAGAACACTCAACTAACCTTACTCTTTCTTACTTTAGGTTATAGCCTAAGATATCATTTACCTAAGGTTTATAACCTCTAGCTCTGATACCAACTGTAACGACCCCGAAATTCGACCCACTTTATTCCCTTAAATTTTATATTTAATAAACATTATTTTCATTACGTCCAAATTTCGGTCCATTAATAAATCTTTCATCACCTAAATTGATCCATTATTTAATTTCAACATCATCAATTACCAAATTTTCGCTATAATTTTTTTTTCCCACTTAATCATTGTATTAAAACATTTGGATATTTAGAATCCTTACATTTCGATCCTAGTCCCTGGATCGCAACCTTTACTTATTCTTTTTTTTTCTTGTATCATAAATCTCGTCATTCAAATTTTAATATCGTTCATAATCAAACGTATAATAATTTCCATCGTAACAAATAATTTAAACATTCACGGTTCGCAATTTAACTCTAATCATCCTATACGGATCCAACGTATATGAATATACAAAATGTCAAAATAACTTTGCAATTCACTATATTGAATATAACTATTTCATTTACAACCTTCTTGGTTGATCCATCTCTAATAAAATCCGATATTTCTGAAATTCATTTCTTAACCTGCAAAAGTTTAATTTAAGCAAGTAATGAGCACAACGGCTCAGCAAATTCAACAGTTCATGCTTCACATAGCACATACCTTAACATGCTTGGTGTGTGTCATATATCATGTGCTTGTGCTTCAACTATAGTAATATATCTCATATCGTTGCACAAAGAACACATTGTGGTCATATTAAACGCGTATCACATAACACATAATTTGTATATATTTAAAACAAGAATTACATATCATAATAGTTCAACATTTAACATAAAAGGGTCTGAAGAACTTGCCTCGATTTGCGTTCATTACGTAACACTTACAAACATCCCACGCATAGCTTTGTTCGTCAATTAACATTTCTGTGATCTTTATCATTTATCACATAACCTATATATCAAACTCAGGTTATATCACAATCAGTAATCTCGTTCGAGAAATAATATTCTTCTAAATTATGCTACTAAACTTTAACAACGTTGCCTTTATCGTAACTTTTTCGTTACTTAATCGTTTACGTTCACTAGTCAGTCAACACACGATCCATAACATCTCACGAGTCTAATAAACCTTTCAAAGTCTCCAAAATATTATTCTGGACTTTTCAATCCATTTTTACATTTTTCGAATTATCCGACAATTTTCTGAAATTATTTCTATTTATAAAACTATTATTTATTAGCTTTAAAATAGAAATAATAATACAACATACTTTTATATCCTCCAAACACCATCCATATTTATCTTATATTATTATAAGATTTTTCACCAAGTTTCATAATTTTCTAACATTCATAGAATTTTCTATGAATTTCCACTATTTTTAAATTAACTTTAAATAGCCTTAAAAATACAATAAATACTATACTCTTCAATAAATTACCAAACTTTTTCACAAATTCTGGAATAATATAACAGTAATGCTGTCCAGAACAAATTTTAGCACAAAAATATTTTTAGTAATTAAATTTTAATTTTAATGCACCGAAACTTCCGAAATTCACAGTAATTAGCAAGTTTATCCGAAAATTATGAATCTTAAGTCCATTCCACACGAAATTTAATTCTCTACAACTTTGTAGAAGAAACTTTTTCCAGATTCTGCACTGAAATGAACAGACTCCGGACAGATTCACGTTTTACTATGCTAATTCTTCCGAAATTCATAGAAATTAGCTCGTTTATCAGAAAATTACAAAATTTAAGTCCATTCCACACGAAATTTAATTCTCTACAACTTTGTAGAAGAAAATGTTTCCAAATTCTGCACCGAACTGCACAGAATAGCTACTGCCGTGACTGTTCATCTTAAATTCCCAAATTTCATGATTTGATCCAATTTTTCCTCAAATTTTCTTCAACATAATAATTCCAAAACTCACATAATTAATATATATACATCCACAAATGGTAAACAAGAATTATCTTAAGTATTTACTAATTTTTTTACAAAATTAGTTCATCAACAAAATAAAACTAAATTAAATTCATTAAAATAGTTTTATACCTTCATATTGCTTGAAAAATCATTTTCTTGCACTTGCTATCCTTCTTGGTGGCACCAATATTTTCCTCATCTCATGGTGGTGCTCGGTGGTTCACGGATAGCATGATGGTGGCGTCGGGAGGAAGAAGAAGAAATGGAGGAACTTGTGTTTTGTTTTCTTTCTTTTCCTCCTATTTATTTTTCTTCCACATATATAAATATATATAAAAGCTATCCCTGCATAATGAGTTTTAACACTCATCTTAAGTCCACCGCCTTACACCCACCGACCCTTACCTTTTCGGATAATTAACAAACATAATTACATAATTTAATACATTACGTAATTATTACGTGTAATAAATATTTTATATAATAAATATAAAATATTTATTTTAATTTACCAAAATTCATAATATGATTTATGAATAATATTAACACCCTTTTTGGGTACTTTTCATGACAAATTTTGTACACGCATAATGACATGCATGTAATTATATGAGGTAATTTATACTTCCAAAAATCATAAAATAATTCATATGACTTATAAAAATTATTTTTCATAATTTTTCACTTCGTTACTTGGACAACATGTTACATTAACATGTTCACATTTTCGAAATATTATTTTTCATAAAGGTCATAATAATTCCATTATACATAAATATAATTTTTAATAACTTAAAACATTCATTTTTCTAATTTATTATTCAATTTCTTTAATATTTATAATAATTTCTTTATATATAAATTATATAATTTAATATTATATAATTTATATATTTACATTCTCCTTTCTTAAATAATTTCTTAATTTCCTCCAACCTTATTCCATTCAATCACCTTATATAAATTACATAATTATTATTTTCTTCATGCCTTATTTTAATTTCCTTATATAAATTATATAATTATTATTATATAATTTATATAATTACCTTTCCTTCTCAATTAATTTCTAAATTTCTTCCAAAATTCTTGATAGATCTAAATTCAATAATTTCAACTTTTCTTAGTTTCCTCATTAACTTTTATCTTACTTTGGATTAATTTAATTATTAATCCCTTAATTCTCATAATTAATGAAATTTATAATTATCAATTAAACATTCACATATATAAATATACATATCAAATTTAATATATTTCACATTACCACGTAACCTCAATTAAATCATAATTTCTGCATTTTCATTTAATTGTACAATTTATTGTACATTTACCTGACATTTTTCTTATCCTTCATAAATTGTTTTTAAACAACTTATTTACTTTTCAATTTTTTTTAAACCAACACAAATCATCACCATCTCTGTACAAATTTAATTTATCAATTAAATCATATCACATACCTTAAATCACATAATATAATAATTAATTTAACAACCTTGATAATTTAATCAATTAATTCTCATTTGATATTATTAAAGAGATCCTGGAAATTCGGATCCTCACATTCTTCCCTCCTTAACAGGATTCCGTCCTCGGAATCATAATTGCCGTAATATTCATACATATATTATTCATAGTACCTTGTCATACCTTTATCTTGATAAATTATAATAATCATATCTTTTCTCATTAATTTCCACAGCTCACATGGATAACACCATAATAATCATAACTGTTAGAATATTTAATTTCTTAACTTAATTCATAATTTTCTTGTAATATTACATTTTATAATTCTCTAAAATTTTATTAATAATACCTTAATTCATTTCTTGATATACTTATCAAGATAATTTCTCATTCTCTGAAAAATTTCCTTTCTTTAATCATTCTCTATTCCACCTCATCGATACTTTACACATTCATCATTCTTTTCTTAATTCATATAAATCTTCTTCACATTTCATAATTCATTCCTTAATATCTTTATTATTCAACGCTAGGTTTTAAGTACCAACATTTGCTTAATTCATCATAATCCTTATTTGAATTTACTCAAAAATCCTGGGTGTCACATTCACCCCTCCTTCATAAAATTTCGTCCTCGAAATTTCTATGTACTAATATCTCACTCATTTGTAACATACACAATTCCTTTACATTCATTCCACATATCTTTCTTTCATTCCTTTCTCGTGGTCATTGCACATTGCCATTTTCCAACCCATCACATTTCATAACTTCTTTGCTTCACAATTATTACTTTCCTTATCGCTCACAATCAAATAATAATAACCCATCCTACCATCCAATCTTCATAATAGTAGAGGAAAAATAAAACTTTTTGTAGTATACTGAATGAACTTTTATCCCGGTTTAACAGTACTTCACTCCTAGAGTACGTCATACTGCAAACCACTAACAGTGGGTTAGTCTGTCATTAAAGTAAACATGTACCCCGGTTACAGTACTTCACTCCCAGAGTACGTCGTACTGCAAACCCTGACAGTAGATCAGTCTGTCATTAAAGTGATGTATATTTAATCCGTAATTTGGCACGCCAGTAGAACAATCTGTCATGCCCGTGTTTCTTAATCTTTTTGTTCATCTCAGCCTTAGAATCCATTCAAAAATAATTCGATTGGTTATAACTTTCAAAGAATTATGAATTCAATAAATATTTTTCAAAATTTGTCTAGCTGAATCAAATAGCTCAGACTTCTACTTCTTTAACGTTTGTCTAGCCAGATCAATTAGCATAGACTTACTTTTAATAATTTATAATTCGCAGAAATTTTTTTAAATCATTCATCATGTCAAAACTTTTCAAAACATCCAGCCGAGTCAAATGGCATTGACTTATAGTTTTGACATACTTTTATAAATCAAAATCATTTATGACTTCATGTTACCGCATCATTTTGACAGTCCGTTGAGAATTCCGTCGTTAATAATTCCTACACCATAAACCATACTTTATGGTGTTGAATCATCTTATGACGAAATAGTACCGCACCGTCTTAACAACCCGTTGAGCATTCCGTCATTCATCACATATGCACCGGGCTAAAAGGTGCATGGATGATTATTTTGAAATACATTTGGATGTAAAAATATTTTTGTCTAACCAAAACAAGTAGTATAGACACTTTTTAGATCGCTTAGAAAAATTTTCATTTGCATTTTTCAAAGCATATTCATGTCAATTTAGCTTGAGGCCAAAATTTTCGAAATCTAGCAAGGCTAGAAGAATGGGAATATCCTAAATTCCCTAACATTCACCTTCAGTTTCCTCACTTAAATATTTAATTTATTGCTAGAACTATTTTCATTTATCATATTGAAATTTCTATCTACTCCAACTTTTCTATACCCCCGTATAGTTCATCAAACTTGCCACACATTATGAGTCCAGAAACTTACCACAAGAATATGAGTTTAGAAGCTTGTCCTAGCAATATGTAGTCTGAGAACAAATCAAAGACTATCCATATGCTGAGGGGCTCAAAACATACCATACAATTATGAGTCATGGACTTACCATATGCATGAGTTTTAAGAACTCGTGCCAAAACTTAATATTATCTATCTATCAGAAACTCTTAGCGCGACTCTAACATTTCAATGATTATCACATAGTAACGAAGTAAACACAAATCCTCCGCCCATACAAAGGATTGTGCAATTCAGTTACCACGTGAGTCCTCAACTGAAATTTCGTACCCAGACTTTCTGTCCCCTTATCCTAACATTTCATTTCTGTCATTCATGTCTTATCATTCTCTGAATTCTTCTTGTACTATTTCATAATACCATATCTCTTTATAGCATCAAGCTATACCTTGTTGACCATTAATAGGTCTTTCTATTATTTCACATTCTCACTTGATCTCATCATGACCTTGTTTTACAATCTATTTCTTATTCACTTCCCTTATCTCGTGATCGTATCGTAGTACGATCCTCTTACCGTTCCTGATCATGTTATTATGATCTTTTTCTCTTATTTTTAGACTACCTTGTCATCTTTATTGCTTAAATCAGGTGTCCCCTGATTATCTTTGAGATTCACCTTTGAATCATTTCAGATATTCTTTCAATTATGTTCTTAATTGAACTTATAAATTTTCTCAATTCATTACTTTCATTCAAATCTTTCTTAACATCTTTATCTCTTTCTTATATTCTTATATCTTTCATAGTTCCTTTACTTTAGCCAATATCTGAGAACATCTTTCTCTACTTATATCTTTCAATTCTAATCCCCCCTATGTTCATCAAACTTATCACGTATTTGGGCTCAGGAACTTACCATAATCATATGGTTGAGGAGCTTGTCCTAGTCAGGCCATAGTCGCCCATTCGCTAAAGGGGCTCCACTATACAATCATGAGTCACGAGCTTACTATACGCTTGAGTTTTCAGAACACTCAACTAACCTTACTCTTTCTTACTTTAGGTTATAGCCTAAGATATCATTTACCTAAGGTTTATAACCTCTAGCTCTGATACCAACTGTAACGACCCCGAAATTCGACCCACTTTATTCCCTTAAATTTTATATTTAATAAACATTATTTTCATTACGTCCAAATTTCGGTCCGTTAATAAATCTTTCATCACCTAAATTGATCCATTATTTAATTTCAACATCATCAATTACCAAATTTTCGCTATAATTTTTTTTTCCCACTTAATCATTGTATTAAAACATTTGGATATTTAGAATCCTTACATTTCGATCCTAGTCCCTGGATCGCAACCTTTACTTATTCTTTTTTTTTCTTGTATCATAAATCTCGTCATTCAAATTTTAATATCGTTCATAATCAAACGTATAATAATTTCCATCGTAACAAATAATTTAAACATTCACGGTTCGCAATTTAACTCTAATCATCCTATACGGATCCAACGTATATGAATATACAAAATGTCAAAATAACTTTGCAATTCACTATATTGAATATAACTATTTCATTTACAACCTTCTTGGTTGATCCATCTCTAATAAAATCCGATATTTCTGAAATTCATTTCTTAACCTGCAAAAGTTTAATTTAAGCAAGTAATGAGCACAACGGCTCAGCAAATTCAACAGTTCATGCTTCACATAGCACATACCTTAACATGCTTGGTGTGTGTCATATATCATGTGCTTGTGCTTCAACTATAGTAATATATCTCATATCGTTGCACAAAGAACACATTGTGGTCATATTAAACGCGTATCACATAACACATAATTTGTATATATTTAAAACAAGAATTACATATCATAATAGTTCAACATTTAACATAAAAGGGTCTGAAGAACTTGCCTCGATTTGCGTTCATTACGTAACACTTACAAACATCCCACGCATAGCTTTGTTCGTCAATTAACATTTCTGTGATCTTTATCATTTATCACATAACCTATATATCAAACTCAGGTTATATCACAATCAGTAATCTCGTTCGAGAAATAATATTCTTCTAAATTATGCTACTAAACTTTAACAACGTTGCCTTTATCGTAACTTTTTCGTTACTTAATCGTTTACGTTCACTAGTCAGTCAACACACGATCCATAACATCTCACGAGTCTAATAAACCTTTCAAAGTCTCCAAAATATTATTCTGGACTTTTCAATCCATTTTTACATTTTTCGAATTATCCGACAATTTTCTGAAATTATTTCTATTTATAAAACTATTATTTATTAGCTTTAAAATAGAAATAATAATACAACATACTTTTATATCCTCCAAACACCATCCATATTTATCTTATATTATTATAAGATTTTTCACCAAGTTTCATAATTTTCTAACATTCATAGAATTTTCTATGAATTTCCACTATTTTTAAATTAACTTTAAATAGCCTTAAAAATACAATAAATACTATACTCTTCAATAAATTACCAAACTTTTTCACAAATTCTGGAATAATATAACAGTAATGCTGTCCAGAACAAATTTTAGCACAAAAATATTTTTAGTAATTAAATTTTAATTTTAATGCACCGAAACTTCCGAAATTCACAGTAATTAGCAAGTTTATCCGAAAATTATGAATCTTAAGTCCATTCCACACGAAATTTAATTCTCTACAACTTTGTAGAAGAAACTTTTTCCAGATTCTGCACTGAAATGAACAGACTCCGGACAGATTCACGTTTTACTATGCTAATTCTTCCGAAATTCATAGAAATTAGCTCGTTTATCAGAAAATTACAAAATTTAAGTCCATTCCACACGAAATTTAATTCTCTACAACTTTGTAGAAGAAAATGTTTCCAAATTCTGCACCGAACTGCACAGAATAGCTACTGCCGTGACTGTTCATCTTAAATTCCCAAATTTCATGATTTGATCCAATTTTTCCTCAAATTTTCTTCAACATAATAATTCCAAAACTCACATAATTAATATATATACATCCACAAATGGTAAACAAGAATTATCTTAAGTATTTACTAATTTTTTTACAAAATTAGTTCATCAACAAAATAAAACTAAATTAAATTCATTAAAATAGTTTTATACCTTCATATTGCTTGAAAAATCATTTTCTTGCACTTGCTATCCTTCTTGGTGGCACCAATATTTTCCTCATCTCATGGTGGTGCTCGGTGGTTCACGGATAGCATGATGGTGGCGTCGGGAGGAAGAAGAAGAAATGGAGGAACTTGTGTTTTGTTTTCTTTCTTTTCCTCCTATTTATTTTTCTTCCACATATATAAATATATATAAAAGCTATCCCTGCATAATGAGTTTTAACACTCATCTTAAGTCCACCGCCTTACACCCACCGACCCTTACCTTTTCGGATAATTAACAAACATAATTACATAATTTAATACATTACGTAATTATTACGTGTAATAAATATTTTATATAATAAATATAAAATATTTATTTTAATTTACCAAAATTCATAATATGATTTATGAATAATATTAACACCCTTTTTGGGTACTTTTCATGACAAATTTTGTACACGCATAATGACATGCATGTAATTATATGAGGTAATTTATACTTCCAAAAATCATAAAATAATTCATATGACTTATAAAAATTATTTTTCATAATTTTTCACTTCGTTACTTGGACAACATGTTACATTAACATGTTCACATTTTCGAAATATTATTTTTCATAAAGGTCATAATAATTCCATTATACATAAATATAATTTTTAATAACTTAAAACATTCATTTTTCTAATTTATTATTCAATTTCTTTAATATTTATAATAATTTCTTTATATATAAATTATATAATTTAATATTATATAATTTATATATTTACATTCTCCTTTCTTAAATAATTTCTTAATTTCCTCCAACCTTATTCCATTCAATCACCTTATATAAATTACATAATTATTATTTTCTTCATGCCTTATTTTAATTTCCTTATATAAATTATATAATTATTATTATATAATTTATATAATTACCTTTCCTTCTCAATTAATTTCTAAATTTCTTCCAAAATTCTTGATAGATCTAAATTCAATAATTTCAACTTTTCTTAATTTCCTCATTAACTTTTATCTTACTTTGGATTAATTTAATTATTAATCCCTTAATTCTCATAATTAATGAAATTTATAATTATCAATTAAACATTCACATATATAAATATACATATCAAATTTAATATATTTCACATTACCACGTAACCTCAATTAAATCATAATTTCTGCATTTTCATTTAATTGTACAATTTATTGTACATTTACCTGACATTTTTCTTATCCTTCATAAATTGTTTTTAAACAACTTATTTACTTTTCAATTTTTTTTAAACCAACACAAATCATCACCATCTTTGTACAAATTTAATTTATCAATTAAATCATATCACATACCTTAAATCACATAATATAATAATTAATTTAACAACCTTGATAATTTAATCAATTAATTCTCATTTGATATTATTAAAGAGATCCTGGAAATTCGGATTCTCACACTCACTCTTGCTATGAACTAACATTTCAAGTAAAGTACGAGAAAGCCGAAGGATTCCGGTGCGACTAAAGGTAAAAGAATGTGAATGATTTGTTAAGCATGAAGAGAATTTGTTAAATGTATCTGTATTATGTGCAAGCAACGAACGTTTGTGAGTCCGTAGAGATGGATGTTGTAAGTATATATTATTCAGGAAAAGATTTTAATGATATAAGATTGAGATATTATTGTTAGTAAAGTTCTACATGTGATAAACTTGTATATCCAGTACAGATATATGTAAACAGGTACAAGTATGATGCAGATGTATGTATACAGGTATATGTAAACATGGCCATGTATGATTAGTTCATGGCGAAATTTTATTTACAGGATATGTAAATTATAAAAATATATATATGATTATGAAATGTAATAGACTATGTCATAACTTATTAGTATATGATGTAAGTTCTAGTAAAGTGAATATTACGATCCTGAGGCATATATTAATAGTAAGTTTTAAAACATATATATATATATATATATATATATATATATATATATATATATATATAGACCGCATTATGGTCAAAGGTTTGGTTTTAAAGGTTACAGATTAAGTTTTAACGCACGAGATCGCCATTAATATGTTTTATGATTATAAAATATGATTTTAAGATTAATGATTACGTTATCCAGAAATGATTGGATAGAATTAAGGATAGTTGGGATCTCGGTGCGTTACAATGATTATGGACTTGAATCTAGTTTGGTTCATTCGAGCCACCAAGTAAACCAAAAGGTCAAACCTATGGTGCAAAAATAAATACATAAATGTAACTTTTACATTCAATCCCAAGCTCCATTACAAACGGATCTTCAACGCTCCTACTCTTTAGCTCCAATTTTTCAACTAATTCTATCTAATTTATTTTCATAAAATAGAAACCTTGATCAGTAGTCAATGTGAAGTACATAAGAAGGATGTAGAATTTATATAAAAAAATTAGATAGGCAAGGTACGTAGACCCAATTTACAAAACTCATTCATTCATGCATCCATCAAAATAAATTCAATCACATTGATCAATAGTCCATAATCAACCCCTTTATTATCATACATATCATCAAATGCATCAATTAACCATTACTCTCATGAATAAAAACAAACCTCTCTCTCTCTCTCTCTCTATATATATATATATATATATATATATATATATATATATATATATATATATATCAATATCATTTAATGGGCATCTTAGCTAGCATGAAATTCAATTTCAAACTTAAAATAAACTCTTTATTTTAATTATAAAATTATCAAAAATAACACTTTATTTTAATTTTTCAAAACTATACAAAACAGAAAAAATGAACCAAAACAGGGTGTTCCAGCCCAGTGGTGCTAAGACCCAGTGCAGCTGCGCTAAAAACCAGCGTAACAGTGCTCATCTATAACGCAGCGGTGCTGTGGCATGCTATACTATTCGCTATTTGACTTTTCAGATCGCGATTTTTGCACTCTTTTTTATAAAACATGATTTTATACCAACAATTATGTTTGATTAAATTGTTCTAAACACATATCCATATAAATAAGGTTGGCTCTGATACCATTGATAGTTGTAGAATATCATAAACATACAATCAAATTGTAATAAAAAGCGAAAGCATGGTAAAAATTGAATTTAAATTTTTTTCTACAATAATCTAGGATCTACCTTATGCGATATTTATTAATTGAAGAAAGATAAAAGTTATACCTTTAAAGACAATCAACTTTTGATCAATTACAAGTTCACCTCCATAAAACCTTCATGCTTTTTTTCAATAGAATCTACGGATCCATGTTAGCTACCTTAGCCTCTAAAGACGATCCAGCAAGAGGAATACAGATTCAAGAAGTAATTTAGATTCAACAAGATCTTTGGTGGTTAACTCTAATTTTTTTTTCCTCTCTCTCTAACTCCTTAGATATAGAGAATTTATAAGTATTCTCTAATAATACTTCTAACAACCCTATTTATAAATAAGACTCCTCTTATTTATAGACTTTCTCAACTCTTTTAAACTCCTTAGGAATAGGTTTTTAATTTAATTTCAAATCTAATTAGGAACTAAATTAATTAATAATAATAATAATAATAATAATAATAATAATAATAATAAGACTCCTCTTATTAATTTATAATTAGTATTTCTAAAATACTAAATTATAAATATTAAGTTATTTAATTTATTTTATCACCATAATATAAATTAAATATACTTAATTTATTATTACTATTATGACATTTACTTCTAAAATAAATATTTCTCTTTTATGATGTGACCCTTTAGGTTCAATATTATACCCGTTGTAGAATAAATAAATTAGAACCATTCTAATATTATTTATTATGAATTAAACTCCTTTAATTCAAAATAAATAAATAAATTTATTCTACAATAAAAATGAAGCGTTTTAGCATATAAAATGACTTTCTGGATAATATGAAATTCAACATTTGATCATAAAGAACCAAATTTGTAAATAGTTACTGAATAATTCAATTATTTTATCATACAATGTCCCAATCAAATATAAAATATGAAATTTCTGCCAAGTCTTATTTATTTGATCATATGTATTTTAATTTTTAAATGTACAACTCTAGTTAATGTAAATTAAAAACTCCTTTCTAATTTTTATTCTGCATTGGCCAATGACTCATGAGTTGTCATTTATCGAATCACATAGGACATTCTTTTCATTTACTAGAAGTGGTAGATCATTTGTTGATCATTCACCTCCCTCTATGTATAACTTATTACACTCGAACATACCCTTTGATATACCCTAAGAGTCTTAAGGAATATGTCTAAGTATAACTCATCATACACAAGGTACTATGATGATCTCAAGTTCAATAATCACTTGTACTATTATCACATTAGGAACTCCTATTGACAGATATGTATAACTTCATTAGGTGTTCCTTAAGCGAGTCACGTTCAGTGAACTTATTTTCCAATAAACGTCTACATACTTGCTTTAGTGTCTTCACACAAATAATTATGAGATCAATCATCCTCTTCAAAAGAGCAAATAGCAAACATAGTAGACACTAATTTATCCGATCTACTAACCCCGCATTAATGATCCAAAAATTAGGAACATTTTACTTTTAAGCTATCTTTAATTTAAATCTCATTAGCATGATCAACATCATGATTCTAAATGCATTCTTCCAAAACTATGAGTTTATCACATCAATTAATTCATACAATAAAACATGGATAAATAAATGTCTTTGAATAAATAATTCTTTATTAATAAATAAATAACATTACGAAGTACATCCTTTATCATATCAAATGTGATTGGCTTAAATGCATATTACTTTCAACAACAAAAATTTTAAAAGTAACCATGGAGACCCTAAGAAGAAGGTAGAAGCATGTACAAGTTGTGGGTAGAACCACTTAGGGATGTGCTTAAAAGGAAACAACAGATGTTATAATTGTGGACAGGAGGGACATATCTCTCCTAATTGTCCTAATCCGAAGCAGAATGGGTGCTACACATGTGGAGCATTAATTAGATCATCTAGTAAAGAATTGTCTTACGCAGGGGACGGTGATTGAAGGGGGAATTGAGGAAACAACAATAAGCTGACGATAATAGGTTCGACTCCACCAAGTCAATCAATTGCCAAGACTTTCACTATGACAGTTCAAGATGCAGTGGCATCAAGAGACGTGGTGTCATGCATTATTCCTATAAACTCCATAAGTGCTTACGTTTTATTTGATTTAGGAGCTACTTGTTTATTAGTGTCGTATGAGTTGCACAACGTTTAACTTTACCTTACGAACAATTATACTTTCCTTTGAACATTGAAGTTGTTAATACGGGGATAATCCTCGTTATACCTATTCATAGAAATTGCTATGTTGAGATTAGGGGACATAAGTTATCGATGGGTTTAATTCCAGTCTGACTAGGAGAGTTCAGTGTAATTTTGAGAATAGATTGGTCGTATAATCATGGGGGCAATGATAGATCGCCAAAATAAAAGTGTAAATCTTTATACTCTAACAAGTTAAAGGTAGTGTTTTATGGTAATCGGTTGCCTAGGTAATCGTTTATTTGACAATGATGCAGTTTAAGAGATTTCTTAGGAAATGTTGTGTTGAGTATTTAGCTTATATAGTAAATACCCAATGAGTAAAGCTGGAGTTAGCACAAATGCTTTTAGTAAGAGATTTTGCAGATGTACTACCAAAATGAGATTTGGTAGGTGTATACCATTAGATAGACAAAATGAATTGGTGATCAATGTAGTACCAGGAATTACGCCTATTTCGAAGGCACGGTAGAAGATGGATTAAGAGGAAATGAAGGAACTTAGTGTTCAGTTATAAGAGTTTCTAGATAAGAAGTTTATTTAGTTAAGTATTTCACTTTAGGGAGCACCTATGCTGTTACTAAAGAAGAAGAATGGGTCACTGTGGTTGTACATCGACTTTAGAGAATTAAATAGATTGACCACTAAGAATATGTATTAATTACCCAGGATCGACGTTGTGAGGACCCGAATTTTCGGGATTTTTTAATAAAAATTAAATAAGAATTTAATTGATAAAAATATCAAGGTTGTTTAAATTAATTATTATTTTAAGTGATTTAAAGTGTTTGAAGAGATTTAATTAGTAATTAAATCTGTACAAAGATAGTGATGATTTGTGTTAAATTAAAATAATTGAAAAGTAAATAAATTGTTTAAAAAAACAATTTATGAGGAATAAAAGAAATTTCAGGTAAAGGTACAATAAATTGTACAATAAAAAATTATTGTGGAAATACGAAAATTATTATTTAAATAATGTTATGTGGTAGTGTGAAATATATGATTTAGATATGTATATATATACATTTGTATATATATAAGTGTGCATGTTTAATTGAAATGTTTAATTGATAATTGTAAATGTTATTAATTATGATTAATTAAGGGATTAATAATTAAATTAATCCAGAAATTTATGAAAAGTTAATGAGAGAGTTGGTATAATGGTAATTATTGATTTTAGATTTAATCAAGAATTATGGAGGAAGTTTAGAAATTAATTGAGAAGAAAAGTAATTATATAAATTATATAATAATAAATTATATAATTTATATAAGGAAATTAAAGTGAGGTATGGAGGAAATTATAATTATATAAATTATATAAGAATAATTATATAATTTATATAAGAGAATTTAGTTGAATAAGGATGGAAGAAAATTTTTATAAATTGTATTTTGTGTAAAATGGAAATTATTTAAAAAGGGATAATGTAATTATATAAATTATATAATTTATATAAGAAAAGTTAATGTAAATAGTAAAGAAATGAAAATAAATGAGAAAAATGAAGGTTTAAAATTATTAAAAATTATGTTTATATATAATGGAATTTTTATGATTTTTATGAGGAATAATATTTCGGAAACGCAAACATGTTAATGTAACATGTTGTCCATGTAACGAAGTGAAAATTATGAAAAATAATTTTTATATGTTACGTGAATTATTTTATGAATTTTGGAGGTATAAATTACCTTATATAAGTGTAACGACTCCGAAATTCGACCCACTTTATTGCTCAAATTTCATATTTATTATACATTATTTTCCTTACGTCCAAATTTCGGTTCGTTAATAAATCTTTAATCTCCTTATTTAACACATTATTTGACATTACCGTCATCAATTACCAAAGTTATTGGTATAAATTTTTTTCTTTTTCTCACTTTCTCAATTCGATCATTGTATTAAACATTTTATCATTTAAAAAATTCATTTCTTGATCCTAGTCCCTGGATCGCAACCTTCATTTTTTCTTTCTGTACCAATATCATAAAACTTAACATTCAAATTTTAATATTGTTCATATCCACAAAAAAAAATTCTTTGCTTCATAATTCATAATTAAACATATAAAAATCTCTATCCTTACCATCATCTTGAACAATCACAGTTCATAATTTAACGTTATTCGTCTTATCCGGATCCAACATATATGTACATACAAAATATTAATGTAACCTTAACAAATTATTGAATATAAACATTTCATAATAACTTTCACAACCTTTTAGGAAAACCCGTCTCTAGATAATCTGATATTCTTGAAATTCATTTCTTAACCTGCAAAAGTTTATATTACGCAAATAATGAGCACAACGGCTCAGCAAGTTCAACGGTTTATGCGTCACATAACACATACCTTAATATGCTCGGTGTGTGTCATACATCATGTGCTTGTGCTTCTACTATAGCAATATATCTCACATCATTGCACAGAGTACACATAATTGTCATATTAGCCACAGATCACATAACACATAATTTATATGTATTTGAACAAGTATTATCATATTATAACAGTCAACATTTAATATTAAAGGACTGAAGAACTTGCCTGACGTCCAATTATCTAATTGATAGCTTCAAACCCTTTCTCGATCAACCTATGATCATAAAATAATCAAATAATAATTATTCATCTCTTTATGATATTAATTTACTTAATTAATATCATCTATAATGTAATTAACCCTACCCATCGATTTATTTTAGGGTACCGGGTCAATAACTAAATAATATGGTTAATTATATTAACCTCGTCCCGTAAAATATTAATATAACTTAATATTAAATACATTTCATATGGACAACCTGACTCACCGGATAAAATTTAGCATATTCGGTTGTCCAAAAATTTTATTTAATCATTTTCTAACTTGTAACCTTATTAGATTAATATTTAAACATTTAAATATTAATCCTCAATATTTAATATTTTTACAAAAATATTAAATTTAATGCCCACACATCATTTCTATATTTTTAGTATTTTTCTAAAATTTTCTATAATTTTTTAAAAAAATTTAAACATTTATTTCAATTAAAAATCACTTCTGAGGGCATTTTGGTAATTTTCGCTCCCTTAGGGACATAACCGGAATTTTCCGAAAAGTCCAGAGGCATTTTCGTACTTTTAGCGTTCTTAGGGACACGTTCGGTATTAAAAGAAAAGCTCAGGGGCATATCCGAAAATTCACGTAGCCAAAGGACACGCTGGTCCTTTTCGAAAAAGACCGGGGGCAAAAAGGTAATTTCCTCGTCGAAAACCGCGGCCGCGCATTGCGCGGACCTTCCCTTGCCGTTCCAAAATGACGTCGTTCGCAGGCTTGTTCCGGAAACTTCCGCCTGTCTAAACGACGTCGTTCGGCCTGCGGATTTTGGTAGCGCGCATTGCGCGGACCACCCCAAACGCGGCTCAAAACGACGCCGTTTCGAGCTTGCGCTAGGAAAAAAATGGTTGTCGCGCCATGCGCGGCAGCCTTTTTATTTCTTCGTCTTCTTCTCACAGCAGTGCACCAACTTTTCAACATTTACCATTTTTGATCCAAACTTTCACAACATAATTATTCTATAAATCATATAATTCATAGATATACCACTAAAAATTATTTAGAATAATTTTCTTAATTAATTACTAATTTTTCTCAAAATTATTTTACCACAAAAATATAACATCAATCAACAAAATTAATGGTTTTATCTTCCTTGAAGCTTGTAATCCTTTTTTATGGTACCAAAACTTTTCTTTCCTTCCCGGTGATGGTGTTTTCCGGCAGTCATGGTGGTGTTATTCGGATGGTAGAAGATGAATAAAGGATATGCTTGTTTGTTTAGCTTTTCTTTGTTTTTCTTTTTCTTTTCTCTTCCTTTTATAATTGCACATTTAACCCTTTTTGAATAACCAAACAATTCCACCGCCCATGCAACAATCCGGATGAGCCACACAAAAAAATCGTGCATAAATAAAGTATTTTATACATTACGTAATTATTTCGTGTAATAAATATTTTATATAATGTATATAAAATATTTATTCTAATTTACCAAAAATCATAACATGATTTATAAATAATATTTATACTCTTTTTGGGTACTTTACATTACAAATTTTGTGCACGCATAATGACATGCATGTAATTATATGAGGTAATTTATACCTCCAAAAATCATAAAATAATTCATATAGCTTATAAAAATTATTTTTCATAATTTTTCACTTCGTTATTTGGACAACATGTTACACTAACATGTTCACGTTTCTGAAATATTATCCTGCATAAAAATCATAATAATTCCATTATACATAACCATGATTTTTAATAACTTAAAACATTCATTTTTGTCATTTATTTTCATTTCTTTACAATTTTCACTAATTTTCCTTATATAAATTATATAATTTATTATTATATAATTACCTTATCCTTATATAATTTTTATTTTACACACAACACAATTTATAAAATTTCCTTCCATCTTTATTCAATTTAATCTTCTTATATAAATTATATAATTATTCCTATATAATTTATATAATTATTATTTTTCTCATATTTCACTTTAATTTCCTTATATAAATTATATAATTTATTATTATATAATTTATATAATTACTTTTCTTCTTTATTAACTTCCAAACTTCCACCATAATTATAGATTAATTATATAATCAATATTTCTAATTTTACTAACTTCCTTATTAACTTTACATAAATTTCCGGATTAATTTAATTATTAATCCCTTAATTTTCATAATTAATAAAATTTATAATTATCACTTGAGCATATACATTTATATATATATAAATGTGTATATATACATATCTAATTTCATATATTTCACATTACCACATAACCTCCATTAAATCATAATTTCTGCATTTTCATAACAATTTAATTGTACAATTTATTGTACATTTACCTGAAATTTCTCTTATTCTTAATAAATTGTCTTAAACAATTTATTTACTTTTCAATTATTTAAATTCAATACCATTTATCATAATCTCTGCACATATTTAATTTACTAATTAAATCTCATCACATAACTTAAATCACATAAAATAATAATTAATTTAAACAATCTTGATAATTTTATCAATTAAATTCTCATTTAATATTATTAAAGAAATCCTGGAAATTCGGATCCTCACATTCTTCCCTCCTTAACAGGATTCCGTCCTCAGAATCATAATTACCGTAATAATTATACGTATTTTATTTGTAGCATCTTACTATACATTTATCTTGATGAATAACAACTATATCCATAATAATCATATATTTCCTCATTAATGTCCATAGCTCGCATGGATAACACCATAATAATCATAACTGTTAAAATATTTAAATTCTTAACTTAATTCATAATTTCTTTGTAATATTACATTTCATAATTCTCTAAAATTTTATTAATAATACTTTAATTCATTTATGGATATACTTATCAAAATAGTTTCTCATTCTCCGAAAACCTTCCTTTCTTTAATCGCATATCTCCTTACTTCATTCACTTATTTCATACTTTCTATTACACCTCATTTATACTCTACACATTCATTCTTCTTTTCCTAAATCATATAAATCTTCTTCACATTCCATAAATCATTCCTTAATAATTTTATCATTCCACACTAGGTTTTAAATGTTATCCTTTACTTAATTTATCATAATCTTTATTTGAAATTATTCTAAAATCCTGGGTGTCACATTCACCCCTCCTTCATAAAATTTCGTCCTTGAAATTTCTATGTACTCGTACTTCACAATTTCTTTACATTTATTCCACATATCTTTATTTTCGTCCTTTCTCGTAATTATTGCACATTGAAATTTTCTAATCCACCACATTTCATAATTTCTTTAGTTCACAATTATTACTTTCATTAATGCTCACATTTAGAAAATACTATCACATCCTACCATCCAATCTTCATAAGAGTAGAGAAATTTAAAATTTTTATTTTAGAAACTTTCATACTATGCTGAATGAACACATATCCCGGTTAACAGTATTTCACTCCTAGAGTACCTCATACTGTAACCCACTAAAATAACGAACTTTCATAATAGTCTGAACATGATCCCGGTTTACAGTACTTTGCTCCCCGAGTACCTCATACTGCAAACCCTGACAGTGGATCAGTTTGTCATTAAAGTGATGGATGTTTCACCATACTGTGTCTTTCTATGTCAGGTGACCATTTGATCAACTTGCAATATTCTTAATCTTTTTGTTCATCTCAGCCTTAGAATTCATTCGAAGAAAATTTAATTAGTTATAGCTTTCAAAGAATACGAATTCAATAAATATATTTCAAAATTTGTCTAGCTGAATCAAATAGCTTAGACTTGTATTTCTTCAACGCTTGTCTAGCTAGATCAATTAGCATAGACTTACTTTTAACACTTTATAATCCGCGGAAATTTTTAAAACATTCATCATGTCAAAACTCTCCAAAACGTCTAGCCGAGTCAAATGGCATTGACCAATAGTTTTGACATACCTTCATAAATAAAAATTATTTTTTTGACTTCATGTTACCGCATCATTTTGACAGTCCGTTGAGAATTCCGTCGTTAATAATTCCTACACTATACTTTATGGTGTTGAATCATCTTATGACGAAATAGTACCGCACCGTCTCAAAAACACGTTGAGCATTCCGTCATTCATCACATCTACACCGGGCTAAAAGGTGCATGGATGATTATTTCAAAATACATGTTAATGTTAAAAATATTTTTGTCTAGCTGAAACAAATAGCATAGACACTTTTTAAATCGCTTAAAAATTCATTGGTATTTTTCAAAGCACACTTGTATCAAATCAACTTGAGGCCAAAAATTTCGAAGTCTAGCATAGCTAGAAGAGTGGGAATATCCTAAATTCCCTAACATTCACCTTCTGCTTCTTTACTTAATTATTAAATTTATTGCTAGGACTATTATTACATATCATATCAAAAATTTCTAACTACTCCAACTTTTCTATACCCCCGTATAGTTCATCAAACTTGCCACACATTATGAGTCCAGGAACTTACCACAAGAATATGAGTTTTAAAGCTTGTCCTAGTAATATGCAGTCTAAGAACAATCAAAGACTATCCATATGCTGAGGGGCTCAAAACATATCATACGATTATGAGTCATGGACTTACCATATGCATGAGTTTTAAGAACTCGTGCCTAGATTTAATATTATCTATCTATCAAAACTGCTAGCGCGACTCTAACATTTCAATGATTATCACATAGTAACTGAGTAAACACAAATTCTCCGCCCATACAAAGGATTGTGCAATTCAGTCACCACGTGAGTCTTCAATTGAAATTTCGTACCCAAACTTTCTGTCCCCTTATCATAACATTTATGTCATTCATGCTTTATCATTCTCTGAATTCTTCTTGTACTATTTCATAGTACCATATCTCTTTATAGTATCAAGTTATACCTTTTGGACCATTAATAGGTCTCTCTATTATTTCACAGTTTCATTTGATCCCATCATGATCTCACTTTACAATCTATTTCTTATTTGCTTTCCTTATCTTGCGATCGTATCATAGTACGATCCTCTTACCGCTCCTGATCATATTATTATGATCTCTTTCTATGCTTTATAGATTACCTTATCGTCTTTATTGCTTGAATCAGGTGTCCCCTGATCTTCTTTGAGATTCATCTTTGAATCATTTCAAATATTCTTTTAGATATGTTCTTAATTGAACTTATGAATTTTCTCAATTCGTTACTTTCATTCAAATCTTTCTTAACATCTTCATCTCTTTCTTATACTCTTATAACTTTCATATTTCCTTTACTTTAGTCAATATCTGAGATCTGTATTTCTTAACTTACATCTTCCTATTTCAATCCCCCCATGTTCATCAAACTTATCACGTATTTGGACTCAGGAACTTACCATAATCATATGGTTGAGGAGCTTATCCTAGTCAGGCCTTAGTCGCCCATTCGCTAAAGGGGATCCACCATATAATCATGAGTCACGAGTTTATCATACGCTTGAGTTTTCAGAACACTCAACTAATCGTACTCTTTCTTACTTTAGGTTATAGCCTAAGGTATCATTTTCCTAAGGGTTATAACCTCTAGCTCTGATACCAACTGTAACGACCCCGAAATTCGACCCACTTTATTCCTCAAATTTCATATTTATTATACATTATTTTCCTTACGTCCAAATTTCGATTCGTTAATAAATCTTTAATCTCCTTATTTAACCCATTATTTGACATTACCGTCATCAATTACCAAATTTATTGGTATAATTTTTTTTCTTTTTCTCACTTTCTCAATTCGATCATTGTATTAAACATTTTATCATTTAAAAAATTCATTTCTTGATCCTAGTCCCTGGATCGCAACCTTCACTTTTTCTTTCTGTACCAATATCATAAAACTTAACATTCAAATTTTAATATTGTTCATATCCATAAAAAAAAATTCTTTGCTTCATAATTCATAATTAAACATATAAAAATCTCTATCCTTACCATCACCTTGAACAATCACAGTTCATAATTTAACATTATTCGTCCTATCCGGATCCAACATATATGTACATACAAAATATTAATGTAACCTTAACAAATTATTGAATATAAACATTTTATAATAACTTTCACAACCTTTTAGGAAAACCCGTCTCTATATAATCTAATATTCTTGAAATTCATTTCTTAACCTACAAAAGTTTATATTACGCAAGTAATGAGCACAACGGCTCAGCAAGTTCAACAGTTTATGCGTCACGTAGCACATACCTTAATATGCTCGGTGTGTGTCATACATCATGTGCTTGTGCTTCTACTATAGCAATATATCTCACATCATTGCACAGAGTACACATAATTGTCATATTAGCCACAGATCACATAACACATAATTTATATGTATTTGAACAAGTATTATCATATTATAACAGTCAACATTTAATATTAAAGGACTGAAGAACTTGCCTGACATCCAATTATCTAATTGATAGCTTAAAACCCTTTCTCGATCAACCTATGATCATAAAATAATCAAATAATAATTATTCATCTCTTTATGATATTAATTTACTTAATTAATATCATCTATAATGTAATTAACCCTACCCGTCGATTTATTTTAGGGTACCGGGTCAATAACTAAATAATATGGTTAATTATATTAACCTCGTCCCGTAAAATATTAATATAACTTAATATTAAATACATTCCATACGGACAACCTGACTCATCGGATAAAATGTAGCATATTAGGTTGTCCAAAAATTTTATTTAATCATTTTCTAACTTGTAACCTTATTAGATTAATATTTAAACATTTAAATATTAATTCCCAATATTTAATATTTTTACAAAAATATTAAATTTAATGCCCAAACATCATTTCTATATTTTTAGTATTTTTCTAAATTTTTTTATAATTTTTAAACAATTTTTAAACATTTATTTCAATTAAAAATCACTTCTGAGGGCATTTTGATAATTTCCGCGCCCTTAGGGACATAACCGGAATTTTTCGTAGAGTCCAAAGGCATTTTCGTACTTTTAGCCTTCTTAGGGACACGTTCGGTATTAAAAAAAAAGCTCAGGGGCATATCCGAAAATTCACGTAGCCAAAGGACACGCTGGTCCTTTCCGAAAAAGACCGGGGGCAAAAAGGTAATTTCCTTGTCGAAAACCGCGACCGCGCATTGCGCGGACCTTCCCTTGTCGTTCCAAAACGACGTCGTTCGCAGGCTTGTTCCAGAAACTTCCGCTTGTCTAAACGACGTCATTCGGCCTGGGGATTTTGGTAGCGCGCATTACGCGGACCACCCCAGACGCGGCTCAAAACGACGCCGTTTCGAGTCTGGGCTAGGAAAAAAATGGTTTTCTCGCCATGCACGACAGCCTTTTTATTTCTTCTTCTTCTTCTCGCAACAGTGCACCAACTTTTCAACATTTACCATTTTTTATCCAAACTTTCACAACATAATTATTCTATAAATCATATAATTCATAGATATACCACTAAAAATTATTTAGAATAATTTTCTTAATTAATTACTAATTTTTCTCAAAATTATTTTACCACAAAAATATAACATCAATCAACAAAATTAATGGTTTTACCTTCCTTGAAGCATGTAATCCTTTTTGATGGTACCAAAACTTTTCTTTCCTTCCCGGTGATGGTGTTTTCCGGCAGTCATGGGTGGTGTTATTCGGATGGTAGAAGATGAATAAAGGATATGCTTGTTTGTTTAGCTTTTCTTTGTTTTTCTTTTTCTTTTCTCTTCCTTTTATAATTGCACATTTAACCCTTTTTGAATAACCAAACAATTCCACCACCCATGCAACAATCCGAATAAGCCACACAAAAAAAATCGTGCATAAATAAAGTATTTTATACATTACGTAATTATTTCGTGTAATAAATATTTTATATAATGTATATAAAATATTTATTCTAATTTACCAAAAATCATAACATGATTTATAAATAATATTTATACTCTTTTTGGGTACTTTACATAACAAATTTTGTACGCGCATAATGACATACATGTAATTATATGAGGTAATTTATACCTCCAAAAATCATAAAATAATTCATATAGCTTATAAAAATTATTTTTCATAATTTTTCACTTCGTTATTTGGACAACATGTTACACTAACATGTTCACGTTTCTGAAATATTATCCTTCATAAAAATCATAATAATTTCATTATACATAACCATAATTTTTAATAACTTAAAACATTCATTTTTCTCATTTATTTTCATTTCATTACAATTTTCACTAACTTTCCTTATATAAATTATATAATTTATTATTATATAATTCATATAATTACCTTATCCTTATATAATTTTCATTTTACACACAACACAATTTATAAAATTTCCTTCCATCTTTATTCAATTTAATCTTCTTATATAAATTATATAATTATTCCTATATAATTTATATAATTATTATTTTCCTCATATTTCACTTTAATTTCCTTATATAAATTATATAATTTATTATTATATAATTTATATAATTACTTTTCTTCTTTATTAATTTCCAAACTTCCACCATAATTATAGATTAGTTATATAATAAATATTTCTAATTTTACTAACTTCCTTATTAACTTTTCATAAATTTTCGGATTAATTTAATTATTAATTCCTTAATTTTCATAATTAATAAAATTTATAATTATCACTTGAGCATATACATTTATATATATATAAATGTATATATATACATATCTAATTTCATATATTTAACATTACCACATAACCTCCATTAAATCATAATTTCTGCATTTCCATAACAATTTAATTGTACAATTTATTGTACATTTACCTGAAATTTCTTTTATTCTTAATAAATTGTCTTTAAACAATTTATTTACTTTTCAATTATTTAAATTCAATACCATTTATCATAATCTCTGCACATATTTAATTTACTAATTAAATCTCATCACGTACCTTAAATCATATAAAATAATAATTAATTTAAACAATCATGATAATTTTATCAATTAAATTCTCATTTAATATTATTAAAGAAATCCTGAAAATTCGGATCGTCACAATAAGTACATGCATGTCATTATGCGTGTACAAAATTTGTCAAGAAAAGTACCCAAAAGAGGTATTAATATTAATTATAAATCAAATTATTATTTTTAGTGAATTAAAATAAATATTTTATATATATTATATAAAATATTTATCACACGATATAATTACGAAATGTATTAAAATATAATTTTATTTTTGCATGCTAATCCAAAATTTTTTGGCTAAGTCGGTTGGCGTGGTTAAGGTCGGTGGACTCTTTATTTCCTTCAAAGTGGTTAAGTATTCTTAGTTATAAAAAGAAAAGGAAAGCAATTACAAAGGGAAAAAAGAAATAAAAGAAAAGAAAAGAAAAGAAAAAGTAAAACACACACACACTCTCCATTCTTCGACCACCATGACCACCCGAAACCACTACTGTAATATCCCGGATATTTAAAAGAATTAGAAATAAAATATTTAATATTTAATATTTAATAAAGGTTGGAGTTTGATAACCTAGTAGTGATAGATAAATAGAGGTCCAAATTAAATTTAACGGACTAACTTAGATATCGTGATATCAAAATTTTTGATAAGTTAGCAAGTAAAGTGATAATTCAATAAACTTGACAACAGCAAGTCTAATTAAATTAAGAGAATTAATTAGTGGAGTTATGTAATTATGTGACGTGGTTGCGTGTAAATTAAATATGTATTTATATGAATATATATATGCGTGCATATTTAGTAACATAATTTAATGGTTAATTAAATTGTGATAAACAGATAGATTAATATTAAATTAATCCGAATTGAATTAAAAGGTTTATTGTTGAATTAATTTATTCATTAATCAACAATTATGCAAATTGTTGATAAATTATTTGTGAGGAATAATTATGTAAATTATATAATTATAAAATATATAAAGTAGTGGAATTAATTAAGGGAGATTAGTAATGGTATATATGTACAACATTTAATTTCATATATATGTACATATATATAAAGGGATTAAATTAATTAAGTAATTTTAAATTGTAATTTAATATATTAAATGAATATATTCTATAATTAAATAAATCATTGTAAATGATTTATGAGAGTGAGAAATTTAATTATACAATTATTTGTGTAATATTAATTAAATAATTAAATAAATTATTTAAATAAGAAATTGAGAAAATATATTATTATTTCAATATATTTTCGGGCAAATGGAATTATTTCCATAATTGATGATAAATGAATTATTTAATGTAAATATATTAAATAATTTAATTTATGGCCTAAATAATATATATTAAATTATATATTGTATTTATTTTAATTTCATAATTTATTGTGAAATTGTTTTCAAGGTAAGGTAATGTCTATAAATAATATATATAGATTATATATATTATTATTAGCGAACACACTCTAAAGTTTTAATATCAAAATAATTGACAAGTTGTCATTAATTAAATATTCAATTAAATTGAATATAATGAGCGAATTAAATTTTATAAATTAATTAATATGATAATTAATTAATGTAAATAATGTAAAATATTATTAATAATATTATTAGTCCATTTAGTAATTTAATACTTATGGGTTAGAATATTTAATTATTTATTCAATCTAATTATTTATTTAATCATGGATTGAATAATTAATGTGTAAATTATTAAATTAACCCAACATGGGTCAATTAGTAGCCCAAGTGGAGAATAATAAAATTTGACAATTTAGTAGCCCAAACAATTTAATAGAAGCCCAATTGATATTTTAAATTAAAGCCCAATGATTGGCCCACTTGGAAAATACTTAATTTAACTAATTATTAATTTAAAAAGTGACTTGTGACCATGATTTTGGGACAAAGAAGGAACCCATCAGCCGTATGGTGTAGGAGAGAGAGAATGAATTGATTGTTATTTATTTTATTTTTCCTTTATTTAATTAAGGTTGCTTGTATGGTTTTTTTTTAGTCCATGAACCATACCTCTTTTCACCCACTTAGTCATTGGCTTAAATCTCTTGCACAAGTCTCCAACTACTCTCATGATGGTAATTTTAATAGATATAGATTTTATATCTATCTAAATTGTAAGTATACTTACAATTTAGGAGTTTTGTTATTCATTTTCTATCTTTCATCTTCTAAGTCTTGAGAGCAAAATATTGAGAGGATAAATATTTGAGAGAGATTTTGGGTGGAGCTTCAAGGAAGAAGAAGAAAGCATAAGTTAGTTCATGCCATTCACAACCTATTTTGGAAGAAAAATAAAAATATCCATGGAAACAAGGTAATGGTTATTTTAAATGTAGTTTATTTTTAAATTAAATAAACCAACATGTGAGTATAAATATGTTAATGTAGTTAATAATACGTAGTAGTAATATTTATGTCATACTTGAGTTTAATATGCTTGGTTTGTATTTTGGTATAATTTATATGCTAAAAACATGTGTTTGGTGGTGTTAAATCAAGTCTCAAAATAATGTCCAAAAATAATTTTTATAGAATTTAGATTTAATGTTATAATATTATAGAACATTAAATTATGAGAAAAACAAAGTTTGAATCACTCAAAATGGAGTTATACACAAAAAGTTATGATTTGTGGTAGTTTATGTGATGTAAAAATTTTTATAAAATTTTTTAATATTAAATCATGAAAAATTTTATTTTCATGTTATAAATTGATATTAAGTGTTTGGTAATTTTTTTGGATTTTTATTGAGGAGTTAAAGCTTACTTGAAGGTATAATTTTTATTAAAGTGGTGTATTAAAGTTACTGTTCACAATCTGCTTGGAAGAAGAAAAAACCACTGGCCGCGCAATGCGCGAGTTACTGTTTACTCGCCAGACCGTGGTACAATACGACGTCGTTTTGGGCGAATAAAAATTTCATCCGCGCGTTATGCGCGGAAGCCAGCTACGCTGCCCTTAAAACGACACCGTTTTGGGAATATAGTTTTGTCGGCGCGCGCAATGCGCGGGAATAAATTTTTGCCTGAAATTACCATACTGCCCCTCCGTTCGTTTTTCTGCGTAATTACGAAATTGCCATCGGTCCGGTTTTTCAGTTTATTTACGATTTTGCCATTCTGGATAATTTAAATTAATTTAAATGTTTAAAAATTAATTTAAAATTATAACAAAAATATTAATAATACAAAAATGATATTTAGGTATTGAATATTATATTTTCCAAATATAATAAGTATTTAGGATTAATATTTAAATGTTGTAAATATTAATCTAGTTAGTTTAATATTATATTTTTCAAATATAATAAGTATTTAGGATTAATATTTAAATGTTGTAAATATTAATCTAGTTAGTGTAATATTATATTTTTTTTAAATATAATAAGTATTTAGGATTAATATTTAAATATTGTAAATATTAATCTAGTTAGTTTAATATTATATCTTCTGAATTTATGATTAAATTAATTATTATTTAATTAATATTAAATAATAAACAAGGATGATAAATTAATTAATTATTATTTAATTACTATTAAATAATAATTAAAGACAACTAAGATTGATTATTTAATTATTTATTATTTGATTAACTTTAAATAATAAATAAATTCAGTTAGTTATTATTTATTATTAAATAATAACTAATGATATTTGAGTATTTACTATATAATTTTATTATTTATTATTTAATTAACTTTAAATAATAAATGAATCTAGTTAATTATTTATTATTTATTATTAAATAATAACTAAAGATATTTGATTATTTTTAATATAATATAATCATTTATTATTTGATTAATTTTAAATAATAAATAAATCTAGTAAGTTATTATTTATTATTAAATAATAACTAAACGTAGTTAATTACTTACTATTTAATTAATGATAAATAGTAATTAAATGAAATTAGATTTAATGAAATAAAGAAAATGTCTTTTAACTCTTTTGTTTAAACAATTATAATAAATTGTTTAATAGTTTAATAAGTGTTTAACACTTGAGAAAATTATTTTCTGACTTATTAAATTATTAACCTAATATGATTGAGGGTCTATAAGGTTAATAATATTGTTTTGGCTGATGTATATCATGTGTTAGTACTTATATGGTAGATAAGTTCCTTAGTAAGCGTATAGTTGTGCAAATACGCCGTACTAATTATTAGACCAACTTTATTAATGTTAGGTCTTTCAAAGCCAGTTAGTTAAAGCTAGACATTAATTGTAGCTGAGCAGACAGGCAAGTTTCCTAAACCCTACTCAATTTATATTCGAGCAGGATACATTATTTTATTGTTCAAGTTCCTAACTCAAACTCAAGTTGTTACGTTTCAAGCATGCTATGGTTTAATTCTGTATAATTATTCCACCTCTTTAAATTGTTGATTCACACATAGTGTTTGTTGCATGTGTTCATCAGGTATGAAAGGCTGATCACCTTCATTACCATAAGGTTCAGTTAAATTTGTTCATGGTCATTATTGACACTCAATATTAATTAATTTAGTCATTCAATTATTGAAATTATGACTCGTACTTTTTCACAATTATTATATTGTTGAAAATTCAAAAGCTTATTCTTTCTTTCAATCATGATATATCGTTATCGTATTTAAACTTGCTGAGCAAAGTCGTTGCTCACTCTTGCTATATCATGATAACAAATTTCAGAATAATACGAATGTCCAAGGAGAGACGGAGACAGAAGCAACAGACAAGATTATAGTGTTATGCATTATAACTAAATTGTTATATGATGTAAGTAATTTTGTAAACCTTTTTATGAATCTAAAGGTATATATGTAAGTTAAGGTTAGAAACTTTGGGAAATGTTGTAGAATAAACAATTTATGTTTATATATTCCGCATTAGTTATAGAACGTGTATGAAGATGATGTATCGTGACGTACCAAGTCTAGGGTTCAAGGAACCCGGATTTGGGGTCGTTACAACTACCACTCACCACCGACCACTATGACTGCCAAGAGATGAGGAACAAACTTCAAGGAGGTTTTCTTTGGCTTGAGGAAGGTTGTACGAGGAGCAATATAAAAATGGTATTTATTATTTAATGCCACAATCCAGGCAAGTTGGTCAGTCCTTTAATGTTAAATGTATGTTAGATGTGGTCTGTTATGATATGGTAATACTTGCTCAAATGCATATAAATTATGTGTTATGTGATCCGTGGATAATATGACAATTATGTGTACTTTGTGCAATGATGTGAGATATATTGCTATAGTAGAAGCACAACACATGATGTATGACACACACCAAGCATGTTAAGGTATGTGCTACATGAAGCATGAAATATGTTAACTGTTGAACTTGCTGAGCCGTTGTGCTCATTCCTTGCATAAAATAAACTTTTGCAGGTAAAGAAACAAAGTTCTGGAATAACGGATTTTGTTAGAGGGGTTAATCTGGAAGGTTGTAAATGTAATTGCCATGTTTTCAATACCATATTTCAATGTGGTTCAATGTGATAAATTTACATCGATGGATTGTATGTACATATAAATTGGATCCAGATAGGACTGATAGCGTTAAATTATGAACTGTGATAGTTCAATATAATGGTTACGATAGAGACTATTATATGTCTAATTATGAATTACGAAATAAAAATACTATATGGATATAAATGACATTAAATTATGAATGTTGAGCTTTATGACACTGGTAATAGAAAGAAAAAATAAAGGTTGCGATCCTGAGACTATGATCAAGATGTAAGGATTTTAAATATTCAAATATTTTAACACAATGATTGAATTGAGAAATATATATATATATATACCGAAAAATTGGTACTTGAGGATTTTGAAAGCAATTAATGGATCAATTAAGGTGATTAAAGATTTATTAACGGACCAAAATTTGGACGTTAAGAAAATAATGAATAATAAACATGAAATTAAGGTAATAAGGTTGGTCGAATTTCGGGGTCGTTACAGACGTTTTGGGATGACAAATTTAAATAAGAAGAGTGTGAAATATTGGTGTGATGTCGCAAGCACCCAAAAATAAAATCTTACTTTGGAAAAATAGTAATGTAGTAGTGTAAGCAAGAGTCGATCCCACAGAGAATGATTATTTAATTTTATGTTTTCGCAAATAAAAATTAGGGGGTTTTTGAATTAAAGAAATAATTAAAATAAAACTAATTAAAATAAATATGCAAGAAATAAATAAAAATAAAAAGCATTGGTTTAAGTCAAAATCCACCATCAAGAATTTACAACTGATCACTGATGCAAAAATAAATCAATTAATATTTTGAAGATTCACCGTAGAAAGAACTACTCGCAGGTGGAATAATTTTTCTCATCTCTCCTTAATTTTAGATAAGTAGAGCTACTTGGTCTAAATACCCTTACTAATAAACAACCTCCGGCACTTGCTAAAGATTTAATTTAATAGCAGCATAAAGAATTAGAGAGATCGTTGAACTAAACAACACAAGCCACTTGTTTGCATTTAATTTAGATGAACATTCTTTCTAAGATAAAATAATCTTTTGATCTGCAAAATAATTATTAAACTTAGTTGCTTCACAAATAGCAGTAGATTAATATGAATAATAGACTAGTAGTACTCCTGGCAATTAAACAAATCAATCGTAAAATTAAGCACAGAAAAATATTCAATAATCAAAATATAAATTGAACAATTAAAATAAATTAGATCTCACAGTGTATAAATCTTGATAGCTTCAATCACTTAAACCAAGAAAAATAAATTAACTACTCATAAATATAAAGAACACTAAAGAATAGAAGAGATAATTTTTATTCTAATGAGAGTTGTCTATTACAATGTGTCTCAAGCCCTCTATTTATAGGCTCCATAAACCTCTTAACTTGTCCAAACCCTAATAGGATTTACAATTAAAAATAAAAAAAAAATAAAATAATTATTATCCTAACCCTAATTGGAATTAAAATCCAATTTGGAATCAAAAAGGAGAAAAATTCGCGAAATAATCTGATTTGGGAGAATTAACGCGCCAAACAAACGCGTACTTCGCTACAGTAACCGTCCGCGTCATCCGTCCGCGCGCATTGCGCGGTCCTTCGCTCAAAACGACGTCGTATTGCTCCGTTTCTTGCCACTGCTCCGCCCACCGCGCGCATTGCGCGAAGGTGCTGATGAAACGACATCGTTTAGTTGCTCAATAATCCATCCGCGCGCATTGCGCGGACGCGACTTCCGTTAATTACATAATTGTCACCGGTCTTTGCTGTTTTGACAGTTTTGTCCCTCAAACTTTGCTGAAATTACAAAAATGCCATTAGACTTTTATTTCCCTATAAAATCAAATATAAAATAAATATAAATAATATAAAAATACTAAAAATCCTGAAAACACATAATAATAAATAAAACACCTAAAACACTAAAAATAAATATAAAAATACTATAAAATTACCTAAATTAACTAAAACCCTATAAAACCTATTAAAACCAAAATGAGCTAAGTAATTAAACATTTAAGTATGCAATAAATATAAAAATTAAGTATTAGGGAATAAAAATAGCATATAATTTAGCCCTATCAAATATGTATGTTGGGGGACGTGCGAAGAATGTTTTGAAGAATTGAAGAAGGGGTTGAGTACGACATCATTGTTATCTCTATTAGATAATGCTAGTGGGTTTACAGTTGATAGTGATGCCTCACATTGAGGGTTAAGTGGTGAACTGGTGCAGTATGGAAAAGTGGTCGTGTATGCATTACGATAGTTAAAAGATTTTGGAAAAGAACTATTCTGCAGATAATCAGGAGTTAGTAATGGTAGTATTCACTTTAGAAAAGTGGAAACACTAGATACATGCGGAGAAATATGAAATTTTCACAGACCATTAGAGTTTAAAGTATATATTTACTAAGAAGGGAATGAATACGAGACATAGGAGGTGGCAAGAATTGTTAAAGGATTATGATTTATGATATTTTATCATTTGGGTAAAAGCCAACGTCGTTGTAGATGCCTTAAGCAGAAAGAATCGAGAGAAGTTGTCAATGTTGACAATTCAGGATGAATTGATGAGGAAAATGGGGACATTAGGGATAAAGGTGAAGTACCCAAATGATTTAGAGAAGAATTTATGTATAACGGAAGCTCGTCCAATCTTACTGGACAAAATGAGAGAATGGTAAAAAAAACAGTGGTTAACTGATAGGTATCACTGTGAGGTGTCATCCGTAATGTCTGATGTGAGTCACATGCTGGTATCAAGAATTAGAAGTTGTCACAAGAATAAGAAATAGATGAAATTATAAGTTATTATGGAGAGCTTATGTAAGAATTTAGTATACTGGTTAAGTTTGTTATAGAAATGGATGACGAATGTACGAATGGTTAAATGTGATGAATATTTTAAGGAAATAAAATAACGAATTGAGTATATTGGTAATAAATTTTGTAACGATCCCGAAATTCGACCAACCTTATTACCTTAAATTTCATGTTTATTAAACATTATTTCCTTAACGTCCAAATTTTGGTTCGTTAATAAATCTTTACTCACCTTATTTAATCCATTTATTGACATTAAAGTCATCAATTACCAAATTTTCGGTATAATTTAAAAAAAAAAAATTCCTCGATCATTGTATTAAAGTATTTGGATATTTAAGAACTTAATATCCCGATCCTAGTCCCTGGATCGCAACCTTCACTTTTTCTTTCTATTACCAGTATCATAAAGCTCAACATTCACGATTTAATATTATTCATATCCATATACATTTTCTTTGTTTCATAATTTATAATTAGACATATAATAGTCTCTTTCATAACAATCATCTTGAACAATCATGGTTCACAATTTAACTTTATTCTTTCTATTCGGATCCAACATATATGTACATACGAAATATCAATATAAACTTAGTAATTGTATCCATGTTGAATTATGCTAATAAAAATATAATCATAACATTCACAACCTTCTGTGGTAATCCTTCTCTACATAATATGATATTCTTGAAATTCATTTCTTAACCTGCAAAAGTTTATATTATGCAAGTAATGAGCACAACGGCTCAGCAAGTTCAACAGTTTACACTTTTCATGCTTCACGTAGCACATAGCTTAACATGCTCTATGTGTGTCATATATCACGTGTTGTGCTTTTACTCGGGCATTATATCTCAAATATATTCATATTATTTCCTAAAGTACACATTGTTGTCACATTATCCACATATCACATAACACATAATTTATATGCATTTAGAACAATGATTAACATATAATAACAGACAACCATTTAACATAAAAGTACTGAAAAACTTGTCTGGATTGTGGAATTAATTAATACCCCTTCTATAATGCTTCTCATACAACCTATGATCATACAATAACCAATTAATAATTATTTATCCTCTTATGATATTAATTTAATTAATTAATATCATATATAGTGTAATTAACCCTACTCAACGATTTATTTTAAGGTACCGGGTCAATTATTAAATAATATGATTAATTATATTAACCTCATTCCTCAATATATTAATTTAACTTAATATCAAACACCTTCAATGCGGACAACCTGGTTCATCGGATAAAATTTAGCATATTTGGTTGTTCGAATTTTCATTTTAATCATTTTCCAAATGTTAACCTACTAGATTAACATTTAAAATATTTAAATACTAATCCCCAATATTTAATATTTTTACAAAAAAATTAAATTAAATGCCCAAATATCATTTTTATATTTTTAGTATTTTTTTATAATTTTTAAACATTATTTAATTAAAAACTATTTTTGGGGGCATTTTCGTAATTTTTGCAACTATAAGGACAAAATCGGAATTTCCCGAAAAATCCAGGGGCACGCCAGTCATTTGGCAAGGCTAGGGACACGTTTTGAATTTCCTTAAAAAGTCAGAGGCACGTTGGTAATTAACTAGCGGTGCGACCACCGCACATTGCGCGCGGCACTTTACTGTAAACGCCAAACGGCGTCGTTTCCCCTGCCGATTTTTGGTCTCCGCGCATTGCGCGGTTCCCCCCTTCCGTGACCCAAAATGACATCGTTTTGGCCCCGACTTTCGCAAGAAATGGCTGCCGCGCAATGCGCGGACAACCCATAATTTATTTTTTCTTTTCTTCGCAAACAGTAGCCAACCCAAGCCAAAATAATACCATTATGATCAAATTTTTTCAACATCATTACACTAAACATGTTCACGTTTCTAAAATATTATACTTCATAAAATTTAAAACAATTTCATTATACATAAACATAATTTTTAATAAATTAAAATATTCATTCTCCTCATTTATTTTTTTATTTCTTTACTATTTACTTTAACTTTCCTTATATAAATTATATAATTTATTATTATATAATTTATATAATTATTTTCTCCTTATTAATAATGTCCATTTTACACAAAGTACCATTTATAAAAAATTTCTTCCATCTTTATTCAATTTAATCACCTTATATAAATTATATAATTATTCTTATATAATTATTATTTTCTTCATACCTTACATTAATTTCCTTATATAAATTATATAATTTATTATTATATAATTTATATAATTACATTTCTTCTCAATTAATTTCTAAACTTCCTTCATAATTATTGATTAAATCTAAAATCAATATTTACAACTTTACTAACTCCCTCATTAACTTTTCATTTAAATTTGGATTAATTTAATTATTAATCACTTTATATCCATAATTAATAAAATTTATAATTACAACAATTAAACATGCACATATATATACAAATATATCTATATACATATCTATTTCATATTCCTCACATTTCCACATAACACCATTTAATCATAATTTCTGCACTTCCACAACAATTTAATTGTACAATTTATTGTACTTTTACATGAAATTTCTCTTATTCTTAATAAATTGTTTTAAAACAATTTATTTACTTTTTAATTAATTTAAATCAACATCAATTATCACCATCTCTTTACAGATTTAGTTTATCAATTAAATCCCTTCACATACCTTAAATCACATAAAATATCACAAAAAATTTAAACAACCTTAATAATTCCATTAATTAAATTCTCATTTAATATTATTAAAGGAATCCTGAAAATTCGGATCCTCACAAATTTTACCAGATGACGATGGATATAAAGTGTATATAAATACATTGCATAAATGTTAGAATATGTTTTGATATAACATGAGGAAGTAAAATGGTCATGGGAACATTTCAGCCAAGGTAAGAAGTATTTGGTAAGAATTAGAAAAGAAATATGTTATATACAGAGATGGTAGTTAGGCTAAGTTAAAGACTGTGAAGATATAGTTTAGGGTATTTATGGAAAATTGGTAGAAAAGTAAAGAAATAGTATTGGTGTTAAAGACTCCAAAGAAGTTAAGAAGAAATGATAGGAATCAGATTTTAACTTGATATATTTAAGTGATTCGATAGAAAACTCGTCTATAATAGAATTTAGACTATTATTTAGTGTGTGAAGTTAAATAATGTTATAAATGTGAAAGAGTAAGAAATGAAAAGTGAAGAAAGGTAATGTGAGGTACAATAAACAGGAAGTCTTATGACTAGAGGTGAGATTGTTAAAGCATGAAGCTTTGAAAAGTTAGGATTATCCGCATATATATATATATATATATATATATATATATATAGGAAAATTTTCAAAAGCGAACTTTAAAAAGCGAACTAAAGACGAATCGTCGTCTTTGGTATCTATGGTGACGATTCAACCCGTCGTCATAGAGTGCATGGCTATGGCGACGGGTCGAACCGTCGCCATAGATACCAAAGACGACGGTTCGTCTTTGGTTCGCTTTTTAAGGTTCGCTGGAGAAGGGGACTGTATATATATATATATATATATATATATATATATATATATATATATATATATTTGTGTGTGTGTGTGTGTGTGTGTGTGTGTGTGTTTATGGACAAAAAGAGAAAATGGAATAACGATTAAAATAATGAGGAAGGTCAGTTATAATTATAAGTAAGGCGGACATATTATGTCCAATTGATGGGGGTAACAGGATAGAGAATGCATTGTCTGTGAAGTGACAGATAACTAAATGAAGAATTGTGCAGGAGTAAAAATAGTAAGTTATAGATTTCAGGGTTCAAAGTACCAAGTAAAGTGGCAGAGGAGGATTTTTTTATTTAGACAATAGGAGATACAATAGTATTTAAAAATGTGTAATACCTGAGTATAAGCAGGTGATCAAGAGACAATGCAAGTCGAGTGAGACCTGGGCTATGGGGTGATTTCCTTTCCACTAAATGGATAGGAAAGAGTAAATGAAAAGGGAAGATATGTAAGACTATTTGTTAAGGTAATACGAAGAGATTATTCTATGAAGAAAATTTCGTAATAGTTAAAGGATAAACTGAATTAGAGTGTTTGGTGTAGTGATTCCGGAGAGGGAATCCTTATAAGGGAAAAAAATGATATTCCAAACTATTCTAATAAGATAATAAAAATTCAATATAAATTGAATGATATAATTTATTTTTTTGCAAACTAGTGATTTTATTTTCTTGAAATAGAAAACATGAAGAATATATGAAACTTTAATAAACAAAACAAAGCTAATTAATTTAAATTAGTTTGGACTAAATGAGGAACAAAAAGGAAAGCCAAGAGAAATGATTAAAATTAAGTTGATTACAAGATAAATTAATTAAAGCTCAAATTAAAAAGCTTTGGTGAAAGCCTTATAATGCCCCCAAATCCAAGTACTCACTACTCCAAATTTGGTGCACTTTGATCCACATATTTCATACTGTCTATCAATATTGTATCAATTTAACTAACATATACCTCGTCCCTGAATCGCCCCCTTAGTCGTTACATCATTCTACTGATATCAACATATACTCATATTTAATCCAATTCATGAATACCCTTACAAACTTTTATGATCTTCCATTCTAGTCCTAACATTTCTTTTTATCTATAACATGTTAAAGAATAGCAAGAGTGAGCATCAAATATACTCATCAAGTATAGATAACTCAATAAACAATTCATTTTAAACAAAAGGATGATTATCCAAGAGCTTCATCGACTCGATCAATAAAAATTCATGAATCCGCATGAATGAATAAGTATAATAGAATTATCATAGAACTTCAACAACTTTGCTCATTAGAACAACAACATGAATAAAAAGAAATAAAAGAAATCTTTTAATTTCAATCATTTTTCGAAATCATACTAAGCGGTTATAAAGACCTTGAACTTATACCACATTCAACAGTTAACAACCGTGAACGATCCAATAAACCATGTTATATATAACAATCCACCCATTTATGTACAATAATCATTTTCACCATGTTATGCATAATAATCCTTATACACTTAAAGCGTCTAGTCGGATTCTCGACATTCTAATTCCCTTTATCAGGGTTGTTCAAACTCAGTCTTAACTTCGGAATTCTCACCAAATCAATTTGGATTGGACTTGATTACTTATCAAAAGTAATATTAACAACTTATTTTATCACATCGATTTTGTCTAGCCGAACAATTGGCATAGACTGGTAATAAGTCATATACCACGTGATAATTAAAGAACAATTATAGTTCACCAAAGAACGATTCATAATAGCACATGAGTGCATAAACATACAACTCAAGGAATCTTAAGTAACTTAAACAATTTAGAAGGCTAGCATAATATAGAGAACTCACGTCATTTAAGAACTCATAACAATTGAGGAACTTGCTCAAAATAGGAATTTACGTAATTTACGAAATTTGCATAGAATAATAAACTTCCATAAGTTAGAGAACTTGCAATAAAATAAAGGACTTGCAAGAATAGAGGAACTTGTCATGGGTAAAGGAACTTCCACACAACGCTAAACAATTTAGCTTAAAATGAAGGAATTTGTACAATTTGCAAAAATTGTCTATGAATTAAGAAACTTGCTCAAAGTTTAATAAATTTGAACATTAACTCAGTAAAATATAAAACTGAGCTTAGCTGAACAAATGGCATAAACTCTTTTTACAGACGGTCCAAGAAATACTATAAAAATAATTTCTAAAGTACCATGAGACCAATTTTCGATTGCTTTATAATACTAGAAGTTGCACGAAATAATGAACTTGCACGAATTAGAGAACTTGTGAAATAGGATCATGCAATAAAATAAATTTCAAGGATTTGCATAGAGGTTTAAAAATAATTTTGAAAAATTTCAAAGAACTAACACAGTTAAGGAACTTGCCTCGGTCCGTAGTTCATTACCCACATCATTCACATATGTCTTTCTTGCGTACTCAATTTTGAGTCATCTACAATATTATAGAATGTATTCCATCACCAAATTAATTTTCTTATAATAGCATTAACTTTTATTAATTTACTTCCCGTAATTAAATTTTAGAATCTTTGTTAATTTCTCTATCATTTGGAATATAATCCAAAAATTCCCAATATTTTTCTCACGTCAAAATATAATATTATATATCATCATACGTCACAATATATCAATTCTCAAAGTTTCATTTTAAAATGAATTATAAAACTTGATCTAACTTATTTTAATCGTTAATAAATGCGGCTTTTCGTTTAATTATAACTCATTCGTTACTTATCCGTTTTCATTCATTTTTACAACAAATTAAAGCTTATACATATTTTAATCTCATCTAGGCCTAGACTTCAACCACTTCTCCGATCGGAACATATTTCATATTTTCCAAACAAGGGCAGATTGTTATAAAATCTGGTCAATTTTACTAGAAAAATCATAACAATTCATATATTCAGTGAAATTCGATGAAACCAGTGGGGCTATTTTCCTAACTTCTAGGAATACAACTTTGCTTTTAGTAGCATATACAGATTCCATACACATATCTCTACACAAGCCTCACAAAGACCAGACAGAAAATCATAACAATTAATTTACAAGGTATTTTTGGGTGATTATCATGTCCACGTGTAGCTAACTTCAGTATCTAAAACTTTGATTTACATTTTATCCCCAAAATCTACTCCCATAAAAACAGAAAAATCATGCAAGAAGTCCCTCAAAAACTGTCTGCTAGTTTTTCTAGCAGCCTGTCCTCGCTTATTTCCTAAAATTTTTATGAACAATCTATATAGAATTTTGAGTCAGTTCTTTTCCCTACATGTAACTGACATTCCAAGCTATTTTCAGACATAGGGAACTTATTCCAACTCTTATGCACCAGGAGATATTGAATTTTGAAAAACAGAGTAGTAATTAATAATTCCAAACTTTTCTGATTTTTATTCTTCATTTGATTTCTTGTTTTATTCGTTTGATTTATGTTTCTATATATTTAATCCATCACATACAAGCTTATACATGTCTTCTTTGTGTAAAATACATAAACTTAAATTCTATACAAGATTACAAAAAAAATAACTAAGGTTTAGGTATATATCTCTTTGTTGATTCTTTTTCTTCCATGTTCCTTTTTCTTTTCCTCTTCTTTTCTTCTCTCCATGGCCAAGCTCTAGCTCTCTTTCTCTCTCGCTTCTCCCATGTATTGTCGTATGTGTATATATGAAGAAGGCTTAGCTTGCTCATTATTTCTTCATTTTATTAAGCTTATTGAATAAATTTTAAGATCCAAAATATCTTGGCCAAATTGTCAAAATTACCCTACACATCCTTATCTCATGTGCTAATTCCAGTAGTTTCTAGCAGCTTCTACGCCTTGTGGGTCCCTCGTTTAATTGCCTCATTTTGCGTGCGTAATTTTATCTTTGACTTTTTGACCCGAAAGCTCAAATTTTTATGTTTACAGTTGTTTCCTACTAATCTCGACATGATGATGATATCCATTTCTTTAAATTCTTCTCTGAACTCCAAGTTTAACTTTTTACCCGTAAAAGTCAACCATTTACTTTGACCAAAAAGTCTACCCGAACCCATATTGTATTTACAGTCCTTACTAGTTTTGATGTTCTAGACTCAACAATGCAATCCATTTCCCAAAATTCCTTTTTGAACTTAAATTTGACTTTTTAATTGTATAATATCCTAATTTATTATTTTTATTTCTTCATTCTAGGATATTACAAGCCTTGTGTGACAATTTAAGGGGCCAAATCAATTAGGGAGTTAAGTCTCATGGCAAGCCTAAACAAATAAGCATGTAAGCTAATTGCAAGCCCAAGTTGATGATAGGTATAAGAGTCTAAAAGAGGGAATAAAAGAAGCCCAAGTTCATGATAATTTGGAAAGTTCAAGAGAGGAATGTTAAGTAGCCCATAATATTAACCAATCAAGCTACTAGTTAAGCTTTGTGTGGCAATGTGTTATGACCCAACCCAAATTGTAATTCAAGTTATAATGCAAGACATTAGAAGCCCAATGGTGGTCCAATTGTTAGTCATATTGGTGACCTAAGCCATGACCTAGCAAGTGATGCAATAAAAGAAGAAAAAAAAGGCGGGAGGATCGACTAAGTGGGGCCCAAGGGGTGGAGTGTGAGCAACTGACTACTTCTGTAACGACCCCAAAATTCGACAAAACTTATTACCTTAAATTTCATAATTATTATACATTATTTTCCTAACGTCCAAATTTCGGTCCGTTAATAAATCTTTAATCACCTTAATTAATCCATTCATTGACTTTACAATCATCAATTTCTGAATTTTTCGGTATAATTTTTTTTTTCCAATCATTTTATGAAAATATTTTTGGCATTTAAAAACTTTGCATCTCGATCCTAGTCCCTGGATCGCAACCTTTACTTTTTCTTTTCTTTTCATGATAAGTATTATTGAATACTCAAGCTACATGACTAAATCTTATTTATCCGATCAGAATCTGACTTATATATATCTCATGAATTATAAATACTCATTCCACTAATTTAATCATATCCAGTTTCTATATACAAACAAATTCCATACATCAATTACAAATGCAACTTTCCTTGACGTCACACATAATCTCTAGTCATGATTTAATACTTATGAAGTTTCATTTTTACCTGCAAAATTTATATTATGCAAGGAATGAGCACAACGGCTCAGCAAGTTCAACAGTTTACACCTTTCATGCTTCACGTAGCACATAATATGCTCTGTGTGTGTCATACATCATGTGTTGTGTTTCTACTTAAGCAATATATTTCATGTGCATCATATCTAACTCATATTAACAATTTCCTTTAGAAGACATTGAACTATTTGACATATAGTCACATAATTGCACCGAAGGCACATCTAGATCACCTCAACCACATATCACATAACACATAATTTCTATACACATTTGAACAAAGTAAGCATATAACATCATATGACAATTAATATCAAGTACTGAAAAACTTGCATCGGTGTCCGATTATTAAATTAATGGCTAATAATACTTTTTTAGATGACCTATAGTAAATCAATTAAATAATAATTGATTAGCACTCTAATATATTAATTTAATTAATATAAAACACATTTAATGCGGACAACCCGGCTCGTCGGATAAAATTTAGCGTATTCGGTTGTCCGGATTTTTATTTAAAAATTTTCTCAATTTTAAACTTACTAGATTAATATTTAAAATATTTAAATATTAATCTCAAATATTAATATTTTTGAAAAAATATTAAATTTAATGCCCAAATATCATTTCAATATTTTTAGTATTTTTTTTTTTAATTTTTAAACATTTATTTTAATTAAAAATAATTTCTGATGGCATTTTCGTAATTTTTGCAACTTCAGGGACACGCTCGGCATTTCCTTAAAAGTTCAGGGTCACACTGGTCATTAACCAGCTGTGCACCCGCGCCTTGTGCGCAGCCTCCTCCTTCGCCAACTAAACGAATTCGTTTGGCCCCTGCATCCGAAAAATTGGTCGCCGCGCATGGCGCGACCCTAACCCTTATCCCAAAACGACGTCGTTTAATCCCGGCTTCCGAAAAAAAGATGGCCACCGCGCAATGCGTGGACGACCCTTTTTTCTTTCTTCTTTCTTTTTCGTTAACAGTAAGCCAACCCAATCATTTACACCATTTTTGTTCATCAATTTCACAAAATTATAATCCAAACATACACATCCCAAAATTATATAGAATAATTTTCTTAATTATTTACCAATTTCTCACAAAATTATTTTATCACCAATAATATCAAAATAACTTAAATAAAGTAATTTTATATCTTCTAAAAGCTTGAATTTCTTCCTTTGAAGCTTGTTATTCCCCCTTGATGGCACCAAAATTGTTCCTCTTAGTGGTGATAGTAGCTACGGGTGGTGGTAATGGTGGAGGGAAGAAGAATGAAAAGATGAGATGGTTATGTTGGTATTCTAGTGATAATTTTTTATTTTTTTTATTGTTATCTTAATCTCCCATTTAAAGCTTTAACTGTAAATTATTTTTAAAACTCCAAGTCCATCGCCTCTCTCTCTCTCAATTCAGATTAGCAAAATACATGCATGAATAAATATTTTAATACATTACGTAGTTATTTCGTGTAATAAATATTTTACATAATGTATGTAAAATATTTATTTTAATTCTCTAAAATTCATAACATGATTTATAAATAATATTTATACCCTTTTCAGGTATTTTACTTGACAATTTTTTGTACACGCATATTGACATGCATGTAATTATATGAGGTAATTTATACTTCCAAAATTAATAAAATAACACATACAACTTATAAAAATTAATTTTCATACTTTTTCACTTCGTTACATGGACAACATGTTTAATTAACATGTTTACGTTTCTAAAATATTATGTCCGATAAAATTATAACAATTCCATCATACAATAAACATAATTTAATAAATTAAAAAATTCATTCTCCTCATTTATTTTTCATTTCTTTACTATTTGACACATTTTATATATAAATCATATAATAAAATATTGCACCATTTGTACAATTAAATTTCCTTTCTTAATTAATGTACTCTCCTTATATAAATTATATAATCATTTTTATATAATTTATATAATTATTATTTTCTTACTATTTACTTTAACTTTCTTATATAAATTATATAATTTATTATTATATAATTTATATAATTACATTCTCCTTTTAAATAATTTCCAAAATTTCTCCATAATTATCGATTAATTATATAATCAATAATTACACCTTTATTAACTCTCATTATTTTCTATTTTCTTCATTACTCATTACATTTTATGTAAACTATACAATAATATATTGTACAATTTATATAATTTTTCTTCCATCCTCAATTAATTGAATCCTCTTATATAAATTATATAATTATTCTTATATAATTATTATTTCATTACTATTTTACTTAAATTTCCTTATATAAATTACATAATTTATTATTATATAATTTATATAATTACTTTCTCCTCTAAAAATTTTTAAACTTTCATCATAATTATTGATTAATTATATAATCAATAATTTCAATTTTTCTAATTCCCTCTTTAGCTTTTCATTAAAATTTGGATTAATTTAATTATTAATCCCTTTATTTTCATAATCAATAAAATTTATCGATATAACAATTGAACATGCACATATATATATATATGTGTGTGTGTAATTCATATACCTCACATTACCACGTAACACCATTTACATAACAATTTATGCACCTCCACAACTATTTTAAATATCAACAATTTAATTGTACAATTACATGAAATTTCTCTTATTCTTCATAAATTATTTTTAAATAATTTATTTACTTTCCAATTATATTTACTTAACAAAATTTATCACTATCTCTGAACAGATTTAATTTACCAAATTAAATCCCATCACATACTTTAAATCACGTAAAATCATAAATAGTTTAAACAACCTTGATAATTTTGTCAATTAAATTCTTATTTATTATTATTAAAATAATCCGAAAAATTCGGGTCCTCACAACTTCACCAACTCTTACTAACTCCTTACCAACTTCCAATCAACTCAAGGGAATAGTAAGCTCAAATTAATTAGTACTAACCTTGTTTAGTTTAGTAATTGGGTGATTAGGGCTAACCATGTGGGGCCCATATGTGAGGATGACAAGTGAAGAGAGTTTGTGACACCCAGAATTTTTGAAATAATTTCCAAATAAGAATTATGATGAATCAATTAAAGGTTAGTATTTAAAACCTAATGTTGAATAATGAAAGTATTAAGGAATGACTTATGGAATGTGAAGAAGATTTATGAATATGAATTAAGAAAAGAAAGGTTTTAAGAAAAGAAGGATGAATGTGCAGAATATAAATGATGTGCAATAAAGAGAATGAAATAAGTGAATGGAGTAAGGTTACGTGTGAATAAAGAAATGAAAAGTTTCAGAGAATGAGAAACTATCTTGATAAGTGAATCAGGAATTTAATATAATTTTTAAAGAATTATGAAATGTAATATTGCAAAGAAATTGTAAATTGAATGAAGAAATGAATATTCTGACTGTACGACCATTATTGTATTATCCATGTAAGTTATGGATATTAAAGAGGTAAAATATGATTATTACGGATTTAATTGTTATTTATCAAGATAAAGGTAAAGCAAAGTGCTATAAATGAAATATGTATGATTATTACAGCAATTGTGATTCCGAGGACGGAATCCTGTTAAGGGTGGAAGAATGTGAGGATCCGAATTTTCAGGATTTTTTTAAAAATATCAAATGAGAATTTAATTGATAAAATTATCAAAGTTGTGTAAGTAAATTATTATTTTATGTGATTTTAAGGTATGTGACGGGATTTAATTGGTAAATTAAATCGGTACAAAGATGGTGATGATTTGTGTGAATTTAAAATAATTGAAAAAGTAAATAAATTGTTTGGAAACAATTTATGAAGAATAAGAGAAATTTCTTGTAAAGGTACAATAAATTGTACAATTAAATTGTTGTGAAAGTATAGAAATTATTATTTAAATAGTGTTACGTGGTAATGTGAAATATGTGATATATATATATATATATATATATATATATATATATATATATATATATATATATATATATATATATATATATATATATATATATAAATGTGCATGTTTAATTGATAATTATAAATTTTATTAATTATGGAAATAAATGGATTAATAATTAAATTAATCCAAATTTAAATAAAAAGTGAATGAGGGAGTTGGTAAAATTGTAATTATTGATTTTAGATTTTATCAGGAATTGTGGAGGAAGTTTAGAAATTTATTTAGAAGAAATGTAATTATATAAATTATATAATAATAAATTATATAATTTATATAAGCATATTAAAATGTTGTATGAAGGAAATAATAATTATATAAATTATATAAGAATAATTATATAATTTATATAAGAGAATTAAATTAATTAAGGATGGAAGAAAATTTTATAAATTGTATTTTGTGTGAAATGAATAAGGATAAAGTAATTATATAAATTATATAATAATAAATTATATAATTTATATAAGTAAAGTTAATGTAAATTATACAGAAATGAAAATAAATGAGAAAAAAGAATGTTTTAATTCATTAAAAATTATGTTTATGCATAATTAAATTATTATGACTTTTATGAAGAATAATATTTCGGAAACGTGAACATGTTAGTGTAACATGTTGTCCAAGTAACGGAGTAAAAAATTATGAAAAATAATTTTTATAGGTTATATGATTTATTTTATGAATTTTGGAGGTATAAATTACCTCAAATAAGTACATGCATGTCATTATGCGTGTACAAAATTTGTCATGTAAAGTACCCAAAAGAAGTATTAATATTAATAATAAATCATATTATGATTTTTAGTGAATTAAAATAAATATTTTATATACATTATATAAAATATTTATTACACGTTATAATTATGTAATGTATTAGAAAATTAAATTGCATGCATGATTTTTACTTGGAACTTTTGGGAGAAAGAAAAGTCGGTGGAATGAAATTTTTTATTCAAAAATTTGTAAGCAACTTGGGTGTATAAAAGAGAGGAAAAAGAACAAGAAAAGGAAAAGAAAGAAAGAAATAAAAAGAAAACAAAAAGCAACTCTCCTCCTCCATTTTGCTTACCATCCGAACACGCCGCCACTTCCACCACGGGCAACCACCATGGCTGTCAAGAAAGGAAAGTTTTTGGTATCATCAAGAGGAAGAAAAGATTCAAGGAATGCTTTAGAAGGTATAAAACTTATTTTGATTAAATTATTTTTGGTGTTTTGGTGGTAAAATAAATTGTTGAAAAATTAGTAATTAATTAAGAAAATTATTCTAAATAATTTTTAGGGGTATATCTATGAATTATGGGATTTTTGGAATAATTATGTTGTGAATTTGGTGATGAACATTGGATTATTTTTGGATAAGTTGGTTTACTGTCGCGAAAGAGAGAAAAAAAACTTTTCTAGGAATGTCGCGCATTGCGCGGCGCTGTATCCGTGAACAGGGAACAGAAACAACGTCATTTTTAGGGCTGAAGGGGGGACCGCGCCATGCGCGGTAGAAAATTCTAGAAATAGGTATCAAACGACGTCTTTTGGTGAAGGCAAAGGCAGAGGTCGCGCATTGCGCGGCAGACGCACGCGAGGAAATTACGATTATGCCCCTGCCCTTTTCTAGAAATACCGAGTGTGTCGCTGACCCTCGGCAAAGTACGATTTTGCCCCAAAACTTTCTAGAAAATGACCAGCGTGTCCCCAAGGGCGCAAAAATTACCAAAATGCCCCCAGAAATTATTTTTAATTGAAATAAATGTTTAAAAATTGTTTAAAAATTATAGAAAATTATAGAAAAATACTAAAAATATAGAAATAATATTTGGGCATTAAATTTAATATTTTTGATTAAATATTAAATATTGAGGATTGATATTTAAATGTTTAAAATATTAATCTAATAAGGTTAAAGTTTAGAAAATGGTTAAATAAAATTTTTGAGACAACCAGATATGTTAAATTTTATCCGATAAGCCAGGTTATCCGTATTAAAGATATATGATATTAAGTTAAATTAATATTTTAAGGAACGAGGTTAATATAATTAACCGTATAAATTGAAAATTAGTCCGGAGATGATATTAATTAAATAAATTAATATCATAAAGAGATGAATAATTATTATTTGATTATTTTATGATCATAGGTTGATCGAGTTAAAGGTTTGAGCTATCAATTTATTAATCGGACATACAGACAAGTTCTTCAGTCATTTAATGTTAATTGTTGCTTGTTATGATATGTAAATACTTGTTTAAATGCATATAAATTATGTGTTATGTGATCTGTGGATAACATGACAACTATGTGTACTTGGTGCAATGATGTGGGATATACTGCTATAATAGAAGAACAAGCACATGATGTATGACACACACTGAGCATGTTAAAGTATGTGCTATGTGAAGCATAAACTGTTGAACTTGCTGAGCCGTTGTGCTCATTACTTGCTTAAAATAAATTTTTGCAGGTTAAGTAATGAATTTCAAGAATACTGGATTATGTTAGAGATGAATTATTTAGAAGGTTGGAACTGTAACTGTTATATTATAATTTAATGCGGAAAAATTTGCCAATTTCACTGTGACGAGTTGTATGCACATATATGTTGAATTTGGATATGATAAAGGTTAAAGTGGTGTACCATAATTGTTCAAGATGATTGTAATGATAGAGACTAATATATAGCTAGTTATGAATCATGAAACAAAGAATGTTGTACGGATATACAATACTAAATGTTGAATGTTGAGTTGTACGATACTTGTAATTGAAAGAAAAAGTAAAGGTTGCGATCCAGGGACTAGGATCGAGAAATTAAGTTTTGAAATATCCAAATGTTTTAATACAATGATTAAGAAAAGTAAAAGAAAAATTTATACCGAAAATTTGGTAATTGATGACGATAATGACAATAAATGAATTAATTATGGTGATTTAAGAATTATTAACAGACCGAAATTTGGACGTTAAGGAAATAATGTTTAATAAACATAAAAATCAAGGGAATAAAGTTGGTCGAATTTTGGGGTCGTTACAGAGTTGACTATAACGTGAGACCATTAATAGGGTACCTACTTGTAAGTTTTCAAATTGCTCTATAATTACCCAACACTTAGTGCATTTGCAAGAGTTTTACTTCATTTATCATTTCACCAAATAAGAGCTAGAGAGAAAACAAGATAGAGCATAGAGAGAAGGGCCTTTTGAGTGGCTCAAAGAGGATAAGAAGGAGGTCTCGAGCTAGCTTAATCAAGGTAGCAAGGAAGAAGGAGTTAGGAAACCATTCACGCTTCAAAGGTATAATGGGTTTTAACTCTTAAAAACCCTAGAAACTTTTGTTAGATTATGATGTATGTATGTTTGGTTATAGGAGGTTTTTTGTGTAGAGGAAATCCTGGTGGATTCTGAAGATCTAAAGTGATCATGTTGGAGTTTAAGTGTTTAAAGTGTAGTTGATGCATGAAAATGTAAGAAGAATGAGCATAAGTATGAAACATAAGTTGAACCTATTTATAAACTGATTTTATAAGTCATATAACTCAAGATGTGTAAATTATTTTTCCAATTTGTTAACAGTGTTAGTTAGATCTATGAGTTATGAAAATAACCCAAGTGAAATGAAAGAAAAATATGTTAATGAGAATTTATACCTATTTTCCTAATAAAACATGTCATATTGAAAATCTTAAAAGTTGTAGTAATTTTTTATCACTGTTTTGGCTTGAAAACTTTTTTGAAAAATCTAATGCTTTTTGAATTTGGTTTATACATGAACCCAACAAGCTATTGTCCAAATTTGAACTCAAACTAATTAAAAGTGAGTGAGAAATTAAACTTTGAATTAAGGTAGTTAAAATTGACAAGAAAATCTAGAAAATGAAAAGCTACGATTTTGGTTCCACAAGACAACGCCACAGCGCTGGTGTAGGGTGCTACAGCGCTAAGCTGCCGAACCAGGCACCGCAACGTTGGGTTGCCAGACCAAGAACCACAATGCTGGGCTGTTGGACCAAGCGTCGTAGCACTTAGTTTAGGCTCTGCAACGCTTGGGCCAGATTGTGAGTAATTAAGTTTTCATGCAGTTAGGCTTTGTACAGTCTGTCTTTTGTAGTGTTAGGTGTTATAAAAATTTAAGAAACACAGATAGAGTCTCGAAATAAAGATAATTAAAATAAAATATTATAATAAGTCTTGAAAAAGACTAACTGGTATGTCGACCTTATTAAATATGTAGCTTATATAAAGGACGAATTATTAGCGTTAACTATAACCAATGAATCAGACAAGTTCTCTCACTCTGAGTATAATTCTAAGTTAATTGCAAGTTTTCTAGCTATACTAGTCTTTTAAATTGATTACTAGTTCAAGTATGCAAAAGATTCTGCACTTTGGTGCCTTTGAAATGGATTGTTCTATTATTTAATTATTTTCGTTAGAATTCTTGTTTATTCATGAACTGATTTAAATATATTAGTCGATGGCATTGTTTCGGCTAGACATCTTTGGTATGAAATGATAAAGTTTTAAATTGATGAAATTCATTTAAGTAAATGTAATCCAATCCAAATTGCTTTGGTGGTGACTCTAATATTGAGACGGAGATGAACGATCCTGATATAAGGGATATTTAAGTCGGATGTGCTGACCAGACACAGTTGCATGTCAAATCTGTGTTATGCATAACGTAAGGTGTTATTAGACTGATCATCTATTGACACTCGTTAGGAAAAGTTCTCAGGCTATATGATTAATGAACATACATATAATTTACAGTAAGCACAACTGTTGAATTGGTGAGAAGTTCACGATCTTTATAGCCACCCAACATGATGTGAAAAGTATTAAAATAAGAGAATCCTATTGTTTCCTATTTATTCATACTGCTTCACAATTATTAAACAATTGTTGAATATTCCTGAAAGTTATTTTACTAATCATGATTTATTGTTTAGTAAATGTTTTAAACTTGCTGATCAAAATAGTTGCTTATTCTCACTATATAAAATGTTTTCAGCTAAAGCAGAAGGATCTGAAGGATCACTCAAGGATAAAGACAAAGAAAAGGCAAAGGAGTATGTTCGGTCCCAATGACATGAAAGATATCTAGAAGGGGGGGGGGGGGGTTAGTAGATTCTTTAAAACTTTTCCTTTTCTTTAATTTAAGATAGAATGAATTATTAATCAATTAGTTTAACACAACGGAATATGATTTAGTTACCCCTTCTTGATATGTTAATGTAATAATTCAACAAGCAGTTATATAACAATTATAGCAATTAATAGACACAAGATGAAAGACACCAGGTTTTAAGTGGTTCAGAGTTCACAAGACTTCTACTCCACTGTTCTGCTCATTGAGCAGCAAATCCATTAAGGATACTCTTACAATTTCTGAATCACTAAGATTCCTTCAAGATCAGCAGTCTTGGAACTTTAGTTCACTAAGAACTCTACAAGTCCAGCAAACTTGAATACTCTAGTTCACTAAGAACTCTTCTCGTGAGTAGTATTGGTTTGGGTGTGCTACTAAGTTGCGATTAGCATAAGTTTCTCAAGAACTTAGTAATGAGGCAAGATAATTTTTTCGTTTGATCTTTTTGAATTCTTGCGTATTCTTTTCTTTCTTGTATATTTCTTTTTACTTCTTGTTTGATCTTGGGCGCCTCATATAGGAGCTTCAGATTTCTTCACGTTTTGAAATATATTTTTTTCTTCAGTTTCTGCCCGTTACCTCATGATGAAGAGCTGCTAAATATTATATTCATTTAGCTCGTTAATGCACTGACCGGGTATTAATTGACCTACTGATACTGTCCATAAAAAGTGTCTCCTTTTTCTTCCTTGGGACAAGATGTGAGAGTCTTAGGTTTCTGCCAACTCCTATAGAGGTAACTGGTCTCCCATACAATATGGCTGATAGGACACAGTCTTCTAACTTTAGTGCTACTTTGAGATCTTCACTTTGTTGCTTAGCACGCATTGGTCAGTCCTATGATATTTTTGACTTTAAGCCCTTGACAGAGGTTCACCTGTCACATTAATGCAGACTATTCTTCTCAACGAAGTTGCTTCTGTCTTTTAGTACAAGAGAAGAACCATCAGACGTTTAGGTTCTGATCTGTATGACATGTAGCTGAGGAGAGTCGTAGTGTTGCTTTAAATGACTCTTGCTTTTGTTCAACGAATCTCTACGATCAATCATGTTGTAGTGTCTGTTCTGTGATAAGGCATATCATAGATCGTAGAGTCCGTTCTATGGTTGCTTGCTTTGGTCGTAGAGTACATTCTACGATTGGGCTTCTTCCTTGGTCGTAGAGTTTGTTCCTTCAATTTGACCAAATCGTAGAGTCTGGTCTATAAACAGACTTGGTCGTCGAGTCTTTCTTGTGCAGAATTGTAGAGTCTATTCTACGATCAGACTGAAACGTTGAGTCTTCTTGGTGCGGAGTCGTAGAGTCCATTCTATGATCAGACTGACTGCAGAGATACAACACAAGATCAACCTAACAGATTTGATCCTTTTAAAATCTAAGTCCTTGTACACCACAAAGGACTTTACAACTCAATACATTCATAACCAAAAGATCAACCTAACAGTTTTGATCTTATCTACCTAAGTCCTTGTACACCATAAACAATTCAAGGACTCTACAACTCTACTAATGAATGCATTTATTAACTTAATTCTTATCATCAAATCAAATAAGCAATGTTCAACAATCTCCCCCTATTTGATGATGACAACACTAATAGCAGAAGGTAGTTTGAACACTTAAATTAAGCAAATGCATTTAAATGATAGAATGCCTAATATACAGTGAACGACTGTATTTCTAATGAAAAATGAATTTTATTGATGTATAGTCAGTTGTACAATGAGTGGTTAAAACAAAATACATAAAGGTAAATACTTATCTCCTTCTATTAGGAGGTCTTCTTCTCTCATCTTCATGCCTTTGCCTAGGAGATCTTCTTCTTTCATGTTCCTGCCTTTGCTTGAAGAGTGTTGTCCTTTCCTCTTCTGCCCTTTTAAGTTCCATATCATCCCTTTGCATAGCTTCTTCCTCTTTAACTTGGAGCCATATTTGTGAGCTGGATGGTCTCACAGTTGAGGATTGTCCTTGATGACTTGGCACATATGGTCTTGTAGTTGAGTCCTGTTTGAGATGAATTGGTACTGCTTCAAACCTAGGAGGTTGAATTAACATTTGAACCATTCTCATCCCTTAAGGTGCTCTTCCTCTTTTGCTTTGACTGAGAGTCATACTCTTCTCCCCCTTGTTGGCATCATTAATTTTGGCCACCTCATCTGATAGTTGCTGCATACCTTGAATAAGTTCTTGAAGTTGAGTCTGGGTGGCAGTAACATCATTGTGGTGTTCTTGAAGTCGTTCTTCAACTAGCGTCTGTTTCTACTCCACCACTGTCAGAGTTTCATCTGATCGATGAGCTTGTTCTCTGAGAGATTTCTTCATATCGAAGATCTAATCAGTGAGGAGGGCTATAGATTTAGCATTGGTTTCTTGAAGAATGTCGATTGACTTTTGATGGTTTGCCTTACTTTCATAAACATTTCGTCCCTTGCCATGAGATTGTCGGAAACTGTTGCAATTAACTCCTTCAGCCTTGAGGAGAATTCACTTCCAAAATTTTGAGAAAAGTTGTTTGCAACAGTAATGACATTGTTTAATCTCTGTTGAATGTTGTGGGACTTAGATGCCAGATTGTTTTGTATATCTGCTTGGATATAGCTTATAATGTCAGTTAAGCCCTCAGTTGTAGGCAACAGAGATATCTTTTCCATGATTTCTTTGAGGAGTTGAGTTGTTTGCCCTTAGTCAGCCATGGAGCTTGGAATGTGGAAGTATTCATGACCAAAGGTTGAAGGGATGTCTTCGTGTGTTAAGAGTAGTCTTGGTGGTCGGGAAGGTTGAGCAAGATGCATTGTTTGTGTAGAAGGCAGGATTTAAGGAGAGTCTTGAGGGCACTCTACGTTTTGATCATTTAGGCTTCTTGGACCATCAGTCGTAGAGTGTGGGAACTCTATAACTGGGGTAGGGTTGGACGTAGAGCTTGTTTCAGAGTTTTCTTTTGACAGCTCCTCAAATTGATTAAAGGTCCATGTAGGTGTATGACGTTGTATAAAGGCTAGAGGGATAAAGTGTACCTTTTGCCCTACTATAGGTGAAAATGAGCTGTTTGAGATCAACTTTTGAGCAAAATGAAGGTTTTGAGGGTACCCTTGAGCCAAAATCACCACGTTGGGATATGCTTTGTAGGTCCAAAAGAGTTGATCCCATACATTGTGCACCAGGGCTCGGTGGAATGGCATTAGTGGCAAGAATTTCATCGGGCAGTTGTAGTCGAGATGCCTCTGTTCATTTCTTCCCACTGCCACTATCTCGATGTCATCCTTTTCCTCAGTATTTATGATTTTTGTGGTTGGAGGGGTTGATACTGGGATGGTTTCTTCTCGAATCTCACCCTCAACCTGAGCATCAATAGGTTCAGTTGCTTCAAATGGCTCCCCCTCAACTGGAGTGTAGCACCCAGGATTTTTAGAATAATTCCAAATGAGGATTATGATGAATTAAGTAAAGGATAACATATAAAACATAGTGTTGAACGATAGAAGTATTAAGGAATGATTTATGGAATGTGAAGAAGATTCGTGATTATGAATTAAGAAAAGAAGGAGAAATGTGCAGAGTATAAATGATGTGCAATAGAAAGTATGAAATAAGTTGATTGAATAAGGGTAAATGCGATTAAAGAAAGGAAATTTTTAGAAAATGAGAAATTATCTTGATAAGTGCATCAAGAAACGAGTTAAAGTTTTATGAATAAAATTTTTGGAGAATTATGAAATGTAATACTACAAAGAAAATGTGAATTGAATTAAGAGTTGAATTTTATGACAGTTACGACTATTAAGGTGTTATCATGTAAGTTATGGATATTAAAGAGGTAAAACATGATTTAGTTGTTATTTATCAAGATAAAGGTATAGCAAGATGCTATAAATAAAATACGTATAAATATTACGACAATTATGATTCCGAGGACGGAATCTGGTTAAGGGGGGAAGAATGTGAGGACCCAAATTTTCAAGATCATTTTTAATAATATTAAATGAGAATTTAAATAACAAAATTATTAAGGTTATTTAAATTGTTTGTGATTGATATGTTTATGTAATTAAAAGTATGTGGAGGAATTTAATTGGTAAATTAAATTGGCACAAAGATGGCGACGATTTGTATTGAATTAAAATAATTGAAAAGTAAATAAATTGTTTAAAAACAATTTATGAAGAATAAAAGAAATTTCAGGTAAATGCATAATAAATTGTACAATTAAATTGTTGTGGAAGTACATAAATTACGATTTCAATGAGGTTATGTGGTAATGTGAGGATGAGTTAGATATGTATATATATATATATATATATATATATATATATATATATATATATATATATATATATATGTATATATATAAATGTGCATGATTAATTGATAATTATAAATTTCATTAATTTTGAAAATAAAGGGATTAATAATTAAATTAATCCGAAATTTTATTAAGGTTAATGAGGGAGTTAGTAAAATTATAATTATTGAATTTAGATTTAATTAAGAATTATGGAAAAAGTTTAGAAATTAATTGAGAAGAAAAGTAATTATATAAATTATATAATAATAAATTATATAATTTATATAAGGAAATTAAAATAAAGTATGAAGAAAATAATAATTATACAAATTATATATGAGTAATTATATAATTTATATAAGAGAATTTAGTTGAATAAGGATGGAAGAAAATTTTATAATTTGTATTTTGTGTGAAATGGAAATTATATAAGAATAAGGTAATTATGTAAACTATATAATAATAAATTATATAATTTATATAAGAAAAGTTAATGTAAATAGTAAAGAAATGAAAATAAATGAGAAAAATGAAGGTTTTAAATTATTAAAAATTATGTTTATATATAATTAAATTTTTATGATTTTTATGAGGAATAATATGTCAGAAACGAGAACATGTTAGTGTAACATGTTGTCCAAGAAACGAAGTGAAAAATTATGAAAAGTAATTTTTATATGTTATATGAATTATGTTATGATTTTTGGATGTATAAATTACCTCATATAATTACATGCATGTCATTATGCGTTTACAAAATTTGTTAAGAAAAGTACCCAAAAGATGTATTAATATTAATTATAAATCATGTTATAATTTTTGGTGAATTAAAATAAATATTTTATATACATTATATAAAATATTTATTACACGAAATATTATGTAATGTATAAAAATACTTTATTTATGCATGATTTTTACCAACCAACTTATAAGTCGGTGGCATGATAAGTCGGTGGAGTGGCTTTTATGTTTAAAAATTTTGGTAAGTTGCTTTTGGTGATTATAAAAGGAATAAGCAAGATAAGGAAAGGAAAAAAAAAAGAAAAAGGAAGAAACACAACCCTTTACTTATTCCACCGTCGCCGGCAACCACCATGACCACCGGGAAAATTCCATGAGCCAACCAAGAAGAGAGGAATTATTTGGTGCTTTCATGGAAGGATAATCAAGCTTTGAAGGTATAAAAATTAATTATTTGATTTATTTTGTGTATTTTTTGTTAATAAAAGAATTGTGTAGAAAAATTGTAAATAATTAGAATAATTATTCTATATAATTTTTAAATGTATATCTATGAATTATATGAATTATAGATGTATTATGTTGTGAAATTGAGGAACAAAAATGGTTAAATTTGGTTGTCGTTGGCTACTGTTCGCGGAAGGAAAGGAGGAAGAAAAGAAAAGGTTGCCGCGCATGGCACGGTAGCCATTTTTTTCCCGGACGCGACTTGAAACGACGCCGTTTTGGGGCGTGCGGGAGTAAGGGCCGCACAATGCGCTGAGGCTTCTGGAAACGGCAGGAAACGACGTCGTTTGGGTATCGGAAGCGAAGGGCCGCGCGCAATGCGCGGCCGACAGCAACGCTGGAAATTACCAGCGTGCCCCTGGGCTTTTCCAGAAATACCGACCGTGTCCTTTGATCACGGAAATTACGAAAATGTCCCTGGACTTTTCGAAAAATTCCGGTTGTGTCATTAAGGGCGCGGAAATTTGCAAAATGCCCCCAAAAAATAGTTTTTAATTAAATAAATGTTTAAAATTTATTTTAAAATTTTAGAAAATTATAGAAAAATACTAAAAGTATAGAAATAATATTTGGGCATTAAATTTAATATTTTTGTAAAAATATTAAATATTGGAGATTAATATTTAAGTATTTTAAATATTAATCTAATGAGTTTAAAAGTTAAAAAATGATTAAATGAAAATTTGGACAACCAAATATGCTAAATTTTATCCGATGAGCCGGGTTGTCCGTATTAAAAGTGTTTAATATTAAATTAAATTAATATATTGAAGGATGAGGTTAATATAATTAACCATATTATTTATTAATTAACCCGGTACCCTAAAATAAATAGTCGGGTAGGGTTAATTACATTATAGATGATATTAATTAATTAAATTAATATCATAAGGAGATAAATAATTATTATTTGATTATTTTATGATCATAGGTTGACCGAGAGAGGGTTTTGAGCTTTCAATTAAGTAATTGGACGTCCAGGCAAGTTCTTCAGTCTTTAAATGTTAAATGTTGACTGTTATGATATGATAATATTTGTTCAAATGCATATAAATTATGTGTTATGTGATCGGTGGATAATATGACAACTATGTATACTTTGTGCAATGATGTGAGATATATTGCTATAGTAGAAGCACATCACATGATGTATAACACACACCGAGCATGTTAAGGTATGTGCTACGTGAAGCATGAAATGTGTTAACTGTTGAACTTGCTGAGCCGTGGTGCTCATTCATTGCATAAAATAAACTTTTGCAGGTAAAAAAATAAAGTTCTAGAATAACGGATTATTATAAAGAGATTACCATAGAAGGTTGTAAATGTCATTGTTATAATTTCAATATCATAATTTAATGTGAATAGAGTTACTAAGTTTAAATTGATGTTTTGTATGTACATATATGTTGGGTCCGGATAGGACGAGTAGAATTAAAATGTGAAATGTGATTGTTCAAGATGATTATTATAATAGAGATTATTATATATATCTAATTAAAAATTTTGAATCAAGGAATAGTTGTACGGATATGAAATGATATTAAATTTTGAATGATGAGATTTAAGATATTGGTAACAGGAAGAAAACGTAAAGGTTACGATCCAGGGACTAGGATCGAAATGTAAGGATTTTAAATATCCAAATATTTTAATACAATGATGGAATTGATTGGAAATTTTTTTTTACTGAAAAATATGGTAATCGATGATTGTAGAGTCAATTAATGGATTAAATGAAGTGATTAAAGATTTATTAACGAACCGAAATTTGGACGTTATAAAGATAATGTATAATAAATACAAAGTTTAAGGGAATAAAGTTGGTCGAATTTCGGGGTCGTAACAGATGATATCAGAGCTAGAGGTTATAAACTTTAGGTAAATGATACCTTAGGCTATAACCTAAGTAAGAGTAAAGTTAGTTGCGTGTTCTGAAAATTTAAGCGTATAGTAAGCTCGTGACTCATGATTGTGTGGTGGAGCCCCTCAGCGAATGGGCGACTAAGGCCTGACTAGGATAAGCTCCGCAAGCCATATGATTATGGTAAGTTCCTGAACCCAAATACGTGATCAGTTTGATGAACATGGGGGGAATTAGAGAGCCATAAGTTAAAAGATATAGTCCTCCAATATTGGCCAAGGTTAAGGAAATATGAAAAATATAAGATTATAAGAAAGAGATAGAGATGTTAAGAAAGATTTGAATAAAGATAATTAATTGAGAAAATTTATAAGTTCAATTAAGAATATATCTGAAAGAATATTTGAATGGATTCAAAGATGAATCTCGAAGAAAATCAGGGGACGCCTGATTTAAGCAATAAAGATGACAATGTAATCTAAAAAGTACATAAAGAGATCATAATAACATGATCAGGAACGGTAAGAGGATCGTACTACGATACGATCACAAGATAAAGAAAGTGAATAAGGAATAGATTGTAAAGCAAGATCATAATGGGATCCAATGAGATTGTGAAATAATATAGAGACCTGTTAATGGTCGAAAAAGGGTATAGTTTGATGTTATAAAGAGATATGGTACTATGAAATAGTACAAGAAGAATTCAGAGAATGATAAGACATGAATGACAGAAATGTTATGATAAGGGGGCAGAAAGCTTGGGTACGAAATTTCAATTAAGAACTCACGTGGTGACTGAGTTGCACAATCCTTTGTATGGGCAGGGGGCTTGTGTTTCCTTAGTTACTATGTGATAATCATTGAAATGTTAGAGTCGCATTAGTAGTTTTTGATAGATAGATAATATTAAGTTTAGGCACGAGTTCTTAAAACTCATGCATATGGTAAGTCCATGACTCATAATCGTATGGTATGTTTTGAGCCCCTCAGCATATGGATAGTCTTTGATTTGTTCTCAGACTACATATTGTCAGGACAAGCTTTTAAACTCATATTCTTGTGGTAAGTTCCTGGACTCATAATGTGTGGTAAGTTTGATGAACTATACGGGGGTATAGAAATGTTGGAGTAGCCAAGAATCTTTTGTATGATAATAATAATAGTCCTAACAATAAATTTAGTAATTAAGTGAAGAAGCAGAAGGTGAATGTTAGGGAATTTAGGATATTCCCACTCTTCTAGCTTTGCTAGATTTCAGAATTTTTGGCCTCAAGCTAATTTAGCACGTATGTGCTTCTGAAAATGCAAATGAATTTTAAGCGATTTAAAAAGTGTCTATGCTACTTGTTTCGGCTAGACAAAAATATTTTTAACATCAAAATGTATTTCAAAATAATCATCCATGCACCTTTTAGCCGAGTGTAAATGTGATGAATGACGGAATGCTCAACGTGTTGTTGAGACACCTATTTCGCCATAAGATGATTCAACACCATAAAGTATGGTGTAGGAATTATTAACGACAGAATTCTCAACGTACTGTCAAAATGATGCGGTAACATGAAGTCATGAATGATTTTGGATTTATGAAGGTATGTCAAAGCTATAAGTCAATGCCATTTGACTCGGCTAGACGTTTTGAAAAGCTTTGACACGATGAATGTTTTAAAATTTCTGGGGATTATAAATTGTTAAAAGTAAGTCTATGCTAATTGATCTAGCTAGACAAGCGTTGAAGAAATATAAGTCTAAGATATTTGATTCAGCTAGACAAATTTTAACATATATTTATTGAATCCGTATTCTTTGAAAGTTATAACTAATCAAATTACTTTTGAATGAATTCTAAGGCTGAGATGAACAAAAAGATCAAGAATATTGCAGGTTGATCGAATGGTCACCTAGTATAGCAAGACACGGGCATTACAAATTGTTCTACTGGAGTGCCAACTTATGGATTAAATATACATCACTTTAATGACAGACTGATCCACTGTCAGGGTTTGCAGTATGAAGTACTCGGGGAGCGAAGTACTGTAAACTGGGATAAATGTTCATTCAGCATATCATGAAAGTTTTTCCAAAATAAAAATTTTGAATTCCTCTACTTTTATGAAGATTGGATGGTAGGATGGGGTAGTATTCTTTAATTATGAGCGATAATGAAAGTAATAATTGTGAACTAAAGAAATTATGATATGTGATGGATTAGAAAATTGCAATGTGCAATGGCCATGAGCAAGGAAGGAAAGAAAGATATGTGGAATGAATGCAAATGAATTGTGTAAGTTGCAAAATGAATGAGATATTAGTACATAGAAATTTCGAGGACGAAATTTATGAAGGAATGGTGAATGTAGCACCCAGGATTTTTTGAATAATTCCAAATGAGGATTATGATGAATTAAGTAAAGGATAACATATAAAACCTAGTGTTGAACGATAGAAGTATTAAGGAATGATTTATGGAATGTGAAGAAGATTCATGATTATGAATTAAGAAAAGAAGGAGAAATGTGCAGAGTATAAATGATGTGCAATAGAAAGTATGAAATAAGTGGATTGAATAAGGGTAAATGCGATTAAAGAAAGGAAATTTTTAGAAAATGAGAAATTATCTTGATAAGTGCATCAAGAAACGAGTTAAAGTTTTATGAATAAAATTTTTGGAGAATTATGAAATGTAATACTACAAAGAAAATGTGAATTGAATTAAGAGTTGAATTTTCTGACAGTTACGACTATTAAGGTGTTATCCATGTAAGTTATGGATATTAAAGAGGTAAAACATGATTTAGTTGTTATTTATCAAGATAAAGGTATAGCAAGGTGCTATAAATAAAATACGTATGAATATTACGGCAATTATGATTCCGAGGACGAAATCTAGTTAAGGAGGGAAGAATGTGAGGACCCAAATTTTCAAGATCATTTTTAATAATATTAAATGAGAATTTAAGTAACAAAATTATTAAGGTTATTTAAATTATTTGTGATTGATATGTTTGTGTAATTAAAAGTATGTGGAGGAATTTAATTGGTTAATTAAATTGGCACAAAAATGGCGACGATTTGTATTGAATTAAAATAATTAAAAAGTAAATAAATTGTTTAAAAATAATTTATGAGGAATAAAAGAAATTTCTGGTAAAGGCATAATAAATTGTACAATTAAATTGTTGTGGAAGTACAGAAATTACAATTTAAATGAGGTTATGTGGTAATGTGAGGATGAGTTAGATATGTGTATATATATATATATATATATATATATATATATATATATATAAATGTGTATTATTAATTGATAATTATAAATTTCATTAATTTTAAAAATAAAGGGATTAATAATTAAATTAATCCGAAATTTTGTGAAGGTTAATGAGGAATTTAGTAAAATTATAATTATTGAATTTAGATTTAATTAAGAATTATGGAGGAAGTTTAGAAATTAATTGAGAAGAAAAGTAATTATATAAATTATATAATAATAAATTATATAATTTATATAAGAGAATTAAAATAAAGTATGAAGAAAATAATAATTATATAAATTATATATGAGTAATTATATAATTTATATAAGAGAATTTAGTTGAATAAGGATGGAAGAAAATTTTATAATTTGTATTTTGTGTGAAATGGAAATTATATAAGAATAAGGTAATTATGTAAATTATATAATAATAAATTATATAATTTATATAAGACAAGTTAATGTAAATAGTAAAGAAATGAAAATAAATGAGAAAAATGAAGGTTTTAAATTATTAAAAATTATGTTTATATATAATTAATTTTTTATGATTTTTATGAGGAATAATATGTCAGAAATGGGAACATGTTAGTGTAACATGTTGTCCAAGAAACGAAGTGAAAAATTATGAAAAGTAATTTTTATATGTTATATGAATTATGTTTTGAATTTTGGACGTATAAATTACCTCATATAATTACATGCATGCCATTATGCGTGTACAAAATTTGTTTAGAAAAGTACCCAAAAGAGGCATTAATATTAATTATAAATCATGTTAAGATTTTTGGTGAATTAAAATAAATATTTTATATACATTATATAAAATATTTATTACACGAAATATTATGTAATGTATAAAAATACTTTATTTATGCATGATTTTTACCAACCAACTTATAAGTCGGTGGCATGATAAGTCGGTGGAGTGGCTTTTATGTTTAAAAACTTTGGTAAGTTGTTTTTGGTGATTATAAAAGGAATAAGCAAGATAAGGAAAGGAAAAAAAAAGAAAAGGAAGAAACACAACCCTTTACTTCTTCCACCGTAGCCAGCAACCACCATGACCACCGGGAAAATTCCATGAGCCAACCAAGAAGAGAGGAATTATTTGGTGCTTTCATGGAAGGATAATCAAGCTTTGAAGGTTTAAAAATTAATTATTTGATTTATTTTGTGTATTTTTTGTTAATAAAAGAATTGTGTGGAAAAATTGTAAATAATTGGAATAATTATTCTATATAATTTTTAGATGTATATCTATGAATTATATGAATTATAGATGTGTAACGACCCCGAAATTCGACCAATCTTATTACCTGAATTTTCATGTTTATTATACATTAGTTACCTTACGTCGAATTTGTGGTCCGTTAATAAATCTTTAATCACCTTAATCGATCTGTTAATTGACTTTAAAATCAACAATTATTGAAATTCTCGTATAAATTTTTTTCTTTTTTTCTCAATTCAATCATTGTATTAAAATATTTGAATATTTAAAATCCTTACATTTCGATCATAGTCCCTTGATCGCAACATTTACTTTTTCTTTTCTTTCTTGTATCATAAAACTCGGTATTCAAATTTTAATATCATTCATATCCATACAAATATTCTTTGTTTCATGATTCATCATCAGACATATAATAGTCTCTATCATAATATTCATATTGAACAATTACAGTTCACAGTTTAAACTATACTCATCATATTCAGATCCTACTTATCTGTACATATAGCGTATCAAAGTAACTTGGCAAATTTATCTACATGGATTTATAATATTAAAATATAATAACAGTCTCAACCTTCCTTGGTAAACCGTCTCTATATAATCTGAAATTCTTGAAATTTATTTCTTTCCTGCAAAAACGTTTATTAAGCAAGTAATGAGCACAACGGCTCAACAAGTTCAACAGTTTATGTTTCACGTAGCACATACCTTAACATGCTCAGTGTGTGTCATACATCACGTGCTTCTGCTTCTACTATACCAATATATCTCACATCATCGCACAAAGTACATAGTTGTCATATTAGCCACAAATCACATAACACATAATTTATATGCATTTAACATATCATAACAAACAACATTTAACATTAAAGAACTGAAGAACTTGCCTGTCGTCCAATTATTTAAATTGATAGCTCAAACCCTTAACTCGATCAACCTATGATCATAAAATAATCAAATAATAATTATTTATCTCTTTATGATATTAATTTACTTAATTAATATCATCTCTAGGCCAATTATTAATTTATATGGTTAATTATATTAACCTCGTCCCTTAAATATTAATATAACTTAATATCAACTCCTTCACTTCGGACAACCCGGCTCATCAGACAAATTTTAACATATCTGGTTGTCCCAAAAATTTTATTTAATCATTTTCTAACTTTTAAACTCATTAGATTAATATTTAAAATATTTCAATATTAATCCCCAATATTTAATATTTTTACAAAAATATTAAATTTAATGTCCAAACATCATTTCTATATTTTTAATATTTTTCTATATTTTTAAACAATTTTAAAACATTTATTTCATTAAAAATCACTTTCTGGGGGTATTTTAGTAATTTCTGCGCCCTTAGGGACATAACCGGAATTTCCCGAAAAGTCCAGGGGCATTTCCGTAATTTCGGTGGCTTTAGGGACAAGATCGGAATTTCCCGGAAAGGCAGGGGCATATCCGTAATTTCAGCAACGTTAGGACATGTTTGGTATTAACGGAAATGGCCAGAGGCACGCTGGTAATTTCCAGCGTGTCGGTCGCGCAATGCGCAACCTTCGCACCCGCCTTCACCAAACGACGTCGTTTGGTTTACTGTTACAGAGCTTTCGCGCATGGCGCGGACCAGCCCTAGACTCGCCCCAAAACGGCGCCGTTTATATCCCTGTGCCAGAAAAAAAATGGCTGCCCGGCGCGGCAGCCCTTTTTCTTCTTCCAGTTTTTTTCGCAGCAACAGTACACCATCCCAAGCAATTTTTAACCATTTTAATTACCAATTTCCCAACATAAATCACATAATTCATAGATATACCACTAAAAATTATTTAGAATAATTTTCTTAATTAATTACTAATTTTTCTCAAAATTATTTTACTACCAAAAATAATAAAATAAATCCAATAATTTAATTTTCTACCTTCCTTGAAGCTTTTCTTCCCTTGATGGCACCCAAAACCTCATCTATCTTGGTGGTCATGGAGTTTTCCGGCGTGGCTTGGTGGTGGTGTCGGGTGAAAAGCAAAAAGAGAGGGAGTTTATGTTTTATTTTTTTTCTTTTCCTCTTGTTTCTTTTCCTTCCCTTATATAAAGCTTGCATGTAGGAATTATATTTTAATTATCACACCCACACGTCCACCGCCATAAGCCTTCTCGAAATTTCCAAAAAAATAAAGCATGTAATTTAATTTAAATACATTATGTAACTATTTCGTGTAATAAATATTTTATATTATATATAAACCAAAAATCATAACATGATTTATAAGTAATATTTAGACCCTTTTTGGGTACTTTACTTGACAAATTTTGTACACGCATAACGCCATGCATGCAATTATTTGAGGTAATTTATACCTCCAAAAATCATAAAATAATTCATATAATATATACAAATTATTTTTCGTAATTTTTCACTTCGTTACTTGGACAACATGTTACATTAACATGTTCACATTTCTGAAATATTATCTTTCATAAAAGTCATAATAATTCTATTATACATAAATAAAAATTTTAATAACTTAAAACATTCATTTTTCTTATTTATTATTCAATTTTTTTAATATTCACATTAACTTTTCCTTATATAAATTATATAATTTAATATTATATAATTTATATAATTACATTATTCCTTTTTAAATAATTTCCATTTTACACAAAATACATCTTATAAAATCTTTCTTCCCTCCTTATTCAATTAAATCTTCTTATATAAATTATATAATTATTCCTATATAATTTATATAATTACTATTTTCCTCATATTTCACTTTAATTTCCTTATATAAATTATATTATTATATAATTTATATAATTACTTTCCTTCTTAATTAATTTCAAAACTTCCACCATAATTATTGATTAATTATATAATCAATATTTCTAATTTTACTAACTTCCTCAATAACTTTTATTTAACTTTGGATTAATTTAATTATTAATCCCTTAATTCTCATAATTGATGAAATTTATAATTATTAATTAAACATGCACATTTATATATATACAAATGTAAATATAAACATATTTAATTTCTATATCCCATATTACCACATAATCTCATTTAAATCATAATTCCTGTATTTTCACTACAATTTAATTGTACACTTTATTGTACCTTTACCTGAAATTTCTTTTATTCTTCATAAATTGTTTTTAAACAATTTATTTACTTTCCAATTATTTTAAATTAATACAATTCGTCATGATCTCTGTACAGACTTAATTTACTAATTAAATCTCATCACATACCTTAAATCACATAAAATAATAATTTCTTTACACAACCTTGAAAATTGTATCAACTAAATTCTTATTTAATCTTATTAAATAATTTCAAAAATTCGGATCCTCACAAGATGTATTATGTTGTGAAATTGAGGAACAAAAATAGTTAAATTTGGTTGTGGTTGGCTACTGTTCGCGGAAGGAAAGGAGGAAGAAAAGAAAAGGCTGCCACGCATGGCGCGGCAGCCATTTTTTTTCCGGACACGGCTTGAAACGACGCCGTTTTAGAGCGTGCGGGGGTAAAGGCCGCCCAATCCGCTGAGGCTTCTGGAAACGGCAGGAAACCACACCGTTTTGGTGTGACAACTATGTATACTTTGTGCAATGATGTGAGATATATTGCTATAGTAGAAGCACATCACATGATGTATGACACACACCGAGCATGTTAAGGTATGTGCTACGTGAAGCATGAAATGTGTTAACTGTTGAACTTGCTGAGCCGTGGTGCTCATTCATTGCATAAAATAAACTTTTGCAGGTAAAAAAACAAAGTTCTAGAATAACGGATTATTATAAAGAGATTACCATAGAAGGTTGTAAATGTCATTGTTATAATTTCAATATCATAATTTAATGTGAAAAGAGTTGCTAAGTTTAAATTGATGTTTTGTATGTACATATATGTTGGGTCCGGATAGGACGAGTAGAATTAAAATGTGAAATGTGATTGTTCAAGATGATTATTATGATAGAGATTATTATATATATCTAATTAAAAATTTTGAATCAAGGAATAGTTGTACGGATATGAAATGATATTAAATTTTGAATGATGAGATTTAAGATATTGGTAACAGGAAGAAAAAGTAAAGGTTACGATCCAGGGACTAGGATTGAAATATAAGGATTTTAAATATCCAAATATTTTAATACAATGATTGAATTGATTGAAAAAAAAAATTATACCAAAAAATATGGTAATCGATGATTGTAGAGTCAATTAATGGATTAAATGAAGTGATTAAAGATTTATTAACGAACCGAAATTTGGACGTTATAAAGATAATGTATAATAAATACAAAGTTTAAGGGAATAAAGTTGGTCGAATTTTGGGGTCGTTACATGGAGCATTGTCTGATTTTTCATGTAGCTCCCCTTCAGCTACTGAGCCTTTTTTAGTCATTTGATTGGCTAATTTCACTAGCCTTCTTCTCTTTGGTTTTGGCTCTAATGAAGTGACCTCCTCAGCTTTATGCTTGCTGCGAGTTTTCCTTCTCTGTTCTGATTCTTCATCTTCTGAGGCATCTTTCTCTTCAGGAGCAACGTCAGAGGCCTCATTTGATGATTCTTGAGGTCCTTCAATCTCAAGGGCTTTCTTTCCTTTCCTCTTCCTGATTAGACCAGGATATTGCCTGCTGACCTCCTGAGATTCTACTTCTGCAGATATGTTCTTCATTAGTGAGGGCCCAATACCACTCTATGTTCCTTCACTATCCCCAGACCGGGATAGTTTTCTATTCTCAACTGGATTTCTCTTCCAATTTTCGAATAGTCTCTGGGTCATCCTCTAATTTGCGTTGAGGACTTCCCCTTCGGCTTGCTCGATCTTCTCCCCCATTATGGATTGAAAGAGAATGCTTATAAATCTCTCATAGAGCATCTTCCTGTTCCCTTTTTGCCTTTTCTGCATTTAGGATCTAGTTTTTGATCCATTCTAACAGTAAGGAGCCATAGTTGATGTTTATCTTCTTTACTATGGTTGTCATTATCTTTAGCTAGATCTCACTGACGGAGTCATGAGCCGAATCTTTGTAGAGGAGGCATTTCCCTATGATGTCAGCTAGAAATTCATATTTCTGGGAAAACTCTTTCTTCTTCAATCCTCTCAACTCTGGATTCTTCTTGTGGTGCATCCTTCTCAGGCCCTCTTCTGTACTCACCATATTAAGAGTCGTGATGCCCCTATGCTTAAAACCTAGGGTTAGGTTTATTTTTTCAGATGTGAGGTTGAACTTGACCCCTTTAACTGTGGTGGTTAGGGTTCCATTTACATACGATCCATTTGTATAGAATTCTCGGACTAGCTTTGATAGGATTCTTGTGTTGGTTCCTAATGCTTCTCGAAGGCCAGCCCTTTCTAACAGATGGATTATCCTCCGATACTGTTTATCGACAGTAGTGAAGACTTCGAAGTTTAGTTCGTTTCCCGATATAACTTGAGCAAGAAACAAGAGGAATGATTTAACTAAGTATTGCAAATTTAGGATTCTGGATTGTGAGAGAGAGAGATAGTTTTTAGTTTTTAGTTTTGAAGAATAATGAAAGACGTGCAGTTTTCAAAATGTTTAAAACTTCCCTCTATGTTTGCTGAAAGTGAGACGCGTGTCAAATTTGGATAAGAGAACTGGTGTGATGTCGCAAGCACCCAAAAATAAAATCTTACTTTTGAAAAATAAATGTGTAGTAGTGTAAGTAAGAGTCGAACCCACAGAGAATGATTAATTTAATCTTATGTTTTCGTAAACTAAAATTGGGGGGTTTTGTAATTAAAGAAATAATTTAAATAAAAATAACTAAAATAAATATGAAAGAAATAAATAAGAAGAAAAAGCCTTGGTTTAAGTTAATATCCACCATCAAGAATTTACAACTGATCACTGATGCAAGAATAAATCAATTAATATTTTAAATATTCAACGTGGAATAATTACTCCCATTCGAATAATTTTCCTATCTCTCCTTAATTTTAGTTAAGCAGAAACAAGCGATCTAAATAACCCTTACTACTAAATAATCTCAGACAAGCGCTAAAGATTTAACCTAGTAGCAGCATAAAGAAATAGAGAGATCGTTGAACTAAACAACACAATCCAAGCGTCTGCATTTAATCTAGATGAATATTTTTCCTAAGATATAACAATATTTTGATAAGCAAAATAATTATTAACCTTAGTTGCTTCGCAAATTAAAGTGACCAAACAATTACGGATTTGATATTTAATTTAGCAATAGATTTCAACGAATAATAAACTAGCATGCATCCTAGTAATTAAACGAATTAATCATAAAATTAAACACAGAAAAATATTCAATACTCAAAATATAAATTGAACAATTAAAATAAATTAGATCTCACAGTGTATAAATCTTAATGGCTTCAATCACTTAAACCAAGAAAAATAAATTAACTACTCATAATACTAAAGAATACTAAATAATAGAAGAGAGAATTTTTATTCTAAGAAAAGTTGTTTTTTACATTGTGTGTCAAGCCCTCTATTTATAGGCTCCAAAATCCTCCTAAACCTAGTTGGAATTAATCTTTCCAAACCCTAATAGGATTTAAAATAAAAATAAAAGAAAAAGAAAAATAATTATTATTCTAACCCTAGTTGGAATTAAAATCCAATTTGGAATCAAAAAGTAGCAAAATCCCGAAATAATCTCGTTTTGGCCAATTTCCGTGCAAACAAACAAGACTTAAGCCAGCTTTGACCGGTCAACACGCTTCCTGACGTCAGCATTGCGCCAGCGTACTCCTCCCGCGCATTGCGCGCACTGTTTTCCATCCAAGAACAAAACGGCGTCGTTCCGTGTCCTCCGTTCTTTTGCTGCCTGGCCACGCATTGCGTGGCCGCTTGTCTTTTCCGCTGATCAAAACGACGTCGTTTTCTTCGTGCGGCAGTTCCTAGCGCGCATGGCGCGGTCGCTACTTTTCCGAAATTACATATTTAGCCCCGGTCTTTGCAGATTTCACGGAATTGCCCTCAGATTCTTGCGGAATTTACACTTTGGCCCTCAAAACTTATTTTTCCTACAAAAATAAATATAAATTAATTAAAAAATAAATAAAAATACTAAAAACACATAATAATAAATAAAACACCTAAAACACTAAAAATAAATAAAAACACATAAATAAAAAGAAATATAAAAATACTATAAAATTACCTAAATTAACATAAATTAACTAAAAACCTATTAAAACCAAAATAAGCTAAATAATTAAACATTTAAGCATTCAATAAATATAAAAACTAAGTATTAGGGAATAAAAATAGCATATAATTCAACCCTATCAAATACCCCCACACTTAGCTTTTTGCTCGTCCTCGGGCAAAACAAAAGTAAAAACTATAAATTTAATAATCAAACATGTTACTTGAGCAACAGATCAATATAAATTTCAACATCAGCCTCAAAGATTTTTAAATAATAACTCAAAGAAAATTTCAAAACCATGCAAAATCTAGAACTTTAACATATTTATCAATTCTACTTTACTCAAGACCTTTTGTGTGTGTTTGTAAATCCAAATGTATCAAACTAATTAAAACTCAGATAAGTCTAGGTTATTAATTACCTTATAAAAGATATACAACAAAACTCAATATATTTATTTTTCACATCACTCTTTGCTAATACAGACAAATATAAATCAGAAGATCAAAAGGTTTTTAATCAATGAAACACACTAGGATTATTAATATCACTTTTTTTTTTTTCCAAATATTTTTCCACAATTTTTTTTTCTTTTTAATGGGTGCATTTTATGCTCCATCCCATTTTCTTTCTTCATTTTTTTTTTCACGGTGAGTGCATTTTATGCTCCATCTCACCAACGAGTGCGTTTTACGCTCCATCTCGCTTTTTCATATGTTTATGAGTGAGTGCGTTTTACGCTCCATCTCAACTCACCACATCATTTTTCTTTTCAATAATAATCCTAGAAAAATTACCTAAATCATCTCTTCCAAATTATATTTTGTCTTATATTTCACTTCAAATAATGATCAAATAAGATATAGAGTTCAAAAATATCTTTCATAAGCATTTAACCATTTAAACTTTCTCTTAATTAAAATTAGCTCAAACAAATGGATATAAGTGCATAAAAATTTTAAAGGATCTCAAACAAAGTAATAATCAATAAAAAGTCAAAAATTCAAACTAAGCAAAAATTTATTATTTTTCCAAGAGTTATTAAATAAAAACCAAAATTTTTATCATTGGCTAAAAATTAAAATTCCAATTAACTCATTGCTCAAGTGACACATCCTAAAAATAAAAATAAAAAACTACCCCATTTTCGTAGGAAACACGGTTACACTTAGCATGTGCAACAAGCCTTTAAACCCCAAGGTTACCCCAAGTGGATGAGTTGTGTCTCGTGAGGGTTTGCAGTGAATTTACCCACAAAATTCGAATTTTCAAAAAAATTTAAAATTTTCCTAATTTTTTTTTTTTAAAAAGAAAAAAAAAATAATAAAACAAAATTTTAAAATTCCCTAAAAATAAAACAAATATCCTAAATCCCTTCCCCCACACTTAAAATTTACATTGTCCCCAATGTAAAATAAAATGCAAAGAAAAAGCAAAAATAAATATAAAAAGGAAAAGAAAAAGAAATGCAAATCTGATTTCTTGGGTTGCCTCCCAAGCAGCGCCTTTGTTTATCGTCTTTGGCTTGACAGCAGGCCAAAGTATTACGTTACTCCAACTTCATGAATTTTGAGTACTCCATCCATCACGTCATTCTTTATCGGTAGATTCAGTCTCCCTTGCACGTGACATGACCGTTTTACTCACTCTTTAACGAATAGACATTTAAGATGATTGGAGAGAGTTTTTATATTCGGAATGGGATCCTGCAAAGCAAAAGATGAAAATTTGTCGCGAGTAACAGGTAATGGAATGGAAGGTGCTACATAATTATCTAAAATCACTGGCAAAGAATTTAATGCAGCTTCAGCCTCCTTCAAATCTAATTTCAGCTCATTTTCTTCTTCTTCCTCTAACTTCAAATTGTTAGTAATTGAAATCTCTAACTTTTCCTTGTTTATCTCCTCAACAACTTCCGCCACCGTAGGCATGTCATCATCAAAAATAACATCATCGTCTACATTAATATTGTCCACTTCGTTGATGTTATTTGCTTCTTCTTGCTTTGGTGATGGAGGGACCGTCTTTTCGAGATCTTCTATATCGTGACCACTTCTTAACACTTGTGCACTTGTATTCTCCGCGAGATTATCCACCGTTTGAGCAGGTACTTGCTCAAAACTTTGCTCCTTCAATTAATCGATTGTCGTTTGTCCCATTGGAGTATCCAAACGCTGAATAATGGCATTATTTTCTTGAATTCGTGCCTGCATGTCTTGTTGAAATTGCAAATTATCCTGTTTAAATTGTAAAGTGTTAGCTTCCATTAATTTAAGCATATCTTCTAAAGACATATCAGAATAAAGTGATTGGCCCTGTTGTTGTTGGGGATATGGCTGCATTATTGTTGATAACTTGAAAAATTCTGATTTGCGGGCGGATTTATGTGTGGATTTTCATAGCCAAAATTAGGATGATCCCTCAATCCTGAATTATACGCGTTTGAATAGGGATCATATCTCCATTGGGGTTGACTAGGGAAACCACTTGTTGTATTGATTTGTTCATAGGACTCCTCTCGAAGAATGGGGCACATATTAGTTGGATGTCCTACCACCGCACAAATTCTACAAGCTTCCTTTGGTTGTGTACAATCTGCAACCATTTGATAAACAAGAGAAGTTAGATCATTAAGTTGTTGCTTAAGAGAAGCAATTTCTACCTCCTTAACATAATTAGAGGCTGCCATAACTTCCTTCCTTAACCTGCACAACTAAATTAAACTATGAAAATCTAAAAAATAAAAATAAAAAAAATTACTAAATTAAATACATATTTACAAAAGCACAAAATTAAATTAAAATCAGTCCCCGGCAACGGCGCCAAAATTTGGTGTGATGTCGCAAGCACCCAAAAATAAAATCTTACTTTTGAAAAATAAATGTGTAGTAGTGTAAGTAAGAGTCGAACCCACAGAGAATGATTAATTTAATCTTATGTTTTCGTAAACTAAAATTGGGGGGTTTTGTAATTAAAGAAATAATTTAAATAAAAATAACTAAAATAAATATGAAAGAAATAAATAAGAAGAAAAAGCCTTGGTTTAAGTTAATATCCACCATCAAGAATTTACAACTGATCACTGATGCAAGAATAAATCAATTAATATTTTAAATATTCAACGTGGAATAATTACTCACATTCGAATAATTTTCCTATCTCTCCTTAATTTTAGTTAAGCAGAAACAAGCGATCTAAATAACCCTTACTACTAAATAATCTCAGACAAGCGCTAAATATTTAACCTAGTAGCAGCATAAAGAAATAGAGAGATCGTTGAACTAAACAACACAATCCAAGCGTCTGCATTTAATCTAGATGAATATTTTTCCTAAGATATAACAATATTTTGATAAGCAAAATAATTATTAACCTTAGTTGCTTCGCAAATTAAAGTGACCAAACAATTACGGATTTGATATTTAATTTAGCAATAGATTTCAACGAATAATAAACTAGTATGCATCCTAGCAATTAAACGAATTAATCATAAAATTAAACACAGAAAAATATTCAATACTCAAAATATAAATTGAACAATTAAAATAAATTAGATCTCACAGTGTATAAATCTTAATGGCTTCAATCACTTAAACCAAGAAAAATAAATTAACTACTCATAATACTAAAGAATACTAAATAATAGAAGAGAGAATTTTTATTCTAAGAAAAGTTGTTTTTTACATTGTGTGTCAAGCCCTCTATTTATAGGCTCCAAAATCCTCCTAAACCTAGTTGGAATTAATCTTTCCAAACCCTAATAGGATTTAAAATAAAAATAAAAGAAAAAGAAAAATAATTATTATTCTAACCCTATTTGGAATTAAAATCCAATTTGGAATCAAAAAGTAGCAAAATCCCGAAATAATCTCGTTTTGGCCAATTTCCGCGCAAACAAACAAGACTTAAGCCAGCTTTGACCGGTCAACACGCTTCCTGACGTCAGCATTGCGCCAGCATACTCCTCCCGCGCATTGCGCGCACTGTTTTCCATCCAAGAACAAAACGGCGTCGTTCCGTGTCCTCCGTTCTTTTGCTGCCTGGCCGCGCATTGCGCGGCCGCTTGTCTTTTCCGCTGATCAAAACGACGTCGTTTTCTTCGTGCGGCAGTTCCTGGCGCGCATGGCGCGGTCGCTACTTTTTCGAAATTACATATTTAGCCCCGGTCTTTGCAGATTTCACGGAATTGCCCTCAGATTCTTGCGGAATTTACACTTTGGCCCTCAAAACTTATTTTTCTTACAAAAATAAATATAAATTAATTAAAAAATAAATAAAAATACTAAAAACACATAATAATAAATAAAACACTAAAAATAAATAAAAACACATAAATAAAAAGAAATATAAAAATACTATAAAATTACCTAAATTAACATAAATTAACTAAAATCCTATAAAACCTATTAAAACCAAAATAAGCTAAATAATTAAACATTTAAGCATTCAATAAATATAAAAACTAAGTATTAGGGAATAAAAATAGCATATAATTCAACCCTATCAAGAACTTTCATTTTGTTGATAACTATTTTTCCCTTTGTCTCCCTCTGAGATCTACGATCCCTCTTGACACAATGATCATTTGTTTTGACGGTCGTTGAGTGAGCTTTACGATTGGGTACTCTGCGATCTTTGGCTTGACAATCGTTGAGTGAACTCGATTTGAAGTGTACTCTACGATCCTTAGCTCAACGATCGTTGAGTAGGCTCTACGAATTGTTCTTTACTTTATCCTTTGAACACTTTTCTCCCTGCAGTGTTAGCAGCTTCCAAAGCATGATATATATTAAGAGTCTAGATTTAGCATTCTTAACTCACTTATAAGTTTATTAAATCTTGATTCATCAAAAGGTTTTGTAAATACATCTGCTAATTGATATTCAGTTGGGATATAGTGTAGCGATATATTACCATTTTGTACATGATCCCTAATGAAATGATATCTTATGTCTATGTGCTTAGTTCTTGAATGCATAAAAGGGTTATGAGTTATGACAATTGCATTAGTATTATCACAATATATAGGGATAGAGTTAAGCTCAAAACCATAGTCTGCAAGCTGAGTCTTCATTCATAGGAGTTGTGCGCAGCAACTGCCTACAACTATATATTTAGCTTCTGCAGTTGATGTGGACACTGAGTTTTGCTTCTTACTAAACCAAGAGATAAGTCTGCTGCCAAGCATCTGACATGTTTCACTTGTACTCTTTCTGTCTATTTTGAATCCTACATAGTCAGCATCTGAGTATCCTATTAGATTAAAGGAAGACTCATTGGGATATCATAATCCTAAATTAGGAGTTCCTTTAAGATATTTGAAAATTCTTTTTACAGCCATTAGATGAGACTCATTAGGGTTAGCCTGAAATTTAGCATATATACATATGGCAAACATTATATCTGGTCGGTTAGCAGTTAAGTATAAGAGTGAGCCTATCATACCTCTGTACTGAGTAATATCAGTGTTTTTACCATTCTCATCTTTGTCAAGCTTAGTGGCAGGTGGCATCGGAGTTTTCATGATGGTTGCATATTCCATGTCATACTTCTTTAGTAAGTCTTTGATGTACTTGGCTTGGTTGATGAAGATGCCTTCATCAGTCTGCTTTACTTGAAGTCCGAGGAAGAAGTTAAGTTCTCCCATTATGCTCATCTCAAACTTGCTCTGCATAAGCTTAGCAAACCTTTCACACAATTTTTCATCTGAAAAACTAAATATGATATCATCTACATAAATTTGAACTACGAGTGTTTTATCTTTATGTTTTCTTAAAAATAAGGTAGTATCTACTCTTCCTCTAGTGAATCCTTTTTTCAATAAGAAAGTTTGTTAATGTTTCATACCATGCTCTGAGTGCTTGTTTTAGACCATTTAAAGCTTTATCTAATTTATAAACATAATCTGAAAAGGTTGGATTGATAAAACCTGGAGGTTGTTACACGTAGACTTCTTCTTGAAGTTCTCCATTCAGAAATGCACTCTTGACATCCATTTGGAAGACTTTGAACTTCAAGTATGCAACATAGGCGAGGAAAATCCTTATGGCTTCCAATTTGGCAACAGGGGCAAAGGTCTCATCATAGTCAATTCCTTCTTCTTGATAATAGCCTTTGGCTACCAGTCTTGCTTTGTTCCTTGTAATCACACTTTTTTCATCTATTTTGTTCATGAAGACCCATTTGGTGCCAATAACTGGTTTATGCTGAGGTCTGGCAACCAATTTCCAAACTTTGCCCCTTTCAAATTGATTAAGTTCCTCTTGTATGGCCTCTATCCAACTTGAATCTCCTAAGACTTCTTCAATTTTCTTGAGTTCCACTTGAGAGAGAAAGCTTAGGTAGAAGCATTCATTTGAAGTTGCAGCTCTTGTCTTGATTGCGGCATTTAGATTTTCAATTATTAGATCTTGAGTGTGATCCTTGGTCCACTTTCTTCTGCTAGGAATGTCTGTTCTGATGCCTTCTTGTCTGAGTTCTTCCAAATCAACTTCTTGTTCTGATCGTAGAGTTTCAATGTCTGGCGTGGTGAACTCTATGATTTTCTCTGCTTGCACAACGTTTTATGTTGCTGGTTTTATGATCGTAGAGTCTGACTCTATGATTTTGATTTCTTCGATCGTTGAGTTTATTTCCGATGAATCGTTGAGTGTTGAGCTTTTCTTTTCTGGATCTGATTCATCGAATGTGACATGGATGGAGATTTCTACAGTTAAGAATTCCTTGTTGAATACTCTGTATGCTCTGTTATCCGTAGCATAGCCAAGGAAGATTCCTTCATCTGACTTTGGCTGGAATTTGGTTAGATGCTTCTTGCCATTGTTGAGTATGTAACATAGACAGCCAAACGCATGAAAGTAACTTATGTTTGGCTTTCTTCCTTTCCACAATTCGTATGGAGTCTTCTTCAATGTTGAGTGTATGAGTGACCTATTCTCGGTGTAACATGCAGTGTTGATAGCTTCAGCCCAAAAATACTCAGGAAGATAAGTTGTTGTAAGAAGGGTTCTTCCTGCTTCAATCAGAGTCCTATTCTTCCTTTTTGCTACTCCATTCTGTTGGAGAGTCCTTGGAGCTGAGAAGTTGTGATTGATTCCATTTTCTTCACAGAACTGGTCCATATTTGAAAATTCAAACTCTTTTCCATGATCACTTCTGATGGACTTGATCTTCTCGCCCTTTTCATTCATGACTAGTTTGAAGAGCTTGATAAGATGTGAAATAGTTTCATCTTTAGAGCTTAGAAAAGATACCCATGTGTATCTAGTGTAGTCATCTACTACCACTAGAGAGTATCTCTTTCCTCTAAGGCTTGTAGTTGGGATAGGCCCGAATAAATCCATGTGTAGTAATTGAAGGGCTCTATCATTTGAGTTAACGGTCTTGCTCTAGAAGGAGATCTTTGTTTGTTTTCCAAACTGACATGTTTTGCAGGGTTTTTCTTTGATGAAGTTAAGCTTTGGCAATCCTCTTACTAGGTCTTTAGAGGCAAGCTTTGACATACTTAATTGGGTAAGGTTGACCATGTAGACATTTCCTTCTCGAACTCCTACTAGTCTTAAAGAGTTAGTCTTCAAATCTCTGACTCAACATTGGTTGTTGAGAAAGGTGACTTGATGTCCTTTGTCACACAGTTGACTGATGCTTAACAGGTTATGTTTTAGTCCTTCAACATAAGCCACCTTACTGAAAGATATTGCATCATTTCCAGTCGAGCCATATCCTCTGATTTTCCCTGATTTGTTGTCTCCAAAGATGACTGCAAGTTCATCCTTTTTCTCGTAATCTTACAGAAGAGCCTTGTTTCCTGTCATATGTCTTGAGCATCCACTATTAAGGTACCAGATGGATCTCTTTTCCTGCATGACAAATCAATCTTCATTTTGGTACCCACATTTGCTTGGGTCCTATTTTGTTAGTACCTTTTGGGACCCAAATCTGTTTGATTTTATATCTTTGCAGTATATGATAATGATAACTTGATAAATATTTATCATTTTTATGATGGTGCCTATGATTGATATGATGTTGACGATGATGTGTGTATATTTGTGAATTCCTATTTGTCTAGGACTTGTATGAATTATAATTGCTCAATTCAATTATCTTTTTCAGTTTTTCATTCTTAGTCTCAAGACTAGAACAAATTTTGTCAGTTTGAAGTGTGACTTCTAATTTTATGCTTATTTTCTCTTTTTCCTCTTTTAGATGAAAGTGATCTTTAGATAGCCTTCTAAACATTTTCATGTATTTGTATAATTATATCATTAAGTCATGCATACATTCTCTAAGATCATCAATGTTTAATTTAGGAGAGTATAAGTCAAATACTCCATCTACGTTGAATTCCTTTTTGCTGCTTTCTTCTTCTATGGCTTTTCATCGTCACTTGACTCAGAGGTTAGTTCCTTTCCTGAATCACTCCAGGAGCTTTTAGCTATGAAGTTTTTGTCTTTCTTCTTTTGCTTGTGAAGGCTTTTGAATTCTCTTTTTGGATTTGCTTTTGTTCTATCCTTCCTCAGCTCTTCTCTTAAGGGTTTTGGACACTTAGCAAAGAAATGGCCCGGCTTTTTGCAATTGTGGCAAAGGTTATTTGTTTGTTCTTTGTTGCTGCTACTTCTGAACTTCTGTGGTCTGTTTCTGTTGATGAATCTTTTAAATTGTCTGACCAGCATGGCAGCTCCTTCATCATTATCTGATTCATCTTTATTAGAGTCAGAATCATCCTTAAAATTGCTTTTGTGAGCTGAAGTTGAGGCTTTAAGGGCAATGTTTTTCTCCTTCTTTCTTCCCACAGATAGAGTATCTGCCATTTGATTTAGCTCCAGCTTGTAGGTAAAAAGATTTCCATAGAGATGTTGTACAGTCATCTCGTGCAAGTTCTTTAACTCCCGCATGGCTGTGGTTTTGGCATCTCATTTGCTTGGTAATGATCTCATTAATTTGATGATGAGATCTCAGTTTGGGTAGACTTTCCCAAATGATTTGAGAGAGTTTAACAGCAAGTTAAATCTTTCATAGGTGTTTGTAATGTTCTCTCCTGATATATGGGTGAACATTTCATATTGCTGAATAAGAAGTGTTTGCTTATTTTCTCTGACTTCTTATGTTCCTTTGTGCATGATCAACAGAGTCTGCCAGATTTCTTGAGCTGTTTTGCAGTTGACAATATTTTCAAACAACTCATCATCTAGAGATTGGAATAGGATATTTTTGGCCTTTTTGTCTCTTTCAACATTCTTCTTTTCGTTGTTTGTCTATTTTTCTCTTTTCTTTTCTACTAGCTTGTTTGGATCTTTAATCATTAATGCAAGCTTCATTGGTATGACTGGCCCATCAAGTACCGTCTCAAATAGCTCGTCGTCTATTTCATCCATATAAGCCTACATACGAACTTTCCAGTTAGCAATTTTTTCTTTATTGCACATAGGTTTGTTACCTCCACCAAGTTCTGATCCATTTTTGTTGTGTGACATTAGATCTACTCAAGCTTGTAAGGCTTTAAATGTGAGAACCTGCTCTGATACCAATTGTTAGTTCCCAATGACACGAAAGATATCTAGAAGGGGGGAGGGGGGTTGAAAAGATTCTTTAAAACTTTTCATTTTCTTTATTTTAAGATAGAATGAATTATTAATCAATTAGTTTAGCACAGTGGAATATGATTTAGTTACCCCATCTTAATATGTTAACGTAATAATTTAACAAGCAGTTATAGCAGTTAATAGACTCCTACACCAGGTTTTAAGTGGTTCAGAGTTCACAAGACTCCTACTCCACTGTTCTGCTCCTTGAGCAGCAAATCCACTAAGGATACTTTCACAATTTTTGAATCACTAAGATTCCTTCAAGACTAGCAGTCTTGGAACTTTAGTTCACTAAGAACTCTACAAGTCCAACAGACTTGGATACTCTAGTTTACTAAGAACTCTTCTCGTGAGTAGTATTGGTTTGGGTGTGCTACTAAGTTGCGATTAGCATAAGTTTCTCAAGAACTTAGTAGCGATGCAAGATAATTTTTTCGTTTAATCTTTTTGAATTCTTGCGTATTCTTTTCTTTCTTGTGTATTTCTTTTTACTTCTTGTTTGTTCTTGGGCGCCTCATATAGGAGCTTTAGATTTTTTCCCGTTTTGAAATCTGTTCTTTTCTTTAGTTTATGCCCGTTACCTCATGATGAAGAGCTGCTAAATATTATATTCATTTAGCTCATTATTGCTCTGACCAGGTATTAATTGACCTGCTGATACTGTCCATAAAAGGTATCTCCTTTTTCTTCCTTGGGACAAGACGTGATAGTCTCAAGTTTCTGCCAACTCCCAGGTAACTGGTCTCCCATACACTATGGCTGATAGGACACAACCTTCTGACTTTAGTGCTACCTTGAAATCTTTACTCTATTGCTTAGCACGCATTGGTCAGTCCTCTGATATTTCTGACTTTAAGCCTTTGGTAGAGGTTCACCTGTCACATTGATGCAAACTGTTCTTCTCAACGAAGTTGCTTCTGTCTTTTAGTACAAGAGAAGAACCATCAGACGTTTAGGTTCTGATCTGTATGACATGTAGCTGAGGAGAGTCGTAGTGTTGCTTTAAATGACTCTTGCTTTTGTTCAACAAATCTCTACGATCAATCATGCTGTAGTGCCTGTTCTGTGATAAGGCATATCGTAGAGTCCGTTTTATGGTTGCTTGCTTTGGTCGTAGAGTACGTTCTACGATTGAGCTTCTTCCTTGGTCGTAAAGTCTGTTCCTTCAATTTGACCAAATCATTGAGTCTGGTCTATGAACAGACTTGGTCGTAGAGTCTTCCTTGCGCAGAATCGTAGAGTTTATTCTACGATCAGACTGAAAAGTTGAATCTTCTTGGTGCGGAGTCGTAGAGTCAATTCTATGATGAGACTGACTGAAGAGATACAACACAAGATCAACCTAACAGATTTGATATTTTTAAAATCTAAGTCCTTGTACACCACAAAGGATTTTACAACTCAATACATTCATAACCAAATGATCAACTTAACAGTTTTGATCTTATCTAACTAAGTCCTTATACATCATAAACAATTCAAGAACTTTACATGTAACACCCCAGTCCCACATTGGTTAGTGTGAGATATTTAGATGTGGATATAAAGACCCAAGTTGCTATCATTAATACCTTCAGTCATGATCTTTTGAGTGAGTCTGTGGTAGGCTAAGATGACCCAAGAAGATATTATTGAGACAACGCATTGGGCCTTATTCTGCTATGATTTGATTCGGACTCGGAATTTGACCCCGGTTGTTACATATGGTATCAGAGCCGACTCTCGAAAGTTCGGGTCAGGTCATCCGATCGGGTTGTCGGAGGTGGGGACACGAAGGTGGGCCTAATAGGTCGCTGATATTAATTATCCCACAATGACTAGAGAGGCAAAGTTTCTGGGCCTTGTGTGACTATGTGTTTGGCCTGACGGGGACGTCAGGTATTTAAGTAGGGGAGTTTGTAATACCCCAGTCCCACATTGGTTAGTGTGGGATATTTAGATGTGGATATAAGGACCCAAGTTGCTATCATTAATACCTTCAGTCATGACTTTTTGGGTGAGTCTGTGGTAGGCTAAGATGACCCAAGAAAATATTATTAAGACAGCGCATTGGACCTTATTATGCTATGATTTGATTCAGACTCGGAATTTGACCCCGGTTGTTACATTACAACTCTACTAATGAATGCATTTATTAACATAATTCTTATTATCAAATTAAATAAGCAATGTTCAACAGAGTAGAATATTCAATGTATTAGAATTAATATTATGACTGATGTAACCTTTTGTGGTAGTTATATTTTGTAATATTAAAGGTTAGAAAATCGGAGAATTTAGTAAGACATGTATTGTAAGATAATGTATCTATTTTATGTAATTTAATGATATTTATATAGATAGATGTGATGTTTGGATAATATGGTGAGCACCATATTCATTGTTTACATACACGAATTTTGGGGCTACACAAAAAAAAAAAGTCTATAGAACTTATAATATAATAGATGAACTTATAATACAATCGATGGATACCAATATATTTTAATTTAACTTTGTAAAATTTACGTTAGTGTTGTGTGGACTGGATTGAATTCAACAAAACTTAAAAAATTAAAGTGTAACCAAACAGATGGCGGGAAAATCATCATAAACGCTCACAACTTTCCCGCGTTCGTCTTTATCAACTCACTGACATATATGTGTTATAAATTCATAGATTTAGTCACCTCCTTCTTTGTAACCCTAATCTCTCATCACATTGCCGAATATTTCTGCAGGTAATTCGTCTCAATTTTCCGGCGAGATCCGACCGGAGGATGATAGATCCAGTCCTCAGAAGCAAATGCTTAGATCCGATTCGGCTAGGCAAGGTAGTCCTATGAAGTTGAAATATCCTCGCCGGTGCATTAATGACAGCCCGAATACTCCGACAAAAGTGAGTAGAGTTCAATTTCATTCATTTTCTAGTTAAATATAACAATTTCTTATACCTTATACTGACAGTGGATTTGATAATCTCCTAGGGAATTGAGAAAGATTTGACGGAGAAATTCATGAAAAAATCACCGGTGAAGAAATTGTCAGATAGTTTTCTGGATAAACCTATATGAAATCCAACAGGTAAGTACATTTTTAGCTGACTACAGTCTCCTTTATTATGGAGATTTTTAATGGAACAACAATAATATCCTGTATTAAAATTTTCGTAGTAAATATTTGATCCTTAGTTGTATTTCAACTTTTCCCTTTTTGTGAATTTATGTTATCTATGGCTGTGTTTATTTGCACTTTTCAAGGACTATTTTAAGGGATTATGGTCCTTGGACTATAATGGGGGATTTTAATAGCTGGGTGGGCTGGTATTTCATGGTATCGCTTTTAGAGTATTATGGTATATTATGCAATGCAATCCATTATAAAACTTAAGTATCAAAACTAGCCAATGGTTCATTAAAGTATATAATTGGTCCTTCCTATTAGTTGCTGCGAACAAACATAGCTTATTTTTAGTTTGTTAATTCATGCTCTTGTTGAAGTAAATTAAGTGTAAATTTGTTTATTTATGTTTATAGATATGAAACAATTGAGCGTTGTAAAGGAGGCATTGCATGTATCAACTGAGCAATCTCTGGTTATGTGCCGGGAAGACGAGCAGAAATAGATAGTGGAGTTCTGCAAGTAATGTGTAGAACAAGAGAAGGCATGGAGTTTGTATGTGTGTGGACTGCCTGGGACTGAAAAATCACTATAAGTGGAAAAGATTAAAGGATCTCTAGTTGATTGGGCAAAAGAGGTAATCTAATTACCCTTAACTGATACTAGTAACTTTGAAGACTTGAACTTGTTTATGGTGCTTCCTTTCATAAAATAAAAGTAATTATATTTTCAATATTTGAATATATTTGTATGATTTTAATTTTCTCCTGGCATGTCCTGTATATACTTTGCAGCAGTTTCAGTTTCTCCTATCATATCATACTTTTTTCCCCTCATGGTACAGTAGTAGCCATAGGAAACCTGAACTACCATTTTTGTGTTAATTTGGGTAGGGGAGTTGTGACATCCCGGATTATGACAAGATTTCTAAATAAGAATTTTGAAAAATTAAGTAAAGGTTAGTAGTTAAAACCTAGTTATGAAAGACAGAAAAGTAGTAAGAGTGATTAAATATAATTTATTATTTAATCAATGTACTAGAAATGACCTATGTGGTAGATTGAATATGTGTATATGTATATTTAATCTGATAAAATGAAGAAGGAATTAAAGTTAGAAATAAAGGAAATAAGGAAAGAGTGTGAATTGAGCTTAAATTATGAATATTAAAGACTAACTTAATGAATAGGTCCTGAGATGCTGGGTGACAGAAATGTCAAGGTAACGTATAGCAGTATGTGTAGAGAAAGAAGGTTCAGTTTAGCCTAATCGGTGTATTAGGAATTTGTCAGAATAATAAGGATAATGATTTTGAATGTTTTGAAGTTATTAAGAAATTAATATTTATTGATTAAAGTAAGATAATCGTCATGCGATGTGTAAGTACATGATGTAATACCCCTGAGAGTGAGTAGAAAGAATGTGACATGCACGTATGGTTTAAATTGGCAGATATGTGTTAAGTAAATAAGTGAAAGGACGTAAAAGTCGTAATAAAGGTATTATGAGCTGAAATGGTTAAATGAATGGATTTTTGGTAATCCAATCAAGGTTCGCTTTTCGAGAAAGCGGTTTATGAAAAAAGTGAGTATGTCAATTATTTGTGATGTCGGGAATTGAGAGTTATTAAATATGAAACCAAAAAGGTTCGTAGAAAATTGAGAATGTAATGATATGCAAAATAGCATAATTGTAAATTATGGGTAATTAATGAAATTCAATTTTGAGGTGTGACAAGTGTTTTAGGACAAGTCAATTATGGATTATTTCATAGAGGAATAAAATGCAAGCCTAATGAAACGAATGTAGATTGAAATGGACTTGAATTGGTTAAGGAATGAGTAAGCTATAATTTAATGGAAATTAAATTGTCTAGATTTGGTGGCTAATGACCATGCTACCCTTGATAAATTATAGAATGACTTTGGAGTCCTATGTTAGAGAAAAGACCATGTTGCCATCAACAAGTTAGTTAATGATCATTGTGTCCTAAAGGGCAAAATGACCAAAATACCCTTGACAAATTAAATAATGACCTATGTGCGTTAATTGATGAAATGTCAAAAATGCCTGAATTAAGTGTGAAATGACCAAAATGCCCTTGGATGGGTTAACCATGGTTATTACACTTAACCAAGCTTAGTTAAATTTCATATAATATATCTAAAGCAAGCAAGTGCTCTTTTTTGTTCCAAATTGCTGAGTTTTAAAGCCCTAAGAGAGAGAAAGGCAAGGAAACCACGAGAATATGAGAGAGAAAACTTGATTAATCAAGAAGGGATGGTTGGATGATTATGGAGCAAGAAGAAAAGAGGAAGGTCTCATAATGAGGAAGTTCTTTATGTGAAGAAGTTGGATATCCAAGAAGGTATAATTATGTTTAAGCTTTAAGATTTTGTGTTTATGTATTTAAGTTCAAGAACAAGGATAGCCATGCATGAATCTTTAGCTATATGTGCTGATTAGGTGGAGTATGTGCTATATGTGTAGATTATCATGAAACCCTAAGCTCATATGTTGGAAGAACAAAGGTAATATACTATTCATGTTTATGTTCAAGGCTAGAAATCATGATTTAATGGATAATCATGTGTTATATGTTGAGGGAAGTAGTAAAACCCTAGTTGAAGGTGTTAAATATATATGATACATGTATATTTTATGTTAGAGATTATCCTAAATGCACAAATGGAAGAGAAACATGTTTTGTTTAAGGAAAATGTAATATTAAGCTATGATTCATGAAGGATTGTGTGTTATATGTTGCTAAAAGTGATAAAAACCTAACTAAAAAGGTTGATCATGTTTGATGCAAGTAAATTATTTTGCTAAATAGCAAGCTAGATGCCTAAATGGTTTAAAAGTATAAATTGTAATAGAAAGTTACAATATTAGGCTATACTTTATGTATAGACTAAATTATCATTTGTAAAGTGCTTTGGAAGGTACATATAGAAGTTATGTTAATATATAAAGTCGCTAAATGAGCATGTGATAATGTATTTGATGTGTGAAGTCAAGAATTGAAGTATAGGTTAAAGAGCGGAGTTTTGAAAGTTGGCAAAAATCCTATTAACATGTAATTTTTGGCCATTTTGTATAAATGAAGGTCAAATGAGGTCAAACAACTAAGTTTTACCTAAATACATGTGTTAGAGTCGTTTTGGAAGTCATTTGGTGTCAATGGTGACAATTGTGAATTTTAAACATTTCAAAACGTCCGTCGACGCCTAAAATGAAAACTTTAGAAAAATGAAACTATTTGAAAAGTTTTAAATGTTTTGAAGGCCCATGTAAGTAAATTATATGTTATATGTGTTATGTTGAAACAAGTTTTGCAAAAAAAGGGCCAAAATAGCATGAATTTTTAAAAGAATTTTTTTTTCAGAAAAGCCAGTACTGCGCCAGGGCGCAGTTATTTGAATTGGAAACTGCGCTGGGGGGGCAATGCTGCTGAAGAAGTTGGCCGGGGCGAGTTCAGGGGGCGCCGAGGCACAGTTTAGCCGAGAAGATCTCGCGGCCAGTGAGATCTTCCAGGCTAAACATCTCGCCGGGGCGAGATGTACTGTTCCAGCTAAGAAATTTTTTATTTTAAGTCCAAATCGAAATGTTTTGATATAAAACGATAGACATGTATGATCAGTCATAAATTGATAAAAATGATCAATGTGGTAGAGATTAAGGTATAAAGGAACAATGTGTTACGTGTTAAAGTTATGTAAAGATAGAAGATAGTTTATAGGACAAGGTTTAGCATGCACATGTGTGTAACCAATGCATGAACAAATATTATGGTTGTATAGTACCCAATCGGGATAAGATATTACCAGGAGAGGTAAATGAGGATAAAGGATATTAAAGTAATGAAATCGGAAATGGTATAATATAATATACCTACAGCTATATAAAAGCATTGTAATGCTTGTGTGCTAGGTCGGAGACAAGTTAGGATGTATTATTAACCTAAATAAGGTATAATACATCAAAAGTAAAATGAATAGAGATAAATGGTTAAGCAATTATGGATAAAGTTTGATAAGTTATATTAAGTCTTATGATCCTATTATGTTATATAGGTGCAATGTTGGCAGATAAAGTTCAGACTAGCGACCCGATGCGAGGAAGGATAGAAAGAACGAACGAGAAGCGTAAATGTTAAGTAAATAAATGAAGATCAGACAAGTTTTTCAGACTTAAATGTAATAATTATTCTACATGAACTATGTGATAGAAAAAGATTTGAAATGTGCACTTCGTGCTACTATGTGCTTTAACTATTAAATGCAATACGTGACATTTAAGAATAGCATGGTAAAGTAAAGGATGCATGACGCATGAATATAAGCTGCAAGCATGAAATGTGTTATCTGATTAACTTGCTAAGTCTGTGTGCTCACTCTTGCTATGAACTAACATTTTCAGGTAAAGTACGAGAAGGCCAGAGGTTCTGGTTAAGCTAAAAATAAAGAGTGCTAAATGCATAGATAAGCATGAAGGAAATTTGTTAAGTGTATCTGTTTAATGTTCCTGTAAAGCAGATAAATGTTAAACCTTAAAGGTGATAGGAATGAATGAGTGGTTCGTAAATCCCTAAAAATAAATTGTATGTATATATTGTTCAAAGTAGAGGTTGTAATGAGACAAGATGATCGTATTGTTGTAAGTCGAGTATGTTATATAATGAAACTCGCATGTATGGTACAGATGTATGTAAACAAGAACAAGGATGGAATAGGTATAAATAAACAGGGCCATGTATGAATAGATAAATGTTGAAATTATTCACAGGTTATGTCAAGTTTAATCATAATATATATGATTTTGATAATTGTAATAGACTAGGTGACAATTAATAAATGTTTGACCTAAGTTCTAATGAATAGTACATGAATGTTATGATTCTGAGACAGGTTATGATTGTAAGATAAATAAACAGATTTATGAACCGCATTATGGTCAAATAATGATTTTAAAGGTTATGTATTAACGCACGAAATTGCCGTTATGATGCTTTATGAATATATAATATGGTTTTAAGATTAATGATTATGTTATTCAGATACACTTGGAAATAATTAAGGAATGTTGGGATTTCGGGTGCGTTACAGGAGTGGAGGGGATGGGGTGAAATGGCTTCTCTAGTGAAATAATTTAATGACATTTTTATGTGTTAGTTTAATTCTTGCTAAGAACAAAGACCTGTAGTATGAAGCTTAGGAGCTAAAATCTCCCAGTATTCTTTCAAAAATACTTTGAAATGCCTTTGCTTCACATTTCTCAAAAATGGGTACTTGTTACTTAACGCATGGAGTATTTTTCATGTCAAACTGATTAATAATTTACCACCTATTCGCCAAACTGTTAAAATCAATTTGAATAGCTTGCTGCATGTTTCTTGTTCCTATTTAGGAAAATATAAAGTTGGAAACTTAAAAAGTAATTTAGATTGTCCAGCTAGAGGGAAGTATTATGACTTTGTAATTGATCCTTGATGGTGTCAAATGAAGTTAGGTAAACTGAATCTGCATGTAAATTTTTATTCAACTGGTAAGATGTGAAATATTTGGCATTTTTATACTTCTACTCGCTGAATCATGGTCTTTCTATCAGGAGGATTTGGAGCAACCAGATGTGTTGGCCATTTGTTGTAGTTCTCTTACTAACACTTCTGACATTTTCAGCAAGGTACTGCGATCAAGATTATGTTTATTTCTTTATTTAATCAGAGCAAGAACGCATATCCTCACAATCTGATAACCTTGGCAGATGCTTTCGAGTAACCAACCACGGAAAAAAACCAGTGTTCCTACTTCGCCTTTAAAACAACTTCAGAACTCTTATTCTCAAAAGCAACAGTCACCTGGAGTGAGAATGACGTAAGAAACATCTTTTATCCTTATGTACTGTAGACTTCTTAAAGGCTAATGAGAGTAGCATATCTTAACACAGCTCATAGAGTACATGTATAATCAAATAAGACACAAATAGGCTATGTTTGAATCTCTAAACCATACTATATTAAAATATAAGTATCAGTTAAAGCCGTTTCTCTACTTATAACAAATTTTATTGCTTCAGGCTGATTATTGCTGATGAGTTAAATTATTTGATCACAAAAGATCGGGCCGTGCTTCATGATCTTTTTATGCTAACAACACGACCAATCTCCAGATGTATATTGATAGGTGTGACTAATGGTACTCATGCTTTTAAGAATTTCTTATTAATAAGTATTTTTTCTCAATAAGTTAGGTTTTTAGGGCTGATAACTATATGATGCATGTTTTCTCGTATAAGTCATGTTGCATATACATTTGCAGGTATAACTAATGTCATAGACCTTGCAGATCGATTTCTTCCGAAACTGCAGTCCTTGAACTGTGAGTATTTGCTCCTATCCAATCAATCACTTAGGCCATGGTTCTCCGGTTATCCTATTATTCTTACTTTATCAAAGAGGCTTGACCTTGTTACTTAATTGGCTATATCCTCTAAAGAACAATTATCTAATTGATTCTTTCAAGTGTTCCAACATATTCTATCTTTTGGTTCACAAGTGAGAAATATTACTACAACATCTGGTTCTTGGTCAACATGTACTGACTTTTGAAGATAACTTTTCAATGCACATATTTTGCAAATTTTCTTGTTGTTTCTTGTTAAAACAAAATTGTTAAGGACGTCACTTAGCAAAATTTGGCACCCTTTATGTTATCCCGAGTTTCAAAATTATTATAGTAGTTCTACAAGGATTAGTAATGGTTTCCCACCACCCAAAAAAATGAACTAAAAAAGAAATTCTATATTCATGATATGAAAAGAATATCCTTCTTTCTTTGTTGGAATAAACTTGGTTGACTTTTACTGTTTTCTTGTGCTAGGCAAGCCTATGGCTGTAACTTTTCGAGTATACTTCTAGGATCAGATCATCATGATTATTCAACAGAGGCTAAGGGTAATCTTGTGCTCCCTCATTTTACGTCTGCTAAACAAATGCATCTTCTGCTTCATCTACTAATGTTCTTCCATTAACACTGACGTAGATTACCTAAAAGAATGTAACTTTTAAGTGCTATATGTAAAATGCTATTTGAGCCCAAAGATAACTATGCGCTACAAACAGTAATGCTATAATAAAATTCCTTCTCATGATGGTAAATTGAAAATATTGCTTATGTTCTACATTAGTTGAAACAAGTTTTCTGTCCCACATGCAGGGATATATAGGTTTGGTATATATCTATCATTCCTGCAAAGTTGGCTGAAAAACTATTTTGCATATTTAACAACATTAAAATATAAGGATCGATTTTACAGCATCACATGTTCAGTCCATCTAACTACCAGTAGATGTTAAATGAACAAAGTGAGCTTAATGATTGTAAGTAGTTTATCTGGTTTCTTTAAAAATTTATAAAGGTACTTACTTCATTTGGATTTAACTACTATTCCACAGGTACTTCCTTACTCTGTCTTTCAGCCACAAGCCTTTGAGTTCTGTGCCAGAGTGAGTCCAGGACAATCTTATTCTCTGTGGTGTTCTATACTTTAGTTTCTTCCCTTCGATTCAAATGCCAAAGAATCTATAAATGAGCTATTGCATTAGTGACTTAGATTCCTTGGCAAGTAAAAAATGTTTGTGTAATAATGACATGCATCATTGCAATTTCAAGCACCTGCATTCAATATTGTAACTTACACAACACTTGTTTGTTGGTAGAAAGTTGCATCTGCAACTGGAGATGAGTAAAGCTCTGGAAATTTGCAGGTTAGTGTTTTAGGAATTGTTGCAATAATTTCTTTGTAGCTGAAGTGGACAATGGTATCGAGTCTTCCGTGAGTGATCAAAAAGAAACAATGTAATAGAGTACATAAATCTCTACAGATTAAATTTCTTGCCTTAGCCACTCTGAATTTCTTCATAATTACATTCTCATTTAATTTCGTTTCAGGAGTGCAATTGAGGTACTAGAGACCGAGCTCAGAGAATCCACCTGTGGCATGAATTTGTCACCCTTGGAGAGGGGTTTCTCTTATCAACAGACAACTGCTCCTTGTGAGAGTCTGAGAAAGCAAGAAAATAACATTGTGAGTGCTCCCTGTAGCTGTTATGCTTGTAATAGTTAGATCAATAATGCACAATTGTACGAGTCTCTTACATCTGGCTTGTTGCATTTAGGATATTGAATATTGAGCTTGTTGGATAGAAAACTAAGGATAACAGTCAGCTAAAGCTATTATTTTTTTTTTGACTTTTGGTTAGTTTTCCATTTCTTTTCCAATAAAAGCCTCTGGGATTGTTTTAGGATTTATATTAGTTGCACGAGATCATTATCTACCTAGTAGTAACATGTGTCCAAGAATCTATGGACTTGCATGAATAGTCAACATGTGTGATATGACGCCCCCAAATTTAGGTACCTCTATCTCAAACTTGGCACCCCACAATCCACAGCATACAATCTAACTAACTTTAACTCAATGCAGAAAACTTAAATATTTACATTAATAATGCATAAATAACATTCTCCCGAGTTCTCTTAACCTTCACTAAGACATCATAGTCTGACACAGAATACAAATAGGGTTCAACTAATGCAATAACAAGAGAATAATGGCTAGTTTGTAGCCTTGCCTTTCCCTTCGTCTTTCTCAAAAACTCCGTCCCGCTAGGTCTTAACTATAACATTTTATGCAAGCAAGAATAAGCAACAAGTTTGCTCAGCAAGTATAAATCTAGCAATAAGTAATAATAATCATGAATCAAAAAGCTCATTATCTCAAATCTTAAATAAATGAATGATGATTTATGATATGAACAAAATAATTTAACGATCATAAGCTAATATCAACATGCATCGGAATTTAGATATTTTTATTCGTTGAGTGGTCACTATGGACCGTGAACCCATGCAAGGCTTATCAGTGTTTAACTGAAAACCTCAGTATAAAAGGTACATGAGGTGATTAGTCCCGTTGTACCTAACATTATGTATAACATTTAGACATGCAATTCGCATGCGTGTCGGTTTACTGACATAAAATAGTAATACCCCTGCTATGAGGGTTGTTCGACTCAGCATAGCACAAGAGTCCACACCAAGGCAATTGGTTTGGATCGCTTTTTAATACATAAATGATTTTATCTCATTATCTGTTTTGTCGAATCAAATGACATAGACGTTCTGTCTAGCCGAATCAAATGGCATAGACACTCTTTTACAACATATGACTACATATTAAGATTCGAGTAATCTTTTATAACATTCAAGCATGAATAATTTAGATTCCAAAGTCAACATTCGGATATAAAATCAATCTTATATGAATATAAACATGAACATCGATATTTGAGTTCAATGTGAATCATCTTTCAATTTATATAGAGTATCAATTGCTTGTACGAAACAATAAAGTGTACAAGTTAGAATACTTGCTTTGTTTGTCGTCTCTAGTTGATTCTAGGTTCCCTTCACTTAGATAACCTATATTATAAATCGCTCTATCGATTAATCTTTATCGGACTTTATATAATCAATCTAAGTCGATCTATATACTCATTTATATTTAATTCATAATTCTTCATAACTAGGGCTCACAAATAATCTTCATTATTATTTATCTCCTAACATCACTTTCTGGGATGCTGTCGCAAGCAACCAAAAATAAAATCTTATTTTGAAAAATATTAATGTAGTAGTGAAAGTAAGAGTCGAACCCACAGAGAGTGAATTTTTTTTAATAAATCTAATGTTTTCAAGAATATCTAATTAAATGGGGGGGTTTGGAATTAATTATTAACTAATTAAAATTCAAAAAAACAAATAAAACTGAATAATAAATAAATATGAGAAAAATTAATTAAAACAAACTTCAGTTCCTTAGTTCAGTATCCCCTTCTTTTAATTAACAAATTAATCAAGTTATTATTATCTTTTCCTTCAATTGAGATTAATAATCCTGGATAACCGGCAATCGCCAAGCTATCAGAAATTCTCCTTAAATTATAAATCTAATGCAGCAATCGCTCACAAAAGACCCTAACTATCATACAACCTAGAACTATCAGTCTAGATTTAATATAACAGTTGCATTAAAAATTAGAGAATTAGATTATTCCAAGTAACAATCTCAACATCGCGGACCATTTAACTTGCCATCTTGATAACCATAATAATATTCAAAAGTTTGACCACAATTAAATATTATTAACTGCTACTTATGATCAGATAAAATATCGTTTGCTTAATATCAAATCTTAATCTAGCATATGACAAAAACTTAATTAATTCAACTGGCCAAATCAAATTAATAAAATAAATATCATCTAATCAATTAAAACAGATCATCAAGAATAAATCTCATCCATGAAGGAATATATAATAAAACTCAATTAGAATATTAATTAAAAATAAGGTTCAACATCCCTTTAGAACTGAAAAATAAAATTAGCCAAACATAATAAAAATAATACTCACTAGTTGAAAAACTCTCTCCAAGAAATTAGGAGAAGGATCTCCCAAAAACTTATTATGAATAATGAGAGAGTTGCCCCTCAATTTATAGGCCTCTAACTTGTCCAAACCCTAATAGGATTTACAATTAAAAATAAAAGAAAAATAAAAATAATTATTATCCTAACCCTAATTGGAATTAAAATCCAATTTGGAATCAAAAAGTAGCTAAAATCCGAAATAATCTGTTTCCCCAGCAAAACCGCGTCGCCAAACGCGTCCTAAGCCAAGTCAGCCACCGCCAGTCAACGCGCTCCGCGTCTGTGACGTCAGCAGGCATGTTCGCGCATTGCGCGGTTCTTCTATCTGCTCAATACGGCGTCGTTTCCTGTTACCCGCCTGCTCCTTCCTTCCGCGCGCATTATGCGGACTCTACTTTCCGGTATTTACAGTTCTGCCCCTCCGCGTTTCAGCTTATTACAATTTTGACATTCCACCTTTAATTTCCTACAAAATAAAATATAAACTAATTAAAAATAAATAAAAATAATATAAAAATACTAAAAATCCTAAAAACACATAATAATAAATAAAATTCCTAAAATACTAAAAATAAATAAAAACACATAAATAAAAAAGAAATATAAAAATATTATAAAATTATCTAAATTAACATAAATTAACTAAAATCCTATAAAACCTATTAAAACCAAAATAAGCTAAATAATTAAACATTTAAGCACACAATAAATATAAAAACTAAGTATTATGGAATAAAAATACCGTATAATTTAGCTCTATCACTTTCCATACAAAGACCTCACAAATAAAATAATTCTTATTATTATTTTATTTGTTTAATCTTCTCTTTTATTTTATTTGTTCATCTTTATTCACAAATAAAATAATTGCTACTATTATTTCATTTGTTTAATCATTTCTCATTTATTATTCCATTTATTTTTCAATATTATTCTTTACAAATAAAATAATTCTTTATTATTTTATTTGTTTAATCATCTCTCATTATTATATATTATTCATTCATTAATGGATTCCACAAATAAAATAATTCTTTATTATTTTATTTGTTTACTTAGATCATTATTTATTTCATTCACCATTTTTCACAAATCAAATAATATTTATTATTATTTTATTTGATAAATTATTTCTTATTTATTTTTACAAATAAAATAATTTTTATTTTTTTATTTGTTTAATAATTTATTTTTAAAAAAAAATGACTCGGATTGTCTTGACCCAACCCGATTTGACCTAACTCGACCCATTCGGTTCAACTCCAACTTAGCCATTTCTTTCTAACTTTTGATTTCCTTCACCTTCTTGGTTCAAATGTACATAACTTGTTCATTTTACTAGTCTTTAAGTTATTTCTAAGTTCGATTTGTTATTCCATACACTATTTGGTCAACATACAACTTAGATTTTTCAATAAGCAAAACTGCTTACTGATTTTGATTCTGCTTAACAGTCTATTTTAATCTAGACACCAAAGCAGATAGGTATTCCCGTTTGATTTAGTAACAAACTAATCTAGACACTAAAGTTATTCCCACTAAAGCAAATAGGTATACGTGTCTGGTTTAGTAACAAACAAACCCAGACACCAAAGCAGATAGGTATTCCTACCAAAACAAACTGGTATACCAATCCGGTTTAGTAACAAAATCCCTGGAAAATCCCAGTTTTTCAGAAATGACGTGTTTTGCTCAAACAATCCTCTTAAATCCATTTTAATACAGTTTTACTTTGTTCTTTTTCTTGGATTATCTTTGTGACATATACACATAACATACAACTTATAAGTCTTAAAATAACTTATATATCTTAAGTCACATGGTTTAGAAATTAGCTTCTAACTAGGGTTTCAAAACTTATAAGTTCTATATGCATTGCCTTGACATTTTTTGCATTAAAACATACATTATCCATATAACTCCAACAAAACCCATCCTTATTTCTTCGGAACCCACCATAGTTTCCCATCACATAACACTCCTACAATCAACATGCATAACTACACTATAAGTTTAAATACACTATTTTAGCTAAATATTTAGGGTTAGATTATGTTTATACCTTATTGAAGCTCTTTTTCTCTTAACAAAGAATTTGTGCAAGGTATCCACCTTCTACTAAAGCCTCCTTGCTCCTTTAGAGTCTCAAATGTGCAAGAGTTCTCTCTTGTTTTTCTTATTTTTCTCTCAACTCCCCTTTTTATCTCTACACTCCTTATGCTTGGTGATTGAAGTAACCTTCAAAAATGAATTATGGAGGTCTTATTTATAGGAGAATTATTATCCACTCAATTAGACATTACCCATTGGATCACCAAGATTTGGTAAAATTTTCAACTAATCTTGCTTTAAGGACACTTAGCCATGCTTCTAAGTCATTATTTCCTTCACATGGGTCAAGCATGCAAGGCTTTTTAAAAAAAAATCAGCATTATAAGCTAGGGAAGAGGGAGTGGTTAGTCGTCATGCTCCACTATATATATACACACACATAAACACACACACACACACACACTATCCAACTTTTAGATTTTGAGTCCCCACCTTGGGCCATATATACACTATCCAACTTCTAGATTTTGAGTCCCCACCTTGGGCCACATACTTGGGCTTAATTCAATTAATTCTTGGGCTAGCCTTATTAATTTCCTATAAAGCTTACAAGCATTTTACTTGTGCTCACATTTTAATTCCTCTTGGACTTAAGTTTGCTAACATTTAAATAATCCATTTGGGCCTATTATTATACTTGCAATACAAATCAATTGGGCTAATATTAATTACCCTTATTGGACTAACCAATTAAATAAATGTATAGGGTAGTTCATTAATCACATAATTAAATTATTTACCTTCTCATGAGACTTAGCTCGTTAAGTAATTTAAAACTTTATTTTGCCACACAAGGCACATCATTTAAGCTTAGTTAATTATAACATAAGCTTTAACACAATCATCTCTTGATTTAAATAATCTCACTTGATTCCTTCTTTGTCACATGCTTAACTCAAATTAATTGAATTAATTAACTTCACATACATATATGCACATAGTCATCTTCAAATAATTTCATTTTCATTACTAGTGAAATTACATATTGTCTTTGGTTATTACATGTAATACTTTCCCTAGAAAATATCTGTACGTTTCAGTTTGTCATCAGTTATATGGTACTTCTCAATTATGACACACTGTGTTGCTCATCAACATTGTCGAGAATGTGATACATGTATACTTTGGAAACATTATATTTTATTTCAATATTTTTGAACTTGCTGCAATTCTCTGCATGCATATGAACTTGCAAGATTGTTGTAATGTTTCTTAGCAAATGATTTCTGAACTTTTTAGATATTTACTGACTACCCATATTTTACTGAAGTTTGAACAATTTCCACTTGTGGCCAATTGTTATATCCTCAATTTGCTCCTATTGCTTATTTTTCTTCTTTTTTTTTTAATTAGTTTTCCTTAGTAATTTTATAACTTGCTACAGGTGAGGATTGATCATATGGTTGTTGCTTTGTCAAAAGCTTATAGATCTCCAGTAGTGGACACTATACAATCCCTTCCACAACATCAACAGGTAATTTTGAGCAAGTACCTTGATAATTTCTATTTCCATCATCACACTTGGGATACATCATGCAAGATTATTAGTATTTTTTTATTCCATGGTCGTTCAAAATCCTTGCACATAGCTATTATTTTTATTGTTGTCACCATTTGTCCTTGTTGTCTTTATTTGCACCATTGGTATATACTGTTTGTTAAAGTTACCAAGAGAATTTATTATCCCTTTTCTGACCTGGCTAGCTAGAGGAAAACGAGGAAAAGACTCATGCAGCAGGTCAAGGCTCTTGTTTAGTCACCAACCTCTCTCTCTCTATATATCCCCCCCCCCCCCCCCCCCCTAAAAAAAGGCTATGGAATGCAATTCAAAATTGTCTATGGGGAGGGATTTTGGCTGTCGGTTAATATATTTGGCTCATGCAGTGAATCATGTAACAATTCAAAGAAAATGTGGGTGGGTGATAGCCAAAACTAAACATCTAATGTGGCTCAAGCTACTCTTGCGTTGGGAGACTTCATATGGTCCTCTTTTGGTGTAAAAATCTTAAAACTATAGTATACAGGATTTCTTATAGTTAGAGCCTCAAAGTAGCCTATAGATGATAAAACAGTGATTTCATAAGGAGGGTTGTTGGGTATTGATTTATAGGTTTAGGAAGTACATATTACTTTCCATTTAGCCAGTGTACTTCATTGGTTGTAGAGAGAGCATTTTACCTAGATCTGTGCACTTGTACAAAACTATAATCCTGATCAAAGTGAGTGTAATGCTAATGTAATTGATAATTCTATCAGACCCAGATTTATATCTGCCTCTTCAAACCTATATTCTTCAAAATGAGTGAACCTCTCTTCTATCGAAAAAAAGGCTTTTGTGTCATCCTCATTCGACCTCTTATCAGGTTTGAATCTAGCTTAAAAGAGTATCCTTGTTGTATTGTAAATGGTTTTTGTATCGTAAGTTATGGTGCATTGATCGCAGAAATATAGTACCTTGTATTGTAAGATATGATTCACTTTCAGATACACTTCCAATACTATAGCGAATTGTTGTTGTATCTTTATCGTATCGTTAGATACGTATCGCGTTTTCTAAAAATGAACAATTATGGGTGTCATAGGAATCTAGATGTGTTGAAACTTGAAGGCATAAGTGGCCTAAGCATGTAGGTTTTGTTGCAAATATTTCTACTTTTGCATATCAATGAAGTACACTTTATTTGACAGAACAATGTAGTCTCAAAGACGATTTTTCTTAATAATTTTGGCATTGCCTTGGGTGTAATAGTATTTTGCAAAACTAACTAGCATATATTTATCATGGTACTTACAACTTTGTATTCATAAATTTGCTTATCATGGTTAACTTAAACCTGGACATGTGTTTAATTTAGCCGGTGTCATTTTGCAGCTCCTAACAGTTGGCCTTTGTTTGTCTAGTTGATATCAGTATGTCGCACTAATATTAGGACATGATTGTTTTCCTTGTCCTTGGAAATATGCCAATATTATCTCTCTGAAACCCATATTACTCTTTGAAAAGATAATTCTTTGCTCAGCTGTGAAGCTGTTCCGCAGGGGGAAGAAAGATACAACTATAGGCGAGGTATACTTTCTATCATTTTGTAAAAGTAAAGAATTCATTTAAGTAGCAATTATATGACAATGTATTGATTTTTTTTATTTTTTTTTAAATTATGATGTAGCTAAATAAATCTTACATGGACATCTGCAAATCAACATTAATTCCCCTTGTGGAAATAATGGAACTTTCAAGTATGTGCAGAGTGCTTGGTGACCAGGTAAACAAAGCATACTGTGTTTTGACTGAATAATTTTATTGCATAATATTCTATTTTAGGATATAACCATTTATATCATAATGAGATTTATAGCAACGAACTACTACAGTCCTTTTGTCTACCTCCTGTCATGAACTTGTATGACATTTCTTCTCTTTATGCGATACAACATGGTTTACAAACTTTAATCGCTGGTTCGATTAGAAAAAATTAGAACCGGTCAGCTCTTCAGTTCGGTTCAAGCAAAAAAATCAGTTTTAGTCAAAATTCAGTCAAATCCGGCAGTCGGATCAGTCGACTCAGTGACCCGGTCATCGGTTTTATCGGTTCCTTTCCTTTTCTTTTCTTTTTGAATTTAAGTATTTGAATTTGATTAAATGTATCCTTGCTTGAGTTTTGAGCTATGATCATGATTTAATATTTTTTTTTTCATATAGATTTAGCATTTATTTAAATTGTATAAAGTAAATATTGTACAAATAGATTTATTTATTTTTACCGAATTTGATTGAATGTATCGTAGAGATGTTTATGTTCATTTATATTTGATTTTATTACTCTTGAGTCTTGATTTTAAGTTATGATCATGATTTAATATTTTTTTTTATTATATAAATTTAGTATTTATTTGAATTGTATAAAGTAAATATTGCACAAATAGGTTTAATTTATTTTTTTTGTGTGCAGATAAATTGATTAATTTTATATATTTACTAAATGTTATATATAATAATAATTAATATATTTAATTATTTATTATTTATTACATATTAATGACCTTACCGGTTCAATAACGGTTTAATCACTGATTGAACCAGTAACTTATTTATCCGGTATCTTTTCCGCTTCGATGACCGGTCCAGGTCTGAGAATAGTGTGCGGGAGTACCATGAAGTATACCTTCCTGTCTGTTGCCACTTGAAGCAAGGAAAGGTGAAAATAACCTGTAGACAGTAGACTAACCAAATGTGGAAGAAACAGTGTTTTAAGGATGTAAACAGTGGCGCACACAAATTGCTTGTTCCAAATTTAGTTTTAACTTGCAAAACCTGAGGATCTACTTTAGTAATCTGCACGAGTCCTATTCGCCAATCTACTCTATATTGGGCAAGGCGTTTGACAATTTAAATTAAGAGACATGGTTGCAACTGCAGGGGATTCTCAAACTTGGACAATCTCGAGAAGAAAAATTGAGAAGAGTAGCACTTAAGGTGGATGAAAGAGACATTAGTTTTGCACTGCAGGTAGAAGACATTAATCCGACCCTTCTATTTTTTATGTTCTCTCTTTTATCATTTTGGACAGCTGCTTTTTCTTTCTGGAAATATTTTCTTTACTTATTATTGTAACTTTTTGAAACAGGGGGTACGTTTCCTCCGAAATTGTCTTCAGTAAATTATAGCCTTGTGTACAAGGATCCATGGTACTTATTGGTGGATGTTTCAAGTTGCTCAAAGTTCTGCCAACTTAAATTAAATGGTTAGAAAGCATTGGTTTAATATCAGTTTCCTTCTTTTATTGGACTCTACTTCGAGCTTCATTTGTGTAGTATCTAAGTGTCCTCTTTACCCATTTGATTGCATTCAATCAGCATGTTGCCTCGAAAATTCGTCTGTAAAAAATCTTTCTTTACAAGATAACTAACACAAATCTAGTTTTTCCTCCATTCAAGCTTGTAGAAACTAAAGTACAGAAACAAACAAACAAACAAACAATTGTCAAATAAAAAAAGATGATGCACAAATATGTACAGGGAGACCAAAGGTGATAGGCTAGTAGTAAGCTCTCTTTTTTTTTATTTTTTTATTGTGCAAGGTCACAAGTAGTCTATCCCTCATCAAAGTCTGAATTAGTGAAGCACTACATGTTGAAGTTTTCCTAGGATCCCTCTAGTTCTCTCCTGCCCCCTCTCCCAAAATTGATACAAGTGCAGATTCTTAGAGAATTATCTATATATATATATATGGGGTAGTAAGCCTGTGTTACCCAGGAGTGAGGGGGAAATGATCCACTCAGTTACCAACTACAAGAAATTAACACACCTATACAGATTTACTAGGTGCTCATTTAAGAACTATTAGGCTAACAACTTTGCTTGATCTGCTCATGCACAATTGAATCAAATGACATACCAACTGATATCTATACTCTAACGCCTATGTTTTCTTGGGTTTCTTAATATGTACTACAGCAACACTGACAAGCTTGATGACCAATGACCAACACCTAAGGAATTTTAAAAGATCTTCCTATTAATAATTTGGTAGATCAACGGGCTTGAATCCATTGTGGATGTGAAGAGTTGCCAGTTGCTACTGAAGACATTCGATAATTGATCAATTTCCTTGTACAGAAACAGAATAGAAATCACATTATAGTTATTAGTGAAAAGAAAACCTGGAAAAAAAGTTGTATACAATTTTATTTGGATCTTGTAAATGCATCAACTGTGCCAGCAATATATTATTACAAAAATAAAAAAAAAAGATTCAGTTTTTTAAGCTGCTGTAATAATTCAACTTATTTGGATCTTGTAAATGCATCAACTGTGCCAGCAATATATTATTACAAAAAAAAAAAAAAAAAAAAAGAGTCAGTTTTTAAGCTGCTGTAATGATTCAATTTATCCTACAGAGTAATTGTACAAACAAGAGAAATGAAGATTGATATAAATTGGTAGTTGCACTTCTGTGATCCATCAAATATAACCAGCAATCCAACAAAAACCAAATTCGGGTGGAAAACGAACCATTTTCTGGGCATTTATTTTCAACGAATTTAACTTAAAACAGAACTAGTCAAAAAGGAGGTAACAAATTGACACTACTAAAATGAAATAACCTAATCAAACAAACCAGAGACCATATCATCATCTGATTCTGCATCTGGTTCTTCTTTCTTTGGTTCCTCCTTGGCAGCAGCTGCTGGAGCACCACCAGCTGCAGCAACTGGAGCCACAGCAACAGCAAACTTGGCCGGATCCTGCAAAGTTTGTATTTTGCAATGATTAATCATTCACTATATAAATCAAATAGAAAATGACTACAATGCAACACTATGCCCTGTGTTTATCTCTTGCATATATAAACTACGTAACTTTATAATATAACAAACCACCAGCTGGTAGTACAATTAGTAGTGTAAAACTAAACCTTTTATGTCAGTTTTGCACCGCCTAATTATACCTTAAAAGTACAATTTTATACTAAAAATTATACTTTGATTTATAATTACTCAAACTCAAACGAAAACATCACATGGCCACAAACATGGGAGAGTTTTGCGTTTTAGTCAATAGAATATAAATTATTTGAAACTTAAAAAAAGAACTACGAACTTTTAGTAGAAATTCCAGTTACTGACCTTCAAGTACTCCTTCACTTTCTCGGTCTCTTTGAAAGTGTACTCTGTTGCCAAAGACAACGCCAAAACATTCTTGTAGGCGTTCATGAACATGCACGGTGCTGCAGCGATAGTTGGGTATGATAGAGCCATGGCCACGGAAGTAACATTGGCTAACGCATTAGCAAACCTTACTACAATATCATCTTCTGAGAGATCAAGCACCTCTGGACTAAAGACAGAGCCATTGTCATATGCTGACTGCACTATTAGACCATAAGAGAACGGCCTCTGGCCGAGCTTTGACAGAAGGGCAGCTTCGGAGGAACCAACCTTGTCACCCTTCTTGATCAACTCCACTGGGGTAATGATCTCCACAGTCCCTTTGTTGATTTTAGTTGGAATATTAAGCACCTGGAAAAGTAGATATGAGATTGTGAAAATAATATTTTATTATTTTCCACAAAAGAGTCCCATTTGTCAAAAATATTTGTCCTTCCAAATAAATCTTCTTTATACTAATAGTACTCTAAACTTGCACAACATTTTAAAATTTGGCATTATAATTTGGTTATAATGCCATAACTACAATGTTTGAGATTACTCATATGCAGAAAACCTGCTTATAATTTATTTTAAAAAATAGAAAATTTGATAATCTGCTTTTGGAATTACTTTTAATCACATTTTATGAAAATAATCTGAAGCACTAGTTTGATATTTCAAAATATACGTCATAATCTAATAATTGGGTTTGACCAAATATATTACTAATCTATCCTTATTTCTTCTAATTATTTCACCCATTACCCCTGTTTCTTCTTTTTTAGTAATTTACGTTTGAATAAATGATAAGAAGTTTTTTTTAATACAAAAACTTTTTTACTTTTGTGTTTTTTATTAGTGCAAGTGTTTTTTTTATTAACAAAGATATAGTACTTTGTTAATAAATAATATGGAATAGAGAAAGTATTATTTTTAGGGGCAACCATGAAGTCAAAATACATACATAATGTTTGTAGATAAATGGGACACTTTGTAGAACGGAGTAATGAACAAATAAAATTGTGCATGTGAAGTGTTTTAGAAGTAACCTGAAAGAAGGAAGTTTGAGAAGGATCAAGCCCAGTGTTTCCAGGGGGAACAACAACATCAATTGGAGCAATGAGGCCAACACGAGCTGGAGCTCCAACCTAAGGGAGTAAATTTTATAACTATATGATCTCAAGTTGAATAATGTATATAGAAAATCATGCTAATGAGCAGTGGTTATGATCAACTATAAATACCATATGTTAGTGTTATATTTTAATTAATTGATTACAAAGCATGTCCACCCCTTACATTTGATCGATATATCAAGCATTCAAAGTGTGTTGATAGTTTGCAAATTGAGTTCAATACCATGGATCAGCCATAAATAACTAGAAAGTAGTTTAATGTTAGCATATTGGTAAGTGATCATGGTTTCATTATTATTGTTAAGAAAGTAACTGAATTCCAAAGGTCTGAAAGAAAAATGTGCACAGTGGAAGTCAAGGACATCAAAATTCCAAGTTCATTTGGGAACTTCATAACCGAAATCACTGAACTATTTGACTGTTGCTCCAACATTTATTCCTCAAACAGTCTAGTCTATTCTTTTGTATTTATAATAAAATTAATATTATATTTATGAAGAGTGAAAGTTTAAGAACGGATTTAAAATAGGAAACTGATAAATGCACACAGTTTTTTGATAAATTCACACGGACCCTACAAAAGTATTACTATAGATATATAACGACAATTAAACCGTCGATATAGATATTTTTGTAGAGTTTACTGTGTGAATTTATCAAAAAGCCGTGTGAAAATATCAATTCCCTTAAAATATTGTCCAATTATAAGACCAAGTTCGAATTGTGAAAGAAATTTGGGACACTTAATAGTAATTTTAACAAATTAAAAGATATTATCTAAGGTTATTTTATCCCATCTTTTTATTTTTTAAAAATAAATGGCAACTATATATATATATATATATATATATATATATAAACTAACGTAAAACAAGTTGCTGTGATGATGATGGATGACGATTACAATGATGGTCAGACCCCTAGGAGCGGCTAGGAAGGGCGCCTGCCTAACACGTACTCTTTAAGGTTGGGCAGTGTCTAATGCCCAAGCGGGGCCAAGTGGGCACCTAAGACCTTTTGCAATTCAGCTGGATAAGCATTCTAAGCTTCATAATGCATGGTTGTATAGACCTGATGAAATATATATGGTACCATAGATACCAAAGATTGATCCAAGTCAGATAGCAAAAACAACCATAAAACCACTTAAAGGGACATGCATAATTTTGAGTTATGAAAAACAAATGTAATATTTGAATTACATATTAATCGTAGAATATTAAAAAAATACGAAAATGAAACCATTGATAACTATACTTACCTTATATTTGGAAATTTCATCTTTGACTTCCTTCAAATCACCCTTAGTAAATATCAAACCCACATTACCCTAAATCAAAGGTAGAAAAAAATTCAGCAACAATTAGAAACAAAAGATAATTAATCCAAAATAAAAAAAATAATTACGTATCTAGTTGTTGAGAAATAAAAGAAAATATCAAATCAAATCCGACTTTCCAATGGCAATATAAAATATTTTCAAATACAAAATTAATGTGATTCATTTAGAGTTCATTTGGTAACTATTTTTGTTTTAAATTTTTGGTTTCTACTTCTATTATTTTGAAATCTGAAATAGAAAATAATATAACTGTTTTTACTTTAAAAAAAAAGTGAAATCAAAATCTATTTTGACAACAAAAAAGTGAAAACATAGAAAAAATTGTTTATTCAGTTTTGGCAACACAAGGAGGACCAATTATCAAATGAACCCTTAACTTACAAAAAAAAAACAAATATTGTAATTAATAGTACTTTTTACATAGTTTATAATTTTTATAATTACATTGTTCAAGATTAAAAGAGTTAATATGAAAACATCTCAAGTTAATTTCCAAAAATTTTATGTTAATCTTATAATATTTTGGAAAGTAGAGAATATTATGAAAGTTTCTGTCAGATCGATATGTTAAAAAGCAGAAACACAATTTCACAAGTATTTTCTCCGTCTCCAAAAGGATGAGCAGAGTATATTTTTCACATAAATTAAGAAAAATAAAAATGAATGAAAGAGAACAAAAAAGTTTTAAATTTATATATATTTTTCACGTAAATTAAGAAAAGTAAAAATAGATGAAAGAGAACAAAAAAATTCAATTTATTTTTAGTCGTAGATTGCATAAAATAATGAGTTCTTTTAAATTTTTTTATACTAATAGACTCCATTAAATGATATACTTACTCTTACTTTATTACTATATCTCATCCTTTTATTAGTGTATCTCATCTCATCCTTTGGAGAACAAAAAAAAATTGTACTTTTAATTATCATTTTAAGGACGGATATAGTATATATTACTTGTGCGCACTTGCAGAAATCAAATTTTAATTTAAAATTAAAGAAAATTTTTAAAAGCAAAAAATCAAACCCACAATATCATCTTCAAATTAACTTCATATTCTCACGCTATCAAAAAATAAATAATAAAAAGAAAATTATATAACCCCAAAGAGGGTAAAAATCATCCAAATCAAAGGGTCCATTTAAATCCTTGAACTGCAAGTAATCAAAAATGGAAAAACCACACTGTACCACTAACCATCTTAAAATCTCCCCACATTTTCGCAACAACCGAATAAAGATTCAACAAATAAAATAAAAATAATGAGGGGAAAAAAAAGGTACCACAAGAAGAGGAATGAGACTGAGAAATGCATTATTCCCAGTCTTATCAGCATGAAGCCTAATCGAACGCTTCATCATCGTATTTTTCCCCATCAAAACAATCGAATCACCACGCAACCCAGCCCGTATGTTCTGGAGCTGATTGGATCCAACATTATCAGCTCCGACAATGAGGATCTGGTTGTAAATATCCAAAAGCTTGCACAGCTTTTGGTCATATTGCACCTTCTTCTCGGCCCGAGATGGCTTCACCGCCATTGTTAGGGTTTGGATTGGAACTGTAGAAAGGAAGGAAGATTGAGAAAGAAAAATGGATCTGAGTTGCTTTTTGTGGATGAGAAAAAACTGGGAGGAACCCTAAATTGGGAAGGAATTTTTAGTGGGAAGGGAAGCTATGCATGTACTTATTTATACACAAACTGGGTAAATGTACTGCACATACATGGTGACGTGTTGAGTTATGGTACGTGATCCAACGACCGTCCGTGTTCATTTGGCTTTTTTGCCCTTTTCCCCGTTTTTTAAGGATTATAGGTGACTCAAAGTTGGATGAAATTATCCTTGAAATGGAACGTTCAGCATTCTATTCCCAGGTTTAGTACTCTAATCTTGGTTGGAGTGACATGGAATGCCCATTCCTTTATATATTTGAATTGGTATTACTTGGGTACTGTTTGATAAAACAGAATGAGCCCAATGAAACTGAGACTCTGAACACTTGATTAAAAATACTCTATGGTAATATCTGAATGAGTATATTTTTTTTATTTTATCCATTGTAGTTTTTTGTAATTCATACATTCTTATAAAACACAGCTGATTGAACTTTTGAATAATTTTTTCATATATATATATATATATATATATAGTATTTGATAATCATGAACACTTTTATTGATAATTATAAACACTTTTTTTTTATAATTATAAAGGATAAATAGTAATTATAAATTACTTGTTACATTATCTCTTAATATTTTAGTAATTCTTTGCTCCAACCACAGAGCACAAGCCCTTCCAATTAATACTTATGAGCACAAACTCTTCCGATCAATTCCTATAAACTGTGCTGTGGTAATAAATTCCTATAATTCTTCTCGTATGAAGTTTCCAATTTGTGCTCTGGTAAAGAGAGAGAAATAATGAAAATGAGAGGAAATACCTGATATCTTCTCGTTGGAAAAGAAAGAGTTGACGGAAGAGAAGTACGTACCTTTTCATAACTCCGGTGAGAAGATGATGAATTCTATTCGAAATTACAAGTAATTATCTTTATTGAGAAGGACATACAAATAAAAAGTTATTCAGCAAAGCAGTTGACTGAATCAGCCTTATTTAGTCAGACTGTTTCAACCCCATTCAGATCTATATTTATTAAAACAAACAATCTTAATGACTGATCGAATCAGATATGAGGGCCATTCAGACCTATTAACAGTGACAGAACCAGGGGCTGGGGGGGGGGGGGGGGGGGGGGGGGGGTTGTTATATTACCCTGGTATTCCGGCATCGTAACAATAATTCGTCTTATGTCTAAGCGGACTTCCGTATTACAAGTGCTTGAAAATGTGCATGATAATGGTGCTTCTGATGATAATAGCGATATAGCCATAAGTTTAATTGATAAGATGGAGAATTATGAATTTGTATTTGTGATGCATTTGATGAAATCTTGCCTTACAACAAAAAGATCAAAACATTGTATATGCTGTGAGATTGATTAGGGTAATGAAAGCTCGACTACAAGATTTTAAGGAGGCGAAATGGGAGAATTTTTTGAAGGAAGTCAATATTTTTTGCGAGAAGTACATGATCCCAATAATTAATATGGAAGACAACATGAGATACCGTGGTCGTACCAGGCGCAATGGACAAATTATTACTAATTTTCATCATTATTGTGTTGAGATTTTTTGTCAGGTATAATCTCTATAAATCTTTTTTCATTATTCCTATCCAAAAATTTATCTTTTTTTTTTGTTGTTGATTTTTCATTATTACAATGTAGGTTGTTGTTTCAATTGTTCAAGAGATGAACAATCGTTTTATAGAAGCAAGCATAGAGTTACTTTTATGCATATCATGCCTTGATCCAAGGGATTTGTTCTCTAAATTTGACAAAAATAAGTTACTCCATCTTGCTGAGCTTTATCCAGAAGACTTTTCATTGACTGATTGCATGATACTTGGGGATCAACTTAAAAATTACATTTATGATATGCGATGCGATAATTAATTTTTTGGGATCGAAGATTTTGGTTTGGGAAGTCTTGCTAAGAAGCTGATTGAAACAAGAAGAAATATGACTTTTACATTAGTATATCAATTGCTCGAGCTGGCTTTAGTTTTACCAGTTGTGATTGCTACTATTGAAAAAGTATTCTCTACGATAAAAAATTGTCAGGACTGACTTGCGTAATAAAATGGGAGACGAGTTGATGAATAACAGCATGGTAGTTTATATTGAGAATGATATTTTTTCAACAATTAAAAACAAATAAATTTTGAGACATTTTCAAACTATGTAGAGTCGTATGATACAGTTGCCTCCTCTCAGTCATACAACCGAAAGAAGCACTCCAAGCGTCATTAAATAGTTTTTTTTTTACTGATGTATTTTGACCCCTCCCCCCCCCCCCCCCTCTCTCTAAAAACGTTCTGATTCCGCCACTGCCTATTAAGCTCTTATCAAACAGCCCCTTAGAGAGGTTAGTAATAAACATTTTAGTAAGTGGAATGAAAAAAAAAATGTGAAAAAAATGTCGCTACCCATTTAAAACACACACACGCACGCACGCACACACACACACACACACACACACACACACACATTATATGTACATGTATTGATATGATATGATATTAATATATAATATAATATATTTGTCTTATGTCTATGTGGACTTATGTATTGCAAGTGCTTGAAAATGTGCATGATGATGGTGCTTCTGATGATAATAGCGGTATAGCCATAAGTTTGATTGATAAGATTGAGAATTATGAATTTGTATTTGTGATGCATTTGATGAAATATTTATTGGGAATCACAAATGATTTGTCACTTGCCTTATGACAAAAAGATCAAAAGATTGTACATGCTATGAGATTGATTAGGGTAATGAAAGCTCAACTACAAGATTTTCGGGAGGCGAAATGGGAGAATTTTTTTATGGAAGTCAATATTTTTTTGCGAGAAGTACATGATCCCAATAATTAATATGGAAGACAACATGAGATCCTATGGTCGTAGCAGACGCAATGGACAAATTATTACTAATTTTCATCATTATCGTGTTGAGATTTTTTGTTAGGTATAATCTCTATAAATCTTTTTTCATTATTCCTATCCATGAATTTATCTTTTCTTGTTGATTTTTCATTATTACAATGTAAGTTGTTGATTCAATTGTTCAAGAGATGAACAATCGTTTTTCAGAAGCAACCACATAGTTACTTTTATGCATATCATGCCTTGATCCAAGGGATTCGTTCTGAAAAGTTGACAAAAATAAGTTACTCCGTCTTGCTGAGCTTTATCTAGAAGACTTCTCATTGACTGATTGCATGATACTAGGGGATCAACTTAAAAATTACATTTATGATATGCGACACGATAATTAATTTTTTGGAATCGAAGATTTGGGTTTGAGAAGTCTTGCTAAGAAGTTGATTGAAACAAGAAGAAATATGACTTTTACATTGGTATATTGATTGATCGAGCTGACTTTGGTTTTACCAGTTGCGACTGCTACTGTTAAAAAAGTATTCTTTGTGATAAAAATTATCAAGACTGATGTCGACGCCGGGATTTTCGTTGCCTCGTTTTTTATTATTAAAAGCCCTTTCCAATTTTAGCCTTTTATTTGAGATGTGGTTTAGAAAAGGGTCGGCTTAATGTCGACGGGTTTTGAGAGATCGATATTTTATTAGCCAATTGACCAGAGTCGCCAGTTGGTATATTTGAAATGGATGTACCAACTCATCCGAATTTATTTTCGTAATCGCTGGCTCATATGTGACTCCGATTAATTGGTCCGCAAACCGAGATTCATAGAGTTCGGGGGCTTGCTTAAGCGAGGGGAAGGTGTTAGGCACCCCCCGACTTCCGTAAAACACGGTTACCGCAATCTTGATATTTTCCTATCCTTTTTAAATCCTAAAATGTGTGGTTTGCGTGTGTGTGCGTGCGTGCCTAGATGAATGTTTGTGGTGCGTTTTGCATAAAAGTTCGCTTTTATTTTTATATGGCAAAAGTGTTATCTGGAAAGTGTTTTGGACGTTCTTTGACCCAAATGACGAGGCTTCGCTTTTTATAAGAAAGATTGATTTTAATTTCGAAAGCGTTGAGGATTTTTTATTTAGATGTCTTTTTAGAAAACAATAGTTTTAAACTTTTGTCAAATAGGAATCGAGACTATACATTGCCTTCTAACAGTTAATATAAATAAATCGAGGGCAACTTCTAGAACTCTTTAACCCTATGCACAAAGTTTAATGAAAACATTTATTTATTTGCAAAATCGTTTTTTGTGACGTTTTAAAACCAACTAAAGCCTATTCATCAATTATGGATTAAAGTTTACCAAAACACTTTACCTTTAAACCTCGTGAATCTAATATCCTAAATTTGCTTGATTTTATAAAATCTTCCTTATTTGCCTTATTTTGAAAACCATTTTTTCGTGTCGTAAATTAAAACATACATCCACAACATGTCGGGGCTATCCACGGGCATGTGAGCCATCCAGACAACCCCAAACACCCACAATCACATATTTTTATTTTCACGGGGCCTTAACCCGATCACGATTGATATCGCGTTAAGGCCCGATATTACAAATACATCGCCATGGACCCTATGCCACGATTACATACACCCAAAACGTTCATCATCGGGATTCGACCACTAGGATCTCCTCCCTAGGCTCACAACCATCCCATCACAGCATAACCAACACTAAAACAAATCTAACAAGCTCTAAACATTTGCTATCACTTTATATAACCCAAATATCACAACTTAATTACTACAACCCATCTATTATCACAACGAACAATATATCACCATACGGATGTCATCAGGGTGTTAGGAGGAGTTACTTTCCGATGGAAACCTCACTAACAACCCCTAATCCACGGATCATTATCCACACAACGACAAACTACACTACACAAACTCAAAACACAACATCAAACACACTAATATAAACAAAAAAACATCAAAAGAACACTCTTTTCACCTTGCAATACACCAATACGAGCTTTATCTTTATATTCCAAGATTTGAGCCAAACTACAAGCAAATCTAAGCTATTGGAGCAACAACACACAATTTATCACTCAAAAACACCTCCACCCGAGCCTTTCTCTCTCCTCCCGCGCTCCTTCTCTCTCTAAAAATCTATTTCTCTCTCTCTTTTTTTTCTCTCGGACGCAGATCTGGACGCTTAATAGAGTTCCGAAGGCAGCCGCAGGTGCAACTGCGGCTGGCCGCAGGTGCATCTGCGGCTGACTTCGCTGGCCGCCCGCGCCGAACCTCGGCTGTCGTGTGCCGCCCTCGAGCCTCGTGCCTGTCACCTTTGTCGGTGGCCGCGACTGCATCCGCGGCTGTCCGGCTTGCTTTTCTCGATTTCCGTGCCGCGCGGTCTTAATTTGCCAATTTCTGCGGTATTATTTCGGAAGGCTGTATTTTTACGATTCGGAAATCCCTGGGAAACGTGTCATATTGTTCTGGGAGGCTGTAAGCGGAGTGGCCATTAGTCGTCCTTTGTGGTCAGCTCAAGTTTTCTGGGTCAACTGTTCGCCTCGCCTCAAGTGACCGGATGCTCGTTGTCCGTTGTGGCGGCTTTGACCGTAAATCGCTGGAGTGGCTTTGTGTTGGGGTCCACCATTCTTTCCGCATGTCGGGTCAAATGACAATTTTGCCCTCCTGCCAGGATTAGTAGAGAAGTGCAAAATTTGGGTGTCTACAGCTGCCCCTCTTTATCATGTCTATGGAATGAAATATGAAATGGACATGATAAAGAAGTAGGCACCCGATGCATGAAAATGCCAAATATATATTTAACGATGTCGCACATGCGTTCAGATGATGCGATGTCACATTCAATATGTTCATGTAGAGGTTATTTTTCAAGGTCACGAATGAACATTGGTCGGGTCTCGTTTCCGGCGGGTCGTTATGAGGGGTCAGGTATTGTTTTATGACTGGTCGCTTTGGAATTGGTCAGGTATCGTCTGTGACAGGTCGTTTTTGAATTGGTCAGGTATCGTCTGTGACAGGTCGTTTTTGAATTGGTCAGGTATCGTATCTGACGGTCGGTTTTTTTTCAATTGGTCAGATATCGCATCTGACGGTCGGGTTTTTTTTTTTTTTTTCAATTGGTCAGATATCGTATCTGACGGGTCGTTTTTCAATCGGTCAGGTCTCGTATCTGACGGGTCGTTTTCCAATTGGTCAGGTCTCGTATCTGACGGGTCGTTTTCCAATTGGCCAGGTCTCGTATCTGACGGGTCGTTTTTCAATTGGTCAGGTCTCGTATCTGACGGGTCATTTTTTCGATGGGTCAGGCCTCGTATCTGACGGGTCGTTTTTCAATTGGTCAGGTCTCGTATCTGACGGGTCGTTTTTCAATTGGTCAGGTCTCGTATCTGACGGGTCGTTTTTCAATCGGTCAGGTCTCGTATCTGACGGGTCGTCTTTTATCGGTCATGTGGTTTTAAAATCCTGTATTTTATCACGTGACACGCTACATGTTGACTCGGGGGAACAAAAGGGAGGCAAAAGGGTCACCGAGACCAGCCGCAGATGCAGCTGCGGCTAGGATCGGTCCTATTTCAGATCGCGACCCCTCACGATCTAGTCACTTTCTCACTTTTCTTTTCTCTCGTTCTCGGTTTTCCTCGTCCCCACCCAGCCTTTTCGTCTTTTGGGCAACTTTTGGGAAATTCTGTTCCGATTAAATCAGTCTACGCACTTTGGGTAACGTTTTAACTCCTTTTTCTTTGATTTTCGCTTTCATTTGACTATTCATTTGCTTGTTTGAATATTTTAATTTTATCAATGCATGCTTATATGTGATATTTGTGTTGCCCGTAGCATAGATAACTACCGGGTTTCGTAGAGATGCCTCATTATTTTGAAAATTTGTTTTATTCATTTTATGCATTTGAGGCATTATTTTCACTTGCATTCTGGGTTTGTTGGTTGCCTGACCAGATTAAACATGCCTGATTGTGCATGGGATGTCCATTTTACAAACGAAACTCTGCCGAAATTTCGGGAAATTTAGTGCACCGCTAGGGACCTTATTTATGCATTTTCTATTTTCACACCATGCTATGCCACCCTATTATTTCTAGCAATATGCAATAAGACTTTTGAAAGATACTGAGCTAAGGGTGTACCTTTTTTGTGATACCGTTCCAGTTATGGATCCAGATGCTCCCAGTGGTTCCTCAGTGCCCCGAGCGTCGGGTGTCCGTCGTCGTAGAGCGACCTCTTCAGCTCCAGCTCCAGTCCTGACTCGTCATTCCCGTAGACTGGCTGAGTCTGTTATTCGTCCCGTTCAGCCTGATGTGGATGAGGACGCCCCAGCGGAGGCAGAGGCGGGTCCCTCGGGCACGGCGGCTCCTTCTCCCATGCGCCGGACCTTACCCGGGGCCCGTGCTAGGATACCGGATCTGCTCGGTCCTGACCTCGGTCGTCACCCCTCAGCCTACCTTGCGGCTAACGAGGTATATTCGTTATTTAAATTCATTCAACCTCGTGAGATTATCGGGACTGACTGTTTCGGTGGCTGTCACAGGTTCCTGAGTTTACCCAGCCTCGGGGTAACTGGTTCAGCATTTACACCCTCTACCACGCGTTGCATCCCGACTATAGGGGAATGGTAGACTCCTGGGGGTTCAGACATTTCTTTACTATTGCCCCTCGTCGATGTCCGTGGGGCTATATGAGGGCCCTGTCTGAGCGCTGGTTCCACCAGACCCAGTCGCTTCATCTACTGGACTGCGAGCTGTTGTTGACTCCTCTGGACTGGCGTTATATTACCGGGGTGGAGTTCTCCGGACCCCGTGTTCCTCTGGAGCCGGACATCACTTCCGTAACCGTTCGATCCTTGTTGGGGTTCACTCCTCAGGATAAGGTCTTTAAGGCCCGCAGCATCCGATCCGGAGCTTTGGCTGTAGATGCCATTGGAGGGGCTCTTTCCGAGCCATTTCCCGAGGACCGCTCCGCTCGTGACTTCCTGCTCCGGCGTCTATTCCTGACTATCATGAGGGGCTGTTTTCTGGGGAACAACTCCTCGACCATTCATTTCAATATCGTCGGCGCTACTCGAGATGTGGATCGGATCGGGGACTATGATTGGGGTTCCTTCACCTTCGCCTATTTCCTCCATGGCCTTCGCCTTCGCTCAGAGGGGCAGACAGATGCCTGGCTGGGGTTTTATCCCTTTCTGCTGGTAAGTCCCGTTCAACTTGCCACTTTTCCTTTGTTTCATTCATTTGCCGTACCTGGTACTTACGTCCCATTTTCTTTGTTTATCAGTTCTGGGCCTATGAGCGGCTACCCTGCTTGCGGCCGATTACTACCCTCGGTCCAGAGACTTATCCCCGGGGTCGTCGATGGCATCACAGCACTTTGGTGGAGACCCCGGTGTCAGATAGCTTCTCCCACTGCCGGCTGCAGTTAGAGATGGTTTCTTCGGCGGACGTGACATGGGTTCCTTACACTGCGGACCATCTGGCGGCTGGCCTCGCCGGTGGTTATGCTGCGGACCAGGAGTTTGCCTTGTCCACTCGCCGTATTCCCTTCCTGACTTATGGTGGCTGGGAGCTGTATTTGGGGGAGCGAGCCATCAGATGCGTTTCCGGGGAGGTCCGGATCCCTTTCGCTCCCCCTTCCCGGAGATTCTGGTTCATGGATTCCCATCTCCCAGAAGCAGTGACAGCCGGGGAGGATGGATATATGCTGTCCGACGGCCCGCAGACGAGTGAGAGTTTTAGTGCCTGGTGGAGACCTCGTACCATTGGGCCTCAGACTCGGGCCACTTTCTTCCTTGGGGATCTGGTTCACGGGTCGGTGATGATGACAGACTGGATGGAGTGTGTTCGGGCCCCCACCCACTCAGACCAGATTGCTTCCTTGACTCGGCAGGTGGACCAGTTGTCATCTTTCGTTCGGAGCTTGGGCCGGGATCCTGAGGAAGCTTATGCTGCAGACCCGTACGGACCTGACTTTGGCGCAGCTCCCGGCTTGTCGGATGCCCCTGCTCCGCCTTATTCCTGTCCCGATCTGAACTTCGGCGCTGAGGCTTCCATTCCCGGGGACGTGGGTCATGCGGACCAGTTTGATGATGACACCTTTATTGATGGCCTATAGTGCGCCTGCTAGATTCCGATAGGCTAGGACCCCTGTATTTGCACCTGTTTGGTTTATTTGTCATTATTATTTCTCATCCCATGTATTATGTACAGAATTATCTTTATTTCATGCATAACCTTTTCTTTATGATGATCCATTTATTCCTTTATAGCCCTTATGATGCATGATTTATTATATACGTGGATAAAGAAATTGACCCCTGTATAGTCTTTTGATACTGTTTTTTACAGATGTCATCCCTGGATGTGGTTCGCGTGGGTCCTCGCGTCCCCTCAGGGATCCTTGGCAGGCTTCGCTTGTGGCTGGATAGTTTGCTACCCTCTGATCGTATCATCGCAGAGGGTCTTTTGGGACATTCCATGGCTCTTTTGTCATTTCAGGTGCCGCCGGGCTTTGTTGATGGCATTCTCAGTTGTTGGATCCCGGACAGACAGGTTTTCAGGTTTGGGCTGGAGTATCTGACTCCCACCCTTGAGGAGTATGCTCGCTTTACCGGTTTATCAGTGGATGGTCCCTGCGCACGGGTTACTTCAGGCCATATGCGCCGTCAGTTCCTGACTTTCACAGGCTTGCGGAGGACAGCTCTGTTATCTGTGATCTCTTCGAGCCATCTCGTCCCTCTATCCTTCTTGGTTGACAGATTCGGATCGGTGGATAGCTTTTCTCGATTCTCCAGTGATTTTTCAGTATCTGAGGAGCGCTGGGGCGCTTTGAGAGTGGATGTTTTGATGGCCTGTGTCATATCAGTTTTGTACATGCCTGCAGGGGATAACCTTCTGGATGTGCGGGTTATTGTGGCGGTTCAGGCCCTTCAGGAGGATCATACCATCCTTCCCATGATACTTGCCGAGACTTACCTATCGGCCTCGTATTGTCATTCCTTCTCTGGTCGCACATTCAGGGGAAGTTCCATTTTGTTGTATGTATGGTTCATGAGCCACCTTAGCCCCATCGGGCAGTTTCGTCGACACGGGTTCTGTTTCAGCCACAGCCTGGCCATGCAGTTCTCATTCCGTCCCCGGCGATGCACGGATACAGCCTCCTGGAGGGAGTTCTTATCGGCCATTGAGGAGCCTTTCCATCTTCTGATCTATTCGGGTTATTGCTCCTTCCAGAGTTTCCTGACTCACGTGCCACCTTTTGATTTCCTCCCTCTCCTTGGCTTGAGGGGGGTGACGACTTATCATCCCTTAGCTGTCATGGGGCAGTTTGACCAGATGCAGGATCTCCATCTCTTTACGGGAGCTGCTGACTACCGATTTCTCATATCGCCTCAGACGGAGAGGGAGCTGCTGCGGGTATACGATCTTTGGTCACACAGGATCTCGGCCGATTTTGGGGATAGTCATCCCGGTCAGACACCCGATTATCTGCTATGGTTGCAAAGAGATTCTGAGATTGCCGACTTTGATCCGATTGAGGTATTGGGTGGTTCTCGAGGACTTTTCCCTGATGAGACCAGTTCAGATGCTATCATTCCTCCGGAGGTTTCAGGATTAGCGCCCATATCTGGTGTTGAGGAGGTTTCCACTTCGATTCATGCCCATTCCTTTGACTCGACTGATCGGATCCAAAGATTGACGATGGAGGGTACCCGGCTCCGGTCCGTTTTGAGTGCCACTGAGACTGAGAGGGATGCCGCCTACGCGGAGCGGGATGCCGCTGTACTAGCCCGGGATGCCGCCCTTTCCGCTAGAGATAGCATCGTAGAGCAGGCCCGGGTCATCATGGAGGGCCATTCTACGACTGTTACCAGTGCTGCTGCTCTTTTGACTCGGATTGACATGATGGGACAGCAGATTGCGGATGAGCCGGAGGTTCATGAGGCCTCGACTATTCTGTCCGTCCTGCTCCAGCTGGTCTCTGACCTGTAGATGATTTTAGTCCCTGCACAGACTATGTCAGTTTTATCACTTTTATTTAAAAGACAGACTTGTAAGCAAAATGTTTTGTATATATAGAGAAATATTTATGGTTTTAGTCATTTCCCTTTTTGATGCATCGTCGCCCTCCATTGGATCCTCATTTTATCCAGCCGATTATGATTTCGATATATCGCCTTATTTCTTTTCTCAAGTCTTGATTGGAACTTCACAGATATTGCCGCATGCCCCTCTGATTTCATCGAAGTGAGTCTTGGACTTTGGGCTAATTATGTGGCTAGGTTTGGGTAAGTTTTGGAGGGTATAGGATTTCTGGAAGTGGTTTTGGTATAGGGACAAGGTTTGTGGTTAGGTTTGGGTAAGTTTTGGAATGTGTAGGATTTCGGGATTTTCTGGAAGTGGTTTTGGTAGAGGGACGAAGTTTATTATTTTGTGTAGAACGGACCGTGCCATGATGACTGCCTACGTACTCCCACAAGGTCAGGAGATCAGGTCCTACGTAGTTCGAGTTACAAGGGAGATAGAAAGAAATTTTTTTTTTTTTTTTTTTTTTTTTTTTTTTTAAGCGTAGAATCGTTTCACAGAGTCGGAATTCAGGGGCTGCGGAAATACCTCGCCATCCATTTCCTGTAGGATGAGGGCCCCTCCAGATAGAACCTTTTTGATCACAAAGGGCCCTTCCCAATTGGGAGCGAATTTCCCTTTGGCTTCGTCTTGACAGGGCATGACCCTCTTTAGAACTAAATCATTCTCTTTGAACTTTCGGGACCGAATCTTTTTGTCGTACGATCGAGAGATACGTTGCTGATACAACTGACCGTGTAATATAGCCGCCACCCTTTTTTCATCTATCAAGGCTAACTGGTCGTATCGACTTTGTATCCAATCCCCCTCGTCAATCCGAGCATCGAGCAAAATCCGGAGGGATGCCATCTCCATTTCCACCGGCAAAACGGCCTCCATCCCATATACCAAGGCGTAAGGGGTTGCTCCTGTGGACGTTCGCACTGATGTCCGGTATGCAAACAATGTGAGGGGCAGCAAATCCGGCCATCCCCGATGATTGGCAGACATTCTCGCCATGATTCTCTTTATATTCTTATTTGCCGCCTCCACGGCCCCATTCATTTTGGGCCGGTAAATGACAGAATTGAGATGCTTGATCTTGAATTGGGCGCACAACTCCTTCATAAGGGCATTGTTCAGATTCTTGGCATTGTCGGACACCAAGATTTCAGGCTGTCCGTATCGGCAAATCACATTGTTCTTGATGAAACTGACTATAACTTCCTGCGTTACTTTGGGGAAAGAAGCTGCTTCTACCCATTTAGTGAAATAGTCGATCATGACGAAGATGAACCGGTGGTCGTTGCTCGCTTTGGGCTCCACGGGCCCGATAACATCCATACCCCACATGGAGAACGGCCAAGGGGAAGTCATACAATGTAGTTCATTAGGAGGCGCATGCCTCACATTACCGTGTGCTTGGCATTGGAAACATCGCTTGACATGATCGTCACAGTCAGCTTTAAGTGATAGCCAGTAATGCCCGGTTCTCAGAATTTTCTTGGCCAACATTGGCCCACTCATATGCGGCCCACATACTCCACCGTGCACTTCGCCCATGATTTTCTGTGCTTGAGTCTCGTCCACACATCGCAATAATCCCAAGCCTACATCCCTCTTATACAGGGAGTCTCCGCTTAAATAGAATTTCATCGCCATCTTATGGATTCTCTGCCTTTCCGTTCGGTTCGCCTGGTCGGGGAGTGATCTATCCCTCAAGTATTTCTGAATGTCATGATACCAGGGCTGATTTGGTTGAGCCACATCTTCTGACAACTCCGATATGTATTCTTCGTAAGCGGGAGCATTTTGCACTGTTATTTCAATCTGGGGAGTGGCTTTATTTTTGAGCACGTGGACTAATGAAGCCAGGGTGGCCAATGCATCGGCAAAGTCATTCCGCCCCCGGGGAATGTGTCGGAAAGCTATATCTTCAAATTCTTGCATCAATCGGACTACACACCGGTGGTAGGGGAGTAACCGAAGCTCCTTAGTGCCATATTCCCCAGTCGCTTGTCTGATCACCAACTCTGAATCTCCGAATACGGCTAATCTTTTCACTCCCATATTGCGGGCGAACCTCAGTCCCAATATACATCCTTCATATTCAGCCGTATTGTTTGAGTTATTGAACCGTAACTTGGTGAGAACAGGGTATTGCTCGCCCGTAATGGAGACCAGGACCGCCCCAGCTCCAGCCCCTTCAGCATTCATGGCACCGTCGAAATACATTTTCCAGAACTGCCCTTCGTCATCACACTTTGCTTGTTGGACCCACAGTATGTCTTCACCCGGTAAGAAAGTCTCTAAAGGCTCCATCCCCCCTGTCGGCATCTCTGATAATTGATCTGCAATCCCCTGCCCCTTCACGGCTTTCTGGGTAACATAAAGGATATCGAACTGCTGTAGGATTAACTGCCACCTTGATAGCCGACAATTCAGCATCGGTCTTTCAAATATATACTTCAGGGGATCGATTCGCGAGATCAAATAGGTAGTGTGTCCATGGAGGTAATGCTGTAACCTCATAGCAGCCCAGGCCAAGGCGCAACATGTTCTCTCGATCGGCGTGTAATTCTGTTCACAGCTGCTGAATCTCTTGCTGAGGTAATAAATGGCATGCTCCTTACCGTACTCGCTCTTCTGCCCCAGCATACAACCCATCGCCATATCATTCACGGATATATACAGGAAAAGGGGAATCCCATCCTTCGGAGGTACCAGCACTGGCGCTTCTGTTAATTGCTTCTTGATAGTCTGAAAGGCCTTTTGGCATTGACTGTTCCACTTCCGGGAGGCATCTTTCCTTAACAGTTTGAAGATTGGTTCGCAGGTGGTGGTCAGATGGGATATGAACCGACTGATGAAGTTTATCCTCCCCAAAAATCCCCTTATCTCTTTCTCCGTACGGGGAGCTGGCATATCCACAATAGCCCTGATCTTAGCCGGATCCAGTTCGATGCCTCGATTGCTCACCAAGAACCCAAGGAGCTTACCCGACTGCACCCCGAAGGCACATTTGGCTGGATTGAGCTTCAAATTATACTTCCTGAGCCGCTCAAACAGCTTCTTAAGGTGAGTCACATGGTCAGATTCCGCCCTCGATTTCACAATAATGTCATCCACGTAAACCTCTATCTCCTTGTGCATCATGTCGTGGAATAGGGCCATCATGGCCCTCTGATAAGTGGCTCCGGCATTCGTGAGGCCAAAAGCAAGCCGTCTATAACAGAATGTGCCCCAGGGGGTGATGAAGGCAGTCTTTTCTCGGTCCTCTTCCGCCACCATTATCTGGTGATATCCCGCAAAACAATCGACGAACGAATACATTTCATACTGAGCCGTATTATCCACCAAGATGTGTATGAAAGGCACTGGGAAGTTATCCTTGAGACTCGCCCTGTTCAGATCCCTATAGTCGACGCATACTCTCACCTTTCCTCCGGGTTTCGCCACGGGGACTATATTGGAAAGCCACTCTGGGTAAGTGGACACCATGATGATCCCAGCCTTGAATTGCTTGACTATCTCTTCCTTCACCTTTAAACTCCACTCTGGCTTTAATTTTCTCAACTTCTGCTTAACTGGCCTGAAACCCTCTTTGATAGGCAATCGATGCACCACAATATCCGTGGACAAACCGACCATGTCTTCGTGTGACCAAGCAAACACATCCTCATATTGGCTCAATAGTTCAGCTATCTCTGTTTTCTGGTCTGGAGTCAAGTCTGCCCCAATTTTTAGCTCCTTGGGGTTTTCAGGGGTTCCTATGTTGATGGTGATGGTTTGGTCTAGGTTGGGTTTGGGTTTGTCCTCGACCCACTCTTTGATCTCGTCGGGAGCGTCGTCATCATCTACTTCGTCCTGCTCAATTCCCATCAAATCGAAATCCAGTTCTATATCAAAATCATAATCGTCTTTCAAATTTGGAAAATCGTTTGTTAGGCTAGAATGACTCAAATCGGTACACCTGACATGAAACAAAAATATTTGTCATATATATAAACATTAGGTACATGACTTCCTTTTCAATAATCATGACAAAAGTATGAAATAGACGTGCAGATACATAAAAAACAAAAAAACACCGTCTTAAAAACCCCTTGATCCCCCTACTGGACAAGATTCCCGGACACTCCTGCATTTACCCTTTTCTGGATACTACTGGCTGCACGGTCCAATTCCTGGGGATCACTTCGGTTTTATAGCTAGTGATGGAGGGGGTCTCTGTATCTGGCACCTCTTCAATGATTGCAGCGACTTGGCTTCGGCTTTCCTTTTCACTCTTCTCGGGCACTTCCAACCCGGCCCAATTGATAAATGGCATGATTTTCTTGTCTTCAGATATCTTCTCTTTTCCCTTTTCGTTGGGGTCTGACTGCCCCGGGAGATGACACTTCTCCTCAAACTGCTCCATAATTTCTTGCAAGAAATCCATCTGATGGACCAACCCGTTGACTGGGGGAGTCTCCACCTTACCCTCTGTTCCAGACGCAGGCTTGATTATCCTCGGGGATTGTTCATTATCGGCTTTCGGTATCGGGACTCCGGTTATCCGCACGGGCATTTTCTTGTGTGAGCTCCTTGGCCTTATACCTCCGTGATATCCTAACCCTGCCTTGCCTGACTGCACTGGTACTTTGATGGGTTCGGTGATTCCTTGGCTGTGCTTGCCTAGCCCTTGCCCCGGCTGAAAGTTCATTGCCATCATTTCCCGGGCAACGAAAGTGAGCTCGGGGGACACCTTAAGCTTTAACTCCGGGGCTCCCAATTGCTTGTACTGAGGGGTGCTGATTTCAAACGCTTGATAGCTGATTGGTTCGGCTGATTCGTCCACATGGATCACCGGCATGCCTTTTACAGAGGGAACAGGGTAGTCAGATTCTGCCGCGATTGTGATCAAGTGTCCCTCAACGATAAACTTTATTTGCTGATGCAGAGTAGAGGGAACTGCCCCAGCCATATGAATCCAGGGCCTCCCCAAGAGCATGTTGTAACTGGCCGTGATATCTAGCACTTGGAAGGAAATATCAAAAGTATACGGGCCAATCTCCACCGGCAGCTCAATCTCTCCCACCGTGTCCTTTCTCGATCCATCAAACGCCCTTACCACCACTTGGCTGGCCCGCAGGCGCTTAGGGTTGATCTTCATTTTCTCCAGAGTATTGTATGGGCAAATGTTCAGGGCTGACCCACCATCAATCAAGACTCCGTTCATCACATATCCGGACGAGATGACAGAAATGTGTAACGGCTTTCGGTGCCCCCTTCCTTCTTCAGGGATGTCGTCGTCGGTAAATGATATTACATTGCTGTCTAACAGATGGCCCACCAAGTGGCTGAAACCTTCTGTACTGATTGTCTTGGGGACATGGGCCTCTTCCAGGACTTTGCTTAATACTTGATGATGGTCATTTGAGGCCAAGGCAAGATCTAAGATGGATGTCAGGGGTGGCTGCACCTCCAGTGTTTTGGCCACATTTGCCTTGCCGTGATTCATCTTCTCCCAAAACTCCAACGCTTTGTCCTCTGATATTTTTCCGTTTTCCCTTTTTGTGTTTTCAAAAACCCGCCTTGGTAGATACAATGGATTTCCTTTGGAGCTGACCGATGCACAACTGGCCTCTTCCACGGTTTTTTCCCCGTAATTCCACGGAACAGTCTTCAGGTTGGTGACTGGCAATTGTGATCTAGCTGTTACGACAAGGGGTCTTGGAGCTGATAACCGGATAAGCTCTATTTTGGTCCCTTGAATTACTCCAACCAACTTAATAGGCTCCCTTGGCGCATCCTCCCGGGCATTGGTCACAGCAATTTCTCCTTCTATCCTCCTTATGTATCTCAATCTTAGGGGACCCTCCGCCCCACTAGCTTCCACTGTATTTACGCCTCCCCCATTATGCTCGGGAAGAGGGTTGGCCTTCACATTCGGGGATTCCGGTTGTTCCACCACGATTTCTCCGTTGTCAATCATGTTCTGGATCTTGTGTTTGAGAGACCAGCACTCCTGGGTGTCATGCCCCGGGGATGCCGAGTGGTAGGCGCATCTCTTGCTAGGGTCATATCTCTTGCTCTTTGGGTCTGACGGAGGCAATAGCTCGGTAATCTTCTTCTGGCTTACCAGCAGGGTCAGTATCTGCTCCAACGAATCCCCCAAAGGGGTGAACTCCCTCTCTTGCGGCTTTTCGAATTTTCGACGCCCCTCATACCTCTGATTGTTGAAATTTGATGGGCGCGGGGCCTCATTTCTTTGTATGTGGACCGGGGGGCTGGTCATTGTTTTCCCTGATAGTCCTTGCAGTACCAGGGACACATCCTCCTCCTTTCTCTTTTGGGGTCTCCGGGATGAACTGCCGTAATTCCCACTCTGGATTTGCTCAGCCACAGCCTCGAGAGCTGTGAGATCTCTGATCTTTCCTGACTTCAAACCCATCTCAGCCATTTCCCCATGCTTGATCATCTCCGCAAAAGGCTTTCCTATTCCCGCCATTACTCTTTCATAATAGGGAGCCTCCTGGATATCAATGAAAGTCATGACCATTTCTGCCTCACTCATGGGTGGGTTCACTTGGGCTGCCATCCTCCTCCACCGCTGAGCATAGTCTCTGAAGGATTCACTGGTCTGTTTTCTGATTTTGGTCATCTGGTAGCGGTCTGGGGCCATCTGGGACTGAAAACTGTACTGGGTTAGGAAAGTGTGGGCCAGCTCCTCCCAGTTGTGGATCTTAGCATTATCCAATCTTGCATACCACGTCCTAGCCTCCCCTGTCAGGCTTTTCTGGAACAGTTGCATCCTTAGCGATTCATCCTCAGCATATCCTCCTAGCTCTCCGATGTATACTTTCAGGTGCGTGTAGGGATCCCCCGACCCGTTGTACTTTTCAAATTCGGGGAGTTTGAATTTTTCTGGATATCTGGTTCCCGGAAAGATGCACAGGTCGGAATAGTTAACACTGCCATATGACCCGATCCCCTTCATCGTTTTGATGGCCTCTTCCATCTGCTTTATTTTCTTACTAACACCGCTGGCAACCTCATCTTCGGGGATGATAATGACTTGCTTTGGTAGCTCAACTTTAGGAGTTTCCGGGGTCAGTGCGTTTCCTTGGGATGATGGCCCCGCCGGGTCCTCGAGCTGTGGCCCTGATTTTAGTTTGAAATGCTCCTTGAGCAACATGGTCAGCTCGGTCATTTGGTTTTTCACAGCATTGAACTCTTCCCGAGATACGGGAGCCAGGTCAGGATTAGGGTTCTCAGCCATCTCGACTGTTAATTCTCTGGCTTTCTTAGATCGGAGACGGGTTTGGGGAGCAATCCTGCGTATAAAACAACCGAAGTTTAGTTTCGGGAAATGACATTGGTGGATGCATGCTAAAGCAAATATTTTTTGAGTTTTTGAGTTTTGTAATATTTTCCTGCAAAACCGGGTTAGTATCCCTTTATTTTATCCAAAGTAATGACATTGTGCAATTTATGATGCTCTCCAAGCTGTCCCTGTAAAACAGAGGTTAGTACTTTTATTTTGACAAAATTGGTTGGTACAAAATGATTGACTACAGTATGATATCATGCGCGTAAAGCGTAAAAGGGCATGAAGAGACTTTCCGTGCGTTGGGTTTATCTGAGGCTGACCTACCCTAAGTTACTCTCGCGGGCTTTTCGGCATGAAGGTTCCCAGATCTTCGCAACATACTCGAAGGGAATAAATCCGATCTTTCAATTGGATTGGATCTGAGTGGATGCTTTTCCTGAGCTTCGCCGGGGAGCACCCCTTTGAGTCCAGTAATCCACATCCGACGGGTTTGCCTCAGGAGGAGGAACTGCTCAACATACATTCAATCATACATTCATCGTCCTCACCGTATGCATATGATGCTAATAAAGTAACGACTTAAAAAACCGCAATCACACCATCCACTAAAGCAAAAACTTGAACATAAAAAACGCAATCACACCATCCACATACGCACAAAAAGGTAAATCAACGCAAATAACGCAAACACACATTTTTTAGATTTTTAAAGGATAGGAAAACATCAGGATTTTAAATGCGGCTTAAGCCCTCTAATGTCCCCAGCAGAGTCGCCAGCTGTCGACGCCGGGATTTTCGTTGCCTCGTTTTTTATTATTAAAAGCCCTTTCCAATTTTAGCCTTTTATTTGAGATGTGGTTTAGAAAAGGGTCGGCTTAATGTCGACGGGTTTTGAGAGATCGATATTTTATGAGCCAATTGACCAGAGTCGCCAGTTGGTATATTTGAAATGGATGTACCAACTCATCCGAATTTATTTTCGTAATCGCTGGCTCATATGTGACTCCGATTAATTGGTCCGCAAACCGAGATTCATAGAGTTCGGGGGCTTGCTTAAGCGAGGGGAAGGTGTTAGGCACCCCCCGACTTCCGTAAAACACGGTTACCGCAATCTTGATATTTTCCTATCCTTTTTAAATCCTAAAATGTGTGGTTTGCGTGTGTGTGCGTGCGTGCCTAGATGAATGTTTGTGGTGCGTTTTGCATAAAAGTTCGCTTTTATTTTTATATGGCAAAAGTGTTATCTGGAAAGTGTTTTGGACGTTCTTTGACCCAAATGACGAGGCTTCGCTTTTTATAAGAAAGATTGATTTTAATTTCGAAAGCGTTGAGGATTTTTTATTTAGATGTCTTTTTAGAAAACAATAGTTTTAAACTTTTGTCAAATAGGAATCGAGACTATACATTGCCTTCTAACAGTTAATATAAATAAATCGAGGGCAACTTCTAGAACTCTTTAACCCTATGCACAAAGTTTAATGAAAACATTTATTTATTTGCAAAATCGTTTTTTGTGACGTTTTAAAACCAACTAAAGCCTATTCATCAATTATGGATTAAAGTTTACCAAAACACTTTACCTTTAAACCTCGTGAATCTAATATCCTAAATTTGCTTGATTTTATAAAATCTTCCTTATTTGCCTTATTTTGAAAACCATTTTTTCGTGTCGTAAATTAAAACATACATCCACAACATGTCGGGGCTATCCACGGGCATGTGAGCCATCCAGACAACCCCAAACACCCACAATCACATATTTTTATTTTCACGGGGCCTTAACCCGATCACGATTGATATCGCGTTAAGGCCCGATATTACAAATACATCGCCATGGACCCTATGCCACGATTACATACACCCAAAACGTCCATCATCGGGATTCGACCACTAGGATCTCCTCCCTAGGCTCACAACCATCCCATCACAGCATAACCAACACTAAAACAAATCTAACAAGCTCTAAACATTTGCTATCACTTTATATAACCCAAATATCACAACTTAATTACTACAACCCATCTATTATCACAACGAACAATATATCACCATACGGATGTCATCAGGGTGTTAGGAGGAGTTACTTTCCGATGGAAACCTCACTAACAACCCCTAATCCACGGATCATTATCCACACAACGACAAACTACACTACACAAACTCAAAACACAACATCAAACACACTAATATAAACAAAAAAACATCAAAAGAACACTCTTTTCACCTTGCAATACACCAATACGAGCTTTATATTCCAAGATTTGAGCCAAACTACAAGCAAATCTAAGCTATTGGAGCAACAACACACAATTTATCACTCAAAAACACCTCCACCCGAGCCTTTCTCTCTCCTCCCGCGCTCCTTCTCTCTCTAAAAATCTATTTCTCTCTCTCTTTTTTTTCTCTCGGACGCAGATCTGGACGCTTAATAGAGTTCCGAAGGCAGCCGCAGGTGCAACTGCGGCTGGCCGCAGGTGCATCTGCGGCTGACTTCGCTGGCCGCCCGCGCCGAACCTCGGCTGTCGTGTGCCGCCCTCGAGCCTCGTGCCTGTCACCTTTGTCGGTGGCCGCGACTGCATCCGCGGCTGTCCGGCTTGCTTTTCTCGATTTCCGTGCCGCGCGGTCTTAATTTGCCAATTTCTGCGGTATTATTTCGGAAGGCTGTATTTTTACGATTCGGAAATCCCTGGGAAACGTGTCATATTGTTCTGGGAGGCTAGTTCGGAGGGCTGCGACTTGATATAGAATTTGATAATTGTGCCTGGCTTTCAGGGGGCGCTGCCCCCTTTCCACCCCCGCCAGCTCACCGGCGAGCTGGGCAGCCGCTCGCTCACCGGGGAGCGAGACCCCCGAACATCGTAAGCGGAGTGGCCATTAGTCGTCCTTTGTGGTCAGCTCAAGTTTTCTGGGTCAACTGTTCGCCTCGCCTCAAGTGACCGGATGCTCGTTGTCCGTTGTGGCGGCTTTGACCGTAAATCGCTGGAGTGGCTTTGTGTTGGGGTCCACCATTCTTTCCGCATGTCGGGTCAAATGACAATTTTGCCCTCCTGCCAGGATTAGTAGAGAAGTGCAAAATTTGGGTGTCTACAACTGACTTGTGTAATAAAATGGGAGACGAGTGGATAAATGACAGTCTGGTAATTAATATTGAGAAGGATATTTTTCAACAATTGAAAACAAACAAATTTTGAGACGTTTTCAAACTATGTAGACTCGTAGGATACAATTGTCTCCTCTCAGTCGTAAAACCGAAAGAAGCACTCCAAGCTCTTATCAAATAGCCCCTTAGAGAGGTTAGTAATAAAAAATTTAGTAAGTGGAATGAAAAAAAAATGTCGCTACCCATATAAAACACACACGCGCGTGCGCGTGCGCGCGCACACACACACACACAAAGAGAATATATACATGTATTGATATGATATGATATGATATTAATATATAATATAATATATATCATATACATTATATAAAATTATAATATATAATTATATATGACTATATTATATATCACATAGTCATATATAATTATATATTATAATTTTGCATAATATATAGGGCTAATTACACTTCTGTTACATCAAGTATTATTAAATTCATAATTTGGCCTCTAAAGTATTTGAGCTTACAATTTACTATATAAAGTACCTAATTTCATACAATGTAGCCCCCAAATTCATATTTTGGCCAAAATTGGGCAGAATACCTAAATTTCTGGCCAAAATGGTAACAATTTTTGCTCAATGTGGAATCAGTGGTGGCCTTGGAATGAATGGTGCCTTGGATTTTTCAACCTATACGTTAAATACAACTTAAATTGTCATATATATAATTCCTAGCTGGCCTACAATTTAGGTATTTCGGCCATCTTTGGCCGGAATATGAATTTGGGACTACATTGCATGAAATTATGTACTTTATGTAGTAAATTGTAAGCCCAAATACTTTGGGGACCGAATTATAAATTTAATAGTACTTAGTATAATAGAAGTGTATTTAGCCCTAATATATATGATATTATATATTAATAGAATGTCATAGCAATACATGTACATATTACACACACACACACACACACACACACACACACACACACACACACATTGTTTTATATATCATAATTTTGTAGCCACTCAAATTTTGTACATATTCTTGATTTTTTTTATAATAAAAGGGCAACAACGTAAATTCACCACAAATTGGAGATGTCCATAGATAACCCATGAAGGTGAGGAGAATTACTTGAAGACAACACATACACCTTGGGGTATCAAAATATAAAAAGAAGAATCCAAAGTATCACTTGTACTTGCATAGAGATTTTTTTTTTAATTTTTCTCCATCATAAATAGGTCCAAATGAGATTAAATTTAGTACCATTGCAAGATCTTAGAAAGATTTTTTTCGGATTTGGGTAATACGTCTCTCAATTCTTCCCGAATTACAAGATATGATAATTTTAGTGCACGAAACGAAAGTGGAGTAGGTGGGCCTACTTAGACACCAACATGATTGTGGAACCCCAAACTCTAATTACGAATGTACATATAGTTGTAAATATAACATGTTAATAAAAGTTTAATTTATTAAAACTTAAATTTAGAATGTAATTCTAAATTAGAATGTAAACTCGAATTTCAAAGGTAAATCTAAAATCGCATATGCGTATAAAAGCAATAGAATGCATTAACAAAGAGTAATTTTAAAATCTAATATATTTAATTTAAATATTGGAAAAATAAGTAATTCAAAGAGGAAAAAAAAGAAAAGTAAAAAACAAGTTGGCTTATATATATATATATATATATATATATATATATATATATATATAGACAAAACATGTAAGGATAATATATGGAAAAAAATTGGGAAGATAAATCCATCCTATAACTAGCCAAGGAGGGGGCCATGCAGACACCCTCTCATGCACAAATGGATAGCTACTTAGAAGAAGAAGAAAGGAAGGATTTGGCACAATTTTGACAATTTATTAAAACTTAAATTTAGAATGTAATTCTAAATTAGAATGTAAACTCGAATTTCAAAGGTAAATCTAAAATCGCATATGCGTATAAAAGCAATAGAATGCATTAACAAAGAGTAATTTTAAAATCTAATATATTTAATTTAAATATTGGAAAAATAAGTAATTCAAAGAGGAAAAAAAAGAAAAGTAAAAAACAAGTTGGCTTATATATATATATATATATATATATATATATATATATATATATATATATATAGACAAAACATGTAAGGATAATATATGGAAAAAAATTGGGAAGATAAATCCATCCTATAACTAGCCAAGGAGGGGGCCATGCAGACACCCTCTCATGCACAAATGGATAGCTACTTAGAAGAAGAAGAAAGGAAGGATTTGGCACAATTTTGACAATTGGTTCAAAAGTTGACTAATTAATCTGGTTTAATTAATTCTAATCAAGCTTAGTTGCTAATCAACATAATTAGCAATGTTGGATCACTTTTGGGTCTCTAACTGAGTTGGGCTAAGCCATATAAATAGCCAAAGATGAGGGGTTTGACCACAAGATAAAAGTCAGAAGGGTTAAAATTAAAAGACCAAACATATTGCTATATAAAACATGAAGGGGAGCACGGAGACTCCCTCAACACCTCAAATGCAATAACTGAGAAAATTACGAACCTAATTTTTTTTAAATTACTATATTCATGAGGAAATATGATGTGTGAAGTTATGTTATGTATGTATTTATGTTGTGTGATGAGAAGTAGTAAGTTAGTTAATTTAATTTATTCGAATTAACTAAAGAACAAAAGAAATGTAAGAAGAACTTATGTGATAGGATCACAAAACTTGAATGTTAACATTGAATGACGAATAAAAAGTTTAATAATCAACAAGTGGATTACTTATATGATTAATGAGGAAGAAGAACTAAATGAATTATTTACGTTAACCCAATGTGGTATTATTTGTAGGTAATGTGAGTAATTTTATTTGAAACCCAAATGATATGTGTAAGTCATGAGGGACTTAATTATAGTTTAGCAAGATAATAGATTAACCAACTACCAGTCTAATGGATGATGCATGTTCGGGTTTTATTTAACCCAACCCAAATAGATAGCCCGAATGCTTTTAGTAAGACACGTCTAATTGGATTAAGAAATTAACCCAATATTATCATATGGGTAGCCCAAGTGTAAATTAAATAATGAGTCCAATGTGATAGCCTTATATGATTTAATTAGTAAACCGCGTATGAAATATATGGTGAATCCTAATTGATTAAACTAGTTCAAGTGTTAATGTTATACACTAGCCCAATACTTGTTTTATTTCAAGTATGATAAGTTAGCCCAAATTGATTTAAATTGTTGGGGGACCTATGTTGGTAAATTAAATGAATGAACTAGTTGCCCAATGAAATTAATTATTGAGCCCAAACTCATTAAATGAGGGAGCCCAATTAATTTAATTTCCTAAGTCCAAAGTGGAGCCCAATTCATAGTCAAAAGTTAGTCCAATTGTTGCATGTTGGTGTATATATGTATATATAAGATAACAAGAAAATAAAAAATGGGACAGAAATAGGCCAAGATGGCCGGCCAAGGTGGGCTCCAAATGGGGTGTTGTGCTAACTTTTAGGTTGAGTATTTTATACTCCATTGGTTGCTTCATTTCAAGCTTTGAAAAATTTGCAAGCAACATGTCATTTTAGGTTGTCATTCTTGAATTCAATCACCTAGTCATTCATAGAAATAGTAAACTTAATTAGTATGTTAATTGACTAGTATTAATTGATTAGAGGAGTTAATGAAGCTTAGAGAAGTTCTATAAATAGAGAGGAATAAGAAACTAGTAAGTTTGTTACCTCATTTACTTCATTTATTAAGTTGTGGAGAGAGAAAGTTCTAAAGAGAAACTAGAGTATTTGAGAGGATACTTGAGAGTTGAGAGCTAAATCACTAAGTGTACTAGTCATTTTCTAGTAGAGAAGAAGAACAAGGAGGAGTTTTAGCTCTAGCAAGAAGAAGATCTCCATTAAAGGTTTAAAAGTTTATTTGAACCTTAGCTTGTTATTTATTTAGTTTTGTATGTTGTTTACAATGTTTGATTGTGAGAGTTTTCTTTGTGAAGGGGATCTATGGTGAGATCCAAAGATATAAGGGTAGTTCATGATGAAGTATATGTAAATAAATGTGATCTATGTTGTCTATATATATGTATGTGATTCCTATGGTTAAAAATCATAGTTCAATGTCTAGGTTAATGATTTATGATGTAAGTTGTGAAAGTTATTTTTGTGGTTTTATGGTTTAAATAAGTAAATCTACGAGTCTTAAAGATAACCCAATTTAAACGATTGAAAAATATGTTAAAACGAATGAGTTATGAATTTAGTTATAAAAAGAGGTTATTTTTCAAAAATCCTAGTTGATCTAGTGGATTTGATCATGATTTTGATGTCTAAAATATTTTTGAAAAGGCGATTGATTCATGAAATATTGAAGAACATTAAATTATAAAGATAAAAAATCAAATTTGGAGTTATTTGGATGTGTATAATATATTTTATCAAATATTAAATCAATGTAGCTCAAGTTGAAAATTAGGAAAAAAAGGTTGAAATTGGTTTCTGGGCACCGGTTTATAGTATAAAACCAGACGCTGTAGTGCCTCGTCTATTTTTTGAAAAATAATTAAATTATTTCAGGTTGGGTTTGGCCTTATAAAACTGGTCAGGTTGGAACTTTTAGGTATAAAATGGGTCAAAAAATATAATTTAATATAATAAAAATATTAGACAAAATTAAATAATTAAAATATTATTAAATGAATAATAATATTAGTAAAGTTATAAAATATTATTAAATGATTAATAATATAAGTAAATGAATACAATATTATTAAATGGGTAATAATATTAGAAAATAAATAAAATATTACTAAATAATTAATAATATTATTAAATGATTAAAATAGTATTAAATGGTTAGTAATATTAATAAATGATTAAAATATTATTAAATAATTAATAATATTAGTAAGTGAATAAAATATTATTATATGATTAATAATATTAACAGCTAATTAATAATATTATTAAATAATTAATAATATTAGTGAGTGAATAAAATATTATTAAATAATTAATAATATTAATAAATGATTAAAATATTATTGAATGGTTAATAATATTAATAAGCTAATAAAATATTATTAAATAATTAATAATATTATTAAATAATTAAAATATTATTAAATAGTTAATAATATTAGTAGGTAAATAAAATATTATCAAATGATTAATAATATTAATAAAGGATTAAAATATTATTAAATAGTTAATAATATTAGTAAGTGAATAAAATATTATTAAATAATTAATAATATTAACCAATGATTAAAATATTATTAAATGATTAATAATATTACTAAGAGGGTAAAATATTATTAAATTATTAAAAATATTTATAAAGAATAAAGATATTATTTAATGAATAATATTATTAGAAAAAGAGAAAGACATTATTAAATGATTGATAATGTTAGTAAGTGCCTAAAATAATTAAGTGATTAAGATGTTATTAAATGATTAATCATATTGATGATTGAATAAAATATTATTAAAATGGTTAATAATATTTGTAAATGGTTAAAATATTATTAAATGGTTAATTGTGACATCCCAGATTTTTGACAAGAATGCTAAATAAGAATCTCGACTAATTAAGTAAATGTTAGAGGTTAAAACCTAGTTTGGAAGGATAGAAAGTATTGAAAAGTGATTAAATTTAAATTATTATTTAATTAATGTGCTAAGAATGACCTATGTGGTTGAAAGTGTAAAGAGTGACTCTTTATGTGAAAAGGGGTCTATGAAATATATAAGGATAAACCATTAATAAATGTTGTATTAATGGCTTAATATATGATGAAATTATGTTAGATATAATTTACTATAGTTTAAAGGAAATATAATGGATTAAAGATAAATGACATGATGTAATAATACCTATGATTAGTTAATTAAAAAGGAATTATTGTAAGACACTGTAGTGTGTCAGAATGTGATAGATTAAATGTATATATACAGTTAAATCTATATATTTAATCTAATGAATAAAAGAAGAATTAAGATTTAGAGAGAAAAGTAAAATGATGAAAGAATATGTAAATTAAGCTTTAGTTATAAACAAAAATAACTAGCTTAATGAATAGACATTGAGAGACTAGATTACGAGAATGGTAAGGTAAGGTAAGTCAGTATGTACAGAAAGGAAGGATTAGTTTAACCTAATCGATATATTATGGATTAACGGAATAATAAGGATTATAATTTTTGAATATTTGAAATTTATTAAGGAATTAATATTAATTGATAAAAATAAATTGTGTATTTATACGATCTATAAATATAGAAGGTAATACTCCCGAATATGAGTAGAAGGAATGAAGATTGCATGTATGATAAAAATTGTCATATGTGTATTAAGTAAACGAACGTAAGGACGTAAAAGTCGTAAAAGGATAATATGAGCGTAAAAAGGATAAAAGATGATGGATTTTGACAATCTGGTTAGGGTTTGCTTTTCGAGAAAGCAGTTTAAGGGAAAAAGTGATATTTCGACTATTTGAGATGTCGGGTGTAACGACCCCGAAATTCGACCAATCTTATTACCTTAAATTTTAAATTTATTAAACATTATTTTCCTTACGTCCAAATTTCGGTCCGTTAATAAATCTTTCATCACCTAAATTGATCCATTATTTAATTTCAAAATCATCAATTACCAAAATTTCTGTATAAATTTTTTTCTTTTTCTCAACTTAATCATTGTATTAAAACATTTGGATATTTAAAATCCTTACATCTGGATCCTAGTCCCTGGATCGCAACCTTTACTTTTTCTTTCTATTGCCATTATCATAAATCTGAACACTCACAATTTAATATTGTTCATCTCCGTACAATTATTTCTTGATTCATAATTCATAATTAGACATATAATAATTTCTATCGTAACAACTATCCTGATCAATCACAGTTTATAATTGAACTTTTATCATATCCAGATTCAACTTATATATACATACAACTCATCACAGTAAATTAACAAATTTCTCATATTGAATTATAATATAACAATCACGTTTTCTACCTTCTAGGCAATTCATCTCTAACATAATCCAATATTCTTGAATTTCATTTCTTTCCTGCAAAAATATTTATTAAGCAAGTAATAAGCACAACGGCTCAGCAAGTTCAACAATTTATGCGTCACGTAGCACATACTTTAATATGCTCGATGTGTGTCATATATCATGTGTTGTGCTTATACTTGAGCAACATATATATATTCATATCGTTGCACGATGTACACATTGTTGTCATATTAATCACGTAGCACATAGCACATAATTTGTATGCATTTGAACAAATATTAACATATCATAACAGACAACATTTAACATTTAAAGGACTGAAGAACTTGCCTGAATTGCGGAATTAAATAATAAACATCCCTTCTATACAGCTTCTCGTACAGCCTATGATCATAAAATAATCAAATAATAATTATTTATCTCTTTATGATATTAATTTAATTAATTAATATCATCTCTAATGTAATTAATCCTACCCGACAATTTATTTTAGGGTATCGGGTTAATTATTAACTAATAAGGTTAATTATATTAACCTCATTCTTTAAAATATTCATTTAACTTAATATCAAATACATTCACTACGGACAACCCTGCTCATCGGATAAATTTTAGCATATTCGGTTGTCCGAATTTTCATTTATTCATTTTCTAACATTTAAACTCATTAGATTAATATTTAAATATTAATCTTCAATATTTAATATTTTTACAAAAATATTAAATTCAATGCCCAAATAGCATTTCTATACTTTTAGTATTTTTCTATAATTTTCTATTATTTTTAAACAATTTTTAAACATTTATTTCATTAAAAACTAATTCTGGGGGCATTTTGGTAATTTTCTCGCCATTGGGGACATAACCGGAATTTTCCGGAAAGTCCAGGGGCACTCCAGTCATTTTGCAAAGCTAGGGACATGTTCGGTATTTTCTGAAAAGGGAAGGGGCAAAACCGTATTTTTGCCCCAAAAACTCAGCCGCGCATTGCGCGCGCCCCCTTCCGCCGCTCCGCCTCGCCAAACGACGTCGTTTGGCCTGGCGAAGGATTTCCAGCCGCGCATGGCGCGGCCTTCCCCTCTCAGCGCCCAAACGGCGTCGTTTTATAGTCAGCCTCTGAAAAAATTTAGGCCGCCGCACATTGCGCGGGCGGCCCAATTTTTTTTTCTTCCTGTTTCTCCGAACAGTAGCCACTTTTCCTCAAAAATCAACCATTGTTGCTCAAATTTTTCCCAACAAAACAACTCTAAAAATCATGAAATTCACACATATATATCCAAAAATTATTTAGAATCATTATTATAATTATTTATAATTTTTCCACAAAAACTATAACAATAAAACAAATAAATATATTTTTATACCTTCCATGGCTTGTTCTTCCTCCTCTTTGGTGTCACCTAATCTTCTCTTGATGGTGGCCATGGTGGGTTTGGTGTTTTCCAGTGGAGGAAGGTGGCGGTGGTGTTGTCGGATGAAAGAGAAATGGAGAGAAATATATGTGTTTATTATTTCATTTCCTTTCCTTGGCTTTTTATTCTCTCCCAATAACTTAATCACTTGGACATATATATAAAAAATTTCCACCGCCTTATCCATGCACCAGCCTTGTCTCCCGAATGTTCCACGCACAAAAAATCAAGTATGCAATTTTATTTAATACTTTAGATAACTATTTCGTATAATAAATATTTTATATATTATATATAAAATATTTATTTTAATTCACTAAAAATCATAACATGATTTATAAATAATTTTAATACCTCTTTTGGGTACTTTACTTGACAAATTCTGTACACGCATACTAACATGCATATAATTATTTGAGGTAATTTATACCTCCATAAATCATAAAATAATTCATATAACATATAAAAATTATTTTTTATAATTTTTCACTCCGTTACTTGGACAACATGTTACATTAACATGTTTACGTTTCCGAAATATTATCTTTCATAAAAGTCATAATAATTCCATTATACATAAATATAATTTTTAATAACTTAAAACATTCTTTTTTTTATTTTTATTATTCAATTTCTTTAATATTCACATTAACTTTCCTTATATAAATTATATAATTTAATATTATATAATTTATATAATTACATTATTCCTTATTAAATAATTTCCATTTTACACAAATACAATTTATAAAATTTTCTTCCACCCTTAATTATATTTAATTCTCTTATATAAATTATATAATTATTCTTATATAATTTATATAATTATTATTTCCTTCATACAACATTTTAATTTCCTTATATAAATTATATAATTATTATTATATAATTTATATAATTACATTTCTTCTCAATTAATTTCTAAACTTCCTCCATAATTTATAATTAATTTAAAATCAATAATTACAATTTTTACTAACTTCCTCATTAACTTTTCATAAATTTTTTGGATTAATTTAATTATTAATCCCTTAATTTTCATAATTAATAACATTTATAATTATAACAATTAAGCATAAACACATATATATACATATATAATTCATATTTCTTACATTTCCATATAACCTCAATTAAATCATAATTTCTGTATTTTCATAACAATTTATTGTACCTTTACCTGAAATTTCTTTTATTCCTCATAAATTATTTTTAAACAATTTATTTACTTTTCAAGTACTTTAATTCAATAGTATTTATCATAATCTCTGCACAGATTTAATTTACTAATTAAATCTCATTCCATACCTTAAATCACATAAAATATCATAATAATTAAACTATCTTGATAATTTTATCAATTAAATTCTCATTTAATATTATTAAAGAAATCCTGAAAATTCGGATCCTCACATTCTTTTCCCCTTAACAGGATTTCGTCCTCGGAATCATAATTGCCGTAATAATCATACGTATTTTATTTATAGTACCTTGCAATATCTTTATCTTGGTGAATAACAACTAATTCCATAATAATTATATTTTACCTCTTTAACTTACAGGAATAACACCATAATGGTCATAACTGTCAGAATATTCAATTCATAATTCCTTTGTAATATTACATTTCACAATTCTCTAAAAAAATTTATTGATAATACCTTAGCTCGTCTCTTGATACGCTTATCAAGATAACTTCTCATTCTCTGAAAAATTTCCTTTCTTTAATCACACGTAACCTTACTCAATCCACTTATTGCATACTTTGCACCTTCATCCTTCTCCTTTTTATTCATATTCATGACTCTTCTTCACATTCGATAAATCATTCCTTAATACTTCTATCATTTAACACTAGGTTTTAAATACTAACCTTTACTTAATTAATCATAATTCTTATTTGGAATTATTCTAAAAATTCTGGGTGTCACATCTTCAATTTATATTAACTCTTGGTGGATCACCTTTACAGGCTACACACTTAGGTAACTAAAGTTGATTTGAAGATTTTAATCAGTGGAATTGAAGAGGAACACAAAGGATTCAAGGGAGGTGAATTCGTAACAGTTCAAGAGTTGAGTCTATAAAGGTATAATCTTTTATCATTCCTCAATTAATAGTATCGCATAAGAAATAATCTGGAATTTTGGTTTGTAAAAAAATTTAAATATAATTTATACATGGTTTTATTGCGTTACATCAATTTGATTGTATATATTATTTTTGTAAACTAAAAATGGCATCAAGAGCCAAACTTATGCGATTTATTAATTGTGTTGATTCCGTATATGTATGGATATATGTTTAGAATAATTTATTGAGCATAATTTGTTGTATAAAATCATGGGCTTTGAAAACAAGAAGAAAAATCGAGTTTTGTATCAAAATGAATCAAAATCGCGAACAGGCACTGTTCACTGTCGACCAGCACCGGGCGCTATTTTTGAACTAAAGAATAGCATCGAGGCGCTAAGCAGCTTATGAACATTTTTTGCAGACAACGACGGAACGCAGTTTTTGAACTACAAACCGGCGCCGGGGCGCTGTCCAGCAAAATCCATTTTGGGTTTTTTTTGTGTGTGCAGTTTTTTCAAAAATTAAAATAAAGGGTTATTTTACATGACTTTCTAATTAAAATAAAGAGTTTATTTTAAACTTGAAATTAGATTTCATGCAACCTAAATTGTCGATTAAATGATATATATATATATATGCATATAATGGTTTTAATTCATGAGATGAATGATACATATGATGATATGCATGATATAATTGTGTATTGACACATATGATGATATGTATGATAGTACTAGGGATTGATTATGGATTATTGATCAATATGATTGGATTTATTTTAGTTGGATACATTAATGAATGGGTTTTATTAAATGGGGTTTGCTTATCTCGTCTTCCTTAATTTTTCTGTTGTAAATTTCTATCTCCCTCTTATATGTACTTCCCCTTAACTGCAGATCAAGGTTTCTATTTTATGAAAATAAATTGTAATAGGATTAGAAAGAATTATTTGAAGATTTGGAGTCGAGGAGCAAGGAACACTTGAAGGCATATTTGTATTGGAGCCCGGGTTTAAATGTAATAGTTACATTTAATTTTGTTCTTGCACCCTAGGTTTGACCTTTTGATTTATTTGTGACTCGAATAAATCAAATTAGAATAAAGTTTATAATCAATCTAAGTATAGTATTATATATATGTGTGTACGTGTGTGTGTGTGCACCCATTAGTAGGAGTTTCTCTACCATGAATTTAGATGACCAGTCTTCTTCTTGCTGAAATTTTTTCTTCTTTTTGACGCCATATTTCTTCTCTCTTTTTAGCCCACTTAACTTGTCTCGTTTTCTTAGGTTATTTAATGTTACCCATTTAACGAGTTTTGGACCAATGGCTCCCAAACTAGACTGCCTTAAGGCATTAGGTGTAAAGACACCCCTTCGAGTTTACTTGCTCGAGTAACAAATGCTGCACTTCGATATAACTTAGGTGGTCTATTCTATTCATTCCTCGCCTGACCTTGTGCAAGATTTATTTTCTTAGGCTTAAGTTACTCGTGTAGCGAGCATTGGGTCGGCGACTCCCAAACTAGACAACTTTAGGGCACCAGGTGTTGAGACACCCCTTCGGGCTTAATTACTTGAATAACTCAATCCATGATTCAAATCTGCTCAGGTCTTCTCTTTTGCAATGCTCATTCTCTTAGGCTCTAAGTTACCCATGTAGCAAGCATTAGGCAAGTAACTCTCAAACTAGACGACTTTAGGGCACCAAGTATGAAGACACCCTTACGGACTTAATTGCTCGAATAACTTAGGCCATGATTCAAGACATTATATTGGTCATTTATTCGTTTACTTCGCACCAATTGTCATTATTGTTATCATAGCTTCACGCCCCATAACTGAAAGTCGACGCAAATGCAAAGTGTAGACATGCACATGAGGTCAATTCTACTTTGAATTGCACTTTGAATTAGGGCTTTGTGCCTTATCAAAAGGTTGAATAGTTTTCATTATCTAATCGTACTTATGATTATGCTCCACAGATGCTTGTCAAAATTAATCTGATTCCTAATAAGTCAAACAAAATTTTCTCTTTCCAAAAAATAATGTGAGACTTTATCTATATTTAGATTATCTACCACCTTTAATGTGTGTAAATGGAGATAAAGAACAAACAAAGAGAGAAAAAGTTATACCTTTCATGTGGGTTGTAGTATTCTGAGAAAATTATTCTTGAAAAAGACCAACTGATCGTACCATTAACAAGTGAAATGATATGAGGCAAGCTCTGATGATGATGGGCTGATAGGATTGTGCCATGGGTGCTGACTTGCGTATTATCCTCTCCTGGATAGGTTATAAATTCCCCAGTGTTGAGTTGTAGTCAGTTTTGAAATTGCCTTAGTGTTTTCCATTGTCAATGTAGTTGTTTCATTGTGTTTTTTATGAGTGGGTTGATATGATGTTGAGATGCCAAGAATCATTTACCTTATGATCCTCATTGATGATTACATAGAGGGTACGAGCTCTGATGTTCTGGTGTCCCTACCATCACTTCATACTTATAGTAACATTTGGCTTTAATGACCTTTTTCTTCCAATTTGGCGAAGACTTGTGATTGAGGGTGTTAGCTCTTTGAGGGTTAGGGGAGGGGTCACCAGATAGTTACTTTGTATCGTTGAGTCGATATTTGTTGAGGCCTTCGTTGTCTTCTATATTTCTCATCATCTTGGGTTGTATATGTCCTTGTTGATGATCATATTTGATATCTTGTTGTGTTTTTCATTTCATGTTGTTGCTTCAACTTTGATGATTGATGTCGAGATGCTTTCAGATTCCATCGAATTGGATCTAAGAGTTCAGCTTGGTTTATGATGTGATGGTTTCAACCAGGCAGGGTTTGATCTGTAAAGCTTGATTTGTGGTTTTCATCTTGGGTAACAGATTGATAGATATGAGGTAGGCTATCATAATGGCTTCCTATGTAGTTTAAAGATGTCGGGTTGTTGATGTTGTTGGAGGATTTTGATAATCTTGCTAGGATGAGACTGCCCCATTATTGGCTACTTCGTATTTAATCAGGTCTTTTCATAATTTGCAGGTGACAAGTTTGTCGAAGGATTATAGTTTAGGATTGTTGAATTGCTATAGGGTTTTGGGGAATTTTTATAAGGATTATACCGCACCATAAATGGCTACCTGCGTACTCCTATAGGAAGAGGAAATCAGGTCTTATATAGTTCAGGCATCGAGAAAACACAAGGGATTTATTTATTTATTTATTTTATTTTTTAATTTTATTTTATTTTTTGATTTTTTTTACATAAACAAAGCATAACATAGTAATGTAGGAAAAGTAAAACAAGACATAAAGCTAAAAAATGATAATGTTCCCTCATTTTTTTGGGACTCGCGTTGTATTCTCCAAAATTACTTTTTCTTGAATACCCAAGGTTCAATAGTCTATTTGTCGGTGGTCATGTTATCTTTGACGACTACAATGGAAGCCATTTATGTACTGGGAATATCCTCAATGGTAACAAGGATTTGATCACTGCTCGGTCTGACACACCATTTGTAGGCATCCAAACTTGACCAATTGACGAAGGGCACGAGCTTTAGATTCTTTGGCGAGACGGCTTCCCTGACACCCATTTCTTTTTATACCTTCTCGACATGCCTCTTTGCTAGTCTAATCATTTACTCAGAAAGATACAATGGTCACTACATAACTGTTCTATAGACATTGGTCTCATTTAATGTCTTGCCATAATTGACGGTCTTCAAGTTCATGATGGGGTATTGAGGCTTGGCAATTAAGACGAAGGGCTTGGAGGCAGATATCGTTATTGGGCAGTATTTTCCCGTCTCTTTCATTAATTCTTGAGTTGTGATCGATCTACCTTGCGTTTCATCAAGATTGTTAATCATAGCCACCCTTTCCTTTGAATCAACTGTCTCAGGTGGAAATCTCAAACTTTTCATTGTTTTTCTGTCTTCTTTGATAGCGGGGACTTCAATGTTGCCCGCTATTTTTAGCTCTCCATTTTTAATAAGATTCTGAATTTTTTTCCTTCAGAGCCCAACATTCCTCGGTCGCATGTCCATGTGAGTTGGAATGATAGAGACAGAACTTGGTAGGATCATATCTCTTCGTCGTGGGATATATAGGAGACAACAACTCAATAATCTTTCCTTTACTTATCAGGAGATGTAACATTTCTTCCTTTGATTTATTCAAATGGGTAAATTGTCGGTCTGTTGAGAATGTTGTTTGATCATTCCTTTTTGGGAGTTTGCATTTTTTTGAGCGAATTCTGGAGCTCTATTGGGGTGATCGTCTCATAATTTTACTATTTTTCTTTTACTTCCCTTTCATCTCACTTTGATCTTCTTTAGTCAACTGGATCACCATGGAGGAATTTATACTCGAATTCTTATTAACCTTTTCCTTCTCTTGCCTTTTTGATAGTTGAGTGAAAAGCTGCCTTATAACTTGTTGTTAGTTCGCTACCAGCTCTATTAACTGTTTCACCTGATACTTGATCCTTTCTAATTCCTATCTCATGATTTTAATCTCCTTCGTATGTTCATACCCTAGAACACTTGTTTTACTTCTTAAGGGATATTCTTCAATCCTCTGTATGTACTTGCAATTCCGGTCCATTTCAATACTTCTTGACCTGATCATGTTCACTTTCTCCATATCGTGTTGTGGTCGAGTGTTAAAATTTGGTTGTTCAGATCGTTCGACCACAATATCGCCACTTTCGATTAGATTTTGAATTTTATGTTTCAAGGACCAACATTCTTACGTGTCATGTCCGGGAGATCCTAAATGGTAAGTGCACTGCTTGATTAGGTAATATCTCTTGCTCTTTGGATCCAGGGGAGGAGCTAATTCAGTAATTTTCTTCTGGGCGATTAATAACGACAATATGTTCTTGAGGGAATCGTTTAGAGGATTGAATTTATGATATTTTGTTCTTTCAAATTTTCTTTGCCTGTCTTGGCTTTGGTTGAGTGTGACCTCCTGTTGTTATGCCAGATGGTTTCCCTTTATCCAAGTAGGGGGACTATTGTTGGGTTTCCAAGATTTTACCTGTGAAATGAAGGACACATCTTCTTCTTCCTTTCCCCGACTCCTCTTGGGTATAATGTCTAATCTTCGGCTTGAAGGTGCTCAGCTATAGCCTCCAAAGTTGTGAAATATTTGATCTTCCCAGTCTTTAATTAAACCCATTTAAGCCATTTCACCATGTTTGATCATTTCTAAGAAGGTTTTGCCTATACTGGCCAGTACTCTTTCATAATAAAGGGCCTCTTAGATGTCGATGGAAGTCATTACCATTTCACTCTCACTCATATGAGGGGTTACTTGATCGGCCATCCTTCGCCATTTCTGTGCATAATCCCGGAAAGATTCAGTAAGCTACTTTTTAATCTTGGTCACCTGATATCTATTAGGAGCCATCTGTGATTAAAAGTTGTACTGAGATAAAAAGGCATGCGCCAACTCTTCCTAATTGTGGATCTTGGTATTATCCAATCTGGAGTACCATGTTTGGGCTTTTCCTGTTAAACTCTTTTGAAACAATTTTATTTTCAATCATTCATCCTCAACATATGATATAAGCTCTTTGATGTACACCTTCGAATGAGTATAAGGATCTCTAGACCTATTATATTTTTTGAACTCAAGTATTTAAAATTTATCCAGATATCAAGCGCCCGTGAATGTGCAGAGGTCGGAATAGTTAATGGGGCCATATGTTCCCACCCCTTTCATGGAATGGAAGGCTTCTTCCATTTACTTCATCTTATTTCGGATCTCTTTGGTTTTTTCATCTTCAGAGACACTGATTATCTCCTTGGTCTACCCCTTATTGTTTGAAACTTTGGTGGTTTTACTAGTGAATTAAAAAATCTGAGCAGGAATTGAAGCATCACTGGCCTTGGTGGAGATTTGGTGTCGACCCTGGGTAAAAAAATTTGGGCTGATTACATCATTCTTTTATAAAGGACGTCATTTCGGCAATCTGCTTTTTGAAGGACTGAAACTCCTCCCAAGAAATGGGAATAGGGTCTGGTGTGGAAGTTTCTGCCATTCTGATGAGCGGTGTTTGAACTTTGCGATCTCTCAGTCATGTTCTAGGACCAATCTACAATCAAATTAGTAGAGTTTAGTTTCGCAAAATGGCAAATAGAGATGCATGCTAATGCTAGACGTATATTTTAGGGTTTTTTAATCTTCTCCTGTAAAACAAAGTTAATGGTTTCATTTTAACAGGATAACAATATTCATAAACATTGATGTAATAAATGCTTACTAATGTGATATGCAGGTGTTCCATAGTTTCTTTTATCTTTTTCAGCAAAACAGGGTTAGCGATTTCATTATGCCATGATGAAAGTATATACGAGACGATTAATTTAAATATAAGACACATGACGTTTCGCACATAGGACGTAGCAGGGCATGAAGAAACTTCCCGTGTCGTTGGCTTTATATGGGCTTGGCCTACCCTAAGGTTACTCTTACGAGCTTTTCGGCATGAAGGTTCCCAGATTTTCGCAACATACTCAATATAATTTTTTGATTGGAGCGGATCTGAGTGGTGCCTTTCCTAAGCCTCGCAAGGGAACGCCCCTTTGAGTCCAGTAAGCAATATCTGACGGGTTCGCCTCCTGGTGGAGGAATCACACAACATACATTCATTGCGTCTTACTGTAAACATATGATGACATTAAAATAAAGCATCCAAACAGATAAAGCATTCATCGCAAACACAAGCATACATTCATCGCATCTCGCCACAGAGATAAAATATCCTATCAACTAAGGCTTTTATCGCAAGCACACATTCCATTCATTCATGCAATATACAGATTTATAAAAGAAAATCATTAAGATTGAACGTGGCTTAAGCTCCCCCGAATTTAGGTACATGTACCTTGAATTAGGTGCTCACGATACAACTCATACATAACATCTAATCAACACTCATTGCGAAATAATAAAAATATTTATATTGATATAACATAAATATCTTCATCCCAAGGACTCGCAACTTAGTTCATAATAATTACAAGTCTTGATACATATAACTGATATCATCATCTTAGAACAGAATAAAACAAATCTATTCTATAGCCTTGCCTTTTCCCTTATCCTTTCCAAAACCACTGCCTCGCTCGGTCTTAACTATAACATTTTAAAGGAAGCAAGAATGAGCAGCAAGTTTGCTCAACAAGTATAAAATCAACAAGAATAAATAATCATGTTCAAGGTTTAATACATTTAGAATTATAGCAATTGAATACAGTTTATAAAGTGAATTGAATGAACTGAGGACAGATAATTTTAGCTGTTTCAAAATCTAAACAATATCATTACTGAGTGGTCACTAAGGACCGTGAACTCTTATTAGGATTAACAATATTCTACTGAAAAATCCTCAATATAAACAAGTACAGTAAGTGATCAGCCTAAAGTACCCTATGTATAGTTTGCGTGCGTGTCGGTCTCCTGATGTAAATTAATTTCCCTTGATATGAGGGTTTTCATCTCAGCATACAAGAGTCTGTACCAAGACAATTAGTTTGGATCTTTTTCTAGAAAAACATAATTCACTTTATGTCATTATTTGTCTAGCCAAATCAAATGACATAAACAAACATTCTTCTCAAATATTTATGAGTCAATTAAAACTTTTATTGTCCACATGATAGGGTTCAAATAATCTGATAAAGGTATTTGGGTATGAATTACTCGGACTTTCAAATTTAACAATTCAATATGAGATTAATCTTGTATAGATGTAAACGTGAACAACTATCTTTGAATATGAATTCTCTTTCAAAAATTATAGCATTCAAATTACTTGTACGGAACGATAAAGTGTATAAGCTTAGGAACTTGTCTAGATCGACGACACTATTCGACTATAACTCATTTCCCTTCAAGCAACCTATGTTCACCACGATTGTCTAATAATTAATCTCTATTAACTTTCATATATAATCTAATCGATCTAACTTACTAGTTTCACACAACTATGACTTACAAATAATCTTTATTGTTTACTTCTCATACATGTTGTTCACAAATAAAATTATTTGTTTAAGTATTCTTGTTCCACATTTCCTTTATTTAGTTCATTCATTAACCTTCACATATAAAATAATCCTTAGTATTATTTTTTTTTGTTTACTCATCCTTGATTATTACTTAATTATTCACTTTGGTTCTTACATATCTTATTTTATTTATGTTTAATTGTCCCACAAAAAAAAATATCCTTACTTTATTTCTTTATAATTAATTACTATTCAAATAATTTTCTCAATTATTATTCTATTTGTTAACACTTTATTAGTCCACAAATAAAATAATTTAAGTTATTATTTTATTTGTTAAATCTCTAATTGAAGTAATATTTACTCTTATTTTAATTGTTTAGGTATCATTAATTCATAATTAAAATAATATATAATATCATTTTAATTGTTTATACTTTATTAATCTACAATTAAAATAATTTTTAATATTATTTTAATTATTTAAAGAAATCTTTAATATCAATCCACAAATAAAATAATCTTTAATATTATTTTAATTGTTTATTATTTATTAAGTCATAAATAAAATAATTTTAATTATTATTTTATTTATTTATTATTATTTATTTTTATTTTATTTCTTTCTTTTTTTCCCCGCCATCCCTTTTACAAGGGCGAACGTCTGTACGCCCAGATTAAGCTTTTAGGTGGCGTCTATACGCCTATCATCTTCCAACTCCTTTTTTTTCCTCTTTTCAATTTCTTACCCTTTTTTATTCAATCTTTAATAACTTACTCATTTTACATCCAAATGAGTTCAAACTTGGTTCATTGGTTAGTAACCTCATATGTCTACATTATTCAAAATTTTAAATCATTTTTCAAAGTATTTAATTAGTCAAAATATTGATCCATCAAGCTAGGGTTTTCACTTTGACATGTTTTACTAAAAATTTCACCATAAATTCATTTTAACTCCGTTTTCGTTGCCCTCAAGCCAATCACATTTGATGTGATAAGCATATACTTTGTAATCTTATCCATTTATTAATAAAAGAATTCATTTATTTATAGGCATTTTATTTATCCATATTTAATTGATGAATTAATTATGATAAACCCATAGTCTTTGAGCAATACTTTTAGAACCATGATGAGAATCATGCTAATAAGATCTAAATTTTAGATAGCTGTAAAACTAAAATTGTTCCTAATCGTGGAATTACTAAAATGGGGATTAGTGAATCCAGATAAATTAGTACATACTATGCTTGCTCTTATGAAGAGGATAATTGATCTCATAATCATTTATATTGAGACACTAAATTAAATATGTAGGTACTTATTAGAGAATAAGTCAACTGAATGTGACTCACTAAAGGAACACCTAATGAAGTTTTACTTGCCTGTCAATAGAAGTTTTTTATGTGATAGTAGTATAAGTGATCATTGGACTTGAGATCATCATAGTATCTTGTGCATGATAATTTATGCTTGGACATATTCCTTAAGACCTACAAGGTATATCAAAGGGTATGTTTGAGTACAATAAATTATATATGGAGTAGGTGAATGATCAACAAATGATCTGTCACTTATAGTAGAAGGAGTATATGTCCTATGTGATCCGAGAAATAACAACTCAGTAGTCCTTGGTCAATGCAAAATGAAATTAGAAAGTAATTTCTAATTTACATTATTTAGAGTTGTATATTTGAGAATTGAAATAAATACGATCAAATAAAATAAGACTTGACATAAATTACATGTCTTATATTTTATTGGGACATTGTATGGCAGAAGGATTGAATTGTACGGTAACTAGTCGTTGAAAGATTCTTTTAAATATCAAATGTTAAAATCTATATTATCTGAAAAGACGTTGATCGCTGAGGGGACTTACCCTTATTGTGGAATAAATATTATTTATTTAAAAATTTTAAATAGTTTAATTTATTTATTTAAATAAGATTATAATTGTTCTAATTAATTTATTCTACAACCGGTTTAATATGGAGAACCTAAAAGGTCACACCGCAAAAGAAAATATTTATTTAAGAAGTAAATGACATAATCGTAATAATAGACTAAGTATATTTAATTTATACTATGGTGATAGAATAAATTAAATAGCCCAATATTTATTTAGTATTTTAGAAATACTAGATAAAAATTAATAAGAGGAGTCTTATTATAAATAATTTAGAAATTAATTAATAAGAGTACTCTTATAATAAATAATAAAGTTCTTAGATAGTTTAGGAATTACAATTATTTTATTAATTGAGTTCCTAATTAGATTGAGAGAGTTGCATTAAAACCCTAACCTTATTCCTAAAGAGTTTAGGATGATTGATTATATCTATAAATAAGAGGAGTCTTATTATGGATTATGGTTACAAGGGTTGCTCACATAATTCTATATATCTAATAGTTAGAGGAGTGAGAAAACTAGGGTTAGCCACCACCACTTCTTGAATCTGTATTATTCTTTGGTGGATCACGTCTAGGGTCAAACACTTGGGTGATTGATATTGATCTAAGGAATCTAATCGGTGAATTTCAAAGAGGATGTGAAGAACAAGATAGGTAAACTTGTAGCGATTTCAAACGTTGAATCTTCAAGGGTATAATCTCTAACTTGTTCTTTGTTAATTAATAATTATGCATAAAGGTCGATCATAGATTATGATTTATAGAAAAAAATTTAAAATCTGATTTTACCATGTTTTCACTATTTATGTGTAATTTGATTGTATATTCATGAATTTTAAAAACCAACAGTGGCATCAAGAGCCAAACGTTATGCGAATTACTAATTGTTTAATTCCGTATATGTATGATTATGTGTTTAGAACAATTTATTGGGTATAATATGTTGTATAAAATTATATTTTTTGGAAGAAAACGTCAAAAATCGTGTTTTGAAATAGACTATAAAACCTGTTTTTCGATGGGCGCGGGGCGTGATGGGCTTCTGCAGGTATAGCGTGAGGCACGCCGTTATATGCCTTCAGGCTGTGCGAGGAGCGCCGAACCTACAGAATGCTTGTTTCAGTTTTTGTGTTAGTTTTCAAAAATTAAAATAAAAGGTTTATTTTAGATGATTTTATAATTAAAATAAAAAGTTTACTTTAAACTTAAAATTAGATTTCATGCAACTTTAAAATTGCCTATTAAATGATATCAATTCATATATAGAATGATTTAATTAATTCATTAGATGAATATTTTTCTATTAATATATATATATATATATATATATATATATATATATATATATATATATATGTTGATATTTATGATATTTATGATATACTATTGACCAATGAGATTAGATTTATTTTATATGGATGCACAAATGAATGAATTTTTATAAACGGGGTATACGTACCTTGTCTTTCTAATATTTCTTGTGTATAATTCTATCTCCCTCATATGTACTTCCTTTTGACTGTTGATCAATTTTTTATTTTGTGAAAAAAGTTTGTAATAGGATTAATTAAATTTTTTGAAAAATTGGAGCCAAAGAGCAAGAAGCGCGTGAAAACCCGTTTGTAAATAGAGTCTGGGTTATAAATGTAATAGTTACATTTGTATTTATTCTTGCATCCTATGTTTGACCTTTTGGTTCACATTGTGGCTTTAGTGAACCAAACTAGATTAAAAATTCATAATCAGTCTAAGTAGAATATAGTATTTTATATGTGCATGCTAAATATATATGTATATTATATATTATCAAACATGTTTCGCGTGTTAAATAACGCATAACGCATAATATATATATATGTGTGTGTGTGTGTGTGTGTGTGTGTGTGTGTGTGTGCACGCCAAATAAGATGAGATAATTAATAATAAAATCATCAAGGTTAAATAATATTAAGTTGTAACGTTCAAAGATATTAATAAAATATTGAATGTTGTCTTCTAGCATGATAAAACAATAGAGCATCAAATAATCAATACACGTTTGTTGTGTCACACAAGGCTTATAGTAATTAATTGAGATGTTGTTTTATTGCATAGTCGGACTTAACTTGGATACTTTTGATTCGGATGAGTCACACATGATCATAATAATCTAAGAAGTAAAATGAAAGGAGTATGCACACAAGCCAATCATATTTGATATGATGTAGCATGTACTTTGTAATCTTATTTATTTATTTATTAATAAAGTTTATTTATACAAAGGCATTTTCTTTATTCATATTTAATAGTTGACATTAATTGTGATAAACTCATAGCTGCTGAGCAATGCTTTTAGAATAATGATGATGATCATGCTAATGAGATCTAAATTCAAAATAGCTCAAAACTAAAATTGTTCCTAATCGTGGAATTACTAAAATGGGAATTAGTGAATCTGGATAAATTAGTACATACTATACTTGCTCTTATGAAGAGGGTGATTGATTTTATAATCATTTGTGTAGAAACACTAAAGCAAGTATGTAGGTGCTTATCAGAGAATAAGTTCACTGAACGTTACTCGCTCAAGGAACACCTAATAGAGTCTATTTGCCTATCAATAGGAGTTCCATTTGTGATAATAGTACAAGTGATCATTGAACTTGAGATCATCATAGTATCTTGTGTATGATGAATTATATTTTGACGTATTCCTTAAAACATTTAGGGTGTATCAAAGGGTATGTTCGGATATAATAAGTTGTACATGGAGATAGGTGAATGATCAATAAAGAATCTACCACTTCTAGTAAAAGAAGAGAATGTCATATGCGATTCAATAAATGACAACTCAGTAGTCATTAGCCAAGGCAAAATGAAATTAGAAAGTAGTTTTTAATTTACATTAATTAGAGTTATTCATTTGAGAATCGAAATGCATATATTCAAATAAAATAAGACTTGACGGTAATACCATGTCTTATACTTAATTGAGACATTTGGAAGTAGAATGATTGAATTGTACGATAACTATTCGTTGAATAGGTTCTTTTGTGATTAAATGTTGAAATCGATATTATCTTAAAAGTCGTTAATCGCTAAAGGGGCTTACCCTTATTATGGAATAAATATTATTTATTTAAATAAATTAAATAGTTTAATTTATTTATATAAATAAAATTAGAATAGTTTTAATTAATTTATTCTATAACCAGTTTAATTATTTAAGAAGTAAATGGCATAATCATAATAATGAATTAAGTATATTTAATTTATACTATGAGGCTAAAATAAATTAAATAGCTTAATATTTATTATTTAGTATTTTGAAAATACTAATAATAAAATAATAAAAGGAGTCTTATTATTATTACTACTATTATCATTATTATTTAGTTCATAAATGGTTTATGAATTAATTAATAAAAGTACTCTCATAATTGATAATTAAGTTCCTAAATGGTTTAGGAATTATAATTATTATATTAAATTAATTAAGTTCCTAATTAGATTAGGAGTTTAATTAAAAACCCTATTCTTAAAGTTGTTTGGAGGGTTGACTATATCTATAAATAAGAGAAGTCTTATTATGGATTAAGGTTATATACACTTCTAAAAGTTAAAAAATTAGAGGAAAGAGAAAATTAGGGTTTGTTATCACCCACTTCTTGAATCCTTATTCTTCCTTGGTGGATTACCTCTAGAAGATAAACACTTGGGTGGCTAACGTTGATCAAAGGAATCTAATAGGTGGAATTCAAGGATAACACGAAGAAATTGAAGTTGAACGCATACATATGGAAAGTTAGAATCTATAAGGGTATAATTATTTAACTCTCTCTTGTTAATTAATAGTTATGTGTAAAGGTCAATCCTAGATTATGATTTGTAGTAAATTTTAAATTTTGATTTTACCATGCTTTCACTACTTATATGTAATTTAATTACATGTTCATGAATTATTATAAACCAACAGTGGCATCAAGAACCAAACTTTATGCAAATTATTAATTATTTTGATTTTACATATGTATGGGTATATGTTTAGAAAAATTTAATTGGGCATACATGTTGTATAAAATCATGAGTTTTTGAAAATAATTGCAAAAATCGTGTTTTTTATGAACAAATAATCAAAATCGCGATTGTAGAAAAAATCACGAAAAATGGATTCGGGGGTGAACGCCGGGACGCTCAGATTCACTACGGGGCACTTAGAATTCTGTTTTGAATGCCGAGGTGCTCACCTGAGCGCCAGGGCGTTTAAAGTAAAAAAATTCTTCTTTTTTTGTGTGCAGTTTTTTAAAAAAATTAAAAATAAAGGGTTATTTTACATTGTTTTATAATTAAAATAAAGAGTTATTTTAAACTTGAAATTAGATATCAAACAACTTTAAATTGCCCATTAAATAATATCAATGCATATACGAAATTTTTTTTTTTCATGAGATGAATATTATTTATTGATATATATAACAATAAATGGGATTGATTATGGACTATTGACCAATTTGTGATTGGATGAAGATGTATGAATGAATGAGCTTTATAAATGGGGTCTGCGTACCTCGTCTTTCTAATTTTTCTTATGTATAATTCTATTTTCCTCATATGTACTTTCCATTGACAGATGATCAAGGTTTCTATTTATTGTAAATAGTTTTGTAATAGGATTAGTTATAATTATTTTGAAGAATTTGAGTTAATAAGCAAGGAGCGCATAAAGACTAGTTTATAAAAGAGACTGGGTTATTGTCGACGCCGGGATTTTCGTCGTTTCGTTTTTTAATATTTAAAAAGCCCTTTCCAATTTTAGCCTTTGGATTTAAGATGTGATTTTTGAAAAGGGTCGGCTTAGTGTCGACGGGGTTTCGAAATGTCGATTTTTTAATGAGCCAATTAACCAGAGTCGCCAGTTGGTATATTTGAAATGGATGTACCAACTCATCCGAATTTTGCTTTTTTTTTTCTCGCTGGCTCATATGTGACTCCGAGTTAATTGGTCCGCAAACCGAGATTCATAGAGTTCGGGGGCTTGCTTAAGCGAGGGGAAGGTGTTAGGCACCCCCCGACTTCCGTGAAACACGGTTACCGCAATCTCGATGTTTTCCTATCCTTTTAAATCTTAAAATGTGTGTGTGCGCGCGCGTGTGTGTGTGTGTGTGCCTAAATGGATGTATGTGGTGTCCTTTTGCATAAAAGTTGCTTTGATTTTATATGGCAAAGGTGTTTTGTCGGGAAAGTGTTTAGACGTCTTTTGACCCAAATGACGAGGCTTTGCTTTTTATGAGAAAGATTGATTTTAATTCCGAAAACGATGAGGGTTTTTATTAGATGTCATTTTAGAAAACAATAGTTTTTAAACTTTTGTCAAATAGGAATCGAGACTATACATTGCCTTCTAACAGTAAATATAAATAAAATGAAGGCAACTTCTAGAACTCTTTAACCCTATGCACAAAGTTTAATGAAAACGTTTATTTATTTTCCGAAAACATCTTTTATGACATTTCAAAACCCAATACAGCCTTTTCGTCAAACAAGGATCAAAATTTCGCCAAAACTCTTTACTTTTTAAACCTCTTGTATCTAATATCCTAATTTGATTATTTTTAGAAAATCTTAATCATTTGCCTTATTTTGGAAAATCGTTTTTTGTGTCGTAAATCAAAATAAGCATTCAAAACGTGTTGGGGCTATACATGGGCATGTGAGCCATCCAAACAAACCCCAAACACCCACACTCACATATCTTTATTATTACGGGGCCTTAACCCGACCTCGATTTGGTATCGCTTTAAGGCCCGAATTTACAGATATACAACCATGGACCATATTCAACGATTACATACACCCAAAAATGTCCATCATCAGGATTTGACCACGAGGATCTCCTCCCTAGGCTCACATTTACCCAAATCATTACACAACCAACACTACGACAAATCTAACAATACTAAACTCATTACGGTACTATATGGATCACAAATCTTAATGCCAATACTACAACTATCTATGAACTCAACAAATTACATCTCACCGTACGGATGTCATCGGGCATTAGGAGGAAATTATGTTCCAAAGGAACCCTCGCTAATGATCCCTAATCCACGGATCATCATTAATACAACAACATACTATGCTAAACAAATCCAAAACACAAGATTATCACATTAATACAACCAAGAAAATATCAAAAGAACACTCTTTTCACCTTGCAATAAACCAACGAAAGCTTTATATATCACGATTTGGGCCAAACCACAAGAGTATTCAACTATCTTAGCAAAGAAAATGAAATTTTCACTTAGATTTTGCCAAACCCGAGCTCCCTCTTCTCCTTCCTCGCCTTTTCTCTCTCTAAAAACTCCCTAATTTTTCTCTTCTTCCGCTCTCGGATGCAACAATGGCGATGTATAGCTGATCTGCAGGCAGCCGCAGGTGCATCTGCGGCTGGCCGAATATGCCTCTGCGGCTGTCTGCTGTGGCCGTCTGAGCCGTCGCCTCGGCTGCCGTGTGCCGTCCTCGAGCCGCGCACTGTCCCGTTTGTCGGTGGCCGCAGGTGCATCCGCGGCTGTCCGGCTTGTTTTTCTCGATTTCCGTGCCATGCGGTCTTAATTCGCCAATTTCTGCGGTATTATTTTGGAAGGCTGTTACCTGATGTATAAACTGCTCTTTGTGTTTGGCTTCCAGGGGGCGCTGCCCCCTTCCACCCCCGCCAGCTCACCGGCGAGCTGGGCAGCCCCTCGCTCACCGGGGAGCGAGACCCCCGAACATCGTAAGCGCAGTGGTCATTAGTCGCCTTTTGTGATCAGCTCAGGTTTTTCTGGATCAAATGTTTGCCTTGCCTCAAGTGACCGGATGCTTGTTGTCCGTTGTGGCGGCTTTGACCGTAAATCGCTGGGGTGGCTTTGTGTTGGGGTCCACCTTCCTTTTCGCATGTCGGGTCAAATGACGATTTTGCCCTCCTGTCAGGGTTAGTGGAAAAGTGCAAAATTTGGGTGTCTACAGTTATTGAATGTAATAGTTATTTTCAATATATTTATTCTTGCACTCTAAGTTTGACCTTTTGATTCACTTGGTGGCTCTAGTGAACTAAACTAGAATAAAAATTCATAATCAATCTAAGTAGAATAAAGTATTCTATATATGCATGCTAATTAAATGTATATATTATATATTATCAAACATATTTCGCATGTTAAATAATATGATGCGTATTTTATATATGTGTGTGTGTGTGTGTGTGTGTGTGTGTGTGTGACGACCCCAAATCCGGGTCGTCACAGGTTGGTATCAGAGCTGTATGTTAGAAACGTTAGGATTGCGAAACCTAAGTTATGACCTTAGTATTAAACTCATATCGAGTGCGTTAAGAGATGAATCAGGGAGATTCATCATGTTGGGTATTTTTGGAGATGGATTGAGAAAATCCATCGAGCCGAGATGTACATGATAAAATATCATTTCATTCCATCAAATGAAATGAAAAGTGCCGAGATGTGGAAAAGTGCAAAATTTGGGTGTCTACAGCTGCCCCTCTTTATCATGTCTATGGAATGAAATATGAAATGGACATGATAAAGAAGTAGGCACCCGATGCATGAAAATGCCAAATATATATTTAACGATGCCGCACATACGTTAAGATGATGCGATGTCACATTTAATATGTTCACGTAGAGATTATTTTCAAAGTTACGAATGAACACTGCCCGGGTCTCGTCTCCGGCTGGTCATTATGAAGGGTCAGGTATCGTTTCTGACTGGTCGCTTTTGAATTTGGTCAGGTATCGTTTCTGACTGGTCGTTTTTGAAATGGTCAGGTATCGTTTCTGACTGGTCATTTTTGAGTTGGTCAGGTATCGTTTCTGACTGGTCGTTTTTGAGTTGGTCAGGTATCGTTTATGACTGGTCATTTTTGAAATGGTCAGGTATCGTTTCTGACTGGTCGTTTTTGAGTTGGTCAGGTATCGTTTCTGACTGGTCATTTTTGAAATGGTCAGGTATTGTTTCTGACTGGTCGTTTTTGAGGTATCGTTTCTGACTGGTCGTTTTTGAAATGGTCAGGTATCGTTTCTGACTGGTCGTTTTTGAGTTGGTCAGGTATCGTTTCTGACTGGTCATTTTTGAAATGGTCAGGTATCGTTTCTGACTGGTCGTTTTTGAAATGGTCAGGTATCGTTTCTGACTGGTCGTTTTTGAAATGGTCAGGTATCGTTTCTGACTGGTCGTTTTTGAAATGGTCAGGTATCGTTTCTGGCAGGTCGTTTTTTGAAATGGTCATCCGGTTCTAAAATCTTGTATCTTACCGTGGGATACGTTACATGTTGACTCGGGGTACAAAAAAGGGAGGCAAAAGGGCAACGAGACCAGCCGCAGGTGCATCTGCGGCCAGCCGCATGTGCATCTGCGGCCAGCCGCAGATGCATCTGCGGCTGGGATCGGATACTATTTCAGATCGTGACCCCCACAATTTGTTCACTTTTCCGCTTTTTCTTTCTCTCGTTTTCGGTTTTCCTCGTCCCCCACCCGGCATTTTCGTCTTTTGGACATCTTTTGGCAAAATCTGCTCCGATTAAATCCATCTACGCACTTTGGGTAACGTTTTAACTCCTTTTCCTTTCATTTTCGCTTTCATTTGACTATGTATTTACTTGTTTACATATTTTGATTTTAGCAATGCATGACTATATGAGATATTGGTGTTAGACGTAGCATAGATAAATAATGGGTCTGCAGTCATGTTTTATTTACTTTGAAAAATCACGTTTTTAGTCATTTTATGCACATGATGTATCATTTTCACTTGCATTTGGGATTTGTTGGTTGCCTGACTTGATTAAACATGCCTGATCGTGCATGGGATGTCCATTTTACAAACGAAACTCTGCCGAAATTTCGGGAAATCTAGCGCACCCCTAGGAATTTATTTATGCATTTTCAATTTATAAACATGCCATGCTGCCCTATGATTTTTTTAGCAATATGCAATAAGATTTTCTTGAAAGATAGCGAGCTAAGGATGTACCTCCTTTTCGTGATGTCGTTTCAATCATGGATCCTGATGCTCCCAGTGGCTCCACAGTGCCCCGGGTGGCGGGTGTCCGACGTCGCAGAGCGGCCACCCCAGCTCCAGCTCCCGTCCTGACTCGTCATTCCCGTAGATTGGCGGAGTCTGTCATTCGCCCCGTTCAGCCGGATGTTGATGAGGATGCCCCAGCTGAGGCAGAGGCGGGCCCTTCGGGCACAGCGGTTCCTCCCCCCACGCGTCGGACCTTACCAGGGGCCCGTGCCAGGATACCGGATCTGCTCGGTCCTGGGCTCAGCAGTCATCCCTCAGCCTACCTTGCGGCTAACGAGGTATATCCGTCGCTTAAGTAGTTTATTCAAATCCGTACGGTTACCATGCTTGACTTTTGATGGCTGTCACAGGTTCCTGAGTTTACCCAGCCTCGGGGCAACTGGTTCAGCATCTACACTCTCTATCATGCGTTGCATTCCGACTATAGGGGGATGGTAGATTCTTGGGGTTTCAAACATTTCTTCACCATTGCCCTTCGCCGGTGTCTGTGGGGCTATATGAGGGCCTTATCTGAGCGCTGGTTCCACCATACACAGTCACTTCATCTTCTGGACTGTGAGCTGATGTTGACCCCTCTCGACTGGCGTTATATCACCGGGGTGGAGTTCTCTAGACCCCGGGTCCCTCTGGAGACTGACATCACCCCCGCAGCTGTTCGATCCTTGTTGGGATACTCTCCCCACGATAAGGTCTTTAAGGCCAGCAGCATTCGATCGGGAGCTTTGGCTGTAGATGCCATTGGAGGGGTCCTCTCCGAGCCATTCCCTGAGGACCGGTCTGCTCATGACTTTCTGCTCCGACGTTTGTTTCTGACCATTATGAGGGGCTGTTTTCTGGGGAACAACTCCTCGACTATCCATTTCAGTATCGTCGGAGCCACCCGGGAGGTTGACCGGATCGGGGATTACGATTGGGGCTCTTTCACCTTCGCTTACTTCCTCCAGGGTCTTCGTCTCCGCTCAGAGGGACAGACGGATGCCTGGCTTGGATTCTACCCCTTCCTGCTAGTAGGTCCCCCCCCCCCCCTTTTTTTTATATAGTCCTTGATTTGTTCCATTTCTTTGTCCCTTCCTTCTACTTATGGTTTTCCTGTTTTGTTGGACAGTTCTGGGCTTACGAGAGACTACCCTGCTTGCGGCCAGTCACTACCCTTGGTCCGGAGACTTATCCCAGGGGTCGTCGATGGCATCATAGTACTCTTGAGGAGACCCTCGTGTCAGATAGCTTTGCTCACTGTCGGCTGCAGTTAGAGCTGATCTCGTCTGCGGATGTGACCTGGGTTCCCTACACGGCGGATCATTTGGCGGCTGGCCTCGCCGGTGGTTATGCCGCGGATCTGGAGCATGCCTTGTCCACTCGTCGTATTCCATTTCTGACCTATGGTGGATGGGAGCTGTATCTAGGGGAGCGCGCCATCAGATGTGTTTCTGGGGAGGCTCGTATCCCTTTCGCCCCTCCCTCAGAGAGAGCTTGGCTCGCGGATGCCCACCTTCCAGAGGCCCTGATGGCCGAGGAGGACGGATATATGCTTTCTGCTGGTCCTCATACGAGCGAGAGCTTCAGTGCCTGGTGGAGACCCCGCACTATCGGGCCTCAGACCCGAGCCACCTTCTTCCTCGGAGACCTGGTTCACGGGTCAGTGATGATGACGGATTGGATGAAGTGTGTCCGGGCCCCCACCCATTCGGACTAGATTGCTTCCCTCACTCGGCAGGTGGATCAGTTATCCCTTTTTGTTCGGAGCTTGGGCCGAGATCCAGAGGAGGCTTATGCCGCAGACCCGCAGGGATATGATTTTGGTGCGGGTTCCGGTCCATCGTATGCCCCAGTTCCGCCTTATTCCTGCCCAGACCTGAACTTTGAGGATGAGGCTTCCATTCCCCAGGACTTGCCTGCAGATCAGTTTGATGATGATGCCTTTATTGATGGCATAGATTTCACAGATTAGATTTTGATAGGCTAGGAACTCTGTATTTGGACCTGTTTTGTTTTATTTATCATCATTTTTTTTCATTTCATGTATTATGTATAGAATTATCTTTATTTTATGCATAATCTTTCCTTTTGATGCTCCATTTATTCAACTATAACTTGTATGATGCATGATTTATTATATATGTGGATAAAGAAAAACATTGACCCCTGTATAGTCTTTTGATACTGCTTTTTACAGATGTCATCCATAGATGTGGTTCGCGTGGGCCCTTGGGCCGCCTCATGGATCATTGGCCGATTCCGTTCGTGGCTGGATAGTTTACTACCCTCTGACCGAATCATCGCAGAGGGTCTTTTGGGATACTCCTTTTCTCTTTTGTCACTCCAGGTGCCGCCGGGCTTTGTCGACGGCGTTCTCAGTTGTTGGATCCCTGACAGACATGTTTTCAGGTTTGGGCTGGAGTATCTGACCCCCACTCTTGAGGAGTATGCACGTTTTACCGGCTTATCGGTGGATGGTCCCTGCGCACGGGTTACTTCAGGCCATATGCGCCGTCAGTTCCTGACTTTCACAGGCTTGCGGAGGACAGCTCTGTTATCTGTGATCTCTTCGAGCCATCTTGTTCCTCTACCCTTCTTGATTGACAGATTCGGTTCGGTGGACAGCTTTTCTCGATTCTTCAGGGATTTTTCAGTATCTGAGGAGCGTTGGGGCGCTTTGAGAGTGGATGTCTTGATGGCTTGTGTCATATCAGTTATGTACATGCCTGCAGGGGATGACCTCCTGGACATGTGGGTCATTGTGGCGGTTCAAGCTCTCCAGGAGGATCATACCATTCTTCCCATGATATTAGCAGAGACTTACCTGTCGGCCTCGTATTGTCATTCCTTCCCTGGCCGCATATTCAGAGGAAGCTCTATTTTGTTGTATGTATGGTTCATGAGCCACCTTAGACCTATCGGGCAGTTTCGTCGGCATGGGTTTTGTTTCAGCCACAGTTTGGCCATGCAATTCTCATTCCGTCCCCGGCGATGCACTGATGCGGCCTCATGGAGGGTGTTCTTATCGGCCATTGAGGAGCCCTTCCATCTCCTGGTCTATTCGGGTTATTGCTCTTTCCAGAGTTTCTTGACCCATGTGCCACCTTTTGATTTCTCCCTCTTCTTGGATTGAGGGGGGTGACGACTTATCATCCCTTAGCTGTCATGGGGCAGTTTGACCAGATGCAGGATCTCCATCTCTTTGCGGGAGCAGCGGACTACCGATTTCTCATATCGCCTCAGACGGAGAGGGAGCTGCTGAGGGTATACGATCTTTGGTCACACAGGGTCTCGGCCGAGTTTGGGGATAGTCATCCTGGTCAGACACCCGCTTATCTGCTATGGTTGCGAGGAGATTCTGATATTACCGACTTTGACCAGATTGGGGTATTGGATGGTTCTCGAGGACTTTTCCCAGATGAAACCAGTTCAGATGCGGTCATTCCTCCGCAGGTTTCAGGATTAGCGCCCAGATATGATGTTGAGGAGGTTTCTACTTCGGTACATGTCCCTTCCCTCGATTTGGCGGATCGGACCCAGAGATTAATGATTGAGGGTACCCGGCTCCGGTCCGCTTTGAGTGCTACCGAGATTGAGAGGGATACTGCCCACGCTGAGCGGAATGTTGTTGTACTAGCTCGTGATGCCGCCCTCTCTGCCAGAGATAGTATTATCGAGCAGGTCAGAGTTGTCATGAAGGGCCATTCTGCGACTGTTACCAGTGCTACTGCTCTCTTGACTCGGATTGACATGATGGGACAGCAGATTGCGGGTGAGCCGGAGGTTTACGATGCCTCGACTATTCTGTCTATCCTGCTCCAGCTGGTCTCTGACCTGTAGATGATTTTATTCCCTGCACAGACTATGTCAGTTTCATCACTTTTATTTAAAAGACAGACTTGTAATCAAAATGTTTTGTATATATAGAGAAATATTTATGGTTTAGTCATTTCCCTTTTTGATGCATCGTCGCCCTTCATTGGATCCTCATTTTATCCAGCCGATTATGATTTCGATATATTGCCTTATTTCTTTCCTCAAGTCTCGATTGGAACTCCACATATATTGTCGTATGCCCCTCAGATTTCATCAGAGTGAGTCTTGGATTCTGGCTGATTATATGGCTAGGCTTGGGTAAGATTTGGAATGTATTTGTCCAAGTAGGGTTTCGGGGTTTTCTAGAAATGGGTTTGGTATAGGGACAAAGTTTATTATTTCGTATAGAATGGACCGCGCCATGATAGCTGCCTACGTACTCCCACAAGGTCAGGAGATCAGGTCCTACGTAGTTCGAGTTACAAGGGAGGTAGGAAATTTTATTTATTTATTTTTTATTTTCAAGCATAGAACCGTTTCACAGAGTCAGAATTCAGGGGCTGCGGGAATACATCGCCATCTATTTCTTGTAGGATGAGGGCCCCTCCAGATAGGACTTTCTTGATCACAAAGGGTCCTTCCCAATTTGGAGCGAATTTCCCCTTGGCTTCGTCTTGACAGGGCATGACCCTCTTCAGCACTAAATCCTTTTCCTTGAACTTTCGGGACCGAATCTTTTTGTCGTACGATCGAGAGATGCGTTGCTGATATAACTGACCGTGTAATATAGCCGCCACCCTTCTTTCATCTATTAAGGCTAACTGGTCGTACCGATTTTGTAACCAATCCTCCTCGTCAATCCGTGCATCGAGCAAAATTCGAAGGGACGCCATCTCCATCTCAACTGGCAAAACGGCCTCCATCCCATATACCAAGGCGTAAGGGGTCTCCCCTGTAGACGTACGAACTGATGTTCGATATGCAAACAGCGTGAGGGGCAACAAATCTGGCCATCCCCGATGATTGGCAGACATTCTTGCCATAATTCTCTTTATATTCTTATTCGCCGCCTCCACGGCCCCATTCATTTTGGGCCTATAAATGACAGAATTGAGATGCTTGATCTTGAATTGGGCGCATAACTCCTTCATAAGGGCATTGTTCAGATTCTTGGCGTTGTCGGACACCAAGATTTCAGGCTGTCCGTATCGGCAAATGACATTGTTCCTGATGAAACTGACTATGACTTCCTGCGTTACTTTGGGGAAGGAAGCTGCTTCCACCCATTTAGTGAAATAATCAATCATGACGAAAATGAACCGATGGCCGTTGCTCGCTTTGGGCTCCATGGGTCCGATTACATCCATACCCCACATGGAGAAGGGCCAAGGGGAAGTCATACAATGCAGTTCATTAGGAGGCGCATGCATCACATTACCGTGTGCTTGACATTGGAAACATCGCTTGACATGATCGTCACAGTCAGCCTTAAGTGATAGCCAGTAGTGCCCTGTTCTCAGAATTTTATTGGCCAACATTGGTCCGCTCATATGCGGCCCACATACTCCACCGTGCACTTCGCCCATGATTTTCTGTGCTTGAGTCTCGTCTATACATCGCAATAATCCCAAGCCTACATCCCTCTTATACAGGGAGTCTCCGCTTAAATAGAATTTCATCGCCATCTTCTGGATTCTCTGCCTTTTCGTTCGGTTTGCTTGGTCGGGGAGAGATCTATCCCTCAAGTATTTCTGAATGTCATGATACCAGGGCTGATTTGGCTGAACCACATCTTCTGATAACTCCGATATATATTCTTCGTAAGCGGGAGCATTTTGCACTGTTATTTCAATCTGTGGAGTGGCTTTGCTTTTGAGTACGTGGATTAACGAAGCCAGGGTGACCAATGCATCGGCAAAGTCATTCCGCCCCCTGGGAATATGTCGGAAGGCTATGTCTTCAAATTCTTGCATCAATCGGATCACACAGCGGTGGTAGGGGAGTAACCGAAGCTCCTTAGTGCCATACACCCCCGTCGCCTGTCTAATTACCAACTCTGAATCTCCAAACACGGCTAATCTTTTCACTCCCATATTGCGGGCGAATCTCAGTCCCAGTATACATCCTTCATATTCGGCCGTATTGTTTGAGTTGTTGAACTGTAATTTGGTGAGAACAGGGTATTGCTCGCCCGTAATGGAGACCAAGACCGCTCCAGCTCCAGCCCCTTCAGCATTCATGGCACCGTCGAAATACATTTTCCAAAACTGCCCTTCGTGATCACACCTCGTCTGTTGGACCCACAGTATGTCTTCACCCGGTAGGCACGTTTCTAAAGGCTCCATTCCCCCTGTCGGCATCTCTGATAATTGGTCAGCAATTCCCTGCCCCTTTACGGCTTTCTGGGTAACATAGAGGATATCAAATTGTTGTAGGATTAACTGCCACCTTGACAACCGACAATTCTACATCGGCCTTTCGAATATATACTTCAAGGGATCGATTCGCGAGATCAGATAGGTAGTGTGTCCATGAAGGTAATGCTGTAACCTCATAGCAGCCCATGCCAAGGCGCAACATGTTCTCTCGATCGGTGTGTAATTTTGCTCACAGCTGCTGAATCTCTTGCTGAGGTAATAAATGGCCTATTCCTTGCCGGATTCACTTTTCTGCCCCAACATACAACCCATCGCCATATCATTCACGGATATATACAGGAAAAGGGGAGTCCCATCCTTCGGAGGTACCAGCACTGGCGCTTCTGTTAATTGCTTCTTAATAGTCTGAAAGGCCTTTTGGCATTGACTGTTCCACTCTCGGGAGGCATCTTTCCTTAACAGTTTAAAGATCGGTTCGCAAGTGGTTGTCAGATGGGATATGAATCGACTGATGAAGTTTATCCTCCCCAAGAATCCCCTTATCTCTTTCTCGGTACGAGGTGCTGGCATATCCACAATGGCTTTGATCTTGGCCGAATCGAGTTCGATGCCTCGATTGCTCACCAAGAATCCAAGGAGCTTACCTGACTGAACTCCGAAGGCACATTTTGCTGGATTAAGCTTCAAATCATACTTCCTGAGCCGCTCAAACAGCTTCTTGAGGTGAGTCACATGGTCAGATTCCGTCCTTGATTTCACAATAATATCATCCACGTAAACCTCTATCTCCTTGTGCATCATGTCGTGGAATAGGGCCATCATGGCCCTCTGATAAGTGGCTCCTGCATTTGTGAGGCCGAAAGCAAGTCGTCTATAACAAAACGTGCCCCAGGGGGTGATGAAGGCAGTCTTTTCTCGATCCTCTTCCGCCACCATTATCTGGTGATATCCCGCAAAACAATCGACGAATGAATACATTTCATACTGAGCCGTATTATCCACCAAGACGTGTATGAAAGGCACTGGGAAGTTATCCTTGAGACTGGCCTTGTTCAGATCCCTATAGTCGACGCATACTCTCACCTTTCCTCCGGGCTTCGCCACTGGAACTATATTGGAAAGTCATTCTAGGTAAGTGGACACCATGATGATCCCAGCCTTGAATTGCTTGACTATCTCTTCCTTCACCTTTAAGCTCCACTCTGGTTTCAATTTTCTCAGTTTCTGCTTCACTGGCATGAAACCCTCCTTGATAGGCAATCGATGTACCACAATATCCATGGACAAACCGACCATGTCTTCATGTGACCAAGCAAACACATCCTCATATTGGCTCAATAGTTCAGCTATCTCTATTTTCTGGTTAGGAGTCAGGTCGGCCCCAATTTTCAACTCCTTGGGATTTTCAGGGGTTCCTATGTTGATGGTATTGGTTTGGTCTAGCTTGGGTTTGGGTTTATCCTCGACCCACTCTTTGATCTCGTCGGGAGCGTCGTCATCATCTGCTTCGTCCTGCTCAATTCCCATCAAATCGAAATCCAGTTCTATATCAAAATCATAATCGTCTTTCAAATTTGGAAAATCGTTTGTTAGGCTAGAATGACTCAAATCGGTACACCTGACATGAAACAAAAATATTTGTCATATATATAAACATTAAGTACATGACTTCCTTTTCAATAATCATGACAAAAATATGAAATAGACGTGCAGACACATAAAACAAAAACACCGTCTTAAAAACCCCTTGATCCCCCTATTGGACAGGATTCCTGGACATTCCTGCATTTACCCTTTTCTGGATACTACTGGCTGCACGGTCCAATTCCTGGGGATCACTTCGGTTTTATAGCTAGTGATGGAGGGAATCTTTGTATCTGGCACCTCTTCTATGATTGCGGCAACTTGGCTTCGGCTTTCATTTTCACTTTCCTCGGGCACCTCTAACCCGGCCCAATTGATAAATGGCATGATTTGCTTGCCTTCAGATATCTTCTCTTTTCCCTTTTCATTGGGGCCTGATTGCCCCGGGAGATGACACTTTTCCTCAAACTGCTCCATGATTTCCTGTAAGAATTCCCTCTGCTGGACCAATCCCTTGGCTGGGGGAGCCTCCACTTTAACCTCTGCTTCAGATGCAGGCTTGATTACCCTCGGGGAGTGTTCATTATTGGTTCTCGGGACATGGCCTCCGGTTATCCGAGTGGGAATTTTCTTGTATGAGCTCTTCGACCTGATACCTCCGTAGTATCCTAACCCTGCCTTGCCCGACTAGGCTGGTATCTGGATGGGCTCGGTGATTCCTTGGCTGTTCTTACCCAGCCCTTGTCCTGGCTAAAAGTTCATCGCCATCATTTCCCGGGCAACGAAGGTGAGCTCGGGAGACATCTTAGGCTTTAAGCTCGGAGCTCCCAACTGCTTGTACTGAGGGGTGCTGATTTCAAACGCCTGATAGCTTATCGGTTCGGCCGATTCGTCCACATGGATCACCGGCATGCCTTTCACAGAGGAAACAGGGTATTCAGATTCTGCTGTAATTGTTACCAAGTGCCCCTCAACGATGAATTTTATTTGCTGATGTAGAGTGGAGGGAACTGCCCCTGCCATATGAATCCAGGGCCTCCCTAGTAGCATATTGTAGCTGGCCGTGATATCTAGCACCTGGAAGGAAATGTCAAAAGTGTAAGGCCCGATCTCCACCGGCACCTCAATCTCTCCCACCGTATCCTTTCTAGACCCGTCGAATGCCCTTACCACCACTTGGTTGGCCCGCAGGCGCTTAGGGTTGATCTTCATCTTCTCCAGAGTACTATATGGGCAAATATTCAGGGCTGACCCACCATCAATCAAGACTCCGTTCATCACATATCCGGAGGAGATGACCACAATGTGTAATGGCTTCCGGTGCCCCCTCCCTTCTTCGGGGATATCGTCGTCGGTGAATGATATTACATTGCTGTCCAACAGGTGGCCCACCAAGTGGCCAAATCTCTCTGTATTAATTGACTTGGGGACATAAGCCTCTTCCAGGACTTTGCTTAACACCTGATGATGATCATTGGACGCCAATACCAGGTCTAAGATGGACGCCAGAGGTGGCTGCTGTTAGAGTTTATGCCCTAGAGGCTAATTATTTGATGTAATTGCTTAACATTTTTGATATTATATTTGATTGCATAAATGGATTATTTTATTATGATTTCATTTACTGCGTTATATAAATGTTAGCATAATAAAAGTCCTTAGAATAGTGATACGAATTATATAGCTTCAAGTATGTGACTTGAACATGAGATTATATAATTACAATTAGTATTATTGATCTTAAATGTCCCTAGTCGAGTATCATTGTTAATGGGATAACAATGATGCATTGAGACTAGTATGTGGATTGACTGATGGCCAAATCTCATTGGTCATAAATATATGAGATATTTGAGTCAATGCATAGGTACATGTTAGAGAACAATGTACTGGACTGACCCACCATGAGAATTCTACATGGAGCATTAAGCAAAGTGTCATAAGAAATTCTTATAGTGACAATGATGTAATGATCCTTCGACCTGAAGTCACTATATTATTACACGAGAATTTATGTACTTTGATATCATCAAATGTCACCTTTAATAGGGTGGACAATAAAGGTGATTATTGGGTACATCATGAATCGTGTGAGGAATATGAGTGATCTAGATGGAATTTAACCCTCCTATATATTAGGGGTGATATCCATAGGCCTCTTGATTGAGTAGGACTATAAAATGCATGGCCATGCTCAAATATTGATTTGTTTCATATAGTCTACTCATTGATCAAGAAAACTCAGATTAAATTATGAAGAGTATGACACATTCCATGCCTCGAGTTTAATCTAGGATATAAGGTTAAAATGATTAGATTACATAGAAACATTGGTCACGAAAAGGTTGTATCGAATCACCGATCTTATTATTATTTGGGTAGCAGTGATGCATTACTAGATGCCGCTCACTGTTTATAATTTTATAATATGATTTTAAAATTATTGCCAATATAATAATAACCTATAGGGTCACACACTTAGAACATAATTAAAAGGGAATTAATTTAAATCGTAAGTATTTTAACTATGTCAATATGATTGATAGTATTTAAAAATTACGAATTTAAATTAATAGGATAATTTGTATATATGTATATTAATTTAGTAAGACTTAATTAAAATATAATGTATATAAATTCGGATTTTATTTTTCTATTTATTTTAGGTTTTAGTTAATTCCTATTAACTACTATATATATGATATATCAGTAGTCTAAAAGTCACGTAAGGAAAAACTAAAACCCTAGCCGCTTTCAGAAAGAGGCTAGAGAGAAAAATAGGTTAGAAATCCTGATCTTGGTGGCTAGTACCGCAGATCCCTTTCGCTGCAGATCGTGTGACGGTTCGCGGAGCGTTCGTGTGGATACCGTAGAGACGCAGTCGCTGGATTGCGTTGAAGATTCGAAGCTGTTCCAGAATTCTATCATCTCCTTTCCATCTCGAATAATCGGTAAATAATCTAAACCTCTGAATTGATATAGTTTTGCATGGATCCTGTCTTAGGGTTTCGGAAAATTTTTTGAAATCCCGCTGCTTTCTCTGTGTCCAAACCCTAACAGGCTGCACCTCCAGTGCCTTAACCACATCTGCCTTGCCGCGGCTCATTTTCTCCCAAAACTCCAAAGCTTTTTCCTCCGATATTTTCCCATTTTCCTTTTTCGTGTTCTCAAAAACCCGCCTTGGTAAATACAATGGATTTCCCTTGGAGCTGACTGATGCACAATTGGCCTCCTCCTCGGTCTTCCCCCCGTAATTCCACGGAACAGCCTTCAGACTGGTAATTGGCAATTGTGACCTAGCTGCTATAACAAGGGGTCTTGGGGCCGTCAACCGGATAGGCTCCCTTTTGGTACTTCGAATTACCCTAACCAACTTGATGGGCTCATTTTGCGCTCCCTCCTGGGCATTGGTCATAGCAATTTCTCCTTCTATCTTTCTTACGTATATTGATTTCAAGGGACCTTCCACCCCACTGGCTTCCACTACGTTCACGCCTCCCCCATTGTGTTCGGGAAGAGGGTTGGCCTTTACATTTGGGGGTTCCGGTTGTTCCACCACGATCTCCCCGCTGTCAATCAGGTTCTGGATTTTGTGTTTTAGCGACCAACACTCCTGGGTGTCATGCCCCGGGGATGCCGAATGATAGGCGCATCTCTTGTTAGGGTCATATCTCTTGCCCTTCGGGTCCGACGAAGGTGCCAGCTCTGTAATCTTCTTTTGGCCTACCAACATGGCCAGTATTTGTTCCAATGAATCCCCCAATGGGGTGAACTCCCTCTCTTGTGGCTTTTCGAATTTTCTTCGCCCCTCATATCTTTGATTGTTGAAATTTGATGGACGCGGGGCCTCATTTCTTTGCATGCGGACCGGGGGGCTGGTCATTGCCTTCCCAGATAGCCCTTGTAGTACCAGGGACACATCCTCTTCCTTTCTCTTCTGGGGTTTCCGGGAAGAACTGCCGTAGTTTCCACTCTGGATTTGCTCAGCAACAGCTTCAAGAGCTGTGAAATCTCGGATCTTTCCTGACTTCAACCTCATTTCTGCCATCTCCCCGTGTTTGATCATCTCCGCAAAAGGCTTCCCTATCCCTGCTATCACCCTTTCATAGTAAGGGGCGTCCTGTATATCGATGAAGGTCATTACCATCTCTACCTCACTCATGGGTGGTTTCACTTGGGCTGCCATCCTCCTCCACTGTTGAGCGTAGTCTCTGAAGGATTCATTGGTCTGCTTCCTGATTTTCGTCATCTGGTATCAGTCCGGGGCCATCTGGGATTGAAAGCTATATTGTGTCAAGAAGGTGTGGGCCAGCTCCTTCCAATTATGAATCTTAGCATTATCCAACCTTGCATACCAGGTCCTAGCCTCCCCTGTCAGGCTTTTCTGGAATAACTGCATTCTCAGCGACTCATCTTCAGCATATGCCCCTAATTCTCCGATGTATACCTTCAAATGTGTATAAGGATCCCCTGACCCGTTATATTTTTCAAATTCGGGAATTTTGAACTTCTCAGGATACTTGGCTCCGGGAAAGATGCACAAATCGGAGTAGTTAACACTGCTTAATAGTTTTTATGGCCTCTTCCATCTGCTTTAACTTTTTGCTGACACTGCTGGCAGCCTCATCTTCTGGGATGATAATAATTTTCTTTGGAGGTTCAACCTTCGGAGTTTCTAGGGTCGGCCCACTCCCTTGAGATGATGGCCCTGGCGGGTCCTCGGGTTGTGGCCCTGATTTTAGCTTAAAGTGCTCTTTGAGCAACATGGTCAGCTCTGTCATTTGATTTCTCACAGCATCGAATTCTTCCCGAGATACGGGAGCCGGATTAGGATTGGGGTTCTCAGCCACTTCGACCGTCGACTCTCTGGCTTTCTTGGATCGGAGACGAGTTTGGGGCGCAATCCTGCGAATAAAATATGCCAAGGCTTAGTTCCGGGAAATGACATTGGTAGGTGCATGCTAAAGTAAAATATTTTTGTATTTTTTGGGTTTTGTAATCTTTTTCTGCAAAATAGGGTTAGTATCCCTTTATTTTAACCAAAGTAATGACATTGTGCAATTATGATGCTCTCCAAGTTGTCCCTGTAAAACAGAGGTTAATGCCTTTATTTTGACAAAGTGGGAGGCAAAAAAATGTTTGACTAAGCATGATGTTATGTGCGTAAAGTGTAAAAAGGGTATGAAGAGACTTTCCACGCTTTGGGTTTATCTGAGGCTGACCTACCCTAAGTTACTCTCGCGGGCTTTTTGGCATGAAGGTTCCCAGATCTTCGCAATATACTAGAAAGGAATAAATCTGATCTTTCAATTGGATTGGATCTGAGTGGATGCTTTTCCTGAGCCTCGCCGGGGAGCACCCCTTTGAGTCCAGTAATCCACATCCGACGGGTTTTCCTCAGGAGGAGGAACTGCTCAACATACATTCATCATTCAATCATCGTTCGTCACCGTATGAATATGATGCTTAATAAAGTAAAGCTTTAAAAGAAACCGCAATCACACAATTCGCATACACGCACAAAACAAGGTAATTTTAATGCAAGTAACGCAACCACACATTTTTTAGATTTTTAAAGGATAAGAAAACATCGAGATTTTTAAACGCGGCTTAAGCCCTCTACTGTCCCCAGCAGAGTCGCCAGCTGTCGACGCCGGGATTTTCGTTGTTTCGTTTTTTAATATTTAAAAAGCCCTTTCCAATTTTAGCCTTTGGATTTAAGATGTGATTTTTGAAAAGGGTCGGCTTAGTGTTGACGGGGTTTCGAAATGTCGATTTTTTATGAGCCAATTAACCAGAGTCGCCAATTGGTATATTTGAAATGGATGTACCAACTCATCCGAATTTTGTTTTTTTGTAATCGCTGGCTCATATGTGACTCCGAGTTAATTGGTCCGCAAACCGAGATTCATAGAGTTCGAGGGCTTGCTTAAGCGAGGGGAAGGTGTTAGGCACCCCCCGACTTCCGTGAAACACGGTTACCGCAATCTCGATGTTTTCCTATCCTTTTAAATCTTAAAATGTGTGTGTGCGCGCGCGTGTGTGTGTGTGTGCCTAAATGGATGTCTGTGGTGTCCTTTTGCATAAAAGTTGCTTTGATTTTATATGGCAAAGGTGTTTTGTCGGGAAAGTGTTTAGACGTCTTTTGACCCAAATGACGAGGCTTTGCTTTTTATGAGAAAGATTGATTTTAATTCCGAAAACGATGAGGGTTTTTATTAGATGTCATTTTAGAAAACAATAGTTTTTAAACTTTTGTCAAATAGGAATCGAGACTATACATTGCCTTCTAACAGTAAATATAAATAAAATGAAGGCAACTTCTAGAACTCTTTAACCCTATGCACAAAGTTTAATGAAAACGTTTATTTATTTTCCGAAAACATCTTTTATGACATTTCAAAACCCAATACAGCCTTTTCGTCAAACAAGGATCAAAATTTCGCCAAAACTCTTTACTTTTTAAACCTCTTGTATCTAATATCCTAATTTGATTATTTTTAGAAAATCTTAATCATTTGCCTTATTTTGGAAAATCGTTTTTTGTGTCGTAAATCAAAATAAGCATTCAAAACGTGTTGGGGCTATACATGGGCATGTGAGCCATCCAGACAAACCCCAAACACCCACACTCACATATCTTTATTATTACGGGGCCTTAACCCGACCTCGATTTGGTATCGCTTTAAGGCCCGAATTTACATATATACAACCATGGACCCTATTCAACGATTACATACACCCAAAAATGTCCATCATCGGGATTTGACCACGAGGATCTCCTCCCTAGGCTCACATTTACCCAAATCATTACACAACCAACACTACGACAAATCTAACAATACTAAACTCATTACGGTACTATATGGATCACAAATCTTAATGCCAATACTACAACTATCTATGAACTCAACAAATTACATCTCACCGTACGGATGTCATCGGGCATTAGGAGGAAATTATGTTCCAAAGGAACCCTCGCTAATGATCCCTAATCCACGGATCATCATTAATACAACAACATACTATGCTAAACAAATCCAAAACACAAGATTATCACATTAATACAACCAAGAAAATATCAAAAGAACACTCTTTTCACCTTGCAATAAACCAACAAAAGCTTTATATATCACGATTTGGGCCAAACCACAAGAGTATTCAACTATCTTAGCAAAGAAAATGAAATTTTCACTTAGATTTTGCCAAACCCGAGCTCCCTCTTCTCCTTCCTCGCCTTTTCTCTCTCTAAAAACTCCCTAATTTTTCTCTTCTTCCGCTCTCGGATGCAACAATGGCGATGTATAGCTGATCTGCAGGCAGCCGCAGGTGCATCTGCGGCTGGCCGAATATGCCTCTGCGGCTGTCTGCTGTGGCCGTCTGAGCCGTCGCCTCGGCTGCCGTGTGCCGTCCTCGAGTCGCGCACTGTCCCGTTTGTCGGTGGCCGCAGGTGCATCCGCGGCTGTCCGGCTTGTTTTTCTCGATTTCCGTGCCATGCGGTCTTAATTCGCCAATTTTTGCGGTATTATTTTGGAAGGCTGTTACCTGATGTATAAACTGCTCTTTGTGCTTGGCTTCCAGGGGGCGCTGCCCCCTTCCACCCCCGCCAGCTCACCGGCGAGCTGGGCAGCCCCTCGCTCACCGGGGAGCGAGACCCCCGAACATCGTAAGCGCAGTGGCCATTAGTCGCCTTTTGTGATCAGCTCAGGTTTTTCTGGATCAAATGTTTGCCTTGCCTCAAGTGACCAGATGCTTGTTGTCCGTTGTGGCGGCTTTGACCGTAAATCGCTGGGGTGGCTTTGTGTTGGAGTCCACCTTCCTTTTCGCATGTCGAGTCAAATGACGATTTTGCCCTCTTGTCAGGGTTAGTGGAAAAGTGCAAAATTTGGGTGTCTACAGTTATTGAATGTAATAGTTATTTTCAATATATTTATTCTTGCACTCTAAGTTTGACCTTTTGATTCACTTGGTGGCTCTAGTGAACTAAACTAGAATAAAAATTCATAATCAATCTAAGTAGAATAAAGTATTCTATATATGCATGCTAATTAAATGTATATATTATATATTATCAAACATATTTCGCATGTTAAATAATATGATGCGTATTTTATATATGTGTGTGTGTGTGTGTGTGTGTGTGTGTGTGACGACCCCAAATCCGGGTCGTCACAGGTTGGTATCAGAGCTGTATGTTAGAAACGTTAGGATTGCGAAACCTAAGTTATAACCTTAGTATTAAACTCATATCGAGTGCGTTAAGAGATGAATCAGGGAGATTCATCATGTTGGGTATTTTTGGAGATGGATTGAGAAAATCCATCGAGCCGAGATGTACATGATAAAATATCATTTCATTCCATCAATGAATATATTTTATTGCTGTACTAACATGTGTTATTTGTGTGATTGTAGGATGACGGAGATAGGACAGTCGAGTACTGTTGTGGATAAGGTGATCTATACGGATATCCATATGGATACCGCACAGCCGTCGGTGGTTGCACCAGTTGAGGAGCCAGAGTCAGATCCCAAGGAGGGAGACCGAGAGGAGCGCGTCTGGGGCGGAGTGATGCGGCCGTACAGCGAGGAGGAGGCCGAGACTGAGGATGAGGAGGATGAGGAGCCAGCAGAGTACTCTGATGGCATGGGCACTATCGCCAGTGACATCATCGATACTCTGACTACGGCTAATGATGAGCTAGAGGAGAGGGTTCAGCACCTGGAGGAGTAGAACCAGATTCACCAGCAGACTGAGGAGCAGTATAGGGACACAGCTTACATGTTCTCTGGCGAGAACATAGAGCTGAAGGCGAGGATGGCCGAGATAGAGGCCAAGTTAGTAGCAGCTGAGCTGAAGATTCAGCAGACTCAGGCTGAGAGGGAGACCATGAGAGGCCAGTTACAGTATGCAGTGGATGCGAGGATTGACATGGAGATCCAGAGGGTTGCAACTCACGGGCAGATGCTAGAGCTGAAGGACGAGGTCAGGGAGAAGAGGGTGAGGATAGATAGACTCAGTTATGTCTATCGCTCATCCTTTGGTAGATTTCAGAGTAGGGTACACTATTACCCAGCTGAGGAGGGCCAGACGATGCACACCATCAGTAGAGGAGCGGTCAGGGCTATCAGAGATGAGGAGTACGACGATGCGGTTCATCGAGAGATGCGCCGTTAGTTGTATTATTTCTTTATTTATGTTGTATGTACATAGATGCAGTAGAAACCCAACTTTTGTTTTGATAGAGGGTTAGTAAGTTGTAAATCCCGACTCTATAAAGTTGTGGGATATGATTATATTAGATCCCGTCTTTTGTTTAACTTTCAGGGTCAATAGCGTTTATAGCAGTATGCTTATGATGTAAAAGTGTTATTTACTGTGTTTTAGCATATGAATATAAATGCATTTCCGTTTATGTTTATATGTGTCGAGATGATTATTTGTGCTTTAGTTTAAATTACTTAAGATACAAAACGAGAGTAAAAAGATTGAAATAACTTTAATAAATTAAATTTTCTTTATACAGAAAATGCCGCCACAGAGAAGAAATCAACGACTACCCCCACCACCACCCGAAGAGTCCGTGAATGCTGGAGGGGTACCACCAAACCCAGTCCAAGAGTTCGTGGAAATGTTAATGGGAGCATTCTGCGGACGCAATGCAGAAGCTACTGGAGCACCAAACTCTGTCGCTCCACTAACTAACTTTAAGGACTTCAAACTGATAAGACCACCCGAATTCCGTGGGACCACGGATCCTATAGAAGCTCAAACTTGGTTAGAGGAGATGGAGAAAGTCTTCGAGGTCGCACGAGTCCCGGAGGAGCAAATGACCTCATTTGCTACCTTTATGATGAAATGGAAGGCCAACCACTGGTGGAAGGCCAATAAGAGTAGAGCAGGGGAGGGAACAATCGCATGGGCGCGATTCAAGGAAGTGTTCTTGGAGAACTACTTCCCAGAAAGTACACAGGCTAGGATGGAAGTCAAATTCCTAGAACTTAAGCAGGGTGGTATGACAGTATCCGATTGTGCCGCCAAGTTCAACGAATTGGCGAGATTTGCTCCACACCAGGTGGACACTGAAGTAAGGAAATCAAGAAGATTTGAGCAGTGGCTAAAACCGTGGGTTTACAGTCGGGTAGCTGTTCTCCAGATTACAAATTTCGCAACATTACTGGAGAAAGCTATCATAGGTGAAGGTGGAAATAAAGCCTTAAACAAGCACAACCAAGAACGGAACAAGAAGAGAAGCGATGGGGGAAACCGAGAAAGTAACAGCAGTGGGGGCAGTAACTCAAATAAGCGCAAGTGGAACAACAACAGCAACAACAGTTCGGGGACACCCCAGGGAAATGAGTCGAAGAAAAGTAACAAGTGCAGTAACTACAGGAAGAACCACACGGGAGAATGTATGAGGGGGAAGAACGTATGTTACAACTGTGGGCAAGAGGGGCACGTCGCTCCCAATTGTCCCACACCAAAGAGGAAGGGTTGTTTCTCATGCGGAGTGATGGACCATCAGTTGAAAGATTGTCCAAAGAGAAAGAATACAAGAGGGAGTTCGGGCTATAAGGGAAACAACAACAACAAGCTTACCATTGGAGGCCCGGTGCCACAGAACAAACCAACGACACGGACTTTCAACATGACGGTGCAGGACGCCGTTAAATCAAAAGACGTGGTGTCAGGTATTATTCCGATTAATGATATAAATGCATATGTATTGTTTGATTTGGGTGCTACCTGTTCATTTGTGTCTGATGAATTCGCTAGACGGTTAGAATTGCCTAGAGAAAAACTAGAGAACCCAATGAACATAGAAGTTGCAAATAAAAAAGTGATTCCTATAGGGTATATACATAGAAATTGTTGTGCTGAAATCAGGGGTTAGAAACTGAAGGTGAATTTAATTCCGATACGTTTGGAGGAGTTTGACATTATACTTGGAATGGATTGGTTGTTTAACCACGGAGCGATAATTGATTGTCAAAAGAAGTGTATACACCTTAAGACACCGAACAAGTCTAAGGTCGTATTTTATGGCAGCAAGTCGTCTAGACAATCAACATGTCTGATGATGATGCAGGCCAAGAAATTATTGAAGAAAGGTTGTGTAGGGTATTTGGCTCACGTAATGGATACACAAATGGTAAATCCTGAGATGGAGCAAATACCAGTAGTTAGGGAGTTCATGGACGTATTTCCAGATGAACTGCCAGGTTTACTGCCAGACAGGGAGATAGAATTTGTAATTGATTTAGTACCGGGGACAACACCAATATCGAAGGCACCATATAGGATGGCTCCGGTAGAAATGAAGGAGTTAATGATTCAACTGCATGAGTTGTTGGATAATAAGTACATTCAGCCAAGTGTTTCTCCATGGGGAGCACCTGTGTTGTTTGTAAAGAAAAAGGATGGATCGATGAGACTGTGTATGGATTATAGGGAGCTGAATAAGGTAACAATTAAGAACAAGTACCCGTTGCCACGAATTGACGATCTTTTCGATCAATTGAAAGGGGCGAAGTACTTTTCAAAGATTGACTTGAGGACTGGTTATCATCAGTTGAAAGTCAGGAAGGAGGATGTACCCAAGACGGCATTCAGAACTCGATATGGGCATTATGAGATTCTGGTGATGTCATTTGGACTAACGAATGCGCCAGCCGCATTTATGGACATGATGAACAGAATATTCAAGTAGTACTTGGATAAATTTGTAGTCGTGTTCATTGACGATATTTTGGTTTATTCTAAGACAGAGGAGGAGCATGCTAAACACCTAAGAATGGTGTTGGAGATTTTACGGAAGGAGCAGTTGTATGCTAAGTTTTCAAAGTGTGAATTCTGGTTGGAGAGAGTTCAATTTTTAGGTCATGTTATTGACAAGGAGGGAGTTTCAGTGGATCCAACAAAGGTTGAAGCGGTGATGAATTGGGAACAACCAAGGACGCCGACGGATGTTAGAAGTTTCTTAGGGTTAGCGGGTTACTATCAGAGATTCATTCAAGATTTTTCAAAGATAGCAACACCGTTGACCAATTTAACAAGGAAGACGGTGAAATATGTATGGACGGAGAAGTGTGAGGAAAGTTTTTAGGAGCTAAAGAAAAGACTTAGTGAAGCACCTATATTGACTTTACTGGACGATACGGGAGGTTTTACTGTCTACAGTGATGCATCACACAAGGGACTTGGCTGTGTGCTTATGCAGAACGACAAAGTCGTTGCGTATGCGTCCAGACGGTTGAAGGATTATGAGAAGGGATACCCTACCCACAACTTGGAGCTGGCAGCGGTAGTGTTTGCCCTTAAAATTTGGAGGCATTATTTGTATGGAGAGAAATGTGAGATATTCACAGACCATAAGAGTCTGAAGTATATCTTCACACAGAAGGAGTTGAATATGAGGCAACGGAGATGGTTAGAATTGATCAAAGACTACGATTGTGAAATTCTATACCATCCCGGCAAAGCCAACGTAGTAGCAGATGCTCTAAATAGAAAGAGCAGGGAGAAATTGTTCATATTGACAGATCAAGAACAATTGGTTCAAAAGATGCCTCGAATGGAGTTGGAGGTGAGAACTCCAAATGAGTCAATGGAAGTGGAAGTGAGCCCAACCCTGTTAGATAGGGTGAAAGAGGCTCAAGACAAAGATGAGGAGTGTGTCAGAATAAGGATGAGAATGACCGAAGGAGAAGAGGTCAAATTCAAGGAGGATAGCATGGGATTGCTAAGGTTTGAAAATCGTGTTTGGGTACCGCTAGTGCCTGAATTACGAGAGGAGATTTTACAAGAGCCCACAGTACAAGATACTCGGTACATCCGGAGAGTACGAAGATGTATCAAGATCTACGTCAGCATTTTTGGTGGCCGAATTTGAAAAGGGAGGTTGTAGAATGTGTCAGCCGGTGCCTAACTTGTCAGAGGGTAAAGGCCGAACATCAGAGACCAAGTGGATTATTACAGCCGTTAGAAATTCCTGAATGGAAATGGGAGCATATCACAATGGATTTTATGGTAGGACTTCCAGCAACACAGAAGGGATATGACACAATATGGGTGATTGTGGATCGACTAACAAAGTCAGCGCACTTTTTGCCGATCAAGATTAAGTTCAGTTTGGATCAGTTAGCTAAACTGTACATCAAAGAGATAGTTTCGAGGCATGGGGTGCCGGTATCGATTGTGACAGACAGAGATCCGCGCTTCATGTTAAAATTTTGGAGAAGTCTTCAGGAGAGATTGGGGACACAGTTGAGAATGAGTACATCGTATCATCCGCAGACCGATGGGCAAAGTGAGAGAACAAATTAGATATTGGAAGATATGCTCAGGGCCTGCGTGATGGATTTCAAGGGTAGTTGGGAAAACCATCTACCACTAGTTGAGTTTGCATACAACAACAGTTATTATGCAATGCAAGCATAGGCATGCCGCCTTATGAAGCTTTAGATGGCAGAAAATGCAGAACACCGCTATGTTGGGATGAGGTAGGAGAACGTCGACTGTTGGGGCCGAAATTGGTTCAACAGACTATAGAAATTATCAAGGTAATAAGAGCTCGACTAGTAGCAGCTCAAGACTGTCAGAAGAAATACGCCGATTTACATCGACAGAAGCGAGACTTTGAAATCGGGAGTTTTGTGTTTATGAAGGTATCTCCCTGGAAGGGGAAGATCCGATTTGGAAAGAAAGGGAAGCTGAGTCCGAGGTTCATAGGACCGTTCGAGATATTAAAGAGAGTGGGTGAAGTGGCGTACGAGGTAGCTCTAACTCCTGAACTGGAGCATATTCACAATGTGTTTCATGTGTCAGTGCTGCGACCATACAAGCCAGAATACAAACACGTCATATCATATGAGCCAATACAAGTCGAGAAAGACTTATCGTACGAGGAAATTCCTGTTCAGATACTAGATAGGAAAGAGCAAAAATTACGGAATAAGGTTATACATTCTGTCAAAATCCTCTGGAGGAACCACAACGCTGAGGAAGCTATGTGGAAGCTTGAAGAAAAGATGAGGGCTAACTATCCGAATCTTTTTTAGTAGTTTAAATTTGTAATTCCGGGGATGGAATTCTTATAAGGGGGGAGAATGTAATGACCACGAATTTCATTAAACATTGTAATTATAATTATTATATAATTAGCAATGAATTAAAAATTTTGTACTAATTAATTGTACATTAGATAATTAAATAGATATACTTATGTATGCGTATATTTATTTAAAGCAATGAAGCAAGAGGGTATAATTAACTAAAACAAATCTAATTGGATTATATTTTAAATCCAAATGAGTTGTTAAACTAGGTCAATTACATTTACCTAGTAGCCCATGTAATTAATTTAACTACTAGTCTATGTAATTAATTAAACAAGCTCAATGCTTAATTTAATTAAATATAACCTAGAATAATTAATGTAAGCTCAATGTGTTATTTAAATTGAGCCCAAACCAATCTAATGGATGAGCCCAATATATTTAATCCTAGAGTCCAATATGGAGCCCAATAGGAAGTCAAAATTAGTCAAACTTGTTATATATATGAATATATATATATATATATATATATATATATATAAAGCATTAAAATAAATCAAAAATGGGGGATTTAAATCCCATTTTTGCTGAGATTTTTGAGGGTCCCACTTGGATTGCTTGATTTCCTAGTTGCTTCTAAATTGCTCCATGTCATAGTAGGTAAACCAACCCTAGTCAATCACTTGTCATTCCACAAATCAATCCATGCAATAGTAAGCACCAATTAGCCTTAATTTCACCAACATTGGTGGATTAGGAGAGTTGATTCTAGATTAGTAGATGGCTATAAATAGGATGCTCCACACTTGTTTCATGTTGGTTAGTTCATTTGCTAGACATTTCCAAAGAGAAAAGAGAGAGCATTTGTTAGCTAGAGAGAAAAATACACTTGTGAGTTGTGTGAAAAAGCTAGAGAAGATCCTAGTGAATGTCCTCAAGCTACACAACATACTTTGGTAGGAGGAGAAGGAGAGCAAACAAATCTCAAAGGTTTAAAAGTTCTCTAAACTTCTTCTTATTTCATTTTTATGGCCTAGAACGATTTTGAACGGTTAAAATCTATTTTTAACCGATCAAAACTCGTTTTGATGGTCTAGAGGTATTTATCTATGTAATATATATATATATTCATAGTTTGATGTGTTTATATTATGTTTTGGTATGTGTGTAAAGCATGAAATTAGTATAAATGTTCATATCACATTTTACCGATAAAACCTTAAGTAGCTATGTGCTATGTTTTGTGTCATTTCGAAATATACAAGTTAAATACTTGATTTATATGGCTAGAAAGTTTTATGAGTGAGTTATAAAGCCAACACAACTTGAATCTCACAAAAATATTGAATAACGAAAAAGTTATGGCTTTTACCGCTAAGGATGTTGTTTTTAAACTCTAAGTGGTTCGATCCATAAATTTCGTGTATAACGTTTTCAAAAAGATGATCGAACCATGAAATATTGTAAAACAAGAAGTTAGGAACACATCAACACTGATTTGGTGTCATTTGAATGTGTAGATATCATTTTATCAATGTTAGAACCAAAGAGATCAAAATAAGAAAATTAGGGTTTTAAAAATCAGTGTCACCGCCGCAGCGGTGGTCCTCACCGCCACAGCGGTGAAACACACTGTAACAGAAAATTTTGCACTACCGTCGCAGCGGTAGATCTCACCGCCGCAACGGTGAAACACACTGTAACGGAAAATTTTGCACTACCGCCGCAGCGGTAGATCTCACTGCCGCAGTAGTGAAACATTCTGTTTAAAAAATAATAACTCTGAATCGGGTCGGGTCGGGCCGGGTCAGCCGAGTCGGGTTGGGTCAGGTTCGAGCCAGAAAAATGGAAAATGTTCCAAAAAATATTTTATTATTTTTGCACTTAATAAATATATTTTTAAATTGAATTAATATGTAAAAGAGGTTAAATATTATTAAAGAGTTAATAATATAATTAAAATCAATAAAATATTATTATTAATATAATAATATTAGAAAATCAATAAAATATTATTATTAATATAATAATATTAGAAAATCATTAAAATATTATTAAATGTCTAATAATATTATAAAGTGAATAAAATATTATTAAAGGATTTATAATATTAATAAGATAATAAAATATTATTAAATGATTAATAATATTCATAAGGTGATAAATATTATTAAATGATTAATAATATTATATAACAAATAAAATATTATTAAACGATTAATAATATTAGATAATTAATAAAATATTATTAAATGATTAATAATATTAGAAGATGAATAACATATTATTAAATGATTAATAATATTATAAGATGAATAAAATATTATTAAATGGTTAATAATATTATAGAGCTGTTAATATATTATTAAATAATTAATAATATAAAAATATTAATAAGGTATTATTAAATGATTAATAATACTACAAGACTAATAAAATATTATTAAGTTGTTACTAATATTAAATAAGTGTATGGACTATATTAAATATTAATATAGGTTCTTGTGTTTAAAATATTATCAAATAGTGATAATATCGCCTATGTGTTTATATACCCATAATTAGATAATTATGTGGATCGTAAAAGTTATAAAGGTCATCATACTAATGTGTATATGATACTAATTTAAGATCAAACTGATTTAATTGTTAGATCCGTTCAAGGATTATTAAATTAAATTGGTTAGGCGTAGACGACGCACGAGGCAAGTTTTCTACACCTTGACTTATAATTTACGTTGCAAGTTTCTTCTTAACCCTAACTTGTATTTATTGTTGCAAGTATTCTTCAACCTTATTTACATTGAACAATTCAATTATTGTTGAGCAAGTATCTACACTCGTAGTTATTTGACATAACTTTAAGTGAATTAATTATCAAAAATTACTTCACATCATTATTGTATTGTATTCGCACATAGTGCCCTTACAAATGTTATAGTTCAGTAATTTACGAAATGTTTAAGAATGTCTAAGCTAATTATTTCGGCTAGATAAATGCATGTTTAAATTCATCTAATTGAATATTTTAAAAGCTTATCCAAACCATTGGCTGGTGCGGATTCTTATAGTAAGACTGAGAAAGAACAACCATAGTTAAAGGGGATTTTTACATTGTCGGGTAACCGAATTTGCGCAAAGAAAACTAAATATTATGCATATACATAGGACAGAAGAGGATTGATCCCCTCGAGTGTCCCGTTATTTTTAACAAGGTGTCAGACATTGTATGTCTGTTCTACCTTAGTAGCAGTTCGTGGTCATTAAAGACCACTCAGCAGTAAAGAGTCAATCCATTCTTATGTTAAACTTTGATTCTTGATATCTTTCACAATTGTTATTGTTGAAAACCTTGAAGTTATTTCCCTTCATCATGATATATATTTTATGTTATTGTTTATAAACTTGCTGAGCCACCTAGTTGCTCTTTTTTGCTATATCATGACTATATTTCAGTTATGCCCGAATGTTCTAAATCAGACAAAGGCAAAGGGAAAGCAAATACGTAGATTTGTAGATGCATGTTAGATTTAAATTTCTGTTATGAAATTCCTTTGTAAATCTTTTGTATTTCCCTTAAGATATATAATGTTACGATTAAGGTTAATAGACCTTGGGAAGTGTAACCTTTTGATAAGGAACCTTTTGTATTATTTCGCGTAGTTTGAATACAATTTATGTATTTCATTGTTAAGTATTGTACAGTGAGAACCAAACTGTACAGTGAGAACCAAACCCGAGGTTAAAAAACCCGGATTTGGGGTCGTCACAGTGTGTGTGTGTGTGTGTGTGTGTGTGTGTGTGTGTTCACGCTAAACAAGATGAGACAATTAATAACAGACCCCTCAAAAAGAAATATATTAAGTGGTAACGTTCAAAGATATTTTGAATATCGAACGTCGCCTTCTAGCATGGTAAAATAATAGAATATCAAATAATCAATATACATTTGTTGTGTCACACAAGGCTTATATTAATTATTTGAAATATTATTTTATTACATAGTTGATGTTTATAAAGGAATTGAAAATTATTATTTTGTTGTGTTACACAAGAACAATATTTTTCTCTTTACTTATATGGAAATGCTAAGTCGGACTTAACTTGGATAATTTTGATTTGAATGTGTCACACATGATCATACCAATCAAAGAGACAAAATACAAGGAGTTGTCTACCTATTTATTTATATATAGTTTGCTATGTCACACAAGGCTATATACATTTGAAATAGGTTCCTTAATCTCACTAGCAAATCTTTAATTAGACTTGCCGAACTATATAAGGAGGATAATATAGTTTGATGAAAATAGTGGGAGAATACCAATTTAAATAACGACCTAATTTATTTTGGTAATTAATTAAAATGAATGTATGCTAAAATGTTGTCTATTTTCACATGCAAAATTTTACAAATGTCAAACTCATTATCACTATGTAGCATACTTGATGCTAACAAACTGACCAGACCAAATTACACAGACTGATTAAGGAATTTGAGAATTATTTTCACTGCTTAAAAGTTTTTTTTATGTCCTAAATTCGCATATCCCTACAACTGTTGCAGAAAATATCTCTAAGGAAGAAATTACTACTTTTAAGATGATACAGTTGTGGCTCAATGTATCATGCCCGCATCCATAATTAATGAGCTTCAGCGTCAGCACGAAAAGATGGATGCTCCTACTATATTGCTGCACCTTAAAGAACTTTATGGTGAGTAAAGTATGACTGCTAGATATCATATATCTAAAGAGCTCTTCCAATCTTGGATGGTCGAGGACACTACTGTTGACACTCATATCTTAAAGATGATTAATCTAATTGAACAATTTGGATAGTTAGGGTTTGTGATGGATGGGGACTTGAGTCAAGATATGATCTTGCAGTCACTCCCAAACACTTTTTCACAATTTGTTGTGAATTTTTACATGAATAAGTTGGACGTCAGCTTGCCTGAATTACTAAATATGTTGAAAACTAAGGAGGGTCACTTCCCATATAAACAGAACCAAGTCTTGTTTGTTGTTGATTCTTCTAAGAAAAGGAAGAAACCGAAGGAAACTTCTCAGAAGAAGAAATCTAAGAAGGGTAAGGGTAAGGCAAAAGTAAAGGATAATAAGAAGACAGATCCATATAGCAAAGGAATGTGCTTCCATTGCAACAAGTTGGGTCATTGAAAAAGAAACTGCAAGGAGTATATTACAAGTTTAAAGTAGAAGAAGCTTGGAGAAGCTTCAACCATATATCACGGTTTGTTCATGATTTAAATAAATCTTTCTGTAAGTTAAAGTTCTACTTGGGTATTAGATACCAATAGTTAGACCTGACAAACAGGCGGGCCGGGCCAAAACGAGCCGAGCTTTTGGCGGGTCGGGCCAGAACGAGCCAGGCCAAAAATGGCCCGACTTTTTGCGGGCTACGAAATGTTTGGCCCGTACGAGCCGGGGCGGCCCGTGGGCCATTTGTATAAAAAAAAAATTTATTATGACTTATAATTTAAAATTAAATTAATATTTAGCTGTATATTAATCTTTTTCTATATTACCAAATTAACGCATTCAGAATCGGGATTACATATTTTCATATCATATGCATTCACAGGTACAATGTTTACATGCATGAACATTAATTCATACGTTTGGAGATTAATTATTTTACTAGTGTAGTATCTTTCTTTGTTACTTAAAAGTTATAATGTGAAAGTTGAAAGTTTGATTTTGATTTTGATACTAAGATGAAAAACTTGCTCAATATTTGAATATAATGAATTTTTGAATTAGATTTTTTTGAAAATTTTATAATAATAAAACAAAGTATTAATGTAATATCTCAGATATTTACAAGATTTGTAAATAAGATTTTAAATATTAATTAAAGGTTATGGTTTAAAACCTAGAGTTGTAGAAGTGAGATGTGTGAAAAATGAGTGAACATTTTTTTTAACATAATGTATTTGTTAGAAATTAAATGTGAAAATATTTTAATGATGCATGTAGATAATTTATTAAGGAAATAAATTCAATTGAGAAGTGAATGTGGTTATATTAATATATAAACCTAAAGTGTGATTGTCAGCCAAATAAGAAGAGGAATAAATTAATACTCAATAAAACTAATAAATTAATTTTTTTAAATATAAAGTAAGGAGGAAAGTCATGAAATATAATTAATTAATTTAATTATATTAATTATTGAGTTAAAGTTATAGAAGAGCTAGAATTATTGCCTAGGATGGCAATAATAAGAAGTGATTAATTAAGTAATTAGCTTAATTATTAAGTTGTTATATAGAGTCCATTAATGGATTTAAAACAAGCCCAAGATGGGAATACTTGCATGAAGGTAGATAATTAAATAATAAGCCCAAATGTTATGTTAATTAATAGTCCAAGAGGTAATTAATATAAGTCCAATTAAATAATGTTGGCAAGTATTGTATATAATGGGGTGGTAGTTCAATTAAATTAATTATCAAGCTCAAGTTATAAATGATATGTGAATTGTGTTGGATAGCCAAGTAATTAAATAAAAGAGTCCAATGCAAAGCAAACTATGTAGCCCAAACATTTAAAAAGTCAATTGATGGTCAAAGTGTTGGAAAATTTGGTTGAGTGTAGAGAATTAACTAATGTAGGGTTAATTGAATAACCCTAGTTGATAGGCAAGATAGAGAATTAACCAATCATTGGTTAATTGCTAGGTAAATAAAGGTGGTGTTGAGAATTAACTATGGATAAGTTAATTATGTAACCCAATGGGGTAGAATAATTTAATACAAGTCTAATTGGACTATGATATAAGTCCAAATGAGGTATTAAACTAGGTCAAATTAATTAACCTATTAGTCCATGTATTTAACTAAGCCTTGATTCAAGTTATAATTAATCAAGCCCAATGTTTGTTTTAATTAAATGTAACATATGTTATTTATTTGTTTGCCCAATAGAATAATTAAATTGAGGCCAATCAAATAAAATGAATGAGTCCAATATATTTAATTCTAATGTCTAAAGTAGAGCCCAATGTACAAGTATAGGTGAATATGTATACATATATTGGTGTATATATATATGGATACTTATATAATAATATAGAATATAAAAATAAAGCCAAATTGGTGTAATAATTGGTAAATCCCGAATTTGGGGGGGGGGGGGCGCACATGGGGATGTTGAGTGTGACTTCATTTTTGCTTCATTTCACTCCAAAGGTTGCTTACAAACAACATAGATCAAAGTCATTCATTCTTGTCAATCAAGCTAGTCATTCAAACAATAGTAAACATGCATTAAGCTCCTAATTGACTAGCATTGGTTGATTAGGAGATGTTAAGTAAGTCTAAAGATGTTCTATAAATAGAGAGATATTGTGTATTGAGCAAGAGTTGGCTCATTTGCTTATTCTTTTAAGTTCTGAAGTGAGAGAGAAAAGCTATAGAGAAAAAGCTAGAGAGCTTGTGAGCTAGTGTTATAATGATTCACTCAAGAAGGAAAAAGAGACCTAGCAAGAAGAAGATCTCCATCAAAGAAACTATGAAGGTTAAAAAGTGTTCTAAATCTTCCTTAGTGCATTTTTATAGTCTATATATGTTTTAATCGGTCAAAAAGTATTTTTAACCGATCAAAAGTTATTTTGATACTCTAGAAGTATAAATCTATGATATATAGGTAGATTCATGGTTTAGTATATTTAATACAAGTATTGGTATGAGTGGTATGCAAATAAAAGGAAGAAAATTTCATATTATGTTACCGGTAAAACTCTAGATGTTTTGATCTTTAAATTTCGTGTTAAACATTTTCAAAAATGTGATTGAAACATGAAATATTGTAAAACAAGAAGTTAGGAAGACAACAACACTAAGTTGGTGTCAGTTGGATGTGTAGAGTTTAGTTTATTCAAGTTTGAACCATTAAAACCAAGGATTTGTGATTTTAGTTTTCACTCTGTCCTTGTGAGCCATTTTTAGTGTAGTTCCGTTTGGAATTTGGATTTGTGATCTAATGAGAAGTTGTAGATGGGGAAAGTTTTATGAGAATGGACTCAAGAATCACCCCAAAATATTTTAAAATGAAGAAGTTATGGCTGTCGGAGTGACTGGAGGTCGGACAACCCATTTAGGGCTTTTGTCTTCTGTTTTGGACGCCCCAGCGCCTAGAATAGCCTATGTTGAGCGCCGGGGCATTCAAAACAGAATGTCCAAGTTGTCTGGGTCGGGTCGATTCGGTCCGAGTCGGTTCGGGTGGGTCCGGGTCGAGTTTTTAATGAAAATTTAAGTTGAAATAAGTGTAAAATGAATGAGTTTAAATACTAAACCAATATATGAAGTTTATTAATAACTAATTGGTAGCTAAATATTTAACATAAAGACTAAAGTTAACACAATTAAAAAGTTAACTATTGGTATTATTTGGAGATTATTAAAATATTATTAAATGATTAATAATATTAGTATATGATTAAAAAGTTATTGAATAATGAATAACATTTGCAAATGATTAAAATATCATTACATGGTTAATATTATTAATAAGAGATTAAAATATTATTAAATGGTTAATAATATTAATAAGTGGTTAAAATATTATTAAATGGTTAATAATATTATTAAGTGATTAAAATATTATTAAATGGTTAATAATATTAATAAATGATTAAAATATTATTAAATGGTTAATAATATTAAGAAGTGAATAAAATATTATTAAATGGTGAATAATATTAGTAAGTGATTAAAATATTATTAAATTATTAATAATATTAAGAAGTGATTAAAATATTATTAAATGGTTAATAATATTAATAAGAGATTAAAATATTATCAAATGGTGAATAATATTTGTAAATGATTAAAATATTGTTAAATGGTTAATAATATTAATATGTGATTAAAATATTATTAAATAGTTAATAATATTAATAAGTGATTAAAATATTATTAAATGGTTAATAATATTAATGTGTGATTAAAATATTATTAAATGGTTAATAATATTAATGAGTGATTAAAATATTATTAAATGGATAATAATATTAATAAGTTATTAAAATATTATTAAATGGTTAATAATATTAATGTGTGATTAAAATATTATTAAATGGTTAATAATATTAATGAGTGATTAAAATATTATTAAATAGATAATAATATTAATAAGTGATTAAAATATTATTAAATGGTTGATGTGACGACCCCAAATCCGGGTTCCATAACCTCGAGTTTGGTTCTCACTATTCAACACATTACCAACAATTAAATACATACATTGCATTTAAATATCGCGGAATAATACATATTGGTTCCCTTCAAAAGGTTACAATACCAGGATCTATCAACCTTAACATAAAAAAACAGTTCCTATCATAAGGAATTACAAAAGGTTCTTCAACAGTAAATACACATTTAAATAGCTAATTAGCATGCATAAGCTAACTTAATCTCTGGCTTTTCCTTTTCCCTTATCCTTCTTTGTGCAATCAGGTTTATCTGAAAAATGGTTCATGATATAGCAAGAATGAGCAACTAGTTTGCTCAGCAAGTTTAGAACAATCATAGAGATTTAATATATCATGAATGAATGGGAAATATCATCAATGATTCAACAATAGATATAACAATTGTGAATGAAACAGGATTCAAATTTTTAATAAACAGAAGATTTGAATCTTAAAATGCTGAGTGGTCACTAAGGACCATGAACTAACGAGGGTATAATAGAGTTTCCTCTGACCCTTTGAGTTGTTTGGTTTTCAAGGGGATCAGCCTATTCAACCCGCTGTATATGTATTACATTTAGTCACTGGCGCCAAAGTCGGTTTCCCGACACAAAATCCCCTAATTTAGGGTTGTTCAATTCTCAGACTTAATATAATAAATCCGCACCCAACAATGGTTTGGATAAGCTTTTAAAAGTATTCATGTTATTGAATTTATAAACGCAATGTCTAGCTGAACTATTAGCTTTAGACATTTTTAATACAGTTCATAAACCAAGAACTAATAAGCTTCAAATGCACCAAGTGCGATTTTATAAACAATAAGGATGTGGGATAATTTTAAATAATTAAACCACTTCAAGCTCTGACAATAAATACAAGTATAGAAACTTGTTCAATAATAATTGAGTAGGGTTAGAGAACTTGCCTGTCTGCTCAGCTACAATAAATGTCTAGCTTTAACTAACTTGCTTTGAAAGACCTAACATTAATAAAGTTGGTCTAATAATTAGTACGGCGTATTTGCATAACTATACGCTCACTAATGAACTTATTTACCACACATAAGTACTAACACATAATTTACATTAGTCAAAACAATATTATTAACCTTAAAGACCCTTAATCATTTTAGGTTAATAATTTAATAAGTTAGAAAATATTTTTCTTAAGCGTTAGACACTTCTTAAACCCTTAAACAACTTATTACAATTGTTTAATTAAATCATAATTAAATTTATTTTATTTTATTAACTCAATCTCTATTTAATTACTATTTAATCTTGATTAAATAGAAATTAATTAATTAACTCTAGTTATTATTTAAAATAAATAATAACTAATTGTACTTACTTATTATTTAATAATAATTACATAATAAATAATTATTGACTTAATTTTAACCTTCTTTAATTTAATATTAATCAACCAATAATTAACTAAGTAATTAACCTTACTTATTATTTAATTTAAGGAAATTAAATAATAGTTTACTAATTTTAATCCTCTTTAATTATTATTTAATGTCAATTAAATAATAATTAATTATTTAATTAATTTTAATTATTATTTAAGGTTAAATAATAATCAAATCATTCTTATTTATTATTTAAATTAAATAATAAATTATTAATCAAATAACTTAATTTCCATTAATCGTTATTTAATGCTAATTAAATAATAATTAATTACTTAATTATCCTTATTTATTATTTAATAATATTTAAATAATAAATAATTAATTTATAAATTTTATCTCTGTGACAACCCCAAATCCGGGTTCCATAACCTCGAGTTTGGTTCTCACTATTCAACATATTACTAAAAATTAAATACATACATTGCATTTAAATATCGCGGAATAATACATATTGGTTCCCTTACAAAAAGGTTACAATACCAGGGTCTATTAACCTTAACATAAACAGTTCCTATCATAAGGAATTATAAAAGGTTTAACAACAGTAAACACAAATTTAAGCATCTAATTAGCATGCATAAACTAACTTAAGCTCTGGCCTTTCCTTTTCCCTTATCCTTCTTTGAGCAATCAGGATTATCTGAAAAATGGTTCATGATATAGCAAGAATGAGCAACTAGTTTGCTTAGCAAGTTTAGAACAATCATATAGATTTAATATATCATGAATGAATGAGAAATATCATCAATGATTCAACAATAGATATAACAATTGTGAATGAAACAGGATTCAAATTTTAATAAACAGAATATTTGAATCTTAAAATGCTGAGTGGTCACTAAGGACCCTGAACTAACTAGGGTATAATAGAGTTTCCTCTGACCCTTTGAGTTGTTTGGTTTTCAAGGGGATCAGCCTATTCAACCCGCTGTATATGCATTACATTTAGTCACTGGCGCCCAAAGTCGGTTTCCCGACACAAAATCCCCTAATTTAGGGTTGTTCAATTCTCAGACTTAATATAAGAAATCCGCACCCAACAATGGTTTGGATAAGCTTTTAAAAGTATTCAAGTTATTGAATTTAGAAACGCAATGTCTAGCTGAACTATTAGCTTCAGACATTTTTAATACAGTTCATGAATCAAGAACTAACAAGCTTCAAATGCACTAAGTGCGATTGTATAAACAATATGGAGGTGGAATAATTTTAAATAATTAAATCACTTCAAGCTTTAACAATAAATACAAGTATGGAAACTTGTTCAACGATAATAATTGAGTAGGGTTAGAGAACTTGCATGTTTGCTCAGCTACAATAATTGTCTAGCTTTAACTAACTTGTTTTGAAAGACCTAACATTAATAAAGTGGTCTAATAATTAGTACGGCGTATTTGCATAACTATACGCTTAATAATGAACTTATTTACCACGCATAAGTACTAACACATAATTTACATTAGTCAAAACAATATTATTAACCTTATAGACACTTAATCATTTTAGGTTAATAATTTAATAAGTTAGAAAATATTTTTCTTAAGTGTTGGACACTTATTAAACCCTTAAACAACTTATTATAATTGTTTAATTAAATCATAATTAAATTTAATTTATTTTATTAACTCAATCTCTATTTAATTACTATTTAATATTGATTAAATAAAGTCGGTCTAATAATTAGTACGGCGTTCTTTAGCCGATAACCTTTCGCGCATTGCTCGTAAAATTCCTTTTTTATTTTCTTCCGACAGAACGTGAACAGTACCCATTTTAATTAAAAATATACCATCAAGTAAGCTTTAAATTCTCAATAAAAATCCAAAAAAATTACCAATCACCTTATATTAATTTATAACATGAAAAATTAATTTTTCATGATTTAATATCATTATTTTTTTATAAAAAATTTTACATCACATAAACTACCACAAATCATAACTTTTTGTGTATAACTCCATTTTGAGTGATTCAAACTTTGTTTTTCTCATGATTTAATGTTCTATAATATTAGAACATCAAACTTAAGTTTTATAAAAATATTTTTGGTCATGAATTCCAAAACTTGTTTACACACTATTAAATACATATTTTAGCATATAAAATATACCAAAATACAAACCAAACATATTAAACTCAAGCATGGCATAAATATTACAACTACACATTAATAACCATATTAACATGTTTATACTAACATGATGATTTATTTAATTTAAAAATAAAACTTCATTTAAAATAACCATTACCTTGATTTAATGGCTATTCTTCTTTTTCTCACAAAATATGTTGTGAATCTTGAAGACATAAACTAGCTTAGCACTCCTTCTCCTTCTCTTGCTCTCTCTCAAAATATTTTGCTCTCAAACTCTCTCTAGCTTGGAAAATGGAAGAAGAAGAAATGACTCACTTAAACTCCAAAATTGTAAGTATACTTACAATTTTGATAGATACATAATATATCTAATAATTTTAGCTCATCATGCACCTATTGGATACTTACACAAGTTAGCCACATTAGGTGAAAAGAAGCATGGTGTCTATGTACTTTAAAAATCAATCCAAGCAATCCTTTAATTAAATAAATAAATAATAAACTAAATAAACACAAAACTCAATTTTTTTCTCTCTCCTCCATGCAATGGTCGGCTGACCCAAATTTGGTTTGTCCCAAAATGAGTGTCACATTCCACTTTTAAACAATTAATAGTTAATTTAAATATTTTTCAAGTGGGCCAATCATTGGGCTTTAATTTAAAATACCAATTGGGCTTCTATTAAATTGTTTGGGTTACTAAATAGTCAAATTTTATTATTCCCCACTTGGGCTACTAATTGATCCATGTTGGGCTAATTTAATAATTTACACATTAATTATTCAATCCATGATTAAATAAATAATTAGATTGAATAAATAATTAAATATTTTAACCCATTAGTATTAAATTACTAAATGGACTAATAAATATTATTATTAATATTTCACATTATTTACATTAATTAATAATCATATTAATTAATTTATTATATTTAATTAACTCATTATATTCAATTTAATTGAATATTTAATTAATAGGAAACTTATCAATTATTTTGATATTAAAACTTTAGGGTTTGTTCACTAATTTAATAACATATTAGTGACCTCCTTTAATTAATTTTAGTAATTAATTATATAATTATTTAATCACATAATTAATTAATCACATAAAAAGATTTAAATAATCTTGTAAAAATAACTCGTTGGAAATTAAATTAATAATTTAATTAATAAAGATGTGGAAATTCTAGGACATTACATTCTCCCCTCCTTATAAAAATTCCGTCCTCGGAATTGTAAAAATAAGGTTACTCAAATAAAAACGGGTAATTTGTCCTCATTTCCTCCTCTAATTCCCACGTAGCTTCCTCAATGGCGTGATTCCTCCAAAGTACTTTGACAGAATGAATTATCTTATTTCTCAGTTTCTGTTCCTTCCTATCGAGTATCTGAACAGGAACTTCTTCATATGATAAGTCCTTCCCGACTTGAATTGGTTCATAGGATATAACGTGCTTGTAGTCTGGTTTGTATGGCCGCAATACTGACACGTGAAACACATTGTGAATATGTTCCAATTCAGGAGGTAAAGCTACCTCGTATGCTACTTCACCCACTCTCCTCAATATTTCGAACGGTCCTATGAACCTTGGACTCAGTTTTCCCTTCTTTCCAAATCTGATCTTCCCATTCCAGGGAGATACCTTAATGAACACAAAACTCCCCACTTCGAAGTCTCGTTTCTGTCGATGTAAATCGGCGTATTTCTTTTGACGGTCTTGAGCTGCTACTAGCCGAGCTCTTATTACCTTGATAATTTCTACCGTCTGTTGAACCAATTCTGGCCCCAACAGTCGGCGTTCTCCTACCTCATCCCAACATAGAGGTGTTCTGCATTTTCTGCCATATAAAGCTTCATAAGGCGGCATACCTATGCTCGCATGATAACTGTTGTTATATGCAAACTCAACTAGTGGTAGATGGATTTCCCAACTGCCCTTGAAATCCATCACGCAGGCCCTGAGCATATCTTCCAATGTCTGAATTGTTCTCTCACTTTGCCCATCTGGTTTGATTTCGCGCTATAAAGTCTGGGACGGAGGTGAATCACATCCCCGTGGTTTAGGTTTTATCATCCACAACGATCCTGTTGCTGACACTGGTGAACCATCTACTTCTGGCGGTACACGTAAGGCCAAATTCAGCACTCAGCTCCGGAATTTACAGTTGAGGGTCGATACTCGGATGGATCGCCTAGAAAGGCAGAATGCACGACTCGCCGAACGTCAAGCCCATATGTTTGACTCTCAGACTAACTTTAACATGGCTTTGACTGAGATGTTCGCGAGGATGAATCCCACGGCCGATCCAGTCCATTTTCCTGAGCCACAGCCATTGTCGGTGTACCCGCCTCCTGATGACCATGATGACCGCTCCAGTCCCTTTTCCGATTCCGACGATTGACCTATCAGGGGAGTCCTCTTGTTCTTATTTCTTCAGTTCTTTATTTCTTTAACAATGAGGACATTGTCTGCTTTAAGTTTGGGGGTGGTTTAGCGTATTTACTCTGCATATATATAGTAGGTTTAGGAATATTATGCTGCATTTGCATATTTTAGGACATTGTTTAGTTGGTTTAGCATTTAAAAAATATAAAAAAAAATTAAAAAAATGAGAAAATCACAAAAATATTTTTCTTGTTTTATTTAGTGTTGATTAGTTTGTTGCATGTAGTTAGGATCATATTTCATTGCATACCTTGAGCGGTAATTGATGCATGAAGTTTAATGATGGCCGATGATAAAAATTTTGATGAATTTTGTAATAATTTTAAGTAAGATGGATAACAATTGCTAAATTGGGGATTCTAACTATTTGCTAGTTTTACTGAACTCGAGACCCTTAATTTTTCATTGCACATTCGATATGTCAAGTCAGTTGGGTTTTGGTTCAATTTAATGGATTAGGTGCTAATTGAAGATAGTGGTGATCTCTATACTGTGTTGGATCGTATGTTATAAAGGATGAAATACATAACTGCTTCGATGTCTGTCTTATCTTGAAAAAAAAAACAAAAATAAATAAAGAAAAGTAGACAGATATGAGCAGAATCTTAGCTAGTCTGTTTTTGTGGCCTCTATTGCTCGAACAAGTAAGCCCTTAGGAGTGTCTCTACACTCAGTGCCCTAAAGCCAACTGGTTTGGGAGTCACTGGTGGAAAGTTCGCTAAAAGGGTAATTTTGAAAAGCCTAAGAAAAATGGACATTGCACATGCTAAGTTAATATTACACGAGATGGAGCGTAAAACGCACTCGTAAAATGAAGAAGGAAAAAATGAAAAAAATGTGAAGACAAGTGTATAGAGGGGATTAAAAATTTGAGTTGATATCTTTTATTTGTCACATTGGTTCATGAGTTGTATTAAAATTTTGATTGAATTGATATATTGAATTCACACACACACAAGGGTTGGTAGTGAATGAAATTGGTGATACGTTGGATTTCTGATTATGCATGAATTTGAGATTTTACTGAATTATTACTTAAGGATCTTTGAGGCTGGATTTTCATGAATTGTGTTGATTTATTGCTCAAGACGTTAGTTGAACATGCATATGCATTCATGTAGTTAGTATAATTAATGTAGTTGTTTTTCTTGTTGGTATTTTTGCTTGAGGACAAGCAAAGTCTTAAGTTTGGGGGTATTTGATGAGTGTAGTTTATACTTACGAATCGATGTTCTTGGGCTTAATTAATTGCTATCATTGAGTATTTTTATTTGCATTTTACTTGTTTTTATGTTTATATTGCAGAAAATAGCTTTGGAGGGCCAAAACGGTAAAAGCGGAGCTTAATGGCAATTTTGTAATTTGTGAATAGTAACCGCGGCCGGGGCCGGCTTTTACAAGGGAATCCGTGGCCGGGGCCGTGGTCGGCGGATTTGATTTTAAGTGTCCGTGCGTTTCCAGAAGTTGAGCAAAAGAAGGATTATGATGTTGCTACGAGTTAGGAGTTGTCAGTAGAGTTATTAGAGATATAAATAGATAGGATTAGGATGTTTTTAATAACAACTTAGAGAGAAGGATTTCCATTGAAGATTGATTGGCGTTTTCAACTATGTCAGGCTAAGTTCTTTATTTTCAGTTCTAAGGGATGTTGAATCTTATTTATTATTTATGAATTAATTGAGTTATTAGTATTTCTTCCTTCGTTTGTGGAATTTATTCTTGATGATCTATTAGAATTGCTTAATGATAATTGGTTTGATTAATTTGATAAGGGCCCATTGAATTGATTCGATTATTATCATATGCTAGATTAAGGTATAATATTAAGCAAACGATGTTATATCTGATCATAAGTAGCGAATAGTGGTATTTGATTGTGGTCAAGCTTTTGAATATTGCTATGATATCAAGGAGACAGGTTAAATAGTCTGCGATTGTACGATTATTGCTTGGAATGACCTAATTCCCTAATTCTTAATGCTATTGTCATATTAAATCTAGACTGATAGTTCTAGGTTGTATGATAATTAGGGTCTAGTGGGGCGATTGTCACATTAGATTTAAAACCTAAGGGGAGTTTCGGGTAACGCGGACCGTGGTTACCTAGGGTTGTTAATTTCATTGAAGGAAAGATATTAATTAACTTAGTTATATCATATTTATGAAAAGATGATACTGAACTGAAGAACTGAAGCTTGCAAATCATTGGATAATCTTAATTTATACTTCTTGTTTTCTAGTAGAATCATAGTTACAAAAATCCCCTCTTTATTTATTACTTGTTATTTACTGTTAGAAACATTCAGATAAATCATAAAATACACTTCCCGTGGGTTCGACTCTTGCATGCCATTATACCAAATTTATATTGATAGAGTGAAAGTAAGGAATAATTTTGGAGTGATAACGACAGCTTCCACCATCAGTCTGCGGATGATACGATGTACTCATTCTCAACTGTGTCCCCAATCTCTCCTGAAGACTTCTCCAAAATTTTGACGTGAAGCGCGGATCTCTGTCTGACACAATCGATACCGGCACCCCATGCCTTGAAACTATCTCTTTGATGTACAATTTGGACAACTGATCCAAACTGAACCTAATCTTGATCGGCAAAAAGTGCGCTGACTTTGTTAGCCGATCCACAATCACCCAAATTGCGTCATATCCCTTCTGTATTGCTGGAAGTCCTACCACAAAATCCATTGTGATATGCTCCCATTTCCACTCAGGAATTTATAACGGCTGTAACAATCCACTTGGTCTCTGATGTTCGGCCTTTACCCTTTGACAAGTTAGGCATCGGCTGACACATTCTGCAACCTCCCTTTTTAAATTCGGCCACCAAAAATGCTGACGTAGATCTTGATACATCTTCGTACTCCCCGGGTGTATCGAGTATCTCGTACTGTGGGCCTCTTGCAAAATTTCCTCTCGTAATTCAGGCACTAGCGGTACCCAAACACGATTTTCAAATCTCAGCAATCCCATGCTATCAATTTTAAACTTGACCTCTTCTCCATCGGTCATCCTCTTCCGGATTCTGTCACATTCCTCATCTTTGTCTTGAGCTTCTTTCACCCTATCTAACAAGGTTAGGCTCACCTCGACTTCTATTGACTCGTTTGGACTTCTCACTTCCAACTCCATTCGAGCCATCTCTTGAACCAATTGTTCTTGATCTGTCAATATGAACAATTTCTCCCTGCTCTTTCTACTCAGAGCATCCGCTACTACGTTGGCCTTGCCGGGATGATATAGAATTTCACAATCATAATCTTTGATCAATTCCAACCATCTCCGTTGCCTCATATTCAACTCCTTCTGTGTGAAGATATACTTTAGACTCTTATGGTCTGTGAATATCTCACATTTCTCTCCATACAAATAATGCCTCCAAATTTTAAGGGCAAATACTACCGCTACCAATTCCAAGTCGTGGGTAGGATATCCCTTCTCATAATCTTTTAATTGTCTGGACGCATACGCAACGACTTTGCCATTTTGCATAAGCACACAGCCAAGCCCCTTGTGCAATGCATCACTGTAGACCGTAAAACCTCCTGTATCGTCTGGTAAGGTCAATACAGGTGCTTCATTAAGTCTTTTCTTTAACTCCTGAAAACTTTCCTCACACTTCTCCGTCCACACGTATTTCACCGTCTTTCTTGTTAAGTTGGTCAACGGTGTTGCTATCTTTAAGAAGTCTTGAATGAACCTCCGATAGTAACCCGCTAACCCTAAGAAACTTCTTACTTCTGTCAGCGTCCTTGGTTGTTCCCAATTCATTACCGATTCAACCTTCGCCGGATCAACCGAAACTCCCTCCTTGTCAATAACATAACCTAAAAATTGAACTCTCTCCAACCAGAATTCACACTTTGAAAACTTAGCGTACAACCGCTCCTTCCGTAAAATCTCCAACACCAATCTTAGGTGTTCAGCATGCTCTTCCTCCATTTTGGAATACACCAAAATATCGTCAATGAACACGACTACAAATTTATCCAACTATTGCTTGAATATTCTGTTCATCATGTCCATAAATGCGGCTGGCGCATTCGTTAGTCCAAACGACATCACCAGAAACTCATAATGCCCATATCGAGTTCTGAATGCCGTCTTGGGTATATCCTCCTTCCTGACTTTCAACTGATGATAACCAGTCCCTAAGTCAATCTTTGAAAAGTACTTCGCCCCTTTCAATTGATCGAAAAGATCGTCAATTCGTGGTAACGGGTACTTGTTCTTAATTGTCACCTTATTCAGCTCTCTATAATCCATACACAATCTCATCGATCCATCCTTCTTCTTTACAAACAGCACCGGTGCTCCCCATGGAGAAACACTTGGCTGAATGTACTTATTATCTAACAACTCCTGCAATTGCACCATCAATTCCTTTAGTTCTACCGGAGCCATCCTATATGGTGCTTTCGATATCGGTGCTGTCCCCGGTACTAAATCAATCACAAATTCTATCTCCCTGTCAGGCGGTAAACCCGGCAGTACATCTGGAAAAACATCCGTAAACGCCCTAACTACTGGTATTTGCTCCATCCCGGGACTCACCACTTGTGTGTCAACCACATGAGCCAAATACCCTACACAACCTTTCTTCAATAATTTCTTGGCTTGCATCATCGTCAGACAAGAAGACTGTCTTGACGACTTGCTGCCATAAAATACAACCTTAGACTTATTTGGTGTCTTAAGGTGTATGCACTTCTTCTGACAATCAATTATCGCCCCGTGGTTAAACAACCAATCCATCCCAAGTATTACATCAAATTCCCCTAGACGTATTAGAATTAGATTCACATTTAATTTCTGACCCCTGATTTCAGCACAACAATTTCTATGTATATACTCTACCGGAATCACCTCTTTATTAGCAACTTCTATGTTCATTGAGTTTTCTAGTTTGTCCCTAGGCAACTCTAATCGTCTAGCGAAATCATCAGACACAAATGAACAGGTAGCACCCGAATCAAACAATACATATGCATTTATATTATTGATCGGAATAATACCTGACACCACGTCTTTTGACCCCACGGCATCTTGCACCGTCATATTGAATGTCCGGGTTGTCGGCTTGTTCTGTGGTACCGGTCCCCCGATAGCCAGTTTACTGTTATTGCCCTTGTAGCCGCTACTCCCGTCATTCTTTTTCTTAGGGCAATCCTTTATCAAGTGGTCAGATGCTCCGCAAGAAAAGCATCTCACTTTCTTTGGGAGGGGACAATTTAGAGAAATATGTCCCACCTGACCGCAATTATAGCACGTGTTCTTGCCTTTCCTGCACTCCCCGAAATGATTCTTTCCACAAATATTGCATGCTGGCTTTTTCTGAACACTTCCTTGTTGATTCCCCGAGCTCTTGTCGTTGTTGCTGTTGTCCCATTTACGTTTGTTGCTGTTATTATTGCCTCCACTGTTGCTGTTCTTGCTTCCCCCTTCATTTTTCTTCTTGTTTCTCTCCTGGTTGTACTTGGTTAACGCGTCGCTTCCTCCTTCAGCAATAATTGACTTCTCCAACAAAGTTGCGAACGAGTCAATCTGCAGTACTGCTACCTTGTTGAATATCCAAGGTCTCAATCCATTCTCGAACCTCCTGGCCTTGCGTTCCTCCGTGTCTACCTGATGTGGAGCGAACCTGGCCAACTCATTAAATTTTGCCGCGTACTCCGGTACCGACATGTTCTCCTGTTTCAGTTATAGAAACCTTACCTCCATCCTACTTTTCATACTTTTCGGGAAATAATTCTCGTCGAATATTTCCTTAAATTTTGTCCAGGGCACCACACCATCCCCAGCCCTATTCTGATTGGCTTCCCACCAGAAATTGGTTTCGCCCTTCATCATGTAGGTAGCAAAGACTGTCTTTTGCTCCTCAGCTACTCTTGCGATAACGAATGCTTTCTCTATCTCCTTTATCCAAGACTGGGCCTCTATCGGGTCCGACGTTCCCCTAAACTCTGGCGGTCCCACCGCTTTAAAATCTTTGAAATTTGCCAACTGAGTTGGTGGTGGTGGTGGTGGATTTGCTACAACAGGGTGGCGGTTTTGCATTGCCTCAGCTAACATGTCGACAAAGTTTTGCATAGGGTCTACGTTGTGTCCCCCCGCGTCGTTGTTAACTGACTCTTCTACCCCCTGGTTCCTTGGTGGTTGTCTACGTGGCGGCATTTTCTGTTATAAACAAAAATTTACAATACTTATTTCATATTTTTCATCTCATTACTTTGTATCTTAGGCAATATTTAGCTAAAATACAAATAATTATTTCAACACACATATAAACATAAATTTGACTGCATTTATATTCATATGCTAAAACAGTAGTACATAGTACTTTACATCGACAGCATACTGCTATAAATGCTTCTATCCCTGAGAAGCTACAAAAGATGGGATCTGACATATCCTACAACTTCCTAGAGTTGGGATTTAGTGACATATTAACCCTCTAATAAAACAAAAGTTGGGTTTTACTGCATCTATTTACATACGAAATTAGAAAACAACTACTACTACTACTGAATGCGCATCCCCCTACGGATCGCGTCGTCATACTCCTCATCCCCGATGGCCATCACCACACTCCTGCTGATGGTATGCATAAACTGACCCTCCTCAGCTGGGTAGTAGTGCACCCTGCTCTGAAGCCTACCATATGAAGATCGGTAGACGTAGCTAAGTCTATCCGTCCTCACCCACTTCTCGCGGACCTCCTCCTCTAGCTCAATCATCTGACCATAAGCGGCATCCCGCTGTCTCTCCATCTCTATACGGTCCTCTATCGCCTCCTGCCAGTGTGCACGGATGGCGGCCTTCTCTGCCTGAACCTGCTGAACCTTCAGCTCAGCCTCGGCTAACCTAGTCTCAGCTACTGCTAACTTAGCCTGTAGCTCCACATCCTGATCTACCAGCTGATGTGTCAGCACTGCAAAGTGCTCCACCGAATCCTCGTACTCCTGTATCTGATCCTCAAGTCCTACAATCCTCTCATTCAGCTCTGTGTTCTCGCCAGAGAACTGATAAGCCGCATCCCTATACTGATCCTCCATGTGCTGGTGGGTCAGATTCTGCTCCTCTAGATACTGGACCCTTGCCTCCATCCCCTCGTTCCTATCGGTCAGTCCCTCTATGATGTCAGCGGCAGTGGTGCCCATGCCATCAGCTGACTCCTCCTCCTCAGGCTCCTCTGACTCGGCCTCATCCTCACTGTAAGGCCTCATGACTCCGCCCCAAACGGGCTCCACGCGATCCCCCTCCTCAGGATCTGACTCTGGCTCCTCTACGGGTGCAGCCACCAGCGGCTGTGCAGTATCCATATGGATATCAATATAGTCCTCCTCAGCAGTGCGACTCGACTGTCCGATCTCTGCCATCCTATATCATAAAACAATAACACACGTTAGTACAGCAATAAAATATATTCATTGATGAAATGAAATGATATTTTATCATGTACATCTCGGCTCGATGGATTTTCTCAATCCATCTCCAAAAATACACAACATGATGAATCTCTCCGATTCATCCCCTAACGTACTCGATATGAGTTTAATACTAAGGTTATAACTTAGGTTTCGCAAATCCTAACGTTTCTAACCTACGGCTCTGATTCCAACCTGTGACGACCCCAAATCCGGGTTCCATAACCTCGAGTTTGGTTCTCACTATTCAACATATTACTAACAATTAAATACATACATTGCATTTAAATATCGCGGAATAATACATATTGGTTCCCTTACAAAAAGGTTACAATACCAGGGTCTATTGACCTTAACATAAACAGTTCCTATCATAAGGAATTACAAAAGGTTTAACAATAGTAAACACAAATTTAAGCATCTAATTAGCATGCATAAACTAAATTAAGCTCTGGCCTTTCCTTTTCCCTTATCCTTCTTTGAGCAATCAGGATTATCTGAAAAATGGTTCATGATATAGCAAGAATGAGCAACTAGTTTGCTCAGCAAGTTTAGAACAATCATATAGATTTAATATATCATGAATGAATGGGAAATATCATCAATGATTCAACAATAGATATAACAATTGTGAATGAAACAGAATTCAAATTTTAATAAACAGAATATTTGAATCTTAAAATGCTTAGTGGTCACTAAGGACCCTGAACTAATTAGGGTATAATAGAGTTTCCTCTGACCCTTTGAGTTGTTTGGTTTTTAAGGGGATCAGCCTATTCAACCCGCTGTATATGCATTACATTTAGTCACTGGCGCCCAAAGTCGGTTTCCCGACACAAAATCCCCTAATTTAGGGTTGTTCAATTCTCAGACTTAATATAAGAAATCCGCACCCAACAATGGTTTGGATAAGCTTTTAAAAGTATTCAAGTTATTGAATTTAGAAACGCAATGTCTAGCTGAACTATTAGCTTCAGACATTTTTAATACAGTTCATGAATCAAGAACTAACAAGCTTCAAATGCACTAAGTGCGATTGTATAAGCAATATGGAGGTGGAATAATTTTAAATAATTAAACCACTTCAAGCTTTAACAATAAATACAAGTATGGAAACTTGTTCAACGATAATAATTGAGTAGGGTTAGAGAACTTGCATGTTTGCTCAGCTACAATAATTGTCTAGCTTTAACTAACTTGCTTTGAAAGACCTAACATTAATAAAGTCGGTCTAATAATTAGTACGGCGTATTTGCATAACTATACGCTTAGTAATGAACTTATTTACCACGCATAAGTACTAACACATAATTTACATTAGTCAAAACAATATTATTAACCTTATAGACACTTAATCATTTTAGGTTAATAATTTAATAAGTTAGAAAATATTTTTCTCAAGTGTTGGACACTTATTAAACCCTTAAACAACTTATTATAATTGTTTAATTAAATCATAATTAAATTTAATTTATTTTATTAACTCAATCTCTATTTAATTACTATTTAATATTGATTAAATAAAGTCGGTCTAATAATTAGTACGGCGTTCTTTAGCCGATAACCTTCCGCGCATTGCGCGAAAAATTCCTTTTTTATTTTCTTCTGACAGAACGTGAACAGTACCCATTTTAATTAAAAATATACCATCAAGTAAGCTTTAAATCCTCAATAAAAATCCAAAAAAATTACCAATCACCTTATATTAATTTATAACATGAAAAATTAATTTTTCATGATTTAATATCATTATTTTTTTATAAAAATTTTTACATCACATAAACTACCACAAATCATAACTTTTTGTGTATAACTCCATTTTGAGTGATTCAAACTTTGTTTTTCTCATGATTTAATGTTCTATAATATTATAACATCAAACCTAAGTTTTATAAAAATATTTTTGGTCATGAATTCCAAAACTTGTTTACACACTATTAAATACATATTTTAGCATATAAAATATACCAAAATACAAACCAAACATATTAAACTCAAGCATGGCATAAATATTACAACTACACATTAATAACCATATTAACATGTTTATACTAACATGATGATTTATTTAATTTAAAAACAAAACTTCATTTAAAATAACCATTACCTTGATTTAATGGCTATTCTTCTTTTTCTCCCAAAATATGTTGTGAATCTTGAAGACATAAACTAGCTTAGCACTCCTTCTCCTTCTCTTGCTCTCTCTCAAAATATTTTGCTCTCAAACTCTCTCTAGCTTGGAAAATGGAAGAAGAAGAAATGACTCACTTAAGCTCCAAAGTTGTAAGTGTACTTACAATTTTGATAGATACATAATATATCTAATAATTTTAGCCCATCATGCACCTATTGGATACTTACACAAGTTAGCCACATTAGGTGAAAAGAAGCATGGTGTCTATGTACTTTAAAAATCAATCCAAGTAATCCTTTAATTAAATAAATAAATAAATAATAAACTAAATAAACACAAAACTCAATTTTTTTCTCTCTCCTCCATGCAATGGTCGGCTGACCCAAATTTGGTTTGTCCCAAAATGAGTGTCACATTCCACTTTTAAACAATTAATAGTTAATTTAAGTATTTTCCAAGTGGGCCAATCATTGGGCTTTAATTTAAAATACCAATTGGGCTTCTATTAAATTGTTTGGGCTACTAAATAGTCAAATTTTATTATTTCCCACTTGGGCTACTAATTGATCCATGTTGGGCTAATTTAATAATTTACACATTAATTATTCAATCCATGATTAAATAAATAATTAGATTGAATAAATAATTAAATATTCTAACCCATAAGTATTAAATTACTAAATGGACTAATAAATGTTATTATTAATATTTCACATTATTTACATTAATTAATAATCATATTAATTAATTTATTATATTTAATTAACTCATTATATTCAATTTAATTAAATATTTAATTAATAGGAAACTTATCAATTATTTTAATATTAAAACTTTAGGGTTTGTTTACTAATTTAATAACATATTAGTAACCCCCTTTAATTAATTCTAGTAATTAATTACATAATTATTTAATCACATAATTAATTAATCACATAAAAAGATTTAAATAATCTCGTAAAACTAACTCGTTGGAAATTAAATTAATAATTTAATTAATAAAGACGTGGAAATTCTAGGACATTACAGTTGATAATATTAATAAATAACTAAAATATTATTAAATGAATAATAATATTAATAAGAGATTTAAAATATTATTAAAGAATTAATAATATTTGAACATAGTTGTATATTATCAAAGATAGATAATATTTTGAGGTATTTGGTACATTATTAAATGTCGGAATCATTAAGTTATGAAAAAGAAGAATGTTTAATTAAATTAAACAGATGTAAATAGTCCGTTGTGATTAATTTAGACAACTTATTCAAAGTAGGTCGTACGATGAACGTGTAGTGAATGTATAAGTTAGATGAGCATACCCGACATGTCCAACTGGGGTTGGGCTAGAGTTTTGTCCGAAAATTAAGGGTTCATTTGTCGGACATCTTAAGAGTTAATAATTTAAAGTTAGAGTCTTATATAAAGGCTAAGTAATAGTCATTACATCTAATGATTATGTCAATTTCCTATATAAATTATAGGTTGAACGAAAGACGCAAATAAGCATAACTGGTAGAAGCGAACCAGGCAAGTTTTTCAGATATTGTTGCTATGTGTATAACTGTTGTGTGTGCACTTGAAGCATGTGAGAATTTGAATTAAATATGTTTTTGTGAAACCATATGAGGTGTGTTGATTCTATATGATAGAAAGCTTGAATTAATTGAATATGTTGAACTGTATGTCATGTATTCATTCCAATGCATGATCAGTATGTTGCATGAATTAATGCAAAGTATGAGAAGCATGATACATTCATATAATGTAATGCATGAAGCATGAGAAGCATGTATAAACATGAACTATGTGTTATGTGCTATTTGTTAGACTTGCTGAGCCGTTGTGCTCATTCTTGCCTAAACCAACATTTTCAGATAGTGCAAATTATTTGAAGTTCTCGATAAAGATAAAGGAACAGGAAAGCATATTATTTTCACTGAAGATCTAAATATTTGTTGTAATAGAATGTCGTATCATGTATGATATTGAGACATACTAGGAATATATAAAGATTTCGATTCTGGAATAGAAAGAGATGTTGTAAAATTGTAAATAAATGATTATTTAGCAATTATAATATTGTTGTAATTCATGAACAATAAGGAAAATGTAGTACTAGTGTTGAACCAGATTCGAGGTTCAAGGAACCTGGATTTAGGGTCGTCACAATTAATCTTTGTCAATTATTGATTATTCAATTTGTGTTAGTACGGAAGTTATAAAAATTGACTAGCTTGTAAAGTAGTGGTGAACCACTACCAAAATTCAACATAGCTTTCTAAGTTGAACGTATTTTTTTGCCATCTGCACAAATTATAATCAAGTAATCATGGACCTAAGTTAATTAATTACTATATATATACTGGTAAATCATGGCAGTCATATACTCATATGTGTATCAGTGCATGCAAACATATATATACTGGTAAATTAATGTTAATTACAAGAGAAAATATATAAATAAAAATTTAAACTTCTAAATTAAGTAAGACATGAAATCTTCTGCATGTGTATCATGATTTCTTTTTCCAACCCACGAAAAAGCACGAGAAGAAGCATACATAACTGATTAACTTTTTATATTTGAAATAAATATTAACACTAATTATTTACAATTATAATACATTATTTTTTATATTATTCATAATTCTCTATTTGATTCATTTTCTAAGTTTTTTTTTTTTTGTCAATAATGTCAAGCAATATAAAATTTAAAAATATATATATATTAGCCCGAGGGCCGGGTCGGGCCACCCGCGGGCAGGGCAAAAAATGGCCCAGATTTTTTTGGGCTGTATTTTTTAGGCCCAAAGCCCGAATTTTTTGGTCCAGCTCGGCCCGACCCGCGGGCCCCAGGCCTTTTTGCCAGGTCTACCGATAGTGGTTCTCACATATGTAATACTATGTAGGAACTAAGCAGAAGTAGAAAGCTGAATAAAGATGAAGTCGTCCTACGTGTGGAAAATGGAGTAAAGGTTGCTACATCAGTCGTATGAACTTATTGTTTAGGACTGCCTACGGGCAAGTCCATAAATTTGAATAATTTTTATTATGTTCCAATTTTAATTAGAAACATTATTTCAATTTCGATGTTAGACGAAGACGATTTTTATATTATAATAAATAACAATAGTTGTTCTATTTAAAATGATAATGTTTTATTTGGAACTGACAAATTGTGTTATGGACTTTACTTACTTGACTTGCATAAGAATATATTTCAAATTGAGCAAACTAAGAAAAGAAAAAGAGATAATATAAATTATACCTTTATGTGGTACTATAGACTCGGTCACATCATTGAAACAAGATTAAACAAGTTGTATAAAGATGGGGTTTTAGAACTATCGAATTATAAATCATATTCAACTTGTGAGTCTTATCTCATGGGAAATATGACCAAATCTCTTTTTAGTGAAAAAGGAAAAAGAGTTACAGAGCTGTTAGAGTTGGTACACACAGATGTATATGGACCTATGACAATGCATGCACAATGAGGGTATTCATATTTTATTAATTTCACTGATGATCATTCTAGATTTGGATATGTGTATTTGATGAAATACAAGTTTGAATCGTTTGAAAGGTTCAAAGAATTCAGAAATAAAGTAGAAAAACAAACTAGTAAAAGTATTAAGATTCTTCGATTGAATTGAGGAGGTGAATACTTAAGCAATGAGTTTCTAGATTATATTAAAAAAATAATATAGACTCACAATGGACTCCACCAGGCCCGCTACAATTAAATGGTGTATCTAAAAGGAGAAACCGAACCTTATTGGACATGGTTAGTTCCATGATGAGTTTTACCGATCTTCCATTTTTCTTCTAGGGTTATGCCCTAGAAATGGCTGCATACTTAGTTAATAAGTTACCATCAAAATCCATCCCCATGACCCCATATGAGATATAGATAGGGAGAAAATCAAATCTTAAGTATGTTAAGATTTGGGGTTGCCCAACTTATGTCAAAAGATTTAAGAATGATAAGCTAGAGATAAGATCTGATAAGCGTAAATTTGTGAGATATCCTAAAGAAACTGTAGAATATTACTTTTATCATCCTACTGATCAAAAAGTGTTTGTTGCAAAACATGTTACCTTCTTGAAAAGGGAGTTTATCCTCAAAGGGGTTAGTAGGACTAAAGTAAATCTTGAAGAAGTTCAAGAATCGCAAAATACTACGGGTTAAAGTGAGGTACCTGACCAAGTAAAAGAATAGACTGTACCACAACCTATTCGAAAGTCTGAAAGAGTACCAAAGATACATGTGAGGTATGGATTCATCATAGAGGATGATGATGAGGTACACATCATAGATGATGATGATCCATTGACTTATGAAGAGGCTATGAGTTATAATGACTCAGAGAAATGGCAAGCTGTCCTAAAATCTAAGATGGACTCCATGTATGAAAATCAAGTATGGACTTTGGTTACTCCACCTGAGGGCATTAAACCTATTGGGTGCAAATGGATCTTTAAAAGAAAGACTAGGGCAGACGGCAAGGTGGAGACCTATAAGGCCTGATTGGTTGCAAAAGGTTTCAAACAAAAATAAAGCGTTGACTATGATAAAACCTTCTCACCAGTAGCGATGCTCAAGTCCATTCGGATTTTGCTTGCCATTGCAGCTTATCACGACTGCTAAATCTAGCAAATGGATGTAAAAATGGCCTTCCTCAATGAAAAACTAGAAAACAATGCATATATGATACAGCCGGAGGGTTTTGTTTCAAAGGTTAGAACAAATCAAGTCTTTAAGCTACAACGATCCATTTATGAATTGAAGCAAGCTTCTCGAAGGTGGAACATCCGATTTGATGAGATAATCAAAAAGTTTGATTTTATCAAAAACGAGAATGTGTACAAGAAGGTTAGTGGGAGTGATGTCACATTTCTAGTATTACTTATTGATGATATATTATTGATATGGAATGATGTTCATATGCTACAATCGATCAAGATATGGTTATCTAAACACTTCTCCATGAAGGACTTAGGAAAACATCCTACATTTTGGGGATTAAGATCTATAGATAGATCTAAAAGGATGCTCAGCTTGTCCCAAGGAATGTACATTGATTCAATGCTAAAGAGATTTAGCATGGAAGATTCCAAAAAAAGATTCATGCCGATGAGTCACAGAATACATCTCTCCAAGAATCAGGCCCTAAGGACACCTGAAGAGAGAGCCCATATGGGTAAGATACCTTATGCCGCAGCAATAAAATCTATCATGTATAAGATAATATGTACTAGACCTGGTGTTGTTCATGCACTTAGTCTAACAAGCAGGTATCAGTCGAATCCAGTAGAAGAACACTAGAAGGCAGTGAAAATATCCTAAAGTACTTGAGAAGAACTAATGATGTATTTCTTGTCTACGGTAGGTCTAATTCGAAACTAGAGGGCTATACAGACTCAAGTTTTCAAACTGATTGCGATGATTATAAATCCGTTTTGGGTTATGTATTTACCTTAACGGTGGTGTAGTGAGTTGGAAGAGTTCCAAGTAGCAAACAGTTAATGATTCAGTGATAGAGGCAGAGTACATAGCTGCAAGTGAAATTGCAAACGAAACTATTTGGATAAAGAAGTTCATGACCGAACTTGGGGTGGTTCCTAGCATTCAAGGACCAGTGCCTTTATTTTTTGACAACATAGGAGTTGTTGCACAAGTCAGTGAACTCAGGTTTCATCATAAATCCAAACATGTGTTGTGGTAATTTCATTTGATTAAAGAGATTATTGAAAGAGGAGATGATTCTATGGACGTGTGAACTCTCAAGACAACATTGCAAATCTATTTACTAAAGTATTAACTTAACATCAGTTTGATCGTCACTTAGAGAAGATGGGTATGAAATACTATGGTGATTGACTTTATTGCAAGTAGGAGATTGAAAGTAATATGTCATCAAGCCAATCACATTTGATGTGATAAGCATATACTTTGTAATCTTATTTATTTACTAATAAAAGAATTCAATTATTTATAGACATTTTATTTATCCATATTTAATTGATGAATTAATTGTGATAAACCCATAGTCTTTGAGTAATACTTTTAGAACCATGATGATGATCATGATAATGAGATCTAAATTCTAGATTGCCCAAAAACTAAAATTATTCATAATCGTGGGATTACTAAAATAGGGATTAGTGAATTCGGATAGATTAGTACATACTATATTACCTCTTACGAAAAGGACGATTGATCTCGTAATTATTTATATAGAGACACTAAAGCAAGTATGTAAATACTTATTGGAGAATAAGTTCACTGAACGTGACTCACTAAAGGAACACCTAATATAGTTTTACTTGTCTGTCAATAGGAGTTCATTATGTGATAATAATACAAGTGATCCTTGGACTTGAGATCATCATAGTATCTTGTGTATGATAAGTTATGCTTGGATATATTCCTTAAGACCTACAAGGTATATCAAAGTGTATGTTCGAGTATAATAAATTGCACATGGAGATAGGCGAATGATCAACAAAGGATTTGTCATTTCTAGTATAAGTAGTGTATGTCCTATGTGATCTGATAAATGATAACTCAGTAGCCCTTGGCCAAGGTAGAAGAAAATTAGAAAGTAGTTTCTAATTTACATTATTTAGAGTTGTGCATTTGAGAGTCGAAATACATATGATCAAATAAAATAAGACTTGACAAAAAGTCCATGTCTTATATTTGATTGGGACATTGTATAGCAGAAAGATTGAATTGTACGGTAACTAGTCGCTGAAAGGTTCTTTTAAAGATCAAATGTTCAAATCTATATTATCTGAAAAGACGTTGATCGCTAAGGGGGTTACCCTTATTGTGGAATAAATATTATTTATTTAAATGAATTAAATAGTTTAATTTATTTATTTAAATAAGATTAAAATTGTTCTAATTAATTTATTCCACAACCGATTTAATATGAAGAACCTAAAGGGTCACACCACAAAAGGAAATATTTATTTAAGAAGTAAATGGCATAATCGTAATAATAGATTAAGTATATTTAATTTATATTATGGTAATAGAATAAATTAAATAACTCAATATTTATTTAATATTTTGAAAATACTAGATATAAATTATTATTATTATTATTATTATTATTATTATTATTATTATTATTATTATTATTATTATTATTATTATTATTATTATTATTATTATTATTATTTAGTTCCTAAATGATTTAAAAATTGTAATTATTATATTAATTGAGTTCCTAATTAGATTGGGAGTTACATTAAAATCTTAACCATATTCTTAAAGAGTTTAGGATGATTGATTATATCTATAAATAAAATGAGTCTTATTATGAATTATGGTTACAAGAGTTACTCACATAATTCTCTACATCTAATAGTTAGTGGAGAGAGAAAATTAGGGTTAACTACCACCCACTTCTTGAATGAGTATTATTTCTTGATGGATCACCTTTAGAGGCCAAACACTTGGGTGACTAACATTGATCTAAGGAATCTAATCGGTGGATTTCAAGGAGGACGTGAAGAACAAGGGAAGTGAACTTGTAGCAGTTTTAAGCGTTGAATCTTCAAATGTATAATCTCTAACTTGTTCTTTGTTAATTAATAATTACGCATAAAGGTCGATCTTCAATTATTGTTTGTAGAAAAATTTTAAAATCTAATTTTACCGTGCTTCCGTTGTTTATGTGCAATTTGATTGTATGTTCATGGATTTTACAAACCAACAGATTTCACTTTGATTATTTCCCCATTTCATAGATTTACAATATATAATTTTTAGATCATTCAAATAGCTTACATATTATGTTTCATTTTTCACCAAAATTCATGTTTTCACTAGGTATACCTAGATTTCATGATCATATGCATATTCTTTATACATCTAAGCATAAATATATATTAACCACATAATCTCTTTCTCAAATTCATCCTTATACCTTCGGATCCTTCATGATCCCACGACAGATAAATCTCCGACAACCAAACATGTAATATTGTACTACAAAATTAATTATACTATAACATGAAAAATAAACCAACTAAGGTTAAGAAATATATTTATACCTCCTCAAAGTATTCTTTCTCTTAGAGATGAAGTAGCTCTCCACTTTCTTCCTCTTTGTTAGACTTCACTTAAATCACCAATTGACAAGAGTTTCCCTTCACTTTTCTAATTTTCTCTCAAATTCTCTCTTTTCTCTCTCTATATTGTACTTTACCAATTTGTAAGCAAACTTTAAAAAATTTCTTGGAAGCTCCTATTTATAGGAGAATTCCTATATATATACTATCCATATACATGTACAAATACATGTATTTATCCACTACATCTTGTCATTAACCAATGGTTAACTAGGTTTTGGTAAATAAAATTTACCTAATTTCTCTTTTAAGTACAAAGCACCACTCATCCCATATTTATTACCTTAACATGGTTCCATGAAGCTAAATTTTTAGGGGGGTTTCGATAAAGGGGTATAATATATATATATATATATATATATATATATATATATATATATATATATATATATATATTCTTGTCATTAACCAATGGTTAACTAGGTTTTGGTAAATAAAATTTACCTAATTTCTCTTTTTTAAGTACAAAGCACCACTCATCCCATATTTATTACCTTAACATGGTTCCATGAAGCTAAATTTTTAGGGGGGTTTCGATAAAGGGGTATAATATATATATATATATATCACCAACATCATACATTTCTCATTTGACTAATCCAATTAAGATTTCATTGGGCCTCAAATTTAATTTCCTTTGAGCTATGTATAATTATTTATATTGGGCTACATAACAATACTTGTAACCTTATTTATTTGGACTTTAGTTTTTTAACATATTAGACCATATCATATTAAATTATGTAACATTTCTAATATTCATATTGGACTTAATGTGTTTATTCAATTTTATCTCTTGTGTGTGTATGTGTGTGTGTGTATTGTGAAACTCTAAAAATTGATGAACTTAGACGTAACACGAATTTGACTCAGTATTTTAACTTGAAATAAAACTAATCTAACTGTAGAATGTATGGTCACGTGGTCAATTTTGATTTTCACTACATAGATTAAATATATTTCAGGAATACAATGTTTATTGTGATTCTATTATTAAAGTCAAGCATAATTTATTTTGATTAAACATATACTATACTTGATAGAAATTGATATTACAAGTATTTGTTTCTAAGTTGATTAAACTCATATATTTGTCATTGCATATAAAAGTTACTAAGATTTTTATAATTAAGCTTCATTTATATATCTTCTTTAAAAAATAATGTTCTCTCTTAAATAAAAGTTAAATAAACTTTTTATATAACTAATCTAAAAAATCATATATGCTTTACATAAAAGGACATTCTTTAAAAAGGTAATCGATCCTTTATAAAATTGCATTGGAATTTATATTTTCTTAATAAAAAATATCTTTCATAAATATAAAAGTTTTTCAAACTTTTATATATTTAGACTTAAAATATAGATATGCTTAATTAGAAGTATTTTTCACACATCTAAAAGTTAAACAATTTTTTATATACTTGTATTGAGATATATATTTGTGAAGCCCCCAAATCTCTATACTCCCTATAGCAGATCTGGTGCTCACGTCTAACTGATTAACTATAAATATTTCATAATGTATAGCTTTTATCTATCCAAGATTCACAATATCCCATCACAAAAGTTGTTCTCGTCAGAACATTCGATGTGTTTGGATACCCTCACTTGGATGTATAGATTTGTATATCATGGATATCTCTGTTATATCAATAATTCATATCTATCTGAAATTCACAGTATTAAATGATAAGTTTATTCTTGAAACAGAGGAACAACTCTCGGTTCTTATAGAACTCCTTCAATCATTTAACACCCTCACTCAAATGTATAGTTCGTATTGATACTATACTAAATCAGTACCAACATTCTAAATAATCAAAAATCAGAGTGCAACGCAGTTTGATATAACAAAAGTTGATAATATATTATAATACTATTAAGTTCGGTTATATCATTCCCAGTATCGGGTTCTTTATTACATTAAGTCTTTAAAAGACTTTAAATACAAACATGCTAAAAATAAATTATTCTAACATTTCCTCTTCCTATTGGGGTTTGTCCCTGAACATCTAGGTATATCATTTATAGCTGCAAAAATGAAATTTATTTATAATAATGAACTACTAGAAGCTCGGCAAGTCAATTTAATGCATAAAGGATACGCACACAGTGTTTGAATTAAAAGAACAATTAAATTCAACAATTTCCAATTTATATTAAGGTTTGTATGTTAAACCACATATTTATTACAGTTTATGTCAGTCATAGATGACTTAGAAACTATAAGTTTATCTGTCAAACCAAACATGGTAAATTCTGTAAGTCATATGACATAGAAAATTATAGGTTTAGATATATCGTAGGTGATCAGCCTATCCAATATCCTAGGAGTATGCATATCATTCTACCGATGCCCGTATGCACAAAGGACAGTGTATTACTGCCTCACAAAATCCCATATAGGGATTAATTATCTTGATTCAGTATAGATGTCGCTCCAAACGATTTGGTTTTGACAAAAAAAATTCAATTCTTGATATATTATCAATTTAAATTCATACGAATAAACAGATCATGTCTTATGTTATGCTAAATAAAAGCAATAACTACATTGCAGTGAAAAACATAGTTCATGTCTTATGTTATGCTGAACAGAAAACAATAACTGCATATTATGGGGTAAACACGTTGTTTGTACAAATATCATAAAAGAACTTCTAACTAAAGATTTGTACGAAGTCAGAAAACTTCTCTAATTGATGCGTGTTAGGTTTACGATGCTTTGAAATATGTAGAGTAGCCTAAATATGTTTAACACATCAATAGTAATCATTAATATATATAAAAATGTGTATTAGATTTAATTAATTATGTTTAGGGTTGGGGGTTGATTCGTTGTTTAAATCGCTTTATTAGATAATTAATTATGTTACTTAATTATATTTGTTGCTTAATCCGTCACTAAAGTTAGTTTAATATGTTAATTTAATAAATTTGTAACTCAATCCATCGCAAAATACTGATTTAGAAGCTACTTTTATGAATTTATAACCTAATCCATTGCTAAAGATAGTTTAAATTAGTTTTATTTAATTTTAATTAAATTTGGCCATGTATAGCTATAGTCATGGACCAAACCATCGCTAAAAGTGCTTTTAAAGTGAAAATAAACTTAGTTTATAAATATGTCGATATGCCCGTCGTTAAAGGCAATGTTTTAAGTGTTTTGGGCTTAATTGTCACTGTAGGTATTAGCTATTATCAAATCCATCGCTAAAACCATCATTGTAGGTGTTTTTGAGTTTACCGGAAGTAGACTATTGCTAAAGTCTTTAGCCACAGACAGTCTGTCGCTAAAGCCCAATGTTCGGAAGAACACCAGAAGCAGACTGTCGTTAGGTCTATCACTAAAGGCCCGATGCTTAGGCTCCCAAACCAGGCGCCCCGACGCTCACTCTCTGCCAGAAACAACAAGTCAATGTCGAGTGATCACTTTTTGCTTAATTCATTTTTCAAATGATGTGCAGTATTTGAAAACCAATTGAACTTCAATATACTGTGCAAGGCAGGCTACATCGAGATGTCAAGATTGGACCTAGAAAGCATCTCAATTGAAAGTTAATACTCAAAGCATCCCAATTGAAAGTTAATACTCAGTCAAACTAGCTCATCAGACTGTTTATCACGATTTTTCGGCAGCCCAGATTTATGGGTTTCTAGAATTTTGTGATCGAGCAGGGACTTTCCAACAAGAATAACTTTTTGTATAATGATCTGATTGACCTCATTTTTGTTTTTAGGTCTTTACCTTATGGCAGACTACAATGACAAACTTTAAAACAAATCAAACTAATAACTTAATACAGAGATTTTATGGCATCAAAGGGCCCTGTCAGACTGTTCATATACAGTCCTGGACAAAGAGCAATTTTTCATTATTTCATGCATCTATATGTTATGAAACCATGTTTTAACAACTCATATATTCTTTTAACATAAGATCAATCATTTATAAACATTTAATCATAACATCTAATAAATGATTAAAGATCTACAAGATAAATAAGGTTTTTATACCTTTTTGAGCAATTCTTGAGCTATAATATTATGAAGTTGTTATGGACTTATGATGACTAATATATGATCTATATATGAGAGTATTTAAGTTACAAATTTTGTGGGTTTTAATGAATAAATGAAGGTTAGTATTTATAGGTAATTTAGGGTTAGGGTTTTTAGGTAACTTTACACTTTTTTACTTCTAAAATATATTAACTTTGATCATTGATGTTGCTAGGGGGCTTGAATCTAATCATTACCTTCTAAGCTTGTGCTAGAGTGTGCCAAAGTGTGCTTGACACACTCCTCCACACTCCTTGCTTATATCTTATTGGTTGATTTGTTAAACATAGACTTAATTAACTTTAATTAGGATTAAGGTTTCTTAATTAGGGGTTATGATCTCTTAATTAGGGCCAGTATTCTCTAATTAGGTTTAGTGTTTTAGTATTTTCTAATTAAGTTTAGGGTTTCCTAATTAAGTTTAATTAGGATTTTTAGTTACTTTCTATTTTTGATTTTTTATTAGATATTATATTTTCATTACCCGTAAAAACACTAATTATGAATGTGAATTCTCGAATATCAGAAAGACATTTTTGGCAAAAAACTTTATTTGACCTAAATTACTGTTTAAATACAAAAACCTATATTATCAAGATAAAAATAAAATTTCATATATTCATATATTCACAAAAATTAGAAAACGAATCTTATTAGGGTTTGGAATATCACATTCACTCCCCCTTATAAGAATTTCATCTTCGAAATTATAGTACAATTTTACAAAAATAAATGTGGATAGTTTTCTTGCATTTTATCCTCGAGCTCCCACGTAGCTTCCTCTATATTTTGGTTCCTCCAAATTACTTTCACCAAATGTATTACTTTATTCCATAGAACTTGTTATTTCCTATCGATGATCTTGATAGGAATTTTCTTGTATGATAGATCTTTTTCGATTTGGATGAGCTCGTAATTAATAACGTGTTTATAGTCAGGTTTGTATAGTCGTAGTATGGACACATGAAACACATTTTGGATGTGATTTAACTCAGGAGGTAGGGCTACCTCACCTATCATCCTTAGTAATTGGAATGATCCTATAAATCTCAGACTCAGTTTTTCTTTTCTTGCTAAAGCATATCTTGCCCTTCCAAGGGGACACATTTAATAATACGTGGCTCCCGACTTCAAAGTCTCTTTATTGTCTGTGTTTTGATCTGCATACTTCTTTTGTTGATCTTGTGATGCTTGTAATCTCTCGCGTATAATTTGTATTACCTCAATGGTCTGTTAGACAATCTCTGGTCCTAACATTTGTCTTTTCCCGACTTCGTCCCAATATAATGGTGTCCTACATTTCCTGCCATATAGGGCTTCATACGATGGCATCTTTATGCTGGCATGGTAACTGTTGTTGTAGGCAAGCTCTACTAAAGATAACTGATCCTCCCAACTTCCTTTGAAGTCCATGATGCAAGTTCTTAAGCATATCTTCTAAGGTCTGAATTGTTCTCTCACTCTGCCCATCTGTTTGGGGGTGATATGTTGTGCTTAACCTCAACTAGGTTCCTAAGTGTTTTTGAAGACTCTTCCAAAAGTTTAACATAAAGCGTGGATCTCGGTTTGACACTATAGAAACAGGAACTCCATGCCTAAAGATAATTTCATTAATATATAATTTGGCTAGTTGATCTAGGTTAAAGCTAACTTTAATACGTAGGGAATAGGCTAATTTGGTGAGACAATCTACTATTACCCAAATGGCAATGTGACCTCTTTGTGTGGTTGGAAGACCTACCACGAAGTTCATGGTGATGTGATTCCACTTTCATTCGGGAATTTTTAAGGGTTGTAATAATCCACTAGGTCTTTGGTGTTCAACTTCAACTCTTTGACACGTAGGACATTTACGTACCCTTTCCGCTAGTTCCCTTTTCATATTCGACAACCAAAAGTGTCGACTCAAGCCTTTATATATCTTAGTACTGTAATGTCCCAAACATTTCAAAAGTGATCTAACAAGATCTAAGCAAGGTTGTCAATTCAAAACCTAAAGAATGATTGTTTAAGCATACCTTGAGCTATCTAAAAGAATATATACGACTCGAAACTACGATTGTATACAACTAAGAGGTTAAAAATCTTTATCTTAATTTGTGTTATGTGAATAGTAAAGCTTGAATTGAGCTTTTAAATGTGATATGTGAATTATCTATGTGTAGGATTTTGTGTTTTGGTTTGAGTAGTTAACCTTAACACTTATTAAAAATCAGAAGTCAATTTAGGACAAAAAACTGAATTAGAAAAAAAGTTAAAACCTAAACCCTAAACCCTAAAGTCTAAACCCTAAGAAATAACCTAGGTCCTTGAGCAAAACGTGAAGGTCAAATTGACATTCCGTTTCAAGATTCAACCTTCCAACGCTTTTAAAACACATAACAATCAATAAAAGTTTTTCTCGAAAAATGTGTAAAAATACTATTCACGAGGTGACGTTTTTCATTTATTTGACTGTTTCTTTCATCTGTAGGACTTCTCGTATTTCACAACATAGTGTTAATATGAGGTTTAGATGTCAAGGAACCAATAAAAAGTTTTGGGAAAAAAGATGAAAGATGCACGATTTACGAGAAAACGTTTGTCGCCTTTTTTACTGTTCTTTTCGACGTCTTGACATATCATATTTTACGAAATAGCCAATAAAAGTTTTTCTCGAAAAATGCGTAAAACACTATTCATTTGAAAATTTTCTTCCAAATTTTGAAAATTCACATTTCCTGAATAGTGTTTTTATTAACAGTAGATGCATTTTGACCAATAAAATTTTTACCCAAAATAATTTTCGGAGATTACTATTCACGTATACGGGACGAATACGTAGAAAATACGAAAGGAATACAAAGAATAATAAAAGTATACTGTAATGTATAATACAAGAATTATACGAAAGATTATACGAGACTAATAACGAGAATAATACGAGGTATAATACTAGTAGAATACGAATATTATACGATGTATTATACGGAAGAAATACGTATAAATACTTGTGTATTATACTATTTAACTAGTTAGTTGAAAACAAACTAGATTATAACTGGGAATCCAGGTGAAAAGTTTTTGACCAATCACATTCAAGTATGATTAATAGTAACCAAACTGGGGAAAATTAGCACAATTACAGAAACTAGAAATCAAAATGGACCAATCAGAACCAAGAAAACCAAACTGGCAATCCAAGTGAACATTTTTCGACCAATCACACGAAAGGATGATGTAAGCATGATGTAAGCATGACATCGTCCTCAAAGAAGCACAAAGATGATTTCATGATGATGTCGCTTGGTGGAGAAAAGTAAGGAAAGTTTAAGGATTAAAGTGCAATTACTTTAGGTACTAAAGTGTAATAAGTCAGGCCCCTAACATGCAATTAGTGAAACTATGTTTTTCTATAAATAGGAAACTCCACCATTCATTGTTTCCTACCATTCAAGAAGAAGCTCAAGAGCAAAAATACTCTATAGTTATAATCTGAGAGCTATTGTGAGTGAAAAATATATTTCAAGTATCGAAGTTCTGCGCAAAATATCTTAAAGCAAGCACTACAAGAGGTATACTTTAGTGGTTATTATGTTTATTATCTTCTTATATTTAGTATAAATATACTTTTATAAGCAGTTATAATGCCCATATTATTAGAGATATATAGTACAAAAGTTACTATTATAAGCAGTTACAATGCTGAAATTTTCATAAAGTATTTATTTAAATACTCATTTTCTAAAGCAGTTATAATGCTGAAATTTTCTTAAAAATATTCATTCAAATACTCATTTTATAAGCAGTTATAATGCTGAAATTTTCTTAAAGTATTCGTTCAAATACTCATTTTATATGCAGTTATAATGCTCAAATTATTTTATATAAAGTAGAAAAAGTCTTCTTTATAAGCGGATATAATGTCCGATTTTATTTCATGTATAAGGAATAAAAGATCAAAAATATTAACGGTTATTATGATCAAATTAATTAAAGCAATGAACAATGAAACTAGTCTTGAATGTCTAGTTTATGTTCATATGTTAGTGAAGCAAGAAAAAATAAATAAACTAGTTATTATTAACTAGATTATGGAGTCATAATAGGATTAATGGTTATTTCAACCTCACATACCTTGTAGGTCGTATGATTAAACGCATATATTAACTTAAACAGTATTATCGAATCAAGGCAAGTCTTCTAACTCTTGCTATGTGCTACTTGTGTAGTATTGTTAAAATGATAAATGAGATGTGTAATGTCATGTTATTATGCAATAGATGATATGTGAAGTCTTTAACTGATGTTTAAAAGCATTCTAACTGTTATGTGTTATGGTTACGAGTTATGAACATGATTTATACACTTTGTGTGTCAATGTGATATAAATTGTTGGAATGTGATTTATATGTGATATTAAATGGAGAATTATGTTCAGTCAAGGCATGTTAAAATTTATATGAAAGCATAAACTGTGTATGTGTTGTATGTTAGACTTGCTGAGCCGTTGTGCTCACTCTTGCGAATAAAACATTATTTGCATATTAAAGATGAACGTTAAGAAGATCATGAACGTAAAGATGAAGTGTAGATTAGGTTTTCATGTTTATTACTTGTATTTGTATAAGTCACAATGACTGTTGTAAAATGAACCAACAAATATGTAACTGAATATTGAATGAATGATATAAATTATTATCATCAGAATGTTGTTATGTCTTTATTTTGATATAACCTATAATTGTTAAAACTTAACATAGTATTGATAATGATCTATTTATCTGGATGAGGATCGGTAAATAACTTGTGAGTGTTGTACATCCGAGACAGGACTAAGCGATGTTGACTGGTCAAATCCATCGTTAAGGTTCCTCGGACCCAGGTATAACTCATTATTCCTATTCTGAATACCATATAAGTAGGATTATTGATATGAAGAGATATCACTATAAACAAATATGTTTCGAATGAGGGTTTTAGCTAGTTTGGTAATGTTCTGTACAGAAAGAGGATTTTGCACCGGACAAAGATACAACCATTTGTCACGGATAAAGATGCAAACATTTATCACGGGTGAAGATACAAACATTCACCGCGGGATTCTCTGTTCCCAAGAGCCATCCTAATGATTTAATACCGTGGATGTTGGAACATATAAAGTTATAGAATATTTAAATCTTAATGTTAAAATTAGACCGTTATATATGGTGTTATCCATTTATACGGATGAAATACAAGTTGATACTTGTATACTTATGAGACTGAGATCAAGTTAAAATCCAGGGATAAAGTTAAGAGAAATTTAAATGTATAGTCTAAAATAAGACTATTTCAACCAATATAATTATGGGATCATTGGTTAAGTCGATAGATGTATGAAATTAACGCACAAGGTCCGCCGCAGCTGGAGTGCAGGGATTTTGGGGGCGTTACAAGTACTGCCTGGGTGAACAACGAATTTAGAGTTATGGGCTTCTGTTAATATTTCATCTTTTAATTCTTGATTTGTTGGTACCCATATTCTATTCTAGTACCTCAACACCCCATCTTTGTCTACTCAAAATTTGACATTCTTTACGTGAGTTATCTCATTTTTACATTTATGACAATCTTCATCTTTCTCCTGTATTTCTTTGACTCTATCTAGTAAAGTCAAACCATTCTCCATTATGAACAACTTCTGGGTAGGGTTAACTGAAACTCTCACCTCAATTTCAAGTTTATTAAAATCTTTTATCAGTACCTCGCGAGTCGTTATTACGTTTAATTTCTCTTGGTTCTTTCTACTTAGGGCGTCCGTAACGACATCGCTTTTCCGGGATGATACAAGATCTCACAATCGAAATCCTTTATCAACTCTAGCCATCTTCTCTGCCTTGTATTCAACTCTTTTGTGTGAAAATATAATAAATGTGTGGTTTGACAAACAAACCTCAGTATAAATTGAAAATTATTGAATCTAATTGTTCTTTCAACTCAAACACTGTGTGCGTATGCTTTATGCATTAAATTGACTTATTGAGCTTTAAGTAGCTCATTCTTGCAAATAAATTTCATTTTTGCAGCAGTTATAGATGATATACTTGGATGTTCAGGGACGAACCCCAACGGGAAGAGGAAATGTTAGAATAATTTATTTTTCGCATGTTTGTATTTAAAGTCTTTTAAAGACTTAATGTAATAAAGAACCCGATACTGGGAATGATGTAATTGAACTTAATAATATTGTAATATATTATCAACTTTTGTTATATCAAACTGCGTTGCACTCTGATTTTTGATTATTTAGAATGTTTGTACTGATTTAGTACAGTATCAATATGAACTATACATCTGAGTGAGGGTGTTACATGATTGAAGGAGTTCTGTAAGAACCGAGAGTTGCTCATCTGTTACAAGAACAAACTTGTCATTTAATACTGTGAATTTCAGATAGATAGGAAGTATTGATATAAAAGAAATATCCATAATATATGAATCTATCCATCCAAGTGAAGGTATCCAAACACATCGAATGTTCTGACAAGAACAACTTCTGTGATGGGATACTGTGAATCTTTGATAGATAGAAATTATACACTATGGAATATTTATAGTTAATCAGTTAAACATGAGCACTAGATCTACTATAGGGAGTATAAAGATTTAGGGGCGTTACAATATTTGCTTAACATAGAAGTACATTATTTATTTAAGAAGCATGAATCATTACTATGTAAGTTCAACTTTTATAAACTACATTAAATCATATATATCTGCTCATGTGACAAGTATATTTTTTAAAAAAAAATTATTGAAAAGGAATTTTGAGTCAGTTAGTTTATTTTATATATTTGTGGAAAAAAGAGGGTGCTTAAGACCAGAGTCATAGAGATGTTAATGAGTCGTTGAATCTTTAGTGTACTTGTGAGATTAGTGACAAACTTCTTGTTCAAGTTTAGGTTATAAGATAGAATTGAACACAACAAACATGTACAACAATGTTTAAGAAAACAATGGGAAACTATTGTCTAAGAGAAGTAGTTGTAGGATAGTTTGAAACTTTTTCTAAAAAGGTTTGTAAAGTTTTCTCGTCCCGTAAAATGAATATTTTTTTATATTATTGTTAGTAACATGATCTCAAGTTTTGGAGAATAGTTTGAAACTTGACATAACAACATATTCAAGTTGTATGATATGAACTAGTTAAATATTTGTGCACTATAAGATTGAATTCCGTCTCTTATTTCACATATTAATTTATCACATAATAATTAATTGAATTTAAATAATTTAAAAAAGTTAAAGAATTTTAAAATGGAAAATGCTATAGCCAATGATGTTTGCCAATGATATGGCTAATGACCTTTGTAAAAAAATGGTGGGAACCATCATAAATGGTGGGTCCCACCATTTTTTTACAAAGGTCATTGGCCATATCATTGGCTCCAGCATTACTCTTTTAAAATCAATAATAATCTATTCAACCTTGTTGTAAATTATTATTACCCTTTTATTGACAAACAAAAGAACAATTTAAAGCGGCTGCATTTTCTTTCTCCTTGTCACCCAAATGCTCTGACAAACAATGGAAACCCTAGCTCTGTCCCACCGCCCAGTTCTGTCCACGTTCCGCCCCTGTATTCCGCCCCGTTACCCGGCTGCCCCAACCTCCCTCTCTCTCCTCAACCCACAATTCTCTGGTGCCCGTACTGTCAAATGCTCCGCTATCTCACCTCCATCATTTGGTAAATTTCTGATTCCTATTTCTTTATGATGATTATTGAATGAATAAATGAATTCTGTGATTGATATGGGACATTTTTTGCAGTCGACCATTCGGCGAAGTTTAATGAAGCTGCCAAACATGGGAATTTGATTCCATTATACAGGTCGATATTCTCCGATCACTTGACTCCGGTGCTGGCTTATCGGTGCTTAGTTAAGGAAGATGATAGGGATGCCCCGAGCTTTTTGTTCGAGTCCGTTGAGACCGGTTTGAAGGTTTCGAGCATTGTAAGTCTATTTTGGTATTATTAAGCATTTTATTTGTTTTGTCTGAGAAAATGTAGGAGAAAAAAAGAACTAATTGGGGTAAATAGAAATAACTTTTTTATTTTATTGAAACTTACACTTTTTTGTTGTGTAAGCATTTTTACAATCATCTCCATTGTCCTTCTACAATTGATAAGAAATTGGCGAAGTAAAATAGTATGGTTTGGAGAAGTTGATAGGAGTAAAGTTAATACTGTTCTAAACATAGTTGTCATGATGTCGCCTAGGTGTCGACGTCGTCCTGGCGCTAGAGAAGGACAAAGCGACACTTTGGATGCTGAGCCGCCAAGGCTTACGCTTAGGTAGTTGGTCCAAGTTAAATGATTAAGTTATTTTGTACTCATGACTCATCATAATCTATGGACTTCATGGTATAATTTTATTACTTATTAGACTTGTACTGTGTGATGTGTGTTGACTTGGTTGATTTTTTATTTTCTACGTGCTATTTGTTAACTTATTCTACTAGTTTTCAATGTCAAGTGTTTTATTTTTAAATTTTGATTGTTAAGTATTCATATAATTGTTTTTTTAATTGTATTTTATAGTGTTGGTTATTATATTTTAAGTTTTAACGCGTATAAAATTTTATTATTTAATATATTTTTGACGTAAAATAAATAATGTATAAATTATACATTGTTAACGACTTGTCGTCATATGGACGCCATGACGAGCGTCTTATCGCCTAGACGTCCCGGCGGTCAACTACCGCTGTGTCTCGTCTTGGATCCGTGACAACTATGGTTCTAAAAGTAAACGCTAGACATTTATAAATTTCATGTTCAAATTTATAAGTTAGAATTTTACCATCTTAATTAGAAGCATAACATTGTATGATTGGTTTCTTAAATGGTCATTAGAAGCAATTCAACATCATTTGATTCTCATTGCAATATATCATCAGTTGTTTACCTAATTGATAACGGTCTAGATGCTAGAGATCCCCTCTGTTGCCTAAGTCTGTGTGGTGAATTTTAGAACGCTAGTTAATAATGGTAGCCGAACATCTAAAGTTCTACAAAATTGAGCAACTAACGGAAATTGAAGGGGTTGGTTGCAAATGTTTGTTCGTTGGAAGCAAAGTGACATAGTGGTGAAACTTGAAGGATATAAGTGTAAGATCCTTGAAATTATAAATGATTTTAATTATTTGGACCTTTCATGCTTTTTAAAAAAATTAATATTTGCATTTGAAAAGAAACCAAACAACTTGTAAAGGTGCTGTTGTTGCAATATTTAATCTGACAAATTTTTAAGTTTTTGAGTTCGTGCTTTTACTTAATGATTCATTTTCCCCATCTTACATAACGACCTAAAAATGTTTTATTTTTATTCATCTTTGTATATAATGCCTATTTAATATCCTTGTAACCAATTGAAAATTTTTCATATATTATTTTACTTGTGGTTCTAATCATTCTTATGAAACATGGAACATTTAATTTTTATTTCTGTTTAAGAGTTAAGTTTCTTATTTACTGTTGAGTTGGCTACGTTAGGGGCGGTACAGTGTGATTGGAGCCCAACCAACAATGGAAATTGTTGCAAAAGAGAATGTTGTGACAATTATGGACCACCATGAAGGGCGGAGGACAGAAGAGATTGTGGAGGATCCCATGGTTGTCCCTAGGAGGATTATGGAGAACTGGAAACCCCAAAGAATTGATGAACTTCCTGAAGCATTTTGTGGTAACTTTTTGGATCAATATGCATATGTTTATAATGCAATCACTAATCCTGTCTTGCATTCTAGAATTAAACACATTTACATAATGCATCATTTTATTAGAAATCATGTACATATTTATATATGGTATAGATATAGTTATAGATTATTAGTGGGAAATAAATACACTAAAGGTAAACAAAATTTAGATCTTATCCGTTAACCTTACCTCCTTACCAAATATATTTAATAAAAAAGCCCTTATATATTTAATAAAACACATATTTTCTAGCCCAGTTTTTGGGTTTAAAAATAGCATGCGTCATTGCTAGAGGTGATGAGTCTTGTAGAGTTTCTATTTGATATATTATGGGCCTTGTAACTCCCAAACGAATCAAAATACACTTAAAGTAAGATCAAGCTCTCTTGGGCCTGAATTTTCTTTCTTTCTTTCCTTTGTTCTAGAGCAGTATACAATATACACTCAAAGTAAGATCAAGCCCTCTTGGGCTTGAATTTTCTTTATTTCTTTCCTTTGTCTAGAGCAGTATACGAGTTGGGCTGCCACAAGCCCGGTCCAGCTTGGCTTGGCTCAACTAAGCCCGACTTGAGTTCGACTTGAGCTCATTACACGAGCCTAACTCGAACAAGCTTCTTTACCCATTTATTTAAACAAGTCAAGGTTGAACAGTGTGGTGTCTGACTTGAGACCGACTCGTTTAGGCCCCGCTTGTTTAGCATTTAATTCCTTATTTTTATAATAATAAAGTTAAGACGACGGGTTTATGCTCGACTAGAGTTGACTCGCTTAAGCCCAACTCGAGCTTGACTCTTTTACCAAATGGGCCGAGTTCATACATCGAATCTCTGACTTATTTGAATTCCTGCTCGACTTTGCTTGTTTAACTTTTAATTGAGCTCGAGCTCGGAAATCCGAAACTTGGCTCAACTTGTTTATAGCTTTACTTTGTGCATTGCGTCAAATATATCCCCCTTAACCTAATCTCCTTCCCAAATATTTATTAAGAAAAGAAGCCCTTGTTGATCAATGATATATCTCATTGGAGTAATTGCAGAAAAAGAATAACTGAACTCAGCTGTACATATTAATCGCCAGTTTTTTCTTTTTCGGCACAAGAACCACATTTTACATGAATAACTTATACATATATCATTCTTGGGTGTAAATTTGTGATTGTTGCTTTATCAAGTTTCCGTGCTATATTCCCCAACGATGTCATTGTAAAAAGGATAAATAAATATTCATAGTATGCGTGGTGTTTTTTTACAACTTACAGGTCACCTAATTAATTTTCTGGTGTAGTAATGTACTTCCTTCTTTAACAGGTGGTTGGGTTGGTTATTTCTCATATGACACTGTGCGCTATGTAGAGAAGAAGAAGCTGCCATTCTCAAATGCTCCAGAAGATGACAGAAACCTTCCTGATGTTCATCTTGGCCTTTATGATGATGTGATTGTGTTTGATCATGTAGAAAAGGTTTTCCCCTTTTTTGCAACAATAGGACCTTTTCCTTCCTGCATGTTATTTGATTCTTAATGTTTCTATTATTTTCCGCAATTATCTTTTTCAAATCAAGATATAAAATAAAAAATATTTACGTCAAGAATCAGTTGTTACGTCAGAAACTGTTCGCTGATAGCTTAAATTGTGAATCTATTTCAAAGATAGTGTTTGTTTTCCTCTTAAAGTATTATGTTTTTTTTTGTTTTTTGATTTTTTTGGTGACTTTATGAAAACAGAAAGCCTTTGTGATACATTGGGTGCGATTGGATCGATTTGCTTCTGTTGAGGAGGCATTTAATGATGGAATGACAAGGTTGGAAACTTTAGTGTCTAGAGTGCATGATATAGTCCCGTAAGTCATCGAATTTATGAATAATGATCCACATCCTATTTTTACGTTTATTCGTCTGTAGTATGTTTGATTCGATTTTCAATCTCAGCCCAAGGCTGGCTGCAGGCTCAATTAAATTATATACTAGCCTTTTCGGTTCTTCTTTGAAGAACTCATCCATGTCAAGCAAAGCATATAGGAACGCGGTGCTGCAGGCCAAAGAACATATCTTCGCTGGGGATATTTTCCAGATTGTACTTAGTCAGCGTTTTGAACGGCGAACTTTTGCTGATCCATTTGAAGTATACAGAGCATTAAGAATTGTTAATCCCAGTCCATATATGACTTATTTACAGGTCTGTATGTCTTTCGTAAATTTTTTCTGAAAAGCTCAATTTATGTCTAATTCTATGACTTCTTTCTAAACATTCCTCATGATCAGGCTAGAGGGTGTATTCTGGTTGCTTCAAGTCCAGAAATTCTTACTCGCGTCAAGAAGGTAAGTTAATATGACAATTTGACAACTAAATCATCATAAAACACTTTCTGTTACTTTTATTTTCTGATTCCTTGTATTGGAGATTCAATTTGTACGTCAATATTCTGTTTGGCACATGGCATTACCTTGGAATGATTGCAAATTTCATAATCATTAACTTTAATGCATATCATGTTAACTAGTATTAAGAGCGTGGATGTGCATATTCCACTTTTTTGATAGAGAAAGATCACTAATCGGCCGCTTGCTGGAACCATTAGAAGAGGTACAACGCCAAAGGAAGATTATATGCTGGAAAACCAGCTTTTGCATGATGAAAAGCAATGTGCAGAGCACATTATGCTTGTTGACTTGGGAAGGAATGATGTTGGAAAGGTAGGCTACTACCTTTTATTATTTATTTTTTATGTACAATTTTTTGCATAACTCTGAATGATGGTTTATCTCACCAAGATTGTGCTGAACTTCTATGCAAATTTATATTGAATGATTAACTGATGCCATATGGTATCATTAAATAGCCAAGCTTCGATACTTTGCTGCCTTTCCAGTATATCAAGACCTCCAGTTAATTTTTCCTCGGACAAATGAGTGCATAAATAGAAACCATAGAAATAACTTCTGCTTGTGCTATAGATTTGATAATGATTACTAGTGTGGTGTTAAGGTAAAGGATAAGAATGGAAGGAAAAAAGAAGGAGGGGGGGGGGGGGGCATTGATAATTCTCTCTTTATTTTTCCATCTAGAATGGAATCACTTGTACCTCATAACTGTTAACTGCTTCTTCATATCCTGCTTGAATCTAAAATTTTGATGTTCTTTGTTTTTCTAGAAAAATAAAAATTTCCACCATGCCCTTGTTTTTTGACACTCAATCTCATTGATTTATGATGTCTGTTGAATGACGGAGGCTAGAAAGTTATTCGGTCACCATGTCCTCGTAATTACGTGTAAAAAATATCCATTATATTTGTAGGAGTTGTGTGCTGCATAAAATTCTGAAACGCTTCAAATGTTCAAAGCATTAAACTTATTTTCTTCACTCCCAGCATGACTACTTGTTGGGAATTGGCTCATATTTGGTCGGATGGTGGTCCTCTCAGTAAATGCTCACCCGTGAAATCAAGACCTTGTGGTCACATTTGTCTAAATGAGTACAATATTCAGCATACAAGGAAATGAAAATGTATGCGGTATGCATGCGCAGAATCAAAATTGTGTGCTGCGGAATCAGAATTGTATGCTGCAGATTTTTGCTTCTTGACTTTGTCCCGTAATTCGGGGAAATATGCTCCCTCTAGTTCAAGTATAAATAGAGCACTCAGTTTACTAGAATGATACACCAAGCAATGAGAGTTAGAGAGAAATTCTAGTTAGGAACAAGAGAGTTAGAGAGATAAGTAGGGAGAAAAATGAACAGTGAGTTTATTTTCTTAGATAGTAAATCTTGTATTTTTCATGGTGGATTTTTGAGATCTCTCCCCGTAGTTTTTCTCAGGGTTTTCAACGTAAAATTCTTGTGTCATTATTTTATATCTCTCACAATAGTGTGCACGTGTTTATCTTGGTATATTTGTGTGAGCTTGATTTCTCAACACTACTTGTGCTCCGACCTTGTCCTTTGACGCTCATTTCTTTGGATTTATGGTTTCGGTTGGATGATGGAGGCTGGAAAGCTATTCATTTACCATGTCCTTGAACCTTCAAGGTGTTGCCAAATCTCTGTTAAAGAAATTATGACATGTAATTGAACTATTGAAGGCACTTATCTTGTATTTAATGTGAAGGTAATAATAAATGCATTACTAATGTGCTTATATTTTAACTAAATAGATAATTTCTTGTGTATGACTTGTTCCTTCATTAAGCTTGCATGTTCTTGGTGAATCTCTTGTGTAATTTTACTTAAACTATGCCTTCCCTTAGATTGTTTGCAACTGGTTGACTATTTCATTTATAATTGACACTACCCTTAAACTAAAGAGTGTTCGCGCAGGTATCAAAACCTGGTTCTGTAACTATTGAAAAGCTCATGAATGTTGAGAGATATTCCCATGTCATGCACATCAGCTCCACAGTAAGTGTTTTTTTGGTTGTGTTATTGTACTTTTTAAATATCGTCTATTGGGCTGCAAACAAACCGAACCGATCCGAATTTTGTCGAATTTGAACCGAACTCGAACACGAACACTACTAGTCGAACTCGAACATGTTCGTATAACATGATCGACCAAACACATGTGCAAGTTCAGATCGTTAGTTGTTCGCGAACAATTCGTGAACATGCTCAGGCTCGCGAACATGCTCGAGTTTGGCCCCAATTAATTAATTATTTTCATATTTTTGCATTTTTTGCTTTTAGGTGAAACAAAAGGCAAAAAAAATACTACTCCATATATATCATAAAAAGAGTCTTATTTGAGATTTTTTTATAATGGAATTGTAAAATTCTAAGATTTAAAATAATGTGAATTTAGTGGATTTAGATTAATTCAATATCTAATAGACTAATATTGTTAAGTTGTTAACCTTGAAATGTTTTACTACCAAATACTTCTTCTGTTCTGAAATATAAGTAATAAGATCAACTGATCAAGGATGAATTTTTAAAGTCGATAGGAAATATTTTTAATTCAAAAGGGATGTGATAATTAACTTTTGAATACAATAAATCTTGAGAAATAATTTATAAAAAGTTTCTAATTTTCATAATTATATTGTTTAAAACTAAATAATTTTTTTTCTGAAAAACTAAAGTAATATATTAAATTTTTAATTTTGTAAATTAACTACAATTCTAAGATCAAAGGCTTAAAGCAATTTAGAGACTTTGTTACTTTTTTTTAACCCTTTTGCATATTATAATTTAAATTAATAACTCATTTTAATTTCATGCAAACGGTAATGTGACATTGCTTAATTGAATTATTAAACTTTAAACACTACTTTTTACACTAAATATGATTACTTAATTGCATAAATCAAAGTTAGTCAACCACTCTTTTTCACTGTCTCACATATACACTCTGTAACACTAAAAAATTCAAAATTGGTGAAATCAAGTTTGCACTTTTAATTATATAGTTAATAGTTGATGTAATATACAATAGTAATTGTACAATGACTATTACTATATTAGTGAAAGTCTCGATACATTGATGACTTGATTTCTCTATCTCGATTTGGCAATTTCAATAATTCATGTAAATGTAAGTAATTGTATTGTATCCTTCTTTAATTAATGTTAAATTGTCATTGCATGATGATTAATAACTTTATTTATGTGATTTATGACATATGTTATAGTTTATTAAATTATCAGTGATGTAAATTGTAATAATCTAACAATCATTGTTAAATATTTTTATGAAAATATTAAAATTATTTTAATTAAATTAGAGGTGAAGAAATACACATTATTATTTATTAATTATTATTATTATTATTTTTTTACTTCTAATCAATTATTAAAAAAACAAAAAGATGTTCAAGTAATAAAAAAAGAGAATTGCTACAAATTTAACAATTATTGATAAGACAAACTTTAGAATTTAATATGAAATAAAATAACTAACTATTTGTATTTAGAATTTAAAAACATTAAACATGTAAGAAATATAATTTGAACATCTAACGAAACAAAACGAACTGAACCGAATCGTTCACGGACAAAATCGAGTCGAACCACATGGTTCGCGAACATGTTCGATCGAGCAATCGAACTCGATACCATGTGCGAACTCGACTCGATAAGTCGAGCAAATCGAACTCGAACTCGAACCGAACTTGTTTGCGAACGGTTCGGTTCGTTTGCAGGCCTATCGTCTACTTTTAATACGGACAAAGATATTTTATAGTCTCTACTGATTTTCATACATCTTATTAATCTACACGGACAAAGATATTGTGGATGTTGTTGCTGAACTAGTACGCAATTGAGATTTTGGTAAATACCAAGTATTATTGATGATTCTTGTATATTTATATCCATTTTAAACTTTTTATCCATATTATTATTCTTCTATCACAAAATGCAGATCCATTTTGTTTATCCATTCTTTCTTTCTTTCTGGGATGTACTGAAATTAGATTCAAATATCAAAATCAATAGATGAAATTTCACAGTAAATTGGGATCTTGACCATTGATTATGTCAAAGTCAAAATTTTGCTAAATTTTGACTTATAATAGGGGTGTATTTTTTTTTGGGGCCTATTAGTTTAGCATTTAAAATATGTAAGGTAATGCGTGTTGGAAAAATCCTTGATGTACATATGTAGTTGAATTTATTTAGTTCCTTCTTTACCTAACATTGCAGGTCACTGGAGAGCTACTTGATGATTTAACGAGTTGGGATGCTCTGCGTGCTGCTTTGCCTGTTGGAACAGTTAGTGGAGCCCCAAAGGTTTTTCAGTCTTTCTCTATCTTTCACTTTTAATAATGCATGTGTTATAATAATTTTGGTTGTCTATGGTATGGAATCAAGGGTAAATTCTACTTTGCTTCAATATTGCATGTTACTTGAGCAGTAATTTAAACAGTGTTGGAACATAGGTTGCCTGCCTTGGGGTGGGGGTGGGGAAGGGGAGTGTCTTTTATCCCAAAGTAGCTGGGTAGGTTGAAAATGAATCCCATATATAAACATACAAAAGAAATGCAAGAGATTCTGTCTGAAGAGTAATTTTATTCAATTCATGAATGAATAAGTGATTAATTGTTTAACATATTTGGAGCGTTATTTGAATAATCATATAGCCTATCACTATAAATTGCTTAAAACTTCACAATGTTTAGATTGTTTTTAATTGTTTTATAATTAAGATGAATATTTACTTGGCGCGATGGTCAAATTCTTATTGAATGCTTGACATGTTATATATTTACTTGGTGCGATGGTCATGGGTAGCCTTGTGCAGACATTTTTTGTAATTACATATTAAGATGCAATAATTACTTGTACTCCTTAGAAATTTTCACACACCAAGAATGGGAACATGTGTTTGTAATCCAGGCAAATATCTAGGAAGGGTTTAGGGAAGGGAGATAAAGGAGGAAGATAAAAGTGGAAAGGGTTCACTACTTCATTGAGTGACATTTCATTTTATGTATTGATATAATTAAGATGCAAAAATTACTTGTTCCCCTTGAAACTTTTTACACCAAGAATAGGAAAGTGTATTAGTAATCCAGGAAAATGTCCAGAAGGGTTTAGAGAAGGGATAAAGGTGGAAGCTAGAAGAGGAAAGGGAAAGAAAACTCTACTGAAGGCTACAATAAGACAAACCTCAATAATCAATACTTAATTATATATTCCAACAATGGAGGTTATACCACTTTATATAGGACGTATAAAGCCCTAATATCTATATAATTTAGGAAACCTAATTTGACAAAGAAATAAACTCCTAATTACTGCCTACTTTAATTTAGATAATATATATATATATATATGGAACAAATAATCTAAGGTATGCCTTAATCAAGCTTAACTAAGGCTATTTAGTAAAACGTTGTAGTTTTTCCCTCAGTGTTAAGAAGTAGCTTTAACTAAGTTCGGTTAAGTCATGTCTTAGATTACCTTTCCCCATACATATATACTTCATCCGTTTTAAATTATAAGATCATTATTAATTTATAAAAGTCAATTTGAAATATTTTTGTACTCAAAATTAGTATGATTCATTAACAATTACAAAACAATAATCTTATAATTGCTAGTTCCTTTTAGCTAGTTTTTAATATTCATCATTCTATTAACTAAAAATAAATAAATATATGTTAATTTTGAATTTGAAAATGTCTCAAATTGAATTTAAAAAGTCAATAATAATCTTTTATTTTTGACCGGAAGAAGTATTACTTTAGACTAAAATACCCTTCGATTTGTACCTTATTTGCAAACCAGTGTTCCTCCAAGATGTACAAGTTGGGCAAAAGGGACCCGAGCTACTTTTTTATTAAAGAAATTCATGGAATTAACCTAAACAAGGGTAGAATGGGTATAAAAATATGGTACATAAAAAAAAGAGCTGAAACTTAAAAAAGAAGACAAAAAATGAAAAGAGAAGCAAAAAGAGAAAAAGATGAAAAGTAGAAAATTAAAGATAAAAAGGCATCAGAAAATGAAACATAAAAGATAATAGAAAATAGAAAAAAAGGCAGGGATACATAAGGTATCAATCCGGTGTGGTTGCACCAATGCTTTCCTACCACCCCTCTCCTTGAATGCTCCTAGTTCCATCTTTCATCTCCTGAACTCCTTCAATTCTTGTAATGCTTTCGAGTGACTTCTCCATATATCATATGCCAAATTGCCAATCAAAGTTCCTTCAATACATAACGCATACTAAAAAGAAAATACAAAAATTTAGCATGACATCACTTTGATTTTCATAATTATCATCTTTTATTCCTATCAAACTTCTCAACCTAAATATCTGAAAAGAAAAGCAAATTTTGAGAAGGGCAATAAAAAATGAAAGGCAAAAATTGAAAAATGAAAAGAGCATAAATAAAAGAATGAGTACAAATTTGAAGAAAAAGGTAGAGCACAAATTGAGACCAACAATAATCATAATCATTAAGGCCATGTTTATTTGAAAAGATTATAATCTTGGGACTATATTCCATAGATTATTAATCCTAGAATTAAATAGTCCTACACATATTTGTTTAGAATGAGATTATTCATGGGATAATTTAAAATAATCTCACGTTATATTTGTTTTGTCCAGGATTATTTAAAGAATTGGTTGAAAACTTATCGTTTGGACTATTATACCCTTACCAGTAATAACAAAGAGATCGTATTTTCAATAATTTGACTAAAGATGGATAGAGTAAGATACACTGGTCATTTAAACAAAGATAAAAGTTAATTTTGTCCACAAATTTTAATCCCAAATAGTAGGGATTATAATACTTGGTTGGAGAGTCCCCTATTTTAAATCATTTTATTATTCCTGAACTAAGAGTTCCAAGTCTAATTAACAAGGAACTTGAGATTAACAGTCTAATCCCAAGTGTTATCCTTCCTTGCAAACAAACATGGCCCAAGTGTTAGTACCTTTCCATATGTGGTGATGGTTTCTCTGGGTCCCGCTGTATGTGCACTCTTCAGTCTCGCCATGGTTGCCGATGGGGCGCTGTCCACGTGGATGCTCGTCCATTTCTTACCCACTCTACATTGCAAAAATTCTTTAAGTATTTGTAGATTATTGTTAACACAGGTTCATCCCTGTGAAGGCGGAGATGGTTGGGGAGGTGAAAGGTGGAGGGTGGTGACAAGGGCGGTGAGAGAGAGCTGGCACCTTTTTCCCCTCTTAATGCCCGTTATGAATATATGGTTAAATACTATATTATCCTTGTTCAAGGCACGTGTAACAATAAAATTTATAGGAACTAGATTGGTAACCCGTGCAAGGTACGTGCTTTTTATAAAATTTATATATTATATGGAAATAATAAACTTGAAAATAGTAGTAATAGTTAGTAGGTCTATTAGTTCTCACAAATGACTTTCAAAATAGGTCATACATGTTGGCGTGAGTTGTCATATGGGGAGAAAGATCCTTGATTGTCAATCCCTACGAATCCGGATTGATTGATAACCTGCCATATAAGGATGAGATCCTTTATTGTTGCCTGAAAATTAGCTTAGAATAGGTTTACTTGTAATACTATATATACATGTTCATTCTTTGTAAAAAGGGATAGAGAAATATATATAGAATTCTTTCTCTGGTTTTTATCATGGTATCAAAGAAGGTTCCGATCCTATCATCTACCATTATTCTCTAACTCTAATTTCTTTCTTTTTCTTTCCATCTCCTTTACCCACAACCATGAGCAATACCAACCAATCTGGTAGCCCCTCATCAACATCCATTCTTATCGAATTAACTACTAGAATGAACGAAGTTTTGACCAAAGCTTCTGTTCCAACCCAGATTACTGATACAACTGCTTCGATTGGCATTATGTTGGATGGCTCTAACTATGCCCTTAGGTCCCAAGTTGTCGAGATGTATATCTCAGGCAAGGACAAATTGAGATATATTAATGGCGACATTCACCAACCTCAACAAACAGATTCATCCTTTCGAAAGGGGCGCACGGATAATGCCATTCTCAAAGGATGGTTGATCAACTCCATGGAACCATCACTGATTGGGAACTTCATCAGATTTCCAACCACAAAATTGGTGTGAGATTCTATTGCGACTACCTACTTTGACGGAAATGATACATATCAGGTATATGATCTCTGATGACATGTGACTCGGCTGAAACAAGTAGGCGGCTCTCTCGAAAAATATTTTACTGAACTCCAAGGACTATGGTGTGAGATTGACTTTCGCTGACCAAACCCAATGGAATGCGTTGCTAATATTCAGCATTACACAATGACATGCTTCAGGAAGACCGGGTATATGTTTTCTTGGATGGCCTGGATGATCGGCTTGATAAAATTTGAGGGGACATAATATAGATGAAACCTTTCCCTACTATTGAACAAGCATATGCTCATCTTCGCCGGGAAGCTGTCTGGCAGGCAGTTATGATCACAGGTGATTCCAATAATAATCTAGGAGCAGTCATGGCTTCGAAGAGCTTCAGGCCTGGACATAATATCCTATCTTCGATCAAGTCTCTCTCTGTTGGCAATAAGAAAGGCAGCAACCCTTCTCGACCTCGAATTCCCTCTGATGGAACCAAGTGTTCACACTGTGGAAATACTAAACATACCAAACACACCTGCTTCAAACTACATGGGTATCCTGACTGGTAGAATGAACTTTAGGCTCGAAAACATCGTGATGAGGCTGATGGAGGAACTGGCCAGGCTGCAATAGCTACAACAGAACCATGTCTCACTATTGCTTCCCATAATGAGATTTCCAAGGGTGATGCACCAGCCACGGACACAGGTAAATGCAGTTATGCTCTTTGTAGCTCCTCTCGAGATGATGATAAAGGCTTGTGGGTGTTTGACTCTGGAGCGTCCGACCACATGACATTTGATGCCACAGACTTTGTACAAATGTCTCAACCACGACGAACACGTATTGCAAATGCAAATGAGGTTCTTTCTCCAGTCACAAGTGCTGGCATTGTCAACTTATCACTTACTATGTTGATGATCTCAGTGTGGGACGTGCAAATCATATGCATCATCCGATTGATGATAAACAACGACAGATTTGGCTATGGCATCTTCGGTTAGGACATCCCTCATTTGGTTATATGAAACATTTATTTCCTGATTTATTCTCCAATATGTCAAAATTTGACCTCAAATGTGATGAAGGCGGTGGGTTGTAAATGCGTGTTTTCCATTAAACACAAAGCAAATGGCTCAATAGATTGCTACAAAGCTCGACTAGTAGCCAGAGGCTGTACGCAAACATACGGTGTAGATTATCAAGAGACCTCGGCAGTGGCAAAATTAAATACTGTTAAGAGTACCGTTGTCTATTGCAGCAAACCACGATTGGCCATTGCACCAGTTTGACGTAAAAAATGCTTTCCTCCATGGTGATATCGAGGAAGAAGTTTACATGGATGTTCCACTAGGCTACACAGCAAACTCTGAGTCTGAGGTGGTTTGTAAATTACAAAGGGCACTGTATGGTTTAAAACAGTCATCGACGGCATGGTTTGGGCGATTTAGCTTGGCAATGAAGAAGTATGGTTACAACCAGAGCAACTCAGATCATACACTGTTCTTAAAACGGCAACTGGGTAAGGTCACAACTTTAATAATCTATGTAGATGACATGATTATTCCAGGCAATGACTCAGAAGAAATATCAGGACTCTAAAAGCATTTGGCGATGGAATTCGAAATGAAGGACCTAGGAGGACTTAAATATTTTCTAGGAATTGAGGTTGCTAGATCAAAACAAGGCATATTTCTTTCCCAACGAAAATATATCTTAGACCTACTATCAAAAGTAGGACTATTAGAATGTAAGCCTGCAGCATACACACCGATTGATCAGAACCATAAACTTGGAGAATATCTAGACCAAGTGCCCACAAACAAAGAGAGATACCAAAGATTAGTAGGGAAACTTATATATATCTCTCATACTTGCCCATATATTGCTTATGCTGAGAGTATTGTAAACCAATTCATGCATTGCCCTAGTGAGGATCACATGGATGCATTGATCAGAATTCTTCGATACTTAAAATCATCTCCGGGAAAAGGGCATATGATTTCCAAGAATGATCATCTCAAAGTTGAGGGATACACAGACGCGGATTGTGCAGGAAACATATCAGACAGAAAATCCACCTCAGGGGTACTTCATGTTTGTTGGAGGGAACTTGGTTACATGGAGAAGCAAGAAGCAAAATGTGGTGGCTTTGTCAAGTGCTGAAGATGAATTCGAAGGGATGGCTAAGGGTATTTGTGAGCTTCTGTGGCTTAAAAGACTATTAGTAGAAAATGGATTTGCCCAAAACAATGAGATGGACCTATTTTGTGACAATAAGGCTGCAATTGCTATTTCACACAATCCTGTTCAACATGATCGAACCAAACACGTGGAAGTAGATCGACATTTCATTAAACATAATCTTGATACCAAGATAATCCGATTTCCGTTTATCAAGTCTGAGGATCAATTGGTAGATATACTTACGAAAGCTGCACAGTGTGCAGCAAGGTGTTTCACAACTCACTCGACAAGATGGGCATAAGAGATTTGTATGCACCAACTTGAGGGGGAGTGTTGGCGTGAATTGTCATATGGGGAGAAAGATCCTTGATTGTCAATCCCGACGAATCAGGATTGATTGATAACCTGCCATATAAGGATGAGATCCTTTGTTCTCGCCTGAAAATTAGCTTAGAATAGGTTTACTTGTAATACTATATATACATGTTCATTCTTTGTAGGAAGGGATAGAGAAATATATATAGAATTCTTCCTCTGATTATTCTTTCTTAAGTTTTTATCAATATATATATATATATATATATATATATATATATATATATATATATATATATATATATATCCAATCATTATATATAGTTCACGTGATATGAAGAGTTTATGCATTGTATAAAAAAATGGAGAGTTTTGAATGATTAACTCGGTATTAACTTATGACCAACCAAAATGACTTAGCAAAATAATAAAATTATTGTGATAACATCTCTTAATGCCTAGTTATATATAGTTATTAATTATTCCTCCCTTGATTCTGATACTGCTTTGTTGTGAGAGGTCAGAATTTGGCATTTCTTTTTTGAAGTAATGATCCAAGAGCATTATACTTTACTGGTCTTAAAGTAGTAATAAATACATAGAATATTCATTGTTTTTGTTGCCTCAAGGGTGGGTCGCTTTATGTTTTCTTACTGTCAGCCTTGCTGCAATGCAGGTGAAAGCAATGGAATTGATTGATCAGTTGGAAGTCACGAGGCGTGGGCCATATAGTGGTGGATTTGGAGGCATTTCTTTTTCCGGTGATATGGACATTGCCCTAGCTCTTAGAACCATTGTATTTCCAACTCAGATGCGTCATGACACTATGTATTCATACAAGGATGCTAATAAAAGGCGAGATTGGGTTGCCCACCTTCAAGCTGGGGCAGGTATAGTGGCTGACAGCGATCCTGGGGACGAGCAGAGAGAGTGTGAGAACAAAGCTGCAGCTCTTGCTCGAGCCATTGACCTTGCAGAGTCCTCATTTGTTGAGAAATGATTCATTTATCTCTTTGTAGAGTTTGTTTTCCCATACAATTGAAGATGACTTGAGAAATTCTGCATTCATTGGGGAAGAAAAAGTTGGCATAGTTGATGGATCACACTCCGTAGCGAAGCTGGTCTTGCCTTCTGATATACTGCTTTTTGGGATGAAACCTTAAGGTTACAAGGCTTTTGTATGTGGTTTTTTAGTGCATTGATAGATATGAATTAACTTTAGTTTTGTTAATCAGGTGGTAGCTGGTCAGCAATGACACATTGAATTTAAGGGAATCACTTTCTTAAAGTACTAAGAAGGAAAAAAAACTCGATTTTTGTTGGTAGTTCTGCATTTTCTGGGGGACGATACCTTGTTCTCAATTTTATTTTAAGTTCTTGCGCTTGGTCACGAGAGAATTATGAGAAAGAAATAGGCTCTCGCAAGTGACCCTATTGTGGATGATTTTGTATGTAGATTTTTACATTAGATGGAGTTGATGCCTTTATTTGTTTAACACTTGCTACTCGATGTAATAATTTAATCTGGTGATTTTGCAACTGTTTTCAAGCTTTACACTTTTCAGATAAACATTTTTTTAGATGAGCAAATAACTATATGGTTGGTGTGATAGTGTTGGCAGTGATGTGGATTTGTTGTTTTGCTACATAAGGTTAGGGAAAAAAGAAAGAGTGAGTTATTTTGCTACATAAGGTATGTCAAAGAAAATACCACGGGCTAGTTTGTTTTGAAAAAGTCTAAAATTATGTTCTCGATCAAATTTATCTAAAATGTTCGAAATGAAATGGAGTATTCGAAATGAAATGTCAATCAGAACACTACATCAGTATCAGCACACTGTTATGTAAAATATTAATTTGTAAATCAAAATCATCCTCACCACCTGCGGTAAATATTTTTTTTAGCTGGACTACGTTAAATTTATTGCAGATAAACAATTTGGATTTTCCTTAAAACTCCAAAACAACAGTATTCATATCTAACAACAACAAATATAATATTATATATAATATTGTTCTGATACAAGTTAATCTAAATTGTCTGCATCCAGCTATGGTGAAATTAAAAATTAACTATACTATAGTAAGTTATTCGTTTCTTCATTACATTGTTACTAATACATATTTAGTGCAATGGAAAAACTAACTTGATCATTACCAAATCCTAAATGTCCACTTCACTAATACTTTGTGTCATAGATGTGATGCCATTCCCCTCCCTTTTCTACTCCTCTCTCAGTAGGTAATGATGGTGGTTGTTGTGGTGAATAGTATGTGGTGGCGATGCCGATGGTGGTTGTTGTGGTGAAGGGTATGCAGTGGTGATGCCGATGGTTGGTGGTATTAATGGTGGTGGATGATCTACACTACTACTATTCTTTAAAGAATGTCTTCTTCTCCGTCTTCTCCTCTCCTGGTTGGTGGTGAAAAGTAGTACTCGATGACGGTGGTTGTGGTGAACAGCATGCGGTGGTGATGCCGGTGGTTAGTGGTGTTAATGGTGGTGGATGATCTATATTTATTAGTGGTGGATGGTGAATTTGGTAATGGTAAGTCCCTTCGTCTATCTCTTGATTGGTGGTGTTGTTGACGGTGACAAATCTATTGTTGGTCATAAATCTAATGGATCTGATGGTGTTGGTTGGGTATGGCTTTCACAGTAGGTGGTTGTGGATTTATTGGTGATGAATGGTGGCAAATTTGTATTTATTGGTGGTAGATGGTGGGTGGTGGCTGGTGATGGTAGATAGTGGTAGTTATTGGTAGTTATTGGGATGATGTTGGGGTCATTGGCGGTGGTAGTGGGTGGCGATGGTAGTTGGTAGATTCCGTGGTGATGATGTTATCTGTGTTTTAAAAAGAGACAAATAAGAGCAGCTACATACAAACGGTGTCCTTTACAATCACAGAAAACTACACACTTATGTGCGGTAGCCGGCATATATCTCACAATCACCGATACCGATAGTATTGACTTTATGGAGAATTTTTTAGACTATTCATAAATATACATTAGAATTTACATAAAAACCAAATGTAATTTAAATAAACAGGAATCATATTTTATGTATTCACAAAGAGTTTGCAGGTAGACAGCAGTATGTGCATGCTTATCGGCACATTATGTATACACAGTAGGGAAATAGTAGTCTGTACATGATTATTGTCACCAAATTCATTTGATGCCAAGGAAGAGAGGTACTTGTAAGGGTGATCAAATAATCATCTTTAAGGGAATATTTGATACAGGTAATGAAAGATACCGAAATTTAAACGATTGGATATTTGATTACTGATAATAAAAATTTGTCATATCTACATTTTCATTTGGCAAAAGCTATTTCATTAATGATAATTGTTGTTATGAGAATTTAGTATGAATTAGTGTGTATTTCTAATATTCACTTTTTTACTAAATCGTCCCATTTACTAAAATGTCCCATATACTAGTTTATTCACCTCATGAATTTTTGTCAAATGAAATATAACGCTAAAAAAAGTGTCCAACTAATTAATTCAACGATTTTTTTAATGAAAATTATGAGTGGATTAGGTGATCTATGGAAAAACCGAATTATGCCAACTTGGTTTCAAAATTTTAATGTTAAATGTGCCAATAATTTATACTCGCAAGTTAGTATAAATTTAAATGAATGTACTAATTCATCTAAATTTTGAGTTTTGATAAATAAGATGACCTAAATGTGACTCTATAAAAATGACCCGAAACTGAGATTTGGACTTGCAAAGTGTTGACATCTCTCGACTTTTGTAAATTATGGTTACCACTTTGCTATTGTTTATTCTAGAATTTAAATGAGTTGTCTCAATAAATAAAGTCATTCCATGAATAAAAGTGTCTGCCTAGTATCTTGTGCTTAAGCAAATTATGTCATTCCACAAGTGTAACTCATTTCAAAAGAGTGGGTGTTTAGTGTATTGTGCCTGAACAGTCATTCCAAAAATTGTGTGCGTCATTCCAAACTTGTGAGGGAGTGAGTCATTTAAAAAACTTGTGAGTGTGTGAGTCATTCTAAAAATTGTGAGTGCTTTATTTTAAAAGCAATTTTGAGACACTTTCTCATAAGGGAGAAAGCATTTGAGTTTTAAAGTCTTTTAATTTGAAAGTTAGGGTTTTCAAGTGTCTTTTTGGAATAATTGTCTTTTGAATAGATTTTTACAAATTTTCTTTTCCAAAGAGAATCCCAGGTATTTTCAATTTTAGCTTAGAATTAATTCTAATACCCTAATTTGATTCAATTTTAAGAAGATCTTTAGAGTTTTTGCTTTGAAAAATTAATTTTCTCATTCATCAAAATAAACCATGAATCAAATAGGGTTACGGTTTGCTAATGGGCATGTAAACCATCTCAAGCAACCCTAAACACCTCCAAACCATCAAATCATTATCAAGTGGCCTTAGACCCAATTTTTAGGGCATGAAAGCCATTTTAATTGGTTTAAGCCCCTAACAAATATTACAATCATTAATCACAAAATTACATATATTCTCTATGTCTGTCATTGGAATCTACATCAATTACCTTAAACATCTCTTAAGGGCATTAGATTAATTCTTAGGCTCACATGATTTCCTGTTCCAAGCCCAACAACAAAACTTACATCATAGAAACTAAATAAGGGAATTTAGAGTTAGGAATTAAAACACGAAAACCCTAAATCTCATAGATTCACAAAATCCCACCAAATGACAAATATTTCAGAACTAAATCACGAGAATCCAATTTAAACAATGAATGACTTGTTAGGTAAGCTGATAGAGATTTCTATTTTTTAGAAACTCTCTCAACTAATAACCTAAACTAACGTATAAGCACCACTAATACTCAATTAGCATGCTTATATACCCATAATTGAAACAATGATTCCAAGAAGTCTAATTCATAAGCAATTACACTAATAAAATCAAAGGGAAGAAAGTTTAAAGAGAAATAGAAAAGACGTTGAAGAAGAGAAGCTTGTTGAGTTAGATTGTGACGCCCCCAAATTCAGATACATGTATCTTGAATCTGGTGTTTTACGATTTACCTCACTTATCATAACTAATACCAACTCATAGTGGAATAATAAAAATATTTACATTGATATAACATTAATATTCTTGTTCCAAGTCTCACAACCATAACTAATACATGTCACAACTTAGATAATAAGTTCTAACGTAAGTCTTAATACAACACCAAATAACATCATCTATGACATTAAAATAAAACTACTCAACAACCTTGCTTTTGCCTTTATCTTTTCCTTAGTTGGTGTCTTGCTTAGTCTTAACTGTAATATTTAAAGAAAGCAAGGGTGAGCAAACAACAAGTATAAAGGAAATAAAAGTAAGCGTTCATGTGTAAGGTTTCATAATCTCAAGAGATGTAACAATAATTGTTAACTCATGAATTAAGTAAATGAATTGTGAACAAAGTAAGTGTCGATAGTTCCAAGTCTGATAATTTTTACTATTGAAGAGTCACTATGGACCAAATAATTGTTAGATGAAATCAAGGATTTCGACATTTTCAAATTGATGAATATTTTTGTACTGAGTGGTCACTATGGACTGTGAACTATTGCTAGAATTAACAGTATTTAACTGAAAATTCACAATATGAACAAGTACAATAAATGATTAGCCTAAAGTACCCAATGTTATGTATAACAGTCGGACATGCAGTTCGCGCGCGTGTCGGTCTCCCGACGTAAAGTAGTTTTCCCTTCTATGAGGGTTATTCATCTCAGAATATCATAAGAGTCTGCACCAAGACAATTGGTTTAGATAGTTTCCTCAAGAAAAGTATGATTGATTAACAATCAGTCTTATTATTAATTTAGTCGATACAAATGACATAGACGTTCTTCTCAACACAATTAAGAACAATTGATACATTCAATGTTCGCAACAGGATTCAAAGAATCACTCAAGAATATAATTATGATTTAAACCAGATTTTAGAGTACATAATTCAATCTTCAAGAATATAGATAAAACATGAATTATTTCTTCAATTAATTCTACTTGTATGATTAATAAGAGTACAAGTTAGAGTACTTGCCTGAATAGTCGATTCTATCTGACTTTAACTCCTTATCTTTTGAACAACCTATGTTCATCATAATCATCTAACAATTAATCTCTATTAACCTCTACATAATAATCTAATTGATCTGATTCATTAATGTCACACAACTAGGACCCATAAATAACCTTTATTGTTTACCTCCATACATATTGTTCAATATTAAGATTATTTATTTTAGTATTCTTGTACTTCACTTACTTTATTTAGTTCATTCATTAACCTTCACAAATAAAATAATACCTAGCATTATCTTATTTGTTTGATCATTATTGATTATTACATAATCATTCACACTTGGTTCTTATAAAATTTGTGTTAATTATATTTCATTGTCTAACAAATATAGTATTCTTACTTTATTTGTTTATAAAATATTACTCAATTATTATTCTTTTTGTTTACACTTTATTAGTTAACAAATAAAATAATTTAACTTATTATTTTATTTGTTTAATCTCTAATTGGAGTAACCTTTTTTCTCTTACACAATTAAAATAATCCTTATCATTATTTTAATTGTTTATCCTTTATTAATTCATAATTAAAATAATCTTTAATATTATTTTAATTGTTTAAAGTAATTTTTAATGTTAATTAAAATAATTTTTAATATTATTTTAATTAACTCACAAATAAAATAATTTTTAATTATTATTTTATTATTTTATTATTTATGTTATTTTATTTAAGTTTTTTTTTTTTACCCGGTCCGACCTGACCCGATCCTGAACAGTACTGCCAGCTAAAATTTGATCTTTGGGCTTATATATCTCAGCCTAAAAAAAGTTAGGCCTTTTTGGCCCATCCCAAATTTGGCCCTGCCCAGTGCCCACTATAACCCAGTCCGCAAATGAGCCGACTCACCCATAAAATTTATTTCACTTCATATGCTTAATTAAGATTTATCCCATAATCTAATAATAATTTGATATTATTCTACAAGTAGTCCGCCCCATATTCTTTTTCCCTAGTAACATAAGTAACTCATCTATTAAAGAAATAATAAAAAAGAAAGTTAACAACTCACTTTAGTTTTTCTTAGTCCAATGTAATATTTTTAATTTATAAATTTGTCAAAATTATGATATTTCGAAGGTTGTTGTGACGACCCCGAATCCGGGTCCCTCGAACCTCGGACTCGGTTCATCACAGGTACAACCTTTGCCTTATTGTTCATGAATTACAACAATATTATAATTGATAAATAATCATTTATTTACAATTTTACAACATATCTTTCTATTCCAGAATCGAAATCTTTATACATTCCTAGTATGTCATAATATCATACATGATACGACATTCTATTACAATCAACTTGTGTATTTAACACTCATATAACATACCAACTAAAGTCTTATACTACACAATCATTTACCTGTCCAATTCGGACTAATATCTACAACAAATATTTAGATCTTCAGTGAAAGTAATATGCTTTCCTGTTCCTTGATCTTTATCGAGAACTTCAAATGATTTGCACTATCTGAAAATGTTGGTTTAGGCAAGAGTGAGCACGACGGCTCAGCAAGTCTAACAGATAGCACATACCACATAATTCATGTTTATACATGCTTCTCATGCTTCATGCATTACATTATATGAATGCATCATGTTTCTCATGCTTTGCATTTATTCATGCAACATACTGTTCATGCATTGGAATGAATACATGACATACAGTTCAACTTATTCAATTAATTCAGGCTTTCTATCATATAGAATCAACACATCTCATATGGTTTCACAAAAACATATTTAATTCAAATTCACACATGCTTCAAGTGCACACATAACAGTTATACACATAGCAACAATATCTGAAAAACTTGTCTGGTTCGCTTCTACCAGTTATGCTTATTTGCGTCTTTCGTTCGACCTACAATTTATATAGGAAATTGACATAATCATTAGATGCAATGACTATTACTTAGCCTTTATATAAGACTCTAACTTTAAATTATTAACTCTTAAGATGTCCGACAAACGAATCCTTAAGTTCCGGACAAAACCCTAGCCCACACCTAGTTGGACATGTCGGGTACACTTAACCAACTTACGCATTTACTATACGTTCATCGTACGACTTACTTTTAATAAGTTGTCTAAAATTTAGTCGCAAACAGACTATTTACTTTGGTTTAATTCAATTAAACATTCTTCTTTTTTCATAACTTAATGATTCGGACATTTAATAATGTACCAAATACCTCAAAATATTATCTACCTTTGATAACATACAACTATATTCAAATATTATTAACCATTTAATAATATTTTAATCACTTATTAATATTATTAACCATTTAATAATATTTTAATCACTTATTAATATTATTATCCATTTAATAATATTTTAATCACTTATTAATATTATTAACCATTTAATAATATTTTAATCACACATTAATATTATTAACCATTTAATAATATTTTAATCACTTATTAATATTATTATCCATTTAATAATATTTTAATCACTTATTAATATTATTAACCATTTAATAATATTTTAATCACTTATTAATATTATTAACCATTTAATAATATTTTAATCACTTATTAATATTATTAACCATTTAATGATATTTTAATCACACATTAATATTATTAACCATTTAATAATATTTTAATCACACATTAATATTATTAACCATTTAATAATATTTTAATCACTTATTAATATTATTAACCATTTAATAATATTTTAATCACACATTAATATTATTAACCATTTAATAATATTTTAATCACTTATTAATATTATTATCCATTTAATAATATTTTAATCACATATTAATATTATTATCTATTTAATAATATTTTAATCACTCATTAATATTATTAACCATTTAATAATATTTTAATCACACATTAATATTATTAACCATTTAATAATATTTTAATCATTTATTAATATTATTATCCATTTAATAATATTTTAATCACTTATTCATAAACTCCATATATTAGTTTATTATACAAACACACTCATTTTACACTTATATGAACTTAAATTTTCATAAAAATTCGACCCGGACCGAACCGACCCGACCCGGACGACAAAAAAAACTCTGATGGAGTAGCGAGGTCGCCCCGTAAGGTGGCGCGGCCGCCCCGGACAACTAAACAACACAAAAACCACCTGGTGGAGTGGGGCGGCCGCCCCGTAAAGTAGCGAGGCCGCCCCGGTCATGCAGAAATTTTTCACTATTTGGGCTGTCCGACCCTCCTTCGCTTCGACAGCCATAACGTCTTCGTTTTAAAACATTTTGGGGTGATTCTTGAGTCCATTCTCATCATAATTTCCCCCTCTACAATTTCTCTTTAGAACACAAATCCAAATTCCAAACGGATCTATGCTTAAAATCGCTCACAATGCAACCTAGGGTTTTAAAATCAACATGCTTGGGGGAAAAATCCATAACTTCTTTATTTTTCCACATTTTTGAAAGATTCAAGTTGGGTTTTGTTAAAAACTCATAGAGGTAACTTTTTAGCCATAGAAATCCGATTTCCAACTTTTACATTTCAAACTACAACATTAAATAGCGCATAGCTACCTAGGTTTTTACCGGTAAAGCTTAATATAGACATTTCTTGTATTTTTATGCATACCGCTCATACCAAAACATGATTTAACTATATCAAACCATGATTCTACCAATATAACATATCTTAAGACTTCTAGAGCATCAAAATAACCTTTGATCGGTTAAAAATATATTTTAACCGTTCAAATCATATCTAAACTATAAAAATGAAATAGGTGAAGGTTAGATCACTTTTGAACCTCTTGATCATGGATGCTCTTCTTCCTCTTGACATGATCTTGGATTGTGACCTCCTCTTGTCCATTCTCTAGCAAATTTCCTTGGTGGATCTTCAATCTCACAAAGATTTGCTACCTATCTCTCAAAGAGCTCTCTCTCTTTTCTCTCTAGAACTCTTACAAAATGACTAGCAAAACATAACAAATGGGTGGAGCATGCTATATATAGCCCTCCCTTAATTATCATCAACTCCTACTAATCAACCAACATTGGTTAAATTAGAGGCTAAGCTAGATTACTATTTGATTGAATGACCACTTTGATTGACAAGGTGATTGACATCCATCAAAACTCAACACAAGCAACCAATTGAGTGTTTTAAAAGCAACAAAGATACACAAGCCACCAAGTGGGGCCCCTAAATCTCAGCAAAATGGGATTTAATCCCCCATTTTTGCTTTATTTTTAAAGCTTAAAATATACATATATACATCTATATATATATATATATATATATATACTTATATATATAAATGTTGACCAATTTTGACTACCATTTGGGCTCCACATTGGACTCTAGGACTTAAATATATTGGGTTCATCCATTTAATTTGGTTGAGCTCAATTTAATTGTTACATTGGGCTAACATTAAATACCCTATGTTACATTTAATTAAAACAAGCATTGGGCTTGATTAATTATAACTTGAATCAAGATTTAATTAATTACATGGACTACTAGGTTAATTTATTTAACTTAGTTTAATACATCAATTGGACTTGTAATATAATCCAATTAGACTTGCCTTTAATTATTCTATCACATTGGGTTACATAATTAACTCTTCCATAGTTAATTCTCAACACTACCTTCCTTCCTCTAGCAATTAACCCATGTTTGGTTAATGCTCTCTCATGTCTACCAACTAGGGTTATTCAATTAACCCTACACTAGTTAATTCTCTACTCTCAATCAATACTTGGAAATTTCCCAACATATTGACCAACATTTGACTTTTAAATTTGGACTCAATATTTGGGCTACTAGTTTATTTTGCATTGGGCTCCTTTATTTAATTATTTGGGCTACCCAACACAACTCACACATCTTTATAACTTGGGCTAGGTAATTAATTTAATTGGACTTATATTAATTACCTCTTGGACTATTAATTATCATAACATTTGGGCTTATTATTTAATTACCCACTTCATACCAATATTTTCATATTGGGCTAACATCTATAATCCTTTTGAGCTAGTCCACTAGTAGTAATTAAATTACTTGAACTCTATGCCACAACTTAATAATTAAGTTAATTACTTAATAAATTAACTTCTTAATATTGTCATTCTAGACAAACTTTCTAGTTTTTATATAACTTTAACTCATAACTAATATAATTAACATAATTAATTATATTTCATGACTTTCATTCTTACTTCATAATTAAACTAATTAATTTATTAGTTTTATTGAGTATTAATTTACTCATCTTCTTGTTTGGCTAACAAACACAACTCTAGGAATATATAACTATGTATATATATCCTTATAACCGTCTTCACTTCTCAAATGAATTTATTTCTTTAATAAATTCTCTATATGCATCATAAAATATTTTCACATTTAATTTTTAACAAATACATTATGTTAAAAAAAAATTGTTTACCCATTTTCTACATATCTTACTTCTCACATTCTAGGTTTTAAACATTAACCTTTAATAAAATCAATTAAGATATTATTTAAAATCTTGAAAATATATGGGATATTACAGTTGTAAGATTATTTTATTATATATATATATATATATATTATATTGTATTGTATTGGTTTATTTCTAAAATTTATAATATTTAATACAAGTTTTTGAAGAACGAATTAAATTGTTTGAATGAATAAGAAGGTTAATGAAAAATAAAATTAGGAAAAAACCCACGAGCCACTCGATCCATCATCCTTTAGGTCACGTGCCTCTTATTTTCAACCTACAAAAATCTGGGTCATTTTTGGTTGGCCCAAATTTGGCCCACTCTACACTTAACTCGACCCGTTTGAACTTGTCCCGCCCATTTGCCAAGTCTTAAGAGGGGTGATTATTTCTTAAAGCTTTGTCACAATATATTAATAACTATCTTATTTTCTCTCTTTTATTTTTTATTCTTATTCTTTCTCTCATCTTTTTTCATCTATATTTTTTAAGTTTTATTTAAATATTTTATTTTTTTAATTGTATACACATAGTGTGTACTACATAAACTAATAATTATAATTAAAAAACTAACTATGAAAACTAATTTATAATTAAAAAACTAAATATGAAAACTAACTTTAAATATAAACTAATAACCCGTTGAAGTTGGCACATTTTAAGGTTCGATTTTAAAATTTTCAAGGTCATGTTTGTTTAAAGAGATTATAATCCATGAAATTATAATTTCAAGACTATTAATCATATGATTAAATAGTTCTAGTCACTAGTTTATTTTTTTTATAAGATAATTCATGGGATAATTTAAAATAATCTCATGTTATATTTATTATTTTCATGATTGATTAAAAGATTGGAAAAAAAAGTATCGATTGGACTATTATACCTTTACCAATAATAACATATTTTAAACTATAATTTAAACTTGTTTATACATCAAAAAATAACCGTATATAATGAATAAGCTCAAGTTTTAAAAAATATATGCTTTATAAATGAAAATGTAGAAAGCCGAATGGGCAATATATATATATATATATATATATATATATATATATATATATATATATATATATATATATAACGGTTCAAAAACATACCTTTTAAATAGTATACCTCCTTAAGTAGCATACCTTTATCAAAACGATATCGTTTTGAAGATTTTTTGATGATATTTTTGTAAATAAAAGAAAAAAAATGTGGCACCGCGGAATATCGCATCTTCTTTCAATATTATTTTTATAAAAAAAGAATCGTAAAAGCGACGTTATTTTGATATAGGTATGCTATTTAAGAGATGTATTATAATTAAGAGGTATGTTTTAGATCCATCATATATATATTTCTCTATCTATTATCTCATTAGGTAATAAAAATTTTGTAAGTTCAATAATTTCTGTCATGCTTTTTCATTCCAGTTATTCAAAATAAATTATTATTCTTCTGTCCATTTTATAAATTATTAGCATTTTATAACAGTTTTTCTTTTTGGTACAAGTACCTCTCTAGTTTAATACAAAAATCACACATAAATTTTGTTCCAGCAAGCAGATGGCCCAAAGCTGGATAAAAAGTTTTTCTACTACTGAATAAACTCAATAGATCACAAAAGACCAAATGAAGCTTCTTCCTTTTGATCTTGTTGAGGTTAATTTTTTCTAATAATTTTTAATCCAAAATGGTGAGAATTATAATATCTGATTTAACATAATATTAAATAATTTTTCATATTAATTTATTTTATAATCGCTATATTAATAGTTCAAAACTCAAATTTAAAAACAAATAAAACACTTAAAATTAATAATCTAATCTAAAATATAATCCTTATAAACAAACATAACCTAATATCTATTCACTCCCTCTCATTTCACCTTAAGTTTTATTTCTTTTCTGTTGTTTCCAAACTAACCGACATAAAAAAATACCCCACGTTGGAAAACATGAAAACTACCCGTCACCTTTTATCCAAGCTCTGCAATTCTTATCTGCAGTAGGTGAAGCTTATCTGCAACATTGTTGTAATAACCAAAGTCCCACATCACTTAACTTTCAAGCCATCCTCCCTTAGTTAGCCTATATATATGGCTTTCCCCTTCTCATTTTAATACACTAACAAAAAAGACCTCCCATTGTGAGAAATGACTTTTTTGTGTGAGGGTCTTTTAAGTAAGAACCTCCCTAGTTAAATATTTTATTTCCTTCTTTGGATTTTGGGTATTGATATAAGCCCAAATTTCTTTTGAGACGGTGAATCTCTTCGTAATTTCGGGTATGTTTCTTTTTCTTTTCTTGTGTATTTCTTTTCTGCGTTATTATTTTGTAGCTGTAATTATTTAGTTAATTTGTTAGATTTTGCATTATTATTATTTGTAGCCTTAATTGTTTAGTTTTGCATTAGTAGTATTATTTTGTAGCTTTAATTATTTAGTTTGTTAGTTTTGTTTTATTATTATTATTTGTTATTTGTAACTTTAATATTTGTATGTTATTTAGTTTATTAGTATATATATTTTTGGTATATCTTTGTTACTAATTAGCATTTTGGGATAATAAATTATTATTTTTGTAATGTTAGAGTCTTGACATAATATATTTGTTTATAGTAGAATTAAAAAAAAAAAGAATGAATATTTTTGTAAATACACTTATATGTATTTTGAAGGGAACAAGAAATATGTTAATTATTAATATATTTTATACTATGTATTATCATGCTCAGAATATTTTTGGTAAAATGGAATGATTTCAGATTCGCCAAAGAGATGTAAAACTTAATTAATTATAGTACTTAATAAAAATGTGTTATTTTTGTGAATAGATTGAACTGGGCAAGTCTAACAAATTGCAATTATAATTTTGGGTATTACATCGTTTATTCCAGGTACGGATTCCGTACTCCTTCAGCGATATTTCTTTACTTTTAAGTTTATTCGTTTTGTCTCTCAATTAGAATTCAAATATTATTTCGATATATTATCCATATTCCAATGTTTATGATAGAATTGTTTGGTTTTAGATATTCGAAAATTCATAACTTGTATTCTTTGGACTTAGAGAGCATGTCTAGTATTTATTCTGATTCTGTAGCAACGTACATGCTAATATATTTTGAGGACTTTATGTTGATTCGTTTCGGTTTAGCATGCGCGTATTAGAACCCCTTTTGTGATATTATGTCGCATTCGTTGTGATACGATATTTTTGTTAGAAAGTATCGTAGGGTATACCTGAGCTATAACCACCTGTGGGGGTACCATAGGCATGTCCTCTTGACACCGAGGCATGACACCTTCCGTGGCGGTGTGATCAGTCCACGGCGTCTCCATTTTGTGTTTTGGTGGGCGATGGCCAACTTTGGTGTTTTGTTGTGGGAGGCGTATGGGTCGACCCTAGTTTCTGTTCTGTTCTGTTCTGCGGTTTGGTGTTGTTTGTGTCGAACACACCTTCCGATTTTGCATACATTTGGATCCGCAGTCCAATGTGTGCCTGCCTGTGTGGCAGTATTTTAACTTGTCTTTGTGACAAGGTATATTTGTGTTCTGTTCAGAGCTCGGTATGAAATAACCCCAGCCATTTGATTCAGCCTATTATGTTATTCAGATTAGTTCAGTTCAGTTAGTTTTGTTATTCATTTTAGTTCTTATTTTCTTGCACTCTATATCCGTACTGGGCATTTGGCTCATGCTGTGTTTTTCTTCCGACAGATAATCAGAGGGAGCAAGGGCAAGTGTGAAGAGAGCTTCCTTCATGTAAATAGTGTAGATATTTTGTGTAGGATTAGATATTTTGGTTTCTAAGTATTGTAGTAATACTCAGACCGTGTTTTAGCCAGTTGACAATTATCTATTTAAATTATTCGGTTTCATATTAAAGCTTTGGATATCAGTTTATTCGTTCTGTTGTGTTCTGTGCGTAACCTCCCTTACCAGCCCGGGAAGGGGGTGTTACAATTGTCCTGTTAGTACATCAGTCTATTTTCCAAGTACTTGATGCCAAAAGGACCACACCACTGCGATTGACAAAGGACTTGTTTGTACTTTGCACAATTAATAGATAGATTTATTCCCAAGTCTAAATTTAAAAGCCAACTTTTCTGTGTGCCACTTATTCATCGTATAAGATTTGGCAAAGAAGACGAAAAGAACAGTTCTCGCATGATAAGGCTAGCTTTGGCTTGTTATCCGATCATCCGGTATGTATATTATAATTGCCCTCGAACCTTTGATGAAATGGAGCGATAAAATGGTAAAATTATATATTGTGATTATAATTATTATGAAATTATACCTAACTAGTTGTTTACCTTGATTTCATTTCGTAGATAGATTCCTTCAATTGCAACTATGGCGGCCACCACTAAGGTCTTCATAGTGTAAGTACACCCAATTCTCTCCCGCTACCTCTCCCCATAATGAATCCGATTTGAATTTCCTCATATATTTGAGTCTAAAGGTATGTTTGGCAATTCAATTTCAAGCTTTAGAATCGCAGTTGAACGCAAATGTTTAAGTGAATTTGAATTCCATGAAATTGAAAACTGTGCTTTCAATTTCAATTCTCACGCTTAGTATTGAGTTGCCAAATGAACTTTTCCTGTTTCTGAAACTTGTTATTTGTGATACTGAATTTTGGTATAATTCTTGTTGTAGCTATTACTCATTTGTTTGAGTATACAGTTATGTTTGGCAATTCAATTTGTAATTAAGTTAACGCCAAATCTTAACCTAAAGTATAATTCCATGCCTACTTGGAATTGCAAATGTTCTTCCATTTCCAATTTTCCCAAGCTTAGTGTAGAGTCACCAAACATTGCTTAAACTTTTCCAATTTATGAAACTAGTGACTTCTGATGCTGAATTGTTTGTATCATTCTTGTTGTAGCTATTACTCCTTGCACGGTCATGTGGAGAATATGGCACGAGAAGTACAGCGAGGAGCGAATACAGTTCAAGGCGTTGAAGCAACTCTGTGGCAGGTGGTCCTTCTTGTCTTTTTGAGTGAAGTCATATATGAAATTAGTTGCCTATAGGTGTCAATGTTTGGAGGCTTATAAAAGTTAATTTAATCTTTACGGGATGGATGGTTAGGTACCTGAGACACTTCCTGACCGCATCCTTGATAAGATGAAGGCTCCTCCTAAAGCAAATGATGTGGCAGAAATCAATCCAGAGCAACTTTTGGAGGCGGATGGATTTATCTTTGGGTTTCCTTCTCGATTCGGTGTGATGGCTGCTCAATCCAAGGCCTTCTTTGATTCAACTCATGAGATATGGGCATCCCAGTCACTTGCCGGTAAACCTGCTGGAATCTTCTGGAGTACTGGTTTCCATGGCGGTGGCCAGGAGCTTACTGCGTGAGTTCATATTTTCCTTTGCCTCGTGCTTTATAGACTGTTTGGGAGTTTTGTTTTTATGGGAGGGGAAGGGATGGAAAGAGAAAGTTGTTCACTGCTATTATGGATTTTTTTTCTATAGAAATATTGAAATGTGTGGAGATATTTACTGCTATAAATACTGCTTTTATCTATCTGAGTCGGTGGTTCATGTTGCGATTTGATCACCTTTTTATCTCTGTTTGTGAGTTTGTTTTGGAGGAAAAAGGGGTGGGAAGGAAAAGTTCTTCCTTCCAATTTCTTTTGGAAAGAAAAACTTTCACTTTTCGTTCCTTCCCTATCTCAAAATAAAACTCACAATCGGGGTTAGAGTAATGATATTTTTCTCACAAACGGGGTTAAGAGTAATGATATTTTTCTCACAAACGGGGTTAGAGTAAATATATTTTTCTAGATTCATAGTGCCCTCGACCCTCATATTAGCGTCGAAATGCTAGAATTAAGATTTTGTTTTTAGAGTCATTTTTCTTGAAGTGAGCACCAAGAATGTTGGCATGCAGGATATGATCTAATTAAAGACAGGAACATAGTTAAACTCTTAGTCTGAGTGCAATGAGTTAATAAAATGAAAACCATCTTAAACATAATAAAGTTGTTAGAAAGGTTAATAAATTCGTATCGACAAGCGTACATCTGAGATTTTATAGTACCTACTTACCTCTGTTCTGGCAGCCTGCCTGCCTGCAGATTATTGTGGTTTCTTTGGCCTTGGCGCTCATATGCAAAACTTAGATTCTGAAGGACAATTTTAGTGGATATGCACGGATTAAACTACATTTAGTTGAATTGTGAGCTGAATCTTGTCAACAGTTTGTTTCGATTATTTTTTACCGAATTTAGTGCCAATATGATGGAATTTCCAATACTTAATCTATGTTTGGCAACTCAATTTGTAATTGAGCGCCAAATTTTAATTAAATTTCAATTCTATTGAATTGCAAATGTGCTTATATTTCCAATTCAAGGTTCATATTGAACTACCTTTAGGATTGTGAATTGGTTTCTAGTGGAACTTCACCTTCAACTAAGGTGTTTTGGTTTCATTCTTGTTTCCTTTTGCAGGGGAGAACTTCTATAGGACTGAATTTTGTTTCTTAATTATAAATATTATTTTGCACTTTACCTCTTATGTGCAGGTTAACAGCGATTACACAGTTAGCACATCATGGCATGATATTTGTTCCTATTGGATATACCTTTGGCAGTGGAATGTTTGAGATGAATCAGGTGAAAGGTGGATCTCCATATGGTGCTGGAACTTATGCGACAGATGGTTCTCGCCAGCCGACTGAGCTAGAACTCCAACAAGCCTTTCATCAAGGTAAATATATTGCTGAAATTACAAAGAAGCTCAAAATTTGATCCCAGCATAACAATTTAAAATTCTATAATACAAAGAATATTTTACTGTAAATATAGAATGGAGAACACTTTGATGCTGTATGACTTGTGTCACAAAATATATCTAGAACATCATTCATAATATAGTTATGCCAAGTCAGGTTGATTATCACAAATTAAAGATTTCATGGTCACGAGCCTTAGTATGGAACACTCCTAATGGTTCATGATTTGAAGTTCATCAATTTTATTATAGCATCCTTTGTATCTTGTCGCCTGTCTTTTATTTAATCAGATGCATGAGCAAGAAAGCGAGAGAGTGAGAGAATGTGACCCTTAAAATTTGAATAGACAACAAAGCTTAGTTCTTACCATCAATTCAGAATTTCAAACAACATATAATTCAATTCAAAATTTCAAACAACATATAATTCAATTCAAAATGCTACGAAATGTCTCCTAATTTTTGCCAAAAGGTTTTTTTTTTTGGCTAAATTTTTTCGCCTAAAGCTATGCTCTCTTTTGCCATTATTACAATGAAATGCTCTATCTCACTAAGCTGGACTGAATTCGTATCTCCTCAACATATCTGAGCTCACAGTTGTCAAATTGTGAATCGTATCGTGTATAGAAAACTCTCATATCATATTTCATGTATTGTATCGTGAATCGTATTGTAAGATACGGAAATAAAATAAAAAATATAGTAATATATATTTAAATATATAAAACACAAACTTGATTATATATAAAAGTAGTCAAGCAAATATTATTATAGACTAAAAAGTAAAATTTAAAGTTAAACAGTAGCCAAAATACTTTAAATTGATTTATTAGATATTATTTTAGTAATCTTTATAGAGTAACAAGATAAACGAAAATTCAGATTCACCTTTAATCTATAAAACAAAAGAGAATAATTCAAATTAACAAGTGAAAATTTATCTGCTCATAGAAAGTGACGTGAAAAAAGAGAGCAACATTTTCAATTAGATATAATACTTTAAAAAGTGATCAAAGGCTCATGAGGCGATATAAAATATATTTGTGTGCGAAAATCTCTTTAATTGAAATGTTAAAAGGCTTAAAAGTTTTGTTTTTAGTCTTTTGGATCTACATGAAAAAAAAATCAAGTTGATTGCTTTTAAGAAGTATCGTGCATTGTATCGTATTATAAGAATCGTATCGCATCGTAATTGAATCGTAAGATACGATATCATTTTATATTCACCTTGCGATACTACAAAATTTATCCTTATTTTTACAAAATTCTGCCACAACATCTCTTATATCCATTCTTTAGTCTGGAGATTCCGTTGAGAAGGATACTCTGATTCTCGAAACTGCAGTTAAACACCCTTCAACGTTGTTGTAATCAACATTGTCACCTCCAACTTCTGATAATAAGAAATGGTCAACAATTTCTGTCACTCTTTCAGGTAAAGCCTTTTTAACAAATAGATGAGGGTTCAAATCATCTGTGAATTCATCATCTATAGGTCTCTATCCGGTGAAACTATATACATCTCCCTGCACGGAGGCCTTACCCCCAAGGCCATACTCAACACCAAAGATTGATTCCAAGTCAAGTTAGCTGTCACAAGATATTTATAGCTGTAATAATAAACTGAGAATAATAGAAAATTATTTTAGGCATAAGTTGAACTATTAGTTGTAAATTAGTTTTCAGAAGAACAATTTCTATATGAATTACTTTCTGTTAGCAGAAAGTAAAGACAAAAGAAAATTGAAATACCTGGAGCAACATAGACAACATACTATTGCTTTGTTGTGACACAGAATTCTTGAGTACATTTTTTGATAGAATTTTTGCAATCCCAAAATCTCTCACGTCTGCAGTCATTTCATGATGAAGCTTTAAATCACCATGGATGATTGATGTTTCACAAAGGTGGTGTAGATATTCCAGTGCTGAAGATATATCAATCACTATACTTAGTTGCTGCATAAGACCTAAATTTTCTTGATCGAGTTTCTTATTGCAACTCTTGTGCAGAAAATTCCCTAAACTTCCATTAGGCATGTACTCGTAGACAATGGCCTTGAAATCAGTGATGTGATAAAAAATAGTAACTGCAAGTGCACAGCATCAAATTGAAGAACGGGCAAGTACAGTTCGAACCACAGAGACTAGTTAATTTCCAATGTATCCTTAATTTAAATTTCAAGCAAATTAGGAATAAAAAGTGGTGGAGATGATTAATTAACTAAATATTGCAAATTAAAAATTAATAATAAAAACTAATAATGAGAAAAACTACCTAGGAATCCGAATCCATTAAATACTAACATAATAATTAAATTCTTCCTTTCCTTAATCAATTTCTCATTATTTTTCCTTCCCTTAAAAATAATGATTCATATAATTAATATGGGCAAGCATAGATTATGAAAATTTAAGGATTAACTATAACTCATCAAAACTTCATTGAGCAAGCATGAATTATGAAAAACTCATATCTTAACAATAACCTATCAAAATCTCATAATTAATTTAGAACCAAAACGAATTATGCGCAAAGGTAATTTTGAAGAAATAAACAATTAAACATTAATATCGGAACGAAAATAATATAATTAATATGCAATATTTAATTTCATCTTCATCCTAGATATTAGAAATTTAGCTAGCCATAAATTTAATTATGAGCAATATTAAAATTAAACTGAAAGTGGTTGCATGTATTTAAGAATAATAATGATAATGAAAACAATAATTAATTAAAAATTATTACTACTACTAATATGGACAGAAAGTAAAACAAGTAAAAAAATTGAAATATTATTACTCCCTTTAAGTAAAACCTTGCAATGTTGCTAACATGCGTAAAGATGGATCAAAAATAAAATAAAAAACTAAAAAGAACTCCCTGACTCCAAATCCATGCAAAGCTACTGCGGAACAAAAGTAAGAAAAATACTTTCCGCCTCCTACCGAAGCTGCGGAACTAGAAAAAGAGAAAAAGAAAAATAAAATATGACACACACCTTTACTCTAAAATAAGACTTCTATTTATAGAGAAAATAAACTAAACCCTAATCTAATTTCCTTGTTGACTTCAACTTGTGCATGAGTTATTTTCAAAGAATCATTTTCTTGCACACCTTTTAATTGTAGTCCAAATAAAAATCAACTAGGAAGCTTTTAGAAATCCTTTTCCAACTCAACTTTATTTATTTCTTTATTTCCTGCAAAACAAAATAAAAACTAATTAATTAAATAAAATAAACAAATAAAATAATAAAAATGGGAATATGAAATATGCAAAATTACGTGACTATCAAATACCCTCATACCTAGCTTTTACTCGTCCTCGAGTGAAACAAAAAGAAAATAAAAATTAAACTACCCCATTTTCGTAGGAAACACACGATTGCACTTAGCATGTGCAACAAGCCTTTAAATCCCAAGGTTAACCCAAGTGGACGAGTTGTGTCTCGTGAGGGTTTGCAGTGAATATACCCACAAAATTCAAGAATAAAAAAATAAAAATCTTTTTTTGAGTTTAACCAATTATGAAATCGAAAGAAAACTTCTAAGTATCCATGGGCATCACACATAAGCAAGATCAAATTTAAAATCACACTTTCACCTTATCAAAAATACTTTATCTTCATTCTAGACACCATCCTTCATAAAATTAATTCCATGTGATGCATGCATGTGTATGTGATGTAACTCTTAGTAGGGACTTTTACCGTGAAAATCAAGCAAACTCAATTTTTTTCTATTTTTCTTCACTATTGACTAGTGCAATGTTTATTTTTCTTAGGCTTTTCAGAGTTACCCATGTAACGAGCGTTTGACCAATGACTCCCAAACCAGTTGGCTTTAGGGCACTAGGTGGAAAGACACCCCTAAGGGTTTACTAACTTGAGTAACAAAGGCTACAAAAATCAGACTAGTCAAACTACTTATATCCATTATACTTTTCAGCTTGATTTTTCTTTTATTCAATGGATATTGAAGCAGTATTTTTCATTTTTTCAATTTTTTTCTCTTACAACGAGTGCGTTTTACGCTCCATCTCGCTGTATTCTTATTTTTTTATTTCTAAAATTTTTTCTTGAAATTACTTGACTCATAGTTTATACCCCATAACTAAGAATTAGTACGAACGTGAAGTGCAAAAATGCATGTGAATTCTAATTTTATTCAATATGGCATTTCAAACTAGGATTTTGTATCTTATCAAAGGTTCAAGCATTCTAAATCTTTTAACCCTACTCAAAGAATTTTACTCCACAGACACTTATTAGAATTAATCCAATTCATAAAAAGTCAAACAAATTTTTCCATTTTTTTATCTTTATTTTTTAAAGAAACTTTTTGAAATAAAAAGAAAAGAAAAGAAAAGAATAAAATAAAATAAAATGCTAATAAAAAAAATGCAATAGATAAATAAAAATGTTAAATTCCCCTCCATACCTAAATCATGCATTGTCCTCAATGTATGCAAATGAATAAGAGAACAAAGAAATAAAAGAATTGTACCTCGTATGGTGGGTTACGGGACGGAAAGAAAAATATATATACAAAACTTACAATTGCAAGTGCAGTTTCAGTCATTCGGAATAGTGTGGTTCAATAAGGTCCACCACCTCCTCTGTTTCGGTCGGCATTTCTAAAAAGGGTTTGAGTCGTTGACCATTAACTTTGAAAATTTCACCACTTTTTGGATTTTCAATATCAACTGCCCCTTGAGGGTAAACTACCTTTACTACAAAAGGTCCATCCCATCTAGAACGCAATTTGCCAAGAAATAGATGTAGCCTAGAGTTATACAAGAGAACTTTTTGACCAGGTGAAAATGATTTTCTCAAAATTGATTTATCATGAAACACTTTTGTTCTTTCCTTGTAAATTTTAGCATTTTCGTAAGCATCATTCCTAATCTCGTCTAACTCATTCAATTGCAATTGTCTATGACTCCCACAAGTGGATATATCAAAATTTAACTGTTTTATGGCCCATAAAGCACGATGTTCAAGTTCCACAGGTAAGTGACAAGCTTTTCCAAACACAAGCCTATATGGTGACATTCCTAAGTTAGTCTTAAAGGTAGTACGGTAAGCCCACAATGTATCTAACAATTTAAGAGACCGGTCTTTTCTATTAAAACTCACTGTTTTTTCCAAGATTTGTTTTATTCGCCTATTCGAGACCTCTACTTGACCACTTGTCTGAGGGTGATATGGTGTGGCAAGCTTGTGGGTGATGGAATATTTTTTCAACAAGGATTCAAAAGGCTGATTGCGAAAATGTTTTCCTTGATCACTGATTATAGCCCTAGGGGTCCCAAAGCGAGAAAAAATATTATCTTTCAGAAATTTGACAACAACCTTATTGTCATTGGTCTTGGTTGGTATAGCTTCTACCCACTTAGACACATAATCAACTGCAAGTAAAATGTACAGATTTCCAAAAGAATTTGGGAATGGACCCATGAAATCTATCCCCCACACATCAAACAACTCAATGACTAGAATGGGTTGCATTGGCATCATATTCCTCCTAGTGATTCTTCCTAAATGTTGACACCTATTGCAATTGACACAAAATTCTGTGGCATCCTTGAATAGACTAGGCCAATAAAAACCACACTGGAGAACTTTGGCAGCGGTCTTTTTACCTCCAAAATGTCCTCCACAAGCTTGGTCATGACAAAATGATAGGACACTCCTAAACTCATGGTCGGGGACACATATCCTAATGATTTGATTAGGGCAATATTTAAACAAATAGGGGTCGTCCCAATAAAAATATTTGACTTGTGAAAGAAATTTTGATCGGTCTTGTTTGGACCAATGGGAAGGAATGTCACTAGTAACTAGGTAGTTCACAATATCAGCAAACCAAGGTGCAGTGGATATGGAGAAAAGTCGCTCATCTGGGAAAGAATCATTTAAAGGCAGTTCAGAATTAGACTCCACAACTAAACGAGACAAATAATCAGCTACCACATTTTCAGACATTTTTTTATCCCTTATTTCTAGGTCAAATTCTTGGAGCAATAATACCCATCGAATTAATCGGGCTTTGGAGTCTTTTTTGGAGAGAAGGTGTCTAAGGGCTGCATGGTCAGTGTAAACGATGATTTTAGACCCAATAAGATAAGATCGAAACTTTTATAGGGCAAAAACTACAGCTAGAAGTTCTTTTTCAGTAGTTGAATAATTCAATTGTGCATCATTCAAAGTCCTACTAGCATAGTATATAACATGGGGAATCTTATTAATTCGTTGCCCTAGAACAGCACCAACTGCATAGTCAGATGCATCACACATTAACTCAAATGGTTGATTCCAATCGGGTGATTTGATGATAGGAGCTGAGGTCAACTCCTTTTTAAGTTGTTCGAATGATTGGAAACATTTGTCATTAAATTCAAATTTTGCATCTTTACTTAGAAGATTAGTTAAGGGTCTTGCTTTCTTACTGAAATCTTTGATGAATCGCCTATAAAAGCCTGCATGTCCTAGGAATGAACGAATTTCTTTGACTGTCCGAGGTGGTGGGAGATTGGCAATGAGGTCAATTTTGGCTTTATCTACTTCAATTCCCTTTTTAGATATGATATGACCAAGAACAATTCCCTTTTTAACCATGAAATGACATTTTTCCCAATTTAAGATTAAGTTAGTGTCCTTACATCTCCTTAAAACTAAGTCGAGGTAATGAAGACACTCAGGAAATGTAGACCCAAATATGGAAAAATTATCTATGAAAATCTCTAGGAATTTGTCTATCATGTCAGAAAAAATGCTCATCATGCATCTTTGAAAGGTGGAAGGGGCACTACATAGCCCAAATGGTAGACGAAGATATGCAAAAGTTCCATAAGGACAAGTGAATGTTGTCTTTTCTTGGTCTTCTGAGGCTATGGGAATTTGAAAGTAACCCGAGTATCCATCAAGGAAACAATAGTAAGCATGACCAGCTAATCTTTCTAGGATTTGGTCTATGAAGGGTAAAGGAAAATGATCCTTTCTTGTGGCCTCATTGAGTTTTCTATAGTCTATGCAAACCCTCCAACCACATTGGACAAGAGCGGGAACTAACTCATTATCGTCATTTTGAACCATAGTTAAGCCAGACTTTTTATGCACCACCTGAACAGGACTTACCCAAGAGCTATCAGAAATGGGATAGATGATCCCATTATCTAGACATTTAAGAATTTCCTTCCTAACAACCTCTTTTAAAACTGGGTTCAACCGCCTCTGTGGGTCTCTCACGGGTTTAGCATCATCTATTAAATGGATCATATGTTGGACAATGGCAGGACTGATCCTCTTAATAGCTGTTATGCTCCATCCTATGGCTTCTTTATTCTGTCTAAGGATGGTCAATAATTCTTCCTCTTGTGGGTTTGTTAAATCGGAAGCAATGATCACAGGAAGAGTTTTGGAAGGACCTAAATAGGCATATTTAAGATCATCAGGAAGAGGTTTGAGTTCTAACTCTGGTGGACTCGATTCTGAAGATTGTAAAATTGGCTCGATCACAGGTTCCCATTTAGAATATATTGATGTAGAGGGCTCTAAAAATTCATTCACCTCATGTATATATTCTGTATCATCCCAATTTTGACCAAAGTGATTTAAACAAAAGTTAAGAATTTCATCTTCCCCATTAAGTTCATTTTCAGACATTTCTTGAATCATGTTTGTTTCAACGGGTTGGTCAGAAAAATCACTAGGTTGTTTTCCCACATTGAACACATTTAAATCAATTGTCATGTTTCCAAATGTCAATTTCATTAGTCCATTTCTACAATTGATTAACGCATTAGAGGTTGCTAAAAATGGTCTACCTAAAATGACAGGAATTTGACCGTTGGGATTGACAACAGGTTGGGTTTCAAGAACAACAAAATCGACAGGGAACACAAAATCGCCAACCTTAATGAGTACATCTTCAACTATTCCCTTTGGCACTTTGATAGAACGGTCAGCTAGCTGGAGTGTGACTCTTGTCTTTTTCAACTCCCCTAAGCCCAAGGTTTGGTACACAGAAAATGGTAGAAGGTTAACACTCGCTCCTAAATCAAGCAAAGCTTTTTCAATTAAGGTGTCTCCTATGATGCATGAAATAGTAGGACAACCAGGGTCTTTGTACATCACAGGGACTTGGCATGACATGATAGAACTAACATGGGCTGTTAGAAAAGCTTTCTTAGGAACATGAGTGGTTCTTTTGTGTGTGCACAAATCTTTTAGACATTTAGCATATGAAGGAACTTGTTGAATGGCATCTAGAAGAGGGATATTAATTTTCACTTGTTCGAACACTTCTAGAATTTTGTCTAATTGGGCTGACTGCTTCTTTGAAATTAGTCTTTGGGGGAATGGGGCTTTTGGTTTAAAGACTTTTTCATTAGATTCCGAAGATATGGTTTTCTCAGTTTTTAACAATTGTTTGTTAGATGGGCCTACTGACTCAGAAGTGGTGGGCTTTTCAGGCTGGGCTGACTATGAAGATAGATTATTAGATTTATCAATTAAATTTTCCTCTTCTTCATTATCAATACCAGCATGATTGTTAAAATGATTTCCAGACCTTAAAGAGATTACGGAATTCACATGATTGACTTGGTTGTGGTTGTTTTCAAGTGAATTAGCATGATAAGGTTTTTGATTAAGGACTGGAAATTTCGGGTTGGCTAGAAAACTTTCCCTTCTCTCTTTCACTAACTATAGTGGCCAATTGACTTATTTGAGTCTCTAACCGAGATATGGCTTGGTTACTGTTTTGCATGAAATTAGTTTGAGAGTTCATTAAAGTTTCTTGAGATTTCATTAAAGATTCCATGCTTTTCTCTAAATTGCTAAGTCTCTTTTCACTTTCATTAGGGAAACCTGGTGGACATTGAGTTGCTGAATTTGAATTTTGGTACGGACCAGGATTCGGCTTTTGATAGGGTTGAAAAGTTTGATTTTGAGACCGATTAATTTGATTTGAAGAGTTATTTGGGTATGATCCTTGGTTCTATGCAAAATTAGGATGATTTCTCCAACCTGGATTATAAGTGGGTGCAAATGGGTCGTTCCTAGGTCTTTGAGACATTATATTGACTTGGTCAAATTTTTCAAGTTGGTTTACAGGTGTTGTATCCCTAGTTTCTAAAACTTCAAGTCTTTTAAGTACACTTGCCAACTTAGCTTCGGTAGCAATTGAATTGTCAATTGTATGAACACCCCTAAATGAGCTAGATTTATCGGTCTTTCGGGTGGTTTCCCATTGTATGGTTTTTTCTGCTAAGTCTTCTAAAAACTCCCAAGCCCTTTCCTCATCATTTTTTAGAAAATCCCCTTGACACATTGACTCTAACATCGTTTTAGTGGAAAAATCTAAACCTTCGTAGGCAATTTGACACAATCTCCATTTTTCAATTCCATGGTGTGGACACTGGGATAACAAATTTTTAAATCTATCAAAATATTTCCAAAACGACTCGTTTTCAAGTTGATAAAATTGATGAATTGCAGTCCTAATCTCGGAAGTTTTGTGATTTGGAAAATATTTATTTAGAAATGTAACAACAAATCCCTTCCAGGTTGTTATGGAATTATTCGCTAGGCTATATAACCACTTTTTAGCATTATCTTTTAAAGCAAATGTGATAAATCTTAGCCTAATCGAGTCTTCAGACAATTGTTGAATTTTCATTAAAGCACAGACTTCCTCAAATTCCCGAATGAATAAATATGGATCTTCTATTCCAGTAAACCTAGGTAACATATTTATAAAGTGCGGTTTTAGTTCAAAATTATTACCATTTACTGGTGGTAGACTGATGCATGAAGGGTGGGCAGAGCGAGAAGGATAACATCGGTCCCTTAAGGAAACAGTTTGTGCAACTTCCATGTTTGTAGAAGTGATGTCTTTTAAAGTGAAATCTGAAAAATCAATTTTTCTCACTAACCGAGATGTTTTATCCCTAACCCACACTTTTTGCATATACTACTTAGCAGATAAGCATATAAACAAATAAGCACACAAAGATGAATAAGGAAAATAAAATAAAATAAAAACTACTTCTAAGGTCAACCTAAATAAAATCTAGACAGCTCCTAACTGTTCCAAGTTGCTCTTTAAGGTCCACCAAATTCAAAATTAATCACACCACTAGCCAGGTAAGTGTAAGAACGGCGGGAGTCTCTCCGTGGGTACGGTGACTAATTAAATAACCGCGCGTCCTTTAGGCGTTTACCTTTTGAACCACTTGCCTAGATACCAGTAATATGATTAATTAGGAATTCAGACTCCTCTCAGAATTTCTTGTCCTAATTGAGCTCGAGAGTCTTAGGGGCCAACGTCTACTTGATTTTATTAAGTCGGTTATGCAAAGTTAGGTTGTTTGTGGGCCAAGGAAGGGTGATGAAATCCCCACCTTATCTTGTTAAGGTTTGCGCTCTTAAAGTCAAATTAAAAATAAGAATAAACAAATAAAATAAAAACTGTAAACAAATAAAATGTCTTAAAACTATGTGAATTACGAAAGAATGAGAAATTTAACGTACCTCAATCCGCCAGCAATCACCACAGTTTATATTTAACAAAAATAAAATAAAAATAAAAATAAAAACCTAAGCAGGATGTGCTCTACGTGAGTGAATGCATGAATGCGGAAATTAGTTTTTAAACTAAAAAAATAAACTAAACTACTATATTTTTTTTTGGTTTTTTTTTTCTTCTATTTTATATAAATAAAAAATAAGAAAAATTATGGAGATACGAAGTACCAAGAAAGCGCAGCAATAAAATATCTATGTTTTTGCTCCTTCGATCCGCTTCGATAATCCTGAAAAATAAAAATAAAAAATATTAGTGGTAAAAACTAATTCGAAGAAATTAAAATTCAAGAATAAGAAATCAAATCTAGTCCCCGGCAACGGCGCCAAAAACTTGATGTGATAAAAAATAGTAACTGCAAGTGCACAGCATCAAATTGAAGAACGGGCAAGTACAGGTCGAACCACAGAGACTAGTTAATTTCCAATGTATCCTTAATTTAAATTTCAGGCAAATTAGGAATAAAAAGTGGTGGAGATGATTAATTAACTAAATATTGCAAATTAAAAATTAATAATAAAAACTAATAATGAGAAAAACTATCTAGGAATCCGAATCCATTAAATACTAACATAATAATTAAATTCTTCCTTTCCTTAATCAATTTCTAATTATTTTTCCTTCCCTTAAAAATAATGATTCATATAATTAATATGGGCAATCATAGATTATGAAAATTTAAGGATTAACTATAACTCATCAAATCTTCATTGAGCAAGCATGAATTATGAAAAACTCATATCTTAACAATAACCTATCAAAATCTCATAATTAATTTAGAACCAAAACGAATTATGCGCAAAGGTAATTTTGAAGAAATAAACAATTAAACATTAATATCGGAACGAAAATAATATAATTAATATGTAATATTTAATTTCATCTTCATCCTAGATATTAGAAATTCAGCTAGCCATAAATTTAATTATGAGCAATATTAAAATTAAACTGAAAGTGGTTGCATGTATTTAAGAATAATAATGATAATGAAAACAATAATTAATTAAAAATTATTACTACTACTAATATGGACAGAAAGTAAAACAAGTAAAAAAATTGAAATATTATTACTCCCTTTAAGTAAAACCTTGCAATGTTGCTAACATGCGTAAAGATGGATCAAAAATAAAATAAAAAACTAAAAAGAACTCCCCGACTCCAAATCCATGCAAAGCTATTGCGGAACAAAAGTAAGAAAAATACTTTCCGCCTCCTACCGAAGCTGCGGAACTAGAAAAAGAGAAAAAGAAAAATAAAATATGACACACACCTTTACTCTAAAATAAGACTTCTATTTATAGAGAAAATAAACTAAACCCTAATCTAATTTCCTTGTTGACTTCAACTTGTGCATGAGTTATCTTCAAAGAATCCTTTCCTTACACACCTCTTAATTGTAGTCCAAATAAAAATCAACTAGGAAGCTTTTAGAAATCCTTTTCCAACTCAACTTTATTTATTTCTTTATTTCCTGCAAAACAAAATAAAAACTAATTAATTAAATAAAATAAACAAATAAAATAATAAAAATGGGAATATGAAATATGCAAAATTACGTGACTATCAATCAGCACCCTTCAAACTAATGCTTGAGCAAGTAGTGGTGACCCTAATGAGATTTCTGTGCCTAATGTTTCTCAAGGCATTGCATTCAGCCACGAAACTCTTCGCAGCTCCTTTCTGTTGAAGATTGAGGACTTGCACAGCCACAATCATCTTGCTACCCAAAGTCCCTTTGTACACTAAACCATAATTTCCTTCACCAATTAGATTGGTTGATGAAAATTCATTGGTTGCATTTGAAAGGTCTAAATAAGAAATCTTTGGAAACTGTTCAATGGTAGACACCGTGATAGGATTCTTCTTATTTTCTAGTTTTTCTCAGCTGCCACGAACTAAAAAAGAGACGCTAATAACATTACATATGAAGTGGATACTGGTAGTGCTACTCTGAGAGCATTAGATCCTCTACCCTTGTTTGGAACTCTATTTTGACATGCTGATAGTCCCAAACTCAGAGTGCCACCAGAGTTTTGAAATCCCAATAATTGAAAATGCACTTGTGTTCTTGAAGACCTCCTCATGCAGTACCTCTCTTTCAAGGTTATTGAAAGAAAAATCCAGATTTTCGAGATAGGTGAAATTTTGCAATTATGCAGGCAATTTCCCTGAAATGTTATTCCTTGATAACATTGATAAATTAAGGACCTTGAGGCTAGTTAACCTACTAAGAGATGAAGGGATGATTGTTTCAACAAGTCAGTCCCCATAAGCAGGCTCTCCATCTTCAAACAATTGAATATTGTACTTGGAATTTATCCCGACAATTTATTCTGGGAAAAATCTAAACTCACAAGCTTGCTCATATTTCCTACCTCAGTTGGCAAGCTCCCTATTAAATTTTTTTGAGACAAGTTGAAAGATAGAGCCATAGAAGAAAGACTTGCAACTTCATTGGGTATAGTACCAGTAAGGTTGTTCCTGGATAGGACCTACAACTCTAGTTGTTTACAATTTCCCAAACAAGATGGAATGTTTCCGTCTAAATAATTCTCCTCTAAAGACACTTGTTGCAACTTTGTGATATTTCCAAGTGAAGCTGGAATTGCACCTGAAATTTGGTTCTTAGAAAAGTCAAGTTCCTTCAATCTCGAAGGTTTACTGATTCCAGGAGGAATTTTGCCAGTGATCCAGTTTCCATGGATTCCCAACATTGTCAAACCAACCAGCTCCCCAATTTCTTCAGGGATGCTTCCTAATATCTGGTTTTCGTTTTCCTAAAATATTTGATGGGTGAATGATAAATTGAAGAATGAAGCGGGCAATTCACCTCTAAACTAGTTGTAACCATGTCCAGTGTCTGGAGCTAGCTGCAGCCTGCGGTTAGTTTGAGAAGTAAGGAAACTAAATGTTTTGCCTAATTTATTATTAGCAAATATACGCAAGTATACGATCGATTAATAATATAATGACAAGAGAAAGTATTGTTCTCACAGAGAATTAATTCATAATTACTATCAATTATTAAAATTATATCAACTTAATTTTATTTAAACAATTGAATTAAACTATAAATAAAAATGAATTAAATTAAATTACTAAACTATTCTATTAACAAGGATTAACTCAGATTAAAAAGACTTAATATTACAATATCCTCCAATGCTTTATCTAAATTTCATAACTTTCTTTTTAATTATATGGTCACGGTGAATTGTTAATATGAGAATTCGTTAGTATTTATAAACTTCTTCCTATGGTCATATAAACAAATCCCTTCTAAATCTACCACCATGGGAATAGAATCGGAAAATAACATCATACTTAAATAAATCACTATATTCCTATGAGATTTAAATTAAACAAGAATTTTCTAAACTCAGATTCTCCAATTGGTTACACATTGCATATAGGTATATGTCTATCATAAATATGTATCATGAATTTTATCTCATGCCGAATAACACGAACACATGTCATTATATTCAGATCTAAACCTATAATTAATCTCTTAATTTCATATAAATTATCCCACTAATTACTGAGCTCTTAGTAATTAAATATTCAAGCACAATATACTGAACCAATTCATATAGCGCCAATCAAAAAGAAATAAATTCAATTTAAACTACACATTGTGTTCAATTGCAATATTAATTTAAATTTAGCTCATAACTGAAAAAAAATCATCATCAAATAATAATCCATCACGCTTAAATTACAAAAATTAAAAAAGAGTTTAGACAGAAAAATATGATTTATGAACAGGGGTGGATTTGTTTAAGGGGCAGCATAGGCAGTTGCCCTTGCTGGATTTTATTTTTTTATTTTTAATACGTATAGGGGCAGGAGTAGATATGTAAATTAATACACTCAAGGGCGCAGATTAATGAAAGAGTTAAACTTGAAAGGGGCAAAAAAAATATTCATAAACTAATTATAAATACAAGTACACAATTCTTCTTAATTTTAAGGTTTGACGAAATATTAGAAGTATACACAATATTTTAGAAGTACACATCTTTCGCCCAAATAATCCAATCAAATACTAATGTGGAGCGAGAGGAGAACCAAACGGAGCAAACATCGCCCCCAATTTAGTCTCTCTTTTCCCCTTGTGGTCTATTTGCATTCATTCATTTTTTTTATAATTCTCTCTCAGTCGGTTATCCATCGCAGGTGCTTTTGATTTCGATCTAGTTCTTAGATTTCTAGGTTTTGATTCTCTCTTTATATTTTTTGTATAGTTATTAGTTTTAAATGTTCATCAGCGTATGAACTGTGAGGGATTGTTTGATTCAAGTTTGATTTTTTTTGTTATTGATTTGGTTGACTGTGGTTATTGTTTGTTTAATTTGGTCTGATTGAATTTTTGTTTTTGGGTTGTTTAATTTTCAATTGAAAATCAAATCATTTTGGTCGAGTAGTTTATGTCTTTTATTATGATAGTTTACAATGATTTTGTCTTATTTTATAATGAGAAATGAAAATTGGAAAATGACTATGAGCCTTTAGCAGCTCCTCATTTCTAGTTGTTATAAACACTTTACTTCAATGCATCTAATTAATGGACTCTGTATAACTTTTGGTGTTTTGAGTATAAATTTTAGATGGTTTGTTTCTCTTATTTCAAGTAAAGTTTATTTGAAACTTATAAAAAGATACCAAAATCGATTTATGTTTTGAAATTAATTCATGCTTTTGTTTGAATATAAAAAGTAAATTTGGTTTGAGACTTTGAGCATTTAGTAAATCATTCAAATTGAACTATGACAAGTAACTAGAATAAATTTCTAAATTGTATCTAAATATTTTTTATTTGAAATTTATTTTTTAGTTTAGATAATGAATATTTATTGTAATTTGTAAACATTATTATTATTAGTTAATATTATGATTAGTTCAAATTTTATTTACCCTGTTTATAAAGCGCAATAATCTCTGCCTTAAATTATTGAAATCCTTCTCGTGATTCTTTCTTCAGAGCTGAAATTATTCATTGAATTTATATTCTATTCCGAATTACTTTTAATTATGCGTTATATTATGTATTTATAAGTTACAAATTCAATCTTTAATAGAATTAGTTTTCAATTAAAAAGTCTACACGAAGAGAAATTCGCGACACGAAACAAGTTAACAGTGTTGGCCACTTCGCGACCCGGCGCAGCAGCTCTCTAAAGAGGAAGATCCCTCGTTTTGAATCGGGTATAGATGCTAGTTTTATTTAAAGAGGAAGAGACTAAACTTCATTTGATAATGAAAAATATCTCGGTCAAAAGAGTTTCTTTTGATGCCTCGTTGTGAAGGAGAGTTGACAATTATAAATTGAATTACCTAGACTTTGTCAGAATTTGTAATCGAGTTCTTGCACTTTTAAAAATTATACAAAATTACACAACTCTGAAGAAATTTCAAAAATTGTTTAATTGATGTACATTTTACTTCTTTACATCTCTTTATGTTTTAAAGGATTAGGGGAAAATTGATATAGGCAACGTATCATGTCAATCACTGATTGACAAAATATCCTACTACTGCGCATATATTCATTTTACAAAGATCCAAAAGCCTTAATAAAAACTCGACCCCAAATAGAATTCTAGCTATCAAATTCCATCAAGTCTTAGAAGAGACTACTATTTATTTTGCCGGATATGTGTCTTGACAAAAATAGATATTTATTTTATCCAACATTTTTGACAAAGAGTACAATCTTATATTAACAATAGTAAGTTGACCTTCCATATTGGTTTAATGGGTGGGGACTTTTCCCTTGCATCATAGATGGAATGTTACTCGATTTAAGGAATGATATCCCGTACGATTGAGGCGGAGTATATACACACACAAAAGCAAATCCTCTTCATTCAACCCTGGCTGAGAACCCCAATGAACAAACATACCAACCATTCCACAAAATAGAGTCGAATTTACACACGCGGACAAATAAAAGAAAACCCAAAAACCCAGGTAAAAAAAAGAGAATAAATACATAAAAATAAAAAATAAAAAAAATAACAGGTTCCATCTCTTTTGAAAAGATTTTAAATGAAAACATCATCAATCTATTCACAGCTATCACTACTAAACTAAAACTCAACAAATTTAAGGAACAAAAATATGTAATTAAAATTAGAAGGAACTCTTTTTATGGAACAGATTCGTAACAGCAGGCTGAGTGAGCATATAATATCCTGAACTTTACCATCCTCTCATCTCCTTCAACTTGAGCAGATCACCATCTTATGCATGTAAAAATTGGGAAGGCATAATGTAACATAATAATATCTCATGGCATGCTCTCTAGTATTATCCAAAATCAGAAAACCATCTACACACAACAAAGTGCAAACGTGATCATTTTTCCTAGTTAAGTTTTGGACTCAAGATTTGAAGATTACGAGTTTCAAGAAAAGAAATAACAACAGACTCAAATTTTCGCCCCAGATTCACTACTAGCAGGTTCCACTTCCTCCACGGTCTCTTCTTCCGTGTCACTCTCATATCTCCTGTGAGTAGAAGTGGGGCATATTACATGAGTTAATTAAAATTCAACACCAGACATAACACCAGACATGTAACACCCCCTTCCCGAATTAGAAAGAGAAGTTACACACAGAACATAACAAAACTAATAAATTGATATCCAAAACTTGAATATGAAACCGAAAAGTCTAAATAGATAATTGCCAACTGGCTAAAACACGGTCTGAGTATTACTACAATACTTAGAAACCAAAATATCAAATCCTACACAAAATATCTAAACTATTTATATAAAGGAAGCTCTCTTCACACTTGCCCTTGCTCTCCCTGGTTACCTGCCGGAAGAAAAACACAGCATGAGCCAAATGCCCAGTACGGATATAGAGTGCAAGAAAATAAGAACTAAAATGAATAACAAAACCAACTAAACTGAACTATTCTGAATAACATAATAAGTTGAATCAAATGGTTGGGGTGATTTCATACCCAGCTCAAAACAAAACAGAACAAAATATATATCGGACTGCGCAATCCAGATGTATGCGAAATCGGAAGGTGTGTTTGGCACAAACAACACCAAACCGCATAACAGAACAGAATGCTAGGGTCGACCCATACGCCTCCCACAACAAAACACCAATTGGCTAACTCCCATCGGAGCGCACAAAATGGAGACGCTGTGGACTAATCACACCGCCACGGAAGTGTCATGCCTCGGTGCCAAGATGACATGTCTCTGCCCCCACAGGTGGTTATAGCTCAGGTATACCCTACGGTATATTCTAACAAAAATATCATGTCACAATATATGCGACACAATACAAACAAAAGGGGTTCTAATACGCACATGCTAAACCGAAACGAATTAATACAAAGTTCTTAAAATATATTAGCATGCACGTTTCTACAGAATCAAAATAAATACTAGACATGCTCGCTATGTCAAAAGAGTACAAGTTACGAATTTTCAAATATCTAAAACCAAACAATTCTATCATAAACACTTGACTATGAATAATATATTGAAATAATATCTGAATTCTAATTGAGAGACAAAACAAACAAATTAAAATTAAAGAAATATCGCTGAAGGAGTACGGAATTCGTACCTGGAATACGCAATGTAATACCCGAAATTATATTCCAAAAATGACTCGTTAAATTTCCTCCGTCGAAACTAATTAAACAAAATAAATAAATAAATAAATAAATAGTTAATTAATTGATTAAACTTTATACATTTTCTTTCTCTTTGACGAATCCGAAATCATTTCGTTCTAAACAAAATTCTATCTAAAGTTATACATATTTTAATCATATATAATATTTTAATAATTAACCACCTTCTTGTTCCAAAATAAATATAAGTATATTTATAAAAATATTATTTCTATTTTTAATTATTTTACAAACAAATATTATTATTATTATTATATTATATTATTATTATTATTATTATTATTATTACTATTATTATATTATTATTATTCTTATTATTCTTATTATATTATTATTATTATGTCACAACTCTAAAGTTACAAAAATAATAATTTAATATATCAAAATGTTAATTACTAACAAAGATATACAAAAAATCTATATACTAACAAACTAAATAGCATACAAAAATTGAAGCTACAAATATAAAACGAATATAGAAAATTAAATAATTACACCAAGAAAGAAAAATAGACATACCCGAAATTAAGAAGAGATCCACCGTCTCCAAAGAAAATCAAAAGAAATTTGGGCTTATATCAATACCCAAAATCCAAAGAAGGAAAATAAAATATTTAACTAGGGAGGTTCTTACTTAAAAGTTGTCGACGCCGGGATTTTCGTCGTTTCGTCTTTTAATAATAAAAACCCTTTCCAATTTTAGCCTTTTGAATTAAATGTGATTTTGAAAAGGGTCGGCTTAATGTCGACGGGTTTTGAAAGATCAATTTTTTTTATGAGCCAATTGACCAAAGCCGCCAGTTGGTATATTGGAAATGGATGTACCAACTCATCCGAATTTTTATTTTCGTAATCGCTGGCTCATATGTGACTCCGAGTTAATTGATCCGCAAACCGAGATTCATAGAGTTCGGGGGCTTGCTTAAGCGAGGGGAAGGTGTTAGGCACCCCCCGACTTCCGTGAAACACGGTTACCGCAATCTTGATATTTTCCTATCCTTTTAAATCCTAAAACGTGTGTGTGCGCGTGTGCGTGTGCGTGGGTGCCTAAATTAATGTTGTTGGAATACTTTATTTTGAAAGTGCTTCAGAAATCTCGTTGACCCAATGCACGAAGGATTTGATTTAATCGAATAGTTCATTTTTTATTGTTTTTGTTTCGATAATAAAACCGATGATATTTTGTAAAGCATATTTTTTCAAATCCTTTGCCAAATAGGAATAGAGCTCATCCGACACTTACAATTTTATTTTAGCCTACGGATGATCTAATATCCTAGTTTGATTGATTTTATGAAAATCTTCATCTTTTCTTTCCAAAATCCATTTTCTCGCGTCAAAAGGAAAAATCAAGCATTAAAATGGCGTTGGAGTTATTCATGGGCATGTGAGCCATCCAAATAACCCCAAACGCCCACAATCGCACATTTCACTATCACGGGGCCTTAAACCCGATTTTCGACTCAATGTCGTTTTAAGGCCCAAAAATTTACATATTTACATAAAGGTGCATCGCGATCGTTACATACGTAAAAGCTATAAAATAAGCTAAAACGATATCATCGGGAGGTTAGGAGGAGATTCCATCCGTAATAAATCCTCCCTAACCATCCCTAATCCACAGATCTACAACATATGTTAACTACATTGGATCTAAACTCAAAATACACAAAATCAAACTATTTAAATAGCAATGCACACATATTTTCGGATCTACAGTAGATCCACCCAACAAACGCAATAAGAATGAAATAAAACTATATCTAAAAGATTACTAGATAAAACACAACGAAGCTATGAAACTCGGATTTTTTCACATTCCAATCGATGCAATAGACGCTTTAACACTTGAAAATCAACATAGGATACAAAGCTTGTATAAAAGAGGAAGAAATCTCACTTTTTTCTCTCTTCTTCTCTCTTTTTTTCCTCTCCCCGTCGCCTTTCTCTCTCTATTTTCTTTTTCCGTCCGCCGCTGCTGAAGAAATGAACTGGAAGTGGCGATTTAGATCTTCAGATCTGGGCCGCAGGTGCAACTGCGGCTGTCCTCGGTGCTTCCTCGATTTTCGCATCTGATGTCGGTCTTTTGTTTTTTTCTCTGGAAGGCTCGTATTTTGCAATCCGAAAATCCCTGGGAAACGTGCCATATTGTTCTGGGAGGCTAGTTCGGAGGGCCGCGACTTGATATAGAATTTGCTAATTGTGCTTGGCTTCCAAGGGGCGCTGCCCCCTTTCCACCCCCGCCAGCTCACCGGTGAGCGAGACCCCCGAACATCGTAAGCGTAGTGGCCATTAGTCGCCTTTTGTGATCAACTCAGGTTTTCTGGATCAACTGTTTGCCTTGCCTCAAGTGACCGGATGCTCATTGTCCGTTTGTGGCGGCTTTGACCGTAAATCGTTGGGGTGGCTTCGTGTTGGGGTCCACCCTCCTTTTCGCATGTCGGGTCAAGTGACGACTTTGCCCTCCTGCCAGGGTTAGTAGAGAAGTGCAAAATTTGGGTGTCTACAAAAGTCCCTCACACAACAAGGTCCTTTTTCATAATGGGAGGTCCTTATTGTTTGGATGTTCAAAATGGAAAGTAGTAGGGTCATATATATAGGTGAAGGAAGAAAGGATGACTTTTAAAATGGGTGATATGGGACTAAGAAAGGAGTGAGTATTACAAGACAAATATAACGGAGATGCTTATGTCACTAGATGCATATATCATCAAATACAGTGGCGGAACCAGGACCATAACGTAGGGGGGTCAAAATCTCTCAATAAAAAAAATTATTTATTGACGCTTGAAACAGTAAGCTGTAAGTCTAATTTCGTTCAAATTATAATTTTTGTTCGAATTGAAGAAAGGTAATTTCTCATTCGATGACAAGAAATTCTAAGAAGTTGAAGCAATATTTTGAATCTTTTTGCATACTATCAAAGATAAGATTCAACACATTTTATATCATAATAACAAATTTAAGTTCTTAACGATACCCAAAAAAAGGCTTCAGGTATAATGAGAGTAATTTGCTTTGCAAACACCAAATACCAAATCCATACAAATTAAGTAACTTGCTTTCTGTTAATATATGTTTTCAACTTAAACAAATATGGGCCACAGGGAATACCAAATACACCCAGGATTATATAACATACTCAGACAAAGTCAGGGAAATTACAACACATACATCAACTGAATAATCTAGATTTGATTTGCCTACTTGAATGTTGATACCAAACTTCACAGATGAAATATAAGGAACAGATGTAACTACGTTTAGTAGATATGCAACCACTAATGCCAACAATAACCACAAATCCTTACTTTTTTAAAACCCTAAATCCCTAGTTTAATTAAATTGACAACTACAATCTACCGAACAAGTGAACAATTTACCCTTACCAGCAGAGGCGGAACGAAGGAGGGGAGAGCCGGAGGGCATAGAGGATCGACGCCGGCGAGGACCGAGGAGCTGCTGGATAGGCGAGTGGCCAGGCCGAGGCCTTTTTTTGCTTGGAACAGTCTGCGATCTGCTGAAGAAGTGAAGAAGTGATGCTGCTTGACTGCTTCTTTCATGTTTGACCCTTTTTTATTTAAAAAACTTACTAAATAAAACGACGTCGTTTCATTTAGTAAGTTAAAAAAAAAAATACAACCAAAACGCTGCAACTTGACCGAAGAACTGAAGGAGGGGCTGCGGCTGTCGGCGATCATGGAGGCCCTCAGTCGATCAGAGATTTAGAGATTGGGGGGTCAAGAAAGGAGTCTTCTACCCTGCTGGACAGAGTTACCAGGGTCAATTGACCCCCCCCGGTTCCGCCTCTGATCAAATACTTGCCTTCATCATTGTCATCAGTATGACCTGTAGCCAAGTTGCTGAATTGAAACGATTCCCTTCCGTGCTGCAGCGAGATTCCTTCTATGATACTGATTCAGCATCTACATAAATCCCTTACAAATTAATGGTGGGACCTGCTAGTAGAATGAAACAATTTGGAATCCAGCCACTGCAAGTTACCGTGGGGCCATCCTAAAATTAGTAAATGCCCAAGCTGCTAAGAATTCAATGATTTTGCCGCGGTGGGTCCTTCATTCCTTGCCAAGTCACGGATTGCATGAAGTCTATTAAACCCATATTGGTTCCATGCTTGATATCAGCTGCTCAGGAAATTCCTTCTAGAAATTTTCAATTGATGTGTGAATTAACTATTCCCTTCGTGTATTGGATTGATTGCCGAGAGTGTTGGTCATTTCTGATTTTTGCATGCTGCCTTTAATTATTATCCTTGATACCAAATGGTGCTGCTTCATTGCCGAACATGCTTATGTGAATTGCCTCGACTAGGATTAGTTTGACAACCGAATTTGGGTCTTTGTTGCTGACTTTAACCTCTTAATAGACACGCCTGTTGTAGCTAAAATCTGGGCCAGCCCAATTGGAATTTAACTGCTGACAATAGTTTCTTAGGCTACCAATTTATAACTTAATTTGACCCAACGTGCTGCCAATTTCGCACGTAGCTGCAGATGGGTTATGATTTAATCCTTTTTGCTTCCTAAGCTACGACTCCAAGGCTCCACGTCCAATGTCCTACAAAATAAAATAAAAATAACATAAAATAATTAAAAATTCACAAATTATCAAGTTTAAAAATAATTAATTCACAAGTATAAGACCCAATCATCACTAAATCCATGAGGGTCATTAGTTTCTAATTGATTAATAGCAATAGTTAGTGTTGTCAGGTTACTTAAGCTTCAAAGATTCTGAGGCACTGTTCCCGAGAAGCTAGTAGCAGCACAAAACATTGGAAAACGAAACCGGTATTGGTCCAGTGAATTGATTCAGTGCCACAAACAACCCTGCAAGATATGTAAGCATGAAACCAATATCTGACGCGATTAACGAGTTCATAGAGTGAAGACAAGTTGTAGATCGAGGTAGGGATTGTCTCGGATAGATAGATTATTCGCACCGAGTTGCAGAATTTGCAATTTTAAGAGTCTCCAAAACTCAATTGGGATCTTCCCTTCAAGTTCATTTTGCAATAGACGGAGATATATAAGCTGCGATAAATGCCCAATTTCTTGAGGGATTTCAGCTCGAAAACTATTAGCCATCAGATTGATTTCTCTTGGGAAGCTAAGATTGCCTATGTGGGGAGGCAAGCTGACGAGACAGATTTGCATGAGTTAATTTCAAGGTCGTGACACTTCCGGGATGCCTTTTACTGCATGAAACTCCAGGCCAGCTACAGTAGTGGATTGAGTCGTTCAATGAGCTCATAATGTTCATTGGATCTTTGGTTATGCTATTTTTGAACGCAAGCAACACTAATCTGTCCGTTTCATTTGGAGGACATAATAGTAATAATATGCACCAACAGAGAATTTGAGAAAGGATTGCAAGTAAACTGAAGCTCGGTTTTCGCAGAGTAATAATAATAATAATAATAATTTCCATTACTATATAAAGAGGAAATTGTGGTGTATAAACTATGGAGAACTTACGGTGCGACACTTGGGTGTTTATCTATCTGTCTAAATTATAAAGTAGGAGGAAGATTTGGTGTATGTTGATTTTTTACTATAAAGATATTTATCTATTTATTTAATATTTATTAATGTTGGATATTTATTTATTAATAAAAGTACATTATTCGTCATTCATTAAATAGTCATTTATTATATTTAATATAAATCTCCTAATTTATATATATATATTATGAGTTATGTGTATAAATAAGTATTATACACAGAAAATATAAATCATATGTAATATATATAAATAAAGATATAATAGCTTGTAACCTATGATAATTTGGATATATTATTATGTATGTTATAATGTTTTAATATAGATGATTTATCTTAATCATGGAAATTGGACTTCTAATTAAAGTACTAGTGCATTAACGGTGTGCATTAAACGGATCATGTGATAATATTTTATTTATAAAATATTTTCACATAAATACTATTTTGTTAATGTTTCTTAATTTTGAAATAATAATGGGCTTAATATTGTTATGTATATTAATTTAATATTCTAACGAGTGAAATTACATTGTGTTAATTAATACCTCGGAATGTTAATTAATATATTTAATTAATATTAGGAACATTATTATTGTCAAAACATCTATAAGATTTTTTATAAGATAATTTATTATTGATCATAGAATCTTGGCCAAGTCTTTTAATATTTATTATTTAAAGGATTGATTTAATTGTTAAATCAATTTATGATCACATGAAGATAAATTATAGACTTATGAAATTAGTTTAAATATATTGGGATTATATTTAATTCTGATTTATTTATGTACATCTATAGAGGAAATATTTACAGTTTATTAGTGAAAGGTTTATTTTATTTAATTCCTAGACTGAAGTGCAATTACAATTATTTAGTGAAATTAATTGTAATTAATATTTATTTAGTATATTATTATTAGATAATAATATATGAATAAGTATTGGAGTCAGAATATGAATCCATTAGGATCCCCATCCTAACCTAATATGAATCAATTTTATAAGAGAGATAATGATTAATAAGGATATAAATATATCATTGATTAGATACGTAAAAGAAGGTAATTATTTCAAATCAGAGGAAAAATCAAATAGTGTATACTCTCTTTCTTTTCCTAGGAAAAACACGTAAAGTATTTTTTCAAAAGGGTGCTTTGGAGACCACACTCCAAATTCAGCATAAGGTCATATGAAGGAAGGACTTGAGGTTACTTGAAGATTCAAACATGCTAATTCAGCCAAGCACTAAGTAACAATTCATAATATAGAAACATGGTATATATATAACTGTTCTTTTGTATAAAATCATAAAGATAATCCTATTTTATTAATTTTTAAAACTACTTTTTGGTGAATGTTTCCAACAATTGGTATCAGAGCCATCTTTATGCTTTTATATGAATAACATGAATATATATATATATGTATAGGTGATTTGTGAAATCTGCTGCTTTAGGGTTTTAATATTGAAATCTATTTGTTTATGTTATGGAATTAAAGTATGCATGAGATGTATTAAAGTATTCTTTATGGTTCATAGTTGGATAGATTGTTGTTCTAACTTCTGTTTTGCAAAATTGATAGTTGTAGACACCCAAATTTTGCACTTTTATACTAACCCTGACAGGAGGGCAAAATCGTCATTTGACCCGACATGCGAAAAGGAAGGTTGACCCCAACACAAAGCCACCCCAACGACTTACGGTCAAAGCCGCCACAACGAACAACGAGCATCAGGTTACTTGAGTCAAGACAAACAGTTGATCCAGAAGAACCTGATTTGATCACAAAAGACGACTAATGGCCACTACGCTTACGATGTTCGGGGGTCTCGCTCCCCGGTGAGCGAGCGGCTGCCCAGCTCGCCGGTGAGCTGGCGGGGGTGGAAAGGGGGCAGCACCCCCTGGAAGCCAAGCACAAAGAGCAGTTTATACATCAGGTAGCAACCTTCCAAAATAATACCGCAGAAATTGGCGAATTAAGACCGCGTGGCACGAAAATCGAGAAAAACAAGCCGAACAGCCGCGGATGCACCTGCGGCCACCGACAAAAAGGACTTTTGCGCGGCTCGAGGGCGGCATACGGCAGCCGAGGAATCGGCTGCCTGGTGAGGGCTATAGATCGGCCATTTCCACCCGAGAGCGAAAAAAGAAGGAAAAAAAAGAGGAAGAAGATAGAGTTTAGAGAGAGAGAGAGTTCGCGGGTGGAGAGAAAAACCTTTGTTCTTGGTGAGATTTGAGTGAAAAATTCATCTCCTCTTACTAGATAGTTGATTATGCTTGTAGTGTTGTCCGATTCGTGAAATAAGAGGCTTTAATCGACATTTTGCAAGGTGAAAAGGGTGTGTTCTTGGGTTTTCCTTTTATTGTTTGTCTTGTTAGCTTAATGTCGTGATTGGGTTATTTGATGTCATTGTTGTTATGATGTTGATGATGATCCGTGGATTAGGTGTTGTTAGCAAGGGTTCCATCGGAACGTAACTCCTCCTAACGCCCCGATGATATCCGTACGGTGATATATCGTTCGTTATGGTAATGAGTAGTTCGTGGTGTTGAGTTTGTGATATTTGAATTATGTAATGTGATAGCCATGTTTAATCTTGTTAGATTTGGTTTAGTGTTGGTTGTGCAACGAGTTGGGGTGAATGTGAGCCTAGGGAGGAGATCCTCGTGGTCAAATCCCGATGATGGACATTTTTGGTATATTTAATCATTAGATGGGATTTATGGTTATGTAAATGTAATATTGGGCCTTAAAGCGATACCGAATCGGAATCGGGTTAAGGCCCCGTAATAGTAAAGATATGGGATTGTGGGTGTTTGGAGTTGTCTGGATGGCTCACATGCCCATGGATAGCCCCGACACGTTTTGGGATGCTTGTTTTGATTTACGACAAAAAACGATTTTCCAAAATAAGGCAAACGATAAAGATTTTCTAAAAATAATCAAATTAGGATATTAGATACACGAGGTTTAAAAAGTAAAGAGTTTTGGCGAAATTTTGATCCTTGTTTGACGAAAAGGCTACCTTTGGTTTTAAAATGTCATAAAAGATGTTTTCGTAAAAAATAAATAAACGTTTTAATTAAACTTTGTGCATAGGGTTAAAGAGTTCTAGAAGTTACCTTCATTTTATTTATATTAACTGTTAGAAGGCAATGTATAGTCTCGATTCCTATTTGACAAAAGTTTAAAACTATTGTTTTCTAAAATGACATCTAATAAAAAACCCTCAACGTTTTCGAAATTAAAATCAATCTTTCTTATAAAAAGCGAAGCCTCGTCATTTGGGTCAAAAGACGTCTAAACGCTTTCCCGACAAAACACATTTGCCATATAAAATCAAAGCAACTTTTTATGCGAAAATTCACCACAAACATTCATTTAGGCACACACACACGCACGCGCACACACACATTTCAAGATTTAAAAGGATAGGAAAACATCGAGATTGCGGTAACCGTATTTCACGGAAGTCGGGGGGTGCCTAACACCTTCCCCTCGCTTAAGCAAGCCCCCGAACTCTATGAATCTCGGTTTGCGGACCATTTGAAACGGAGTCACATATGAGCCATTACGATTACGAAAACAAAATTCGGATGAGTTGGTACATCCATTTCAACAATACAAACTGGCGACTCTGGTCAATTGGCTCATAAAAATTCGACATTTCAAAATCCCGTCGACACTAAGCCGACCCTTTTCAAAAGTCACATCTTAATCTAAAGGCTAAAATTGGAAAGGGCATTTTTATTATTAAAAAACGAAACGACCGAAATCCCGGCGTCGACAATAGTTACATACTCTCATGGCTGATTTGAATGTATGTTTTAATTAAATAATTTATGATTTTATTTATGGGTTGTAAAACTCTTGCTATGAGTTATTTAATTTTTCTTGCAGTTTAGATGGCATGTAAACACTTTATGAGTATAGGTTTAATTGATGTCATTATAAATAGATCGGATGTACACTTCGTTTGAAGTATAGGATCTATATGTAATTCGCTGCGTTAGTTATTTGTAAGCTGTTGAAGAAGATGGACATAGAGTCATGAAGAATCAAGTATTCGTGTTGAACAAAGATGTTCAAGGAGACTCTTGATAGATCCATGATTGCAATTAGCCATGAGAGTATATTATTACCTTGTTATGTGTTTCTTGATAATCTTGATAATTTGATTATCTATTTGTTATTAAACCCTAGATTAAAGTAGCATAATTGAATTTTAGTTAATTTGAAAATTCATAATCTGAAACCCAAATTTTTTTCTTGTAAAAAAATTGAGTATCGCGATCTAGCAGTGTCTTCTGAATCAGCTGCTTGGAGCAGTGACACAGCTGCTTGGGTCACCGGCGCAGCTGTGTAGAGCTGTGATGCAACTGCATGGCTGCTTACTGTTTTGAACCGTTCGCGTTCTGAAGCAGCTGCTTGGTGCCATAACGCAGTTGCTTGGGTCTATGAAGCAGCTGCATAAAGACATGAAGTAGCTGCATAGGTCGTTGACGTAGCTGCGTGAGACGTGAAGCAGCTGCGTAGGAGAACACTGAATTGTTCAGTTTTTTCAGATTTTAATAAAACAATTTTTATGAATTGTAAAAAAAATAAAAAAATTGAGGCTCCGCCCCGAACCCTGCCCGCTCAGTGCTGAGCGGGACCACCGTAGTTTGGGTTGAATGTAATAAACTTTCGAATTATCTAATTTTTAATATTTATCTTATGTGGAATATCTTATTTTATGAATGATATGTGAATAAAATTATTAAAAATTCAAGTGGGAGGATATAATTTCATAGCCCCCATTATATATCTATAGTTATGATAACTAATATATTTTTTACGAAAATATTAGTAATCAAGATAACAAATATAGATACCTTCTAGGGATATGAGTTTATTAAAATATTAATATAAATATACTTTCCCTACGGAGATATATTTTGCACTATGAATATTTTATAAAATCTAAAATAATGATATACACTTGATAGATAGATTAATAATTTTTTCCTACGAAAAGGTATTTTATTAATACTCTTGAAGGCTTAAAAATAATATATAGGTATGTTATTTTCTTTGTTAAAGAGTTAACTAGAAAAGAAAATAATGGTATTTTAAAATAATTATTTTTTTCTACGGATGAACATTATTTTGTAAAAATAAGATACCTATGTTATTGGATTGTTTAAATAATATTTGTTATTTTACTTGATGATGACCATATGAATGATAAATGTATGCTTTCTATTATTTTAGATAAAATGTCTGCATTCAACCCAATCTCAATCATTCTAAAAGAGAACCAATTGACTGACCCAAATTATGTTGATTGGAAAAGGAACTTGGACATTATTCTTACTGCTCAAGATTATAAATTTGTGCTTACCGAACCCTGTCCTGAGACACCTGCAGCTAATGCTCTACGTGCTATTAAAGAAGCACATGCAAAATAGGTAAAGGCTAATGAGATGGCTAAATGTTACATCTTGGGCTCTTTGTCTAACATTTTGCAGTATCAGCATATGGTTGTTCCAACTGCTAAGGCCATTATAGAATCTTTGAATAGTATGTTTGGTGGGCATACTCGCGCCGCAAGGTAGAGTATAATGAAGTCTCTCATGGAAGAAAAAATGACTGAGGGAACTCCAGTGGGTGAGCATTGTCTCAAATTTATATCTCGCTTTAGCGAATTGGAAGTCCTCGGAGCAAAGGTCGATGCAGATACGCATGTTGACATGTTGCTACAGTCATTACTGGTTACTTTTCAAAATTTTAAAGTTAACTACAATATGGGCCAGTTTCATTATACCCTATTCGAGTTAATGAAACAGCTTTAGTCGGCCCAAGATATTCTAGTACTCAAACTAGTTGTCCATGTAGCAGAGACTAATGTTGCTAAGGCTAATGCCAACAAGAAAAAGAAACCAAACAAGAAAAAAAAGAATGCAAAGTTTAATGGGACTGAGTGAGTTGGAAAGAAATAGGGTCAATGTGAGGTGAAGTTCAAAGAGAAGTGTTTTCACTGTGGTGAAAAGAGACACTGGAAACGTTATTGCTCAGCATACCTTGAGAAAGTGAAAAACAATGGTAAGTTTTCAAACTTTACTAGTTGAATCATGTTTATTGGCGGTTTTTACGGGATCCTGGTGCGTAGATTTCGGAGCCACTAATCATGTTTGCATTAATTTGCAGGGGTTCCAAGAGACCAAAAGACTAAGTGAAGGAGACATTTATCTGCAGTTAGCATCGGAAGCAACAGTTACAGCAGTAGTAGTAGGAATTGTTCATTTACAATTTTCTAGTGATAGGTGTTTATATTTGGATAATGTACTTTATGTACCAAACGCTCGTAGGAATTTAATTTTGGTTTTTTGTTTATTTAAATAAGGGTACTCCGTGATATTTAATAATAAAGTTGTTATTAAAAAAAATTCTACTTTTGTTTGTGATGGTACATTATTGGATAACTTATATATTTTCACTCCTGTTACAAGAACATTGCAAATTACTGAAAATGATAATAACATATATAAGAAAAGAAAAGTTTCTTCGACAAATAAAACTTATTTATGGCACTTACGATTAGGTTATATTAATCTAAACATGATCCAAAGACTGGTAAAGGATGGACCTTTAAGTTCTCTTGAAATTAGTTCTTATCCAGTTTGTAATCATGTATAGAAGGTAAAATGATTAAAACACATTTTAAATCAAAGGGTAATAGAGCCATAGATAAGTTAGATTTGATTCATACTGATGTATGTGGTACATTAATAGTGAAAGCTAAAAGAGGATATGAGTATTTTATCACATTTACTGATGATTACTCAAGATTTGGTTTTGTATACCTTGTTAAGCTTACATATCTTGTAGGCCATACCATTGAAGGCGATAATTAATTATTTAATTATTATTTAAAGGACATTAAATAATAATTAAATAGAGATAAAGTGAATAAAATGATAATTTGCTATTTAATATTAAATAATAAATGAGTTTAGTTAATTAATTAATTATTATTAATTGATATTAACTAATAATTAAAGTGAATTAAGGTTAGTGAGATAATTGTTTATGTAATGCTAAATAACTAGTAAAGTTAATTGAGTTATTTATTTATTTAATTAATATTAAATAAATAATGTGAAAGAATTAAGGATAATAAAGTGAGTAAACAATTTGCATGTAATTATTTAAGTCTTTAATTATTACCAAAGTTGTAATTTATCATTAAATGATTTATAATTAATGCTAAGTGGTTAATAATACTAATAAATGATTAAAATATTATTATATGATTAATAATATTAGTAAAAGATTAAAATATTATTAAAAGGTTAATAATATTAATAGATTATTAAAATATTATTAAATGGTTAATAATATTTGAATGTAGTTGTATATTATCAAAGTTAGATAATATTTTGAGATATTTGGTACATTATTAAATATCCAAATCATTAAGTTATGTAAAAGAAAAAAATTTAATTGAATTAAACCAATGTAAATAGTCCATTTGTGACTAATTTAGACAACTTATTAAAAGTGGGTCGTACGAAGAACGTGTAGTGAAGGCGTAAGTTGGTTAAGCGTACCCGACATGTCAATATTGTATTAGTCTATTATCCAAATTATCATCAAGTTAATTTTATGCTAACCCGATCCCTAGAACTCACGCGATAGTATATAAAAATGGCAAAGTGAGGAAACTTAATAAAAAATTATATTTTTAATTTTTTTTATTTTCTATTAAATTCTGACTTTTTACTATTATGTAAATCTTGAACTTATGACTTTTTATTAATAGGTAAGACTCGAACTTATGAACATATGATCTCTACAATAAATAAAGATATCTTTATCATTGAGAGAGATCACATTTGACCCATCTATGAATAACTCATTTTAATATTGAATTATCGTACTTAAATAAGGTATTATGGTCAATTTTTTTATGTAAAAAAAATATACTTCTTAAGTAATTTTTTATAAGTTGGAAAAAGTCAATATAAGAAGGCATTATATTTCCAAACAGAGCAATGTAACTATTATTCAGGTCCCATATGCAATTATATATTCTAAAATTTGTTTCATGATTTATGTTTGTTTTTAACTTTTACTTAACTAATTTGAAAATAAAGCATTTCACAAGAATTTAAAAAGGCTCTGTTGAGAGTTCAGAAAAATGCATAAAATGTAGTTTTTATGAATATTGAAATTTTTAGATTTTAGCTTTCTCCAAAACGAGTGGAATAGGACGAAAATGATTTTTGTCCGTAACTTAAGGGTTCGTTTGTCGAACATCTTAAGATTTAATAATTTGAAGTTAGAGTCTTATATAAAGACTAAGTAATAGTCATTGTAACTAATGATAATGTCAATTTCATATATAAATTGTAGGTTGATCGAAAGAAGCAAAATAAGCGTAAATGGTATAAGCGAACTAGACAAGTTTTTCAGAACTTGCTCCTATGTGCATTGCTATGCTACAATGTAATATTAAATTATTGATATGAATATATATTGATGTTATTTGTGTTATGTGAAACCAATAAAGTATGAAATATGATTACATGTGAAATGTATATAAAGTATGAAGCATTCATAAAATGAGAAGTATAAAAAACATGATGTATGAATAAAATGCATAGTTGTATAACATGTGAAGTATGCAATGTGTTATGTGTAACTATTAGAATTACTGAGCTGTCGTGCTCACTCTTGCTATAAAACAAAAACTTTCAGATAAGTGCGAGATATCCGAAGTCTTCGAAAAGATCAAGGATCAGGAATGCGTATTACTTTCATTGAAAGTTTAAGTGATTGTTGTAGTTTTGAGTCCGAATTGGACAGGTAAAATAATTGTGTAATTAAAGAAATGGTTAGTATGTATTGTGAGTGTTTAAATACTCAAATTGATTGTAGTAAAATGTCGTATCATGTATGATATTGAGACATAATAGAAATATGTAAAGATTGCGATTTTAGAATAGAAAGAGATGTTGTAAAGTTTTAAATAAATGATTATTTAGCAATTATAATATTGTTGTGAGTCGTGGATGATAAGGAAAATGTTGTACAGTGATGAACTAGATCCGAGGTTCAAGGGACTCGGATTTGGGGTTGTTACAAAACCTAAACAACTGATGGTTCTTCTTTTGTACTGAAAGACAGAAGCAATTTCGTTGAGAAGAACAGTCTACATCGATGTGACAGAGGAACCTCTGCCAAGAGCTTAAAGTCAAAAATGTCAGAGGACTGACCAATGCGTGCTAAGCGACAGAGTGAAGATTTCAAGGTAGCACTAAAGTCAGAAGACTGTGTCCTATCAGCCATATTTTATGGAAGACCAGTCACCTCTATGAAAGTTAGCAGAAACCTAGGACTGACATGTCTTGTCCCAAAGAAAAAGGAAACACCTTTTATGTACAGTGTTAGCAGGTCAATTAATATCTCGTCAGAGTATTAATGAGCTAAATGAATATAATATTCAGTAGCTCTACATTGTGAGGTAACGGGCATAAACTGAAGCATATGACAGATTTCAAACGGGAAGAAATATGAAGCTCCTATATGAGATGTCCAGATTTGAAAGAAAGATAAGAAGGAATAAGCGACACAAGAAAAAACAATGGATACTTAAGATTTCAAAAAGATCAAACGGAAAAGTATCTTGCCTCGCTACTAAGTTCTTCAGAAACTTATGCTAAACGCAACTTAGTAGCACACTCAAACCAACACTACTCACGAGAAGAGTTCTTAATAAACTAGAGTATCCAAGTCTGCTGAACTTGTAGAGTTCTTAGTGAACTAAAGTTCTAAGACTGATGGTCTTGAAGGAATCTTAGTGATTCAGAAATTGTAAGAGTATCCTTAGTGGATTTGCTGCTCAAGGAGCAGAATAGTGGAGTAGGAGTCTTGTGAACTCTGAACCACTTAAAACCTGGTGTCTTTCATCTTGTGTCTATTAACTGCTATATAACTGCTTATTGAATTATTACATTAACATATCAAGAAGGGGTAACTAAATCATATTCCGCGTTGCTAAACTAATTGATTAATAATTCATTATCTCTTAAAATAAAATAAAAAGAAAAAAGTTTTAAAGAATCTATTTAACCCTCCCTTCTAGATATCTTTCGTGTTATTGGGAACTAACAGCGTAGATGCGAAAACTCGTTGTGGCACGTGTCATGCAGAATAGAATTGTGCGGATTTGTGCTTCTTCGATTTAAATTTGCTTCAAGGAAAGATTTTTTCTTCAAAAAAATATGAATGTTACGATTTTTGTTACAAATAAATACATTAAATAATTAATTATATATTTTTATTAACTTACAGATAACATAACTATATTTACTTGCAATAAGAATTAATATATTTTATCATAATATATAAAAGAATTCAAATTATTTTATTTTATTTTTTGTACAATGCTACCTTTGTTTTTTAATGTGTTGGGTAAATATATTTTATTAATTTATTAATAAAATATACTCTATTCGCTCCAAATTATAAGATTACTATTAACTTTTGAAATATTTTTAAATTTAAAATTGACACAATTCAATTAAATATTTAAAATAATAAATCTTATAACTAATAGTACTTTTTTGATAGTTCATAATATTTATAATTATATTGACATAAACTAATTGAATTTACTTCATTTTTGAGTTTAAAAATGTCTAAAATTGACTTTCAAAAATTAATATTAATTTTTTTTAACGCTCATAACATAACACATAGATATATGTGTACACAAACAATTTTTAAATATTCTTATTTTTTATTAATAATAATATTTATAATTCTGTGGTTATTACATATCTGCTTATATTAAAGAAGCACATATCAACCATATAAAAGTCTTTGCAGTTTTATAAACTGCTCTTAACTATATATCATGCTTATTTTAGAAGCACATATGTAATTAATAAAAGTCTCTGTACTTTTATTAACTGCACAAAATTCATATTTGTTCATCATAGAAGTATATTCTTTATTTATAAAAGTTATTGAGCTTTTATAAATATTGTACAGAAATACATACACATGCTTATATATGAAGCATTCAATCAAAAAAAATATTTTGAAAAGGTATTAGAGTTTGTTTATTTTTGTATCTGTGAGAAAATGAGTAATCCTAACACTAAGATTAGAGTCGTAGAAAGATCAACAATAAGTTGAATTTTTAGTGTACTTGTGAGGTAAGAGAGAGACATTCGTTTCAAGAACAATTTAGGAAATAGAATATAACTCTTGATTAAAGATGTAACTAAGTTTGAGAAAAGAATGTGGAACTGCTGTCCAAAATAATTACTTGTGTAAAAGTTTTAAAGTAAAATTGAAAACTTTGTAAAGTTTTCTCCATCTATAGAAAAGAGTTGTTTATTACTAATAGCAAAATGATCTCAAGTCTTGAAGAAAAATTTGGGACTGTAAATAACAACATATTGTGGATGTATGTTATAAACCAAATAAATCACTGTGCATCTGTGTGATTGTTTTTATATCTATTTACTTATCTTGCAAATCACCTAGTAATTAATTTTAATTAATATTTAAAAAGCCCAAAAAAAATTTAAGTGGTAATAATTTATTCAACCCCTTTCTAAATTATTATCGTCTCTTCAAACAATAATAGAAAAAATCTTTACTCATTAAAAACACTTTTAGAGTCGGTTTGAAGGACCTTATTAATTGAATAAAAACCTTTTAAATTAAAAAATATATATATTTTTTAATGTTTAGTAATTTTCTGAAATACTTTTAAAGAGTATTACAGTATAAAAATATATTTAGCTGGAGCAAAAAATTTATATTTTGACATAAACACCTTTGACAAATACACAAAATACAAATTTATCTTTAAATTAATAAAATAATAATAAAATTTTATACCACATAATTACCTTAAATTTATTATTTATAGTTTTAAAAGCATTTCTGTAAGACCCCGAATTTATGAAATACAAAATTTAATTTTTCTTCATATATATTTTTCCTGAAACAGTAAATGGTTAAATTGACAAAATTGAAAGTTAAGGATGTTATGTGCAAATTTTATTTTGTCGGACAATATTCTTTTTGTCGGGGAATATTCGTTTTGTCGGGGAATATTCGGGCCGTACGACGGCGCCGAAATAACAAATTATTTGTGGACCCCACAACGGAATATTTGTCGGATATAGAAAACGACAGAAGTAACCTTTTTAAATAAAAATAGTCAACGGTGTTAACTGTTAAAATACCGGTGATAAAAGAATAGTAGCATACGGTAATTTATGGTATTTTCTGTAGCACACGGTACTCTACAGTAGCACACGGTATTGCACAGTGTCTCATATTATTGGTCTGATAATTGACACCGTAATTGTTACGCATCATTTCATCAATAATTGTCACTGCATAATATTTTATATTATCAATTCAATTATTGTTGCTACACAGTATTTTGCATTATTGATTCAATAATTGTCATTACACTGTATTTCATATCATCGAGTCAATAATTGTTGGTGCACTGTAGTTTAAAATTATTGAATCTAATAATTGTCACAGTAGCAAATACACTATAATTTATATTATTAAATTAATAAAAATATGTAACGTGTTTCTTACATTATTGTGGTAACATTATTTTATATGTTGGACTCACAGGAAGAATAAATAAATAAATAAATAAATAAATAAAAAATAAAATAATTAATTTTACTATTTGAAATAGTAACGTGAATAGTGACGTGAATAGTGACGTGAATAGTACGTGAATAGTAAGAAACATGTGGGACCCATTGTGGGGCCCACATGAAATGTGAGAAATGTGAGAATTTGCTGAAGAGTTGGTGGAGGCTGCGCAGCAGCCTCTGCTAAATTTTTTTCTGTTCACCTACCACGCATAGTAACTTATTTTCTCCTATAAATAGCTTGCTCAGCTGAATAGAAAAATCACACCTAAAACATAAAATTTTTCTATAAGAATTTTATGAGTTTTCTCTGAGAATAGTAAGGTTATTTTGAGAGTTTGAAAGCCAAAAGGAGTGCAGGAATTTTTCAAGTAAGTGTTTTATTAAAGAGTAGTAATTTCATAAATTCCTATTTTTCACGGTATTCACAAATCTTCCTTTAGAAGACTCTTCTTTGAGAAGATTCATTTTTAAAAGCTTTCTTTGGAAGATTTATTTTGGAATATTATTTTAAAAACTATTTTAAAGTTGTTATATTATACTACAAAAATTATGTTAAATATATATAATTTTGATAGTTCATAATATACGAGTTATCATATACTTTGAAATTTATATGTGGTAATTACTAATTATATTAAAAATATATAGGTTGATCAATCTCATTTAAATCAATATCCAGTCACGTGTTAAGGTAAGGGGTATCACTCTTTTCATCATCATAAATGGATATTATTTTCTTTCTTACTTGAAGGGATTATCATTCTTTGATTCTCGAAAATAATATCGTTTCTTTCTTGTGCCATTTATTTCCATGTATTAAATTGTGGGAATAACCTTACGGCGCGGTTTACCGCCTGTTGGTGAATAACCTTTTGTATTCATTCCTTATTAATCTTTGAGAATAACCTTACGGTGCGGATTACGCCTGTTTGGTGAATAACTCTTCGTGTTCAAATTCTATTAAATTGTGGGAATAACCTTACGGTGCGGATTACGCCTGTTTGGTGAATAACTCTTCGTGTTCAAATTCTATTAAATTGTGGGAATAACCTTACGGTGCGGATTACGCCTGTTTGGTGAATAACTCTTCGTGTTCAAATTCTATTAAATTGTGGGAATAACCTTACGGTGCGGATTACGCCTGTTTAGTGAATAACTATTCGTGTTCAAATTGATGGGAATAACCTTACGGTGCGGATTATCGCCTGTTGGTGAATAACCCTTGTTATTTGTCTCGTGTGGAAATAATTTGTCTACACGAATTATCACATGACACTTTTATTCCATATTCGTAAGTGATATCATTTTCCTTTATACTCATAAGGGATACCATCTTTTTCATCTTCCATTATTCAAACTTACTATGGTAAGGGATATTAATTCCCTTCACCTTTTGTTAATCAAACCTGCTACGGTAAGGGATATTACTTTCTTCCATACACCTAAATCGAAACTTATTATGGAACTATTGCTTCTATAATTCCTGAAAATATTATATGTTCCATAATAGTTGAATTTCATTAGTTCAACTGAACCTTCCTATTTTCTGAACATTTCTATTGAACTGTAATCGTTATTCTGAACTGTGGATCTTGAATATCATTTTTAAATTTCACTCCACATCATGTTGGCAATTTGGACATTATTTGAATCTGCACAAAGTAAACTTCCGATACTTATTGTTTATTCTGTTCTTCTGTTCATCATTTGTATCACTGTTATTTGTATTAATCATCAAGAATCAAGTTGTTGTGAATATCTGTGGCCGGGGGCACATATATGATATAATTGTTGAACAGATGATAGGTTAAAGGCGATATACTAGGTTAAAGGCGATACATCTGTTCGGTGTCTTTTATGGCACGTGGTGAATGTTCTCTTTGGCCCGTAGTGCAAAGATGAACTGTTGGTTGGTATGATTATGACCAAAGGCTGAATCTGGTATAATCATGACCGTTGGTGCTTTATTGAATATCTTTGGCCCGTAGTGCAAAGATGAACTGTTGATTTGCATGATTATGACCAGGAACTGTGAATTTTTATTATCATGACTCATGGTATTTCAGATGATAAAAGTTGATGATGTTTTTACTAAAAAGAGAAGCGAGTGGACATTATGGTCTGCATTATTCTTCTAATAGATTGCTCATTCCGCTGCTATTATTGATATGAACGTTGTTTAAGAATTTAACTGCAGTTTTTGATATAAACCTTGTAGTCTATTGTATTCTATCAAGAACTCAACTGTTGAAGGCTAATGATAATTTATTCGTCATTATCTTAGTCATGATATTTCTTACTGGGCTATTTGAGCTCACCCTTTCTTTTGTTCCATTGTTTTTCAACAGGAGATGAAAACGTAACAGGGTCTAGCCGGGGGATGGAGTGAGAGTCCGAGGAATAGCTGTCGTAGTCTTCACGTGTTGTAAAATAGTGTGGCAATAATAGTGAAGACTTAGTTGTGTATTATTATACACTGTATTGTTGTACGTTGTGCTTTGTTGTAATAATTTTGTTGTAGTCTTTTGACGACTCAAGTTTGGGCTGTGTGGGCTCAGGTTTGGGGGCGTCACAGTTGGCATCAGAGCTTAGGGATATGGTCTTTAATGGAGATCTGGGGTTAGAACTAGGAGGGGAGAGACGAATAGAATCGGTCACTAGTGTGTCTTACCTAAATTAGATTTTATTATCTAACGAATCGATTTGAAGTGATGAGTCCTTTTTTTTTTTTAAACTAACAATTATTTTGTGACCACAGTAAAGTATGGCATCTGGAAATCAAGAGGTTAACTACGGAGTACCCGAAGCGAATGTAGAGGCCACAAACAATTCCTCTACAAACTCAGAGTTGAATCATTTGCCTAAGGCAAAAATTATCCGTCTCCGATCTAAAGAAGAAGAAGGTGAAAGTTCTACCGACGTTCTTCCAAATTCGTTCTTTAAAGGATATCCGGAACTTGCGGAAATTGTTGCCTTTAATTTACTCGACAGTTGAAAACATATCATCACTTGGTTATGCGTAATAACAAAGGATAAGAAGACATGGACTTTTGAGATCAGTCTGTGGGATTTATGGTGTTCAAGTTATGATTTTCAAGAGTATTTAAAAATAATGTATCTATACTTTTGGGCGTTACAATTTAGAGGAATTCAGGTTAAGTTAGTCGTCGTTATGAAAACAGTAGTTTATCGAAAATATTATTTTACTGGAAATCATTGGTACGCTACTACTGATGAAGTTGAAGAATCTGAGAAACAGTTCGTTAGAGAACTATTTCGTGGTATTCCCATGGTTGAGATACAAGAAGATCCGGAAGAAGCATTCGCTGGTAACAGTCTCTCAGATCAAGAACCCGAATGAAGTGATAACCGATAGACTATTCATAAATTCTCGTGAAGTCTATGTCCTGTTAGACACTGACTCTACCTACTCTTTTATGTCACCAACATATGCTCGTCGTTTAAACTTGACTCCTAAAACTTTGGACTTTAACTCATCTGTTGAAACTCCATTAGGAGAAATAGCCATTACATCTACTGTCTATAAATTTTGTTTAGTTCAACAGTCTCACATTACCTGTTGACCTTATTTCTTTGAAAATGCATGAATTTGATGTGATTTTAGGAATTGATTGGTTGACTACCCATCATGCTAAAATTGATTGCTTTCATAAGATTATTAGTTTTCATATTCCTAATCAACCTGTCATGCAAATTCAAGCAACTAAACCATTGAAATCTATAACTGTTATTTATAGCCATAAAGTCATTCGTTTATTGAAAAACGGATGTCAAGCCTTTTTAGCTCATGTCACTGATTTGAACAAAAACACGTCAAACTTGAATGATATTTCCATTGTTAATGAGTTTCCTGACATTTTCCTGAGGAACTTCCTGGCTTACCCCTAAACTGAGAAATTGAATTCTGTATTGACCTTGAACCCGATATTAAGCTTATTCTCAAAGCCTTATACCAAATGGCTCCCATAAAACGCCAAGAGTTGAAAGTTTAATAGATATCGGTATCATTCGTTATAGTACAAAATTTGTATCGAGCAAAGAATGCGGGAAGAGCTTCAAGAACTCAAGAGAAGATTCGTTTCGGCTTTTGTTTTAATCGTACCATTAGATTTGTTATCTACAATAATGTTTTAAGTAAAGGTTCCGGTTACGTTTTAGATTATAGCTTATGCCTCTCGACAACTCAAAGATTATGAGAAAAATTATTTCACTCATGATCTAGAGTTGGCAGCAGTCGTTTTCGCGTTGAAGATTTGAAGACACTATTTGTACGGAGAGAAAGTAGATATTTATTCGGATCATAAAAGTCTCAAGTATTTCTTCACCTAGAAGGAACTTAACATGCGACAACGACGTTGGCTTGAGCTGTTGAAGGATTACGACCACACAATCCAGTATCACCCGAGAAAGGCGAACGTTGTAGCTGGCGCTTTGAGCAGAAGATCTTATGCGAATACAAGTGCACTGTTGACAACACAAAAGCGTATTTTGTACGACTTGCAAAAGATGGAGATAGAGCTAAAGACACCAGGGACCCACTCGAAGATTGCTCACGTGCGAGTAGAACCGGCTTTAATCGATAAAATTAAAGCTGCGCAAGCTACCGATCCGGAACTGATGAACATGATGAAGAAAGTACAAGAAGGTGTCATTCCCGAAGCAAGAATTGACGAGACAGGAATACTTCGAGTTAACTCTCGACTCTGTGTTCCTAACGATCCTGAATTGAAGCATAAAATCATGATGGAGGCACACAACACGCCATTTGCAATCCACCCAGGAGGTACCAAGATGTATCGAGATCTTCGACATACATTTTGGTGGAACAATATGAAAAGGGAGATTGCAGAGTTTATCTCAATGTGCCTAACTTGTCAACGTGTCAAGGCAGAGCATCAAGTACCTAAGGGTCCATTGCAACCACTTGAAGTTCCCGAATGGAAGTGGGAACACATCAATATGGACTTCGTGACGGGTCTTCCCAAAGTTTCTCAAGGCTTAGATGCAATTTGGGTCATCGTAGATAGATTGACCAAATCTGCTCATTTCTTGCCTATACGAGAAAACTTTTCACTTGAACGTCTTGCCGGTATGTACATAAATGAGATCGTGAGATTGCATGGCATGCCAGTTTCCATAGTTTCTGATCGAGATCCTAGATTCACTTCACGCTTTTGGATCAGTCTACAAAAAGCTATGGGCACCGAGCTACGATTCAGTTCTGCATACCATCCTCAAACGGACGGACAATCGGAAAGAACGATCCAGACCCTCGAAGATCTTTTGAGACTTTGCGTACTAGATTTCAAAGGAAGTTGGGATAAGTACTTGCCATTGGTGAAATTTTTCTACAACAACAGTTACCAAACAAGTATAGGCATGGCTCCATTCGAGGCTTTATATGGACGCAAATGTCGCTCTCCAATATGTTGGAATGAAGTAGGAAAAACAAAATTGTTGGGACCCGAGTTGATACGCTTGACGACTGAAAAGATCCAAATGATCCGACAACGAATACAGACAGCACAAGAACGACAAAAGAGTTATGCCGATCTTCATCGGAGAGATGAGAGATTCAACGTCGGAGATCATGTATTCTTACGTGTTTCTCCATGGAAAGGGGTTACGAGATTCGGAAATAGAGGAAAACTCAACCCTCGATTTATTGGCCCATTTGAAATCCTCGATCGAGTAGGATCCGTAGCCTACAGACTAGCCCTACCACCAAGTATGTCTCGCATCCATAACGTTTTCCACATATCTATGTTACGTAAATATGTGAAGGACCCAAACCACGTCATTGAGTTAGAACCAGACGTTATAGCAGAAGATTTAACGTATGAGGAAGTACCTGTTAAGATCCTAGATAAGAAGGAGCAGATCTTACGCTCAAAGGTTATACCTCAAGTTAAAGTTTTATGGAGGAACCAAGATATTGAGGAAATGACCTGGGAGTTAGAATCTGAGATGAAGTCTAGGTATCCATACCTCTTCGAAATGCCAGGTACGTCAATTTTGGGGACGAAATTTCATAAGGAGGGGAGGTTGTAAGACCCCGAATTTATGAAATACAAAATTTAATTTTTCTTCATATATATTTTTCCTGAAACAGTAAATGGTTAAATTGACAAAATTGAAAGTTAAGGATGTTATGTGCAAATTTTATTTTGTCGGACAATATTCTTTTTGTCGGGGAATATTCGTTTTGTCGGGGAATATTCGGGCCGTACGACGGCGCCGAAATAACAAATTATTTGTGGACCCCACAACGGAATATTTGTCGGATATAGAAAACGACAGAAGTAACCTTTTTAAATAAAAATAGTCAACGGTGTTAACTGTTAAAATACCGGTGATAAAAGAATAGTAGCATACGGTAATTTATGGTATTTTCTGTAGCACACGGTACTCTACAGTAGCACACGGTATTGCACAGTGTCTCATATTATTGGTCTGATAATTGACACCGTAATTGTTACGCATCATTTCATCAATAATTGTCACTGCATAATATTTTATATTATCAATTCAATTATTGTTGCTACACAGTATTTTGCATTATTGATTCAATAATTGTCATTACACTGTATTTCATATCATCGAGTCAATAATTGTTGGTGCACTGTAGTTTAAAATTATTGAATCTAATAATTGTCACAGTAGCAAATACACTATAATTTATATTATTAAATTAATAAAAATATGTAACGTGTTTCTTACATTATTGTGGTAACATTATTTTATATGTTGGACTCACAGGAAGAATAAATAAATAAATAAATAAATAAATAAAAAATAAAATAATTAATTTTACTATTTGAAATAGTAACGTGAATAGTGACGTGAATAGTGACGTGAATAGTACGTGAATAGTAAGAAACATGTGGGACCCATTGTGGGGCCCACATGAAATGTGAGAAATGTGAGAATTTGCTGAAGAGTTGGTGGAGGCTGCACAGCAGCCTCTGCTGAATTTTTTTCTGTTCACCTACCACGCATAGTAACTTATTTTCTCCTATAAATAGCTTGCTCAGCTGAATAGAAAAATCACACCTAAAACATAAAATTTTTCTATAAGAATTTTATGAGTTTTCTCTGAGAATAGTAAGGTTATTTTGAGAGTTTGAAAGCCAAAAGGAGTGCAGGAATTTTTCAAGTAAGTGTTTTATTAAAGAGTAGTAATTTCATAAATTCCTATTTTTCACGGTATTCACAAATCTTCCTTTAGAAGACTCTTCTTTGAGAAGATTCATTTTTAAAAGCTTTCTTTGGAAGATTTATTTTGGAATATTATTTTAAAAACTATTTTAAAGTTGTTATATTATACTACAAAAATTATGTTAAATATATATAATTTTGATAGTTCATAATATACGAGTTATCATATACTTTGAAATTTATATGTGGTAATTACTAATTATATTAAAAATATATAGGTTGATCAATCTCATTTAAATCAATATCCAGTCACGTGTTAAGGTAAGGGGTATCACTCTTTTCATCATCATAAATGGATATTATTTTCTTTCTTACTTGAAGGGATTATCATTCTTTGATTCTCGAAAATAATATCGTTTCTTTCTTGTGCCATTTATTTCCATGTATTAAATTGTGGGAATAACCTTACGGCGCGGTTTACCGCCTGTTGGTGAATAACCTTTTGTATTCATTCCTTATTAATCTTTGAGAATAACCTTACGGTGCGGATTACGCCTGTTTGGTGAATAACTCTTCGTGTTCAAATTCTATTAAATTGTGGGAATAACCTTACGGTGCGGATTACGCCTGTTTGGTGAATAACTCTTCGTGTTCAAATTCTATTAAATTGTGGGAATAACCTTACGGTGCGGATTACGCCTGTTTGGTGAATAACTATTCGTATTCAAATTGATGGGAATAACCTTACGGTGCGGATTATCGCCTGTTGGTGAATAACCCTTGTTATTTGTCTCGTGTGGAAATAATTTGTCTACACGAATTATCACATGACACTTTTATTCCATATTCGTAAGTGATATCATTTTCCTTTATACTCATAAGGGATACCATCTTTTTCATCTTCCATTATTCAAACTTACTATGGTAAGGGATATTAATTCCCTTCACCTTTTGTTAATCAAACCTGCTACGGTAAGGGATATTACTTTCTTCCATACACCTAAATCGAAACTTATTATGGAACTATTGCTTCTATAATTCCTGAAAATATTATATGTTCCATAATAGTTGAATTTCATTAGTTCAACTGAACCTTCCTATTTTCTGAACATTTCTATTGAACTGTAATCGTTATTCTGAACTGTGGATCTTGAATATCATTTTTAAATTTCACTCCACATCATGTTGGCAATTTGGACATTATTTGAATCTGCACAAAGTAAACTTCCGATACTTATTGTTTATTCTGTTCTTCTGTTCATCATTTGTATCACTGTTATTTGTATTAATCATCAAGAATCAAGTTGTTGTGAATATCTGTGGCCGGGGGCACATATATGATATAATTGTTGAACAGATGATAGGTTAAAGGCGATATACTAGGTTAAAGGCGATACATCTGTTCGGTGTCTTTTATGGCACGTGGTGAATGTTCTCTTTGGCCCGTAGTGCAAAGATGAACTGTTGGTTGGTATGATTATGACCAAAGGCTGAATCTGGTATAATCATGACCGTTGGTGCTTTATTGAATATCTTTGGCCCGTAGTGCAAAGATGAACTGTTGATTTGCATGATTATGACCAGGAACTGTGAATTTTTATTATCATGACTCATGGTATTTCAGATGATAAAAGTTGATGATGTTTTTACTAAAAAGAGAAGTGAGTGGACATTATGGTCTGCATTATTCTTCTAATAGATTGCTCATTCCGCTGCTATTATTGATATGAACGTTGTTTAAGAATTTAACTGCAGTTTTTGATATAAACCTTGTAGTCTATTGTATTCTATCAAGAACTCAACTGTTTAAGGCTAATGATAATTTATTCGTCATTATCTTAGTCATGATATTTCTTACTGGGCTATTTGAGCTCACCCTTTCTTTTGTTCCATTGTTTTTCAACAGGAGATGAAAACGTAACAGGGTCTAGCCGGGGGATGGAGTGAGAGTCCGAGGAATAGCTGTCGTAGTCTTCACGTGTTGTAAAATAGTGTGGCAATAATAGTGAAGACTTAGTTGTGTATTATTATACACTGTATTGTTGTACGTTGTGCTTTGTTGTAATAATTTTGTTGTAGTCTTTTGACGACTCAAGTTTGGGCTGTGTGGGCTCAGGTTTGGGGGCGTCACAATTTCTGTAATAATATAATCAAACAGTATTTTAACTTTCTTATAAATATAATTTTGTAAACGTAAGGAGCTCACTCACAGCATAAATCACTAAGATATAAAAATCATAAATCAATCAAGAATAAATAATATAAACAAAAATTGTGCTAGTGAGACTTTTGTTGATTTCTGTACTACATTATGGGCCTTGTAGTTTGACATTAAACTACTAAGCTTATGTGTTGAAGCATATCTTATGTAAAATCTAACTGTAGCCAACTCTATCAAAGCATTAAATGCTAAATTAGGACGAGCATTAAATGCTGAATTAGAACCAAAATCAGTACCAAAGTAGGCAGGGACGAAATCCAAATGAGCTTTTATATTTTTTTTAGTTGATAACAAAGAAGCCCTAATCATTAAACACTATTTTAAAGATTATATATATTTCAATTATTAAAAAATAAGATCTAATACGAATTTTTATGTCAAATCTCATCTTTTAATGATTGAAATTAAAATATTGTGTTTGATGCTGTACACTTATACTTATTCGTATAAAATTAGTAATGGGTTAAATAAATAACTAGTATTAAAATCTAAATGATATAAAATCCAAAATATGATTAAATAGTTCCAAATAATAAAGACAAATATAAAAAATAAATCCAATTGGTTTTACACAAATTTTTCCTAGTGGCGGTATCTTTATTGTTATTTTGGTAGATGAAGCTAGGCATGCACAACAGGGCGGCCTAGCCCGGCCCGCCTTGGGCCTGCCAAGCCTTGGTTGTTGACCAGGCCAGGCCAGGCGGGACCTTTAACTTTTGGCCTGCAGGCCAGGCCAAACTTGACGCTTAAAAAGGGGGCCTGTTGAGGCCTTCAGGCCAGGCCAAGTCAGGCTAGGCCTTGGGTCAGGCCAGACCAGACCAGTTTAGTCCAATTCGATTCATTCAAATAATTTTTTTAGTAATTTTAAATATTATTAAAATACCAATTAAAATTTTAAACTTAATTGATGTATTAATTAAAAATAATGTATTACAAGTTACAACTTTCAAATTATAATAATGAAAAGTATATTTATTATTATTATTATTATTTTGCAAATGACTTTGTAGTTGTTACGCTAAGTATTTATTAAAATAAAGATGTAATGAAAGATCTGTAAGAAGTGTAGGTTGCTAGCTAGGTAAGAAAAATCCTTATATATTACACTAGTCAATGTATTTTCATGGATTTCTTTATTCGTATATAAATAAATGTGCATGAATGAACGTATTAAAATACGTCAATTTTATTTTGTTTATTGAATGAGTAATCACAAAGATGAAGTTTTCGTCTGTAGTGCCGAGCCAGGCCCCAGGCCGGGCTTATTGGCAGGCCAGGGCAGGCCGGATCTGAACCAAAAAAATATGGCATGTTCATGACTTTCAGGTCAGGTCGAGCTAGGCTAGGCCTTGACCAGACCGGGCTTTGACTAGGCCAGGCCTAGGCCGGACCAAGGTTGGGCCACAGGCCATTTGTGCACCACTAGCTGAAGCCCAATAATTATTACATTACATAACGTTTGCAGAAATGGTAATAAATAAAACATTTGTTCCTATAAGTTGTCACTAGTAAAGAAATATTTTGAACGCTTCGACTTTGAAATGATTTGTACAAATGAATTATACAAGCAACATTAAAAAAATCTAAATTAAAATATCAGTAAAATTCATATTATATGAGTGAGAATATAAATCTCGCTAAAAATAGAAAATAAAAACCTTATAATAAAGAAAAAAAAAAGTCTTACAATAAGAGAAAAATACAATTCACACAATAATAAGATCAAACCTTTCATTGTTCAATATTAATATTGTTTTTCATCTATAAAAACTCTAAAATGTCAAAAAAATAAATTAATATTCCTTTTTGAACGCTAAACGATGTTTCTCAGTTTTAAAAAGGATTAAAAAAAAGAAGAAGAAATAAATGAAAAAGTTAAGTTTTTTTTTTCTTTTTTATTTTATTTTATCAAACTCTCGTTGTTGAGTTTTTTTTAATGATCTTTATAGAAAATAAATTAAAAAAAATTTTGACCATTTTTTTTTATCAATTTTTTCATCTAAAAATTAGACAAATTTGAACAAAAAATTAAATACTAAATAACATAAGTAAATCTTTTTATAATTTTTCATTATAACCTCTACATTACAAATATAAAGATAAAATAGTGATCTAAATGTAAACTTAAGTCTTCCTTTTTTAATTTTCTTTTAAAAACTCGATGGTAACAAGAGAGAAACTTACAAATTTTTATTTTTATCCTAATTTAAGTTTTCTTTACTTTTATGTTCTTTTGTCAAAAACTCATAAACATAGTGTTGGTTTTTCCTTTTTGAATGTTAAGTTGTAAGTTTTAAATGAAAAAGAAAAGAATAAAAAACTTAAATTTGAATAGAAATGAAAAAAATAAAAAATTTATAAAATAAATAAATTATATTGTTACTAAGTTTATATAAAGAATTGATATTTTTATATTGTTATTGAGTTTATATAGAGAATTGATATTTTTTGTAAGATCTCACTTACATTAATAGTAAGTGGTGGGCCCACCTCCATGTGAGTGAAGTATTGTAAAAATATCATTTTTTCTTATAGAAATATCAATTCCTTTTATATAAAGAGAAAAAAACTTAAATTTTATATTTAAAATATTATTTTACCCTTTATATTAGATTTGTTGTGTTTATACTCTAAATAGTACAATAGATTATAAAAGATACACAATATTCAATCACAAAATTAATCATTACATTAGTCTTAATTATTAAAAAATAAAATAAAATATAAATTTTAATATAAAATCTCATTTTTTAATGATCAAAATTAATTTTATAATTGATTTCGTGTACTTATATTTATTCTTACTTTAATTTTCCATTCGAAAGCATAAATAGACACAAAAAAACAAGGACCAAAATTTTGGTCCCGACAGACTTACTTTATTTTCCGTACATTTCTTTTCCATTCCATCTATTTTAAAACTCCGGAACAGAAAAGCTTGCGCAAATATGTAGAGTTGTTCGGAGGAGTAGGAGTCGGAAATGGCGAGTTGAGCCAGTAAAACCTTCCATACAAAAACAGAAAGAGAGAGTCTGTAGGGGAGGGGAGAGAGAGAGAAAGATCCATTAACGGCGGCACAATGCTGACCTTCACTTTCTTCATCATTATGATCCCTTCTATTATGAACCTGAAACAATGGGTTTGTTTTCAAAGAATAAAACTCTCTCCCCATCATTTTCCCCTCGATTCATTTCCCTTTTTGCCTTCTTGTCTCTCACCATCTTCCTCCTTTTCCAGGTATCTCTCTCTTTCTCTCTCTATATTTATATTTATATGTACTGTATGTGTGGTTAAACTGTATTTTGTGATTTTCTTCATTGCGGCATTTAATCGAACAGTTTGTGTTATGTCGATTATAAATACCTATGTGGATACATGGAATAAGAAGGAATTAAGAATTTCTTCATCCTAGTTTATTTTATTTTATAACTTAGAGTTTTACTTAGGTTACAATCCAATTTTATCGACATATAAATCATTTACCTATTTGTATATTTGTATAAGGATATCTGTATCTATGTTTTAGTTGTAGTAAACCAAACAATACATATATACACACACTCACAAACAGACTAATCAAAAGAATCCCAATGAATGCTCATATTACTTAAAATTCCTAAATTATACTCTATATGTCCACAAAAAGAGTCACATTTGCCAATTTTTTGAACTTTCAAGTATATATCTTTTACCAAATTTATCCTTAAATATAACGAGCATTTAGTTTAATAGTAGTGGCATGGTAGTGAAATTATATTATTATACTTGAGGACATTATGTCATTTTATACTATCAATAAAATAGGACCCTGTGAACTTTTTTTTTGTTGCAAATGAGACTATTTATGAAACGGGGGAGCGAGTATAAAATAAGTCTAGTGGTAAATTTAAGAAAATTCCTAGACTAACCATGGGACCTAAAAGTGCTTATATGCTTATTTTAGCTATGGCACACGGATCCCATTAGGAACCAAGCACCTATATTTGTGTAAATGTATTATATTTGTCAGAGTATATATGTTTTGGTGCTAGTAGTAACTTGGTCCTCTGTGGCATTTGATCAATCAGGTAAACAGCTTTGTATCTCAGACCAAGACCATAGCTGGTCACAATTTAGAACCAACACCATGGCATATATTTCCTACCAAGACAGACGAAGAAACCAAATACACAAAAGCTTCCAAGATCATACAATGCGGTTACTTCATGTGTGGACGAACGAGCAGCAACAACCTTCCACTTCAAAACAAACAGTCTCAATCGAATCAACAAAGCGAGACCTGCCCCGAATTCTATAGATGGATACATCATGATTTGGAGCCGTGGGTTAAGTCTCGGATATCGTTCAGCCATTTGATGGAAGCTAAGAACTTTGCCTCATTACGTGTTGTGATTATTGGGGGCAAACTGTATGTGGATTCTTATTATGCTTGTGTGCAAAGTCGAGCTATTTTTACAGTTTGGAGTCTGGTGCAGCTCCTTAGGAGATATCCTGGGAGGGTTCCGGATGTGGATTTGATGTTTGATTGCATGGACAAGCCCATTATTAATCGGACAGAGCACGCATTGATGCCTTTACCGCTGTTTCGCTACTGCACCACATCTGATCACTTTGACATCCCGTTTCCTGATTGGTCTTTCTGGGGTTGGTGAGTATCATAAACCTAATATTTAGATTGTTTAATTGTATTTACTTACATAAACTATTCATGTAAAATCCTCATTTGAGTAATGGGCTTGTTCGTTATTAAAGCAACTTGAGTCCAAATTGTTTATTGAGGACTGCCATTATATGTCACATGCAAATATTTATGAGCACGAAAAGTTAATTCCATTTTTCAAGCTCTGTTGTTTTCAGTTTTCTGAGATGGATTGGATAATACTCCCTCAACTTCACAAAAAGAGTCCCATTTGCAAAATAAATATATAAATAAATAAATTGCTCTGTAAAAAAAGTCTTCATAAACGACACAATGTTCTCATGTTTACAATCATAATTTTATTATCATGTCACCACTTCTAAAGTAACAACTTCTTATTTTAAGGATAAACACGAAATAAAAATACATCCTTAATATTTGCAAATTTTGTAAATGATACCCTTTTTGTGGAGCAGAGGGAGTGTAATAAAGACATGAATGATAACTATACATCCTTATTCCTAAGAGTTTCCATCCAAGACATTTAGCTTCGGACATTATAGACTAAAACTAAATAGTACCACAGTAATGTTCTACTGTGGTATTTGAGAATGGTATTACCAGGGATTAAATTTCTTTGATGAACAATAAAGTAATAAAAAAAAGAAAGAAAGAGATTTGAGGGATTATACTTACATGCCTGAGAAAGCGACGGCACAAGAAAGATGTAAGACATAGGAAGATATGTAGCAGTCATACACTAAGAGACTAGTCAGTTATCAATAGATATTTTATATACCGTTTTTATAATTGTTATTTTCAGTTGGACAGTGCTAGGAGAGTATGATATGGACTACTAGCCATATGCATGCCTGATGTGATTGATTTGCATTGAGTGATATTGATATTATTGATTCTCTTACAGGTCAGAGATAAATATAGCACCCTGGGATGAAGAATTCAAAAATATTAAACGAGGTTCACGATCTCAAAAATGGGAAAAGAAGTTTCCTCTTGCATACTGGAAGGGAAATCCAGATGTTGTTTCTCCTGTTCGTATGGAGTTGCTACAATGTAATGACACAAAGCAGTGGCGAGCACAAATTATGCGTCAGGTTATGACTTTGAGGTTTTTCCTAGATGTGGACCTTTTTAAATATCAATATTGATTTCATAATTCTTGAACTACAAAGGAGTTATTGAGTTTCTTTGTTCTTTTGCATTGTCTTTGTATAATGAATACAGGATTGGTTAGAGGAATCAAAAAGTGGATTTGAGAAGTCCAAACTATCAAATCAGTGTAAACATAGGCAAGTTACTTTTAGAAGAGGGACATGAATTTATGATAGTGATACTTGTCAGAGATCATTATTCATGCAATTTATCTTCCTTTTGGCTTTGGTTAATCCTATAGCTTGACCATTGCTTCCACTTATGCAGGTATAAGATCTATGCTGAAGGTTATGCTTGGTCTGTGAGCTTGAAATATATTCTGTCTTGTGGCTCTCTTCCCCTAATAATAACTCCACAATATGAAGATTTCTTCAGTCGGGGACTCATTCCTAAGAAAAACTACTGGCCTATCTCTCCTTTTAATTTATGCCCATCTATTAAGTTTGCTGTTGACTGGGGTAATGCACACCCATCTGAGGTATGGTTTCATGATTTTTACCATCTAACTCATGTTTGCAGTTGTCTTGTATTCTGTTTCTGTGCACTGGCTGGTATGGCAGTTGATTGTTTGTGCTAAAATGACTCTTAAGTCTTAATTTGGTTGCATCCATCTTCATACTAGCAACAAGAATAAAATAGTCGTAGTAGTACAATAATACATTTCCTAATTTATCGCTTGTGGCTTCCCTCTATAACGATAAATGCCATTCCATAGCATCTGCTAAAATTGCTGATTTTTCCTAGACGAAAACAGAGAAGATAAACTTTCATTTTGTTACTTGAATGGCAGATTATTTTGGGTGAGGGGAGAGATTTGGAAGATAGAGAATGCTATGAAATAAATTGAGGGGCTACTGGGGATATTTAGGTTTTTTTATCTTAATACATAAAGTTACCTACTGACAGAGAAATATATACTCATTTGGGGTGCTTTTTTAATGTGTTTGGAGCCTGTTTTTTTCCTCAAGGTGGGTGTTGAGTGTTGAGCCTTTTGAGAATAAGTAGGTTACGACCACAAGTTGTCATTACACAATTTGGCATTACAAGTTTGGTAATCAGTGCTGCTCCTATCAGGTTTGAAACTTTGAATCTAGACGATAAATAATATTGTAGTAATAAAAATGAGGTCACGTTGTTGCTAATAACGAGTATCTTAATTTGACCCAAAAAACTAATTAGCAATGGAAGAAGAAAATAAAAGAAATAGTTATTTGAAATTTGATGAAACTTTGATATTCCAGTTTCCAGTCATCTAGGTACTGTTTTAATACCATACGTAGATTGATGCTTTTCATCTATTTTGTTACTGAATTTAGTGAATTTTGCAAGTACTTCATACCATGTTTATAAATATATTTTTTTATATAATTGTTGGTGGAAATATGTTATCTTTTTCTGAATTTGGTTGAATAGGCCGAGGCAATAGGAAAAGGAGCTCAAGACTTGATGGAAAGTTTAAGCATGGATCGGATATATGATTACATGTATCATCTCATAACGGAATATTCAAAACTTCTGGATTTCAAGCCTGTCCGACCTTCATCTGCTCTAGAAGTGTGTTATGAAACGGCTCTTTGCTTTGCTGATGAGAAGCAAAGGGAATTCCTGGAAAGGTCGACTACATTTCCTTCTTCAAACCCTCCATGCAAACTCCAGCCTCCAGATAATAATCTGATAAATAGTTGGAAAGAAAACAAGAGAAAAGTTATTCAGGAGTCTCAAGTTATACAGTAGCTGATGAAACAAGCAATTTTTGCATATGCCTATGTGCATTCGGTGCTTCTCAAGTAAAATAGTTGTGTCATAGCTTGTACTTCAAAAGAATGTGAGCTTGGTGTCAGGGAGATTGAGCCGGTCAATTTTTGTAAATCTCTATTTTCGTTTTTCGTTTTTTTTTTTTTTAAGACAATTAATCTTATTGTGTATCAGGATCATCGTCAAATGTGCTCCCTCTATTTTACAAAAAGAGTTTTATTTGTCCAGTTTTGTGCTCTACAAAATTAGTTTTGTTTTTAGTGATTGTAGTGTAAAATAATATATATATATACACACTCATGTTTGCCAAAATAATTTCACGACTCTTGTTACATATGATAAATTTACGTCGATCGTAAATATTGACATATGTGAATAGATGAGATGTTTTCACGAATCTTTCTTAACTCTAATTTATTATACCTTATCACTTGAAGTTTCACACAAGTCTCAATTTAAATTTGTCGTAATTTTTTTTTGTTAAAAATTGGTCAATATATAAATTATTTTTCTAATTTTATTATTATATCACATTAATAAATTAGCAACTTACTACTTTTAGGACTTTACATGGAACATGTAGATGTCCAAAATTATGCAAAGGCAATTTAAAAAAAAATATTAAATATATATAAAAGGAAAAAATTAAAAGAAATCAAAAGAACAAAAAATATAACTTTAATGACCTAACAAAGAATATGAAAAAGGGAGACCAGGCTAGCCTACCAGCCACGTAGCGAGCTAAGCATCAAGGACGCCAAGTGGGTGGCGATTTTGCTCTCAGCTGGCCAACTCGTATTCCAGCAATGCTCCTCATATAGCCTATAAATATTATCACCTCATTTCAATAAAACAACAGCACGAATTTGAAGAGAAAATTACATTGTCTTATATAAAACAAGTCGCTATAAGGGAATTTACGCGTTACACGCTGTTAACTTACCTTGGCAGAGAATTTAAAGTTTCAACCCTTCAACTTCTGGCCTTCTGGGTTCACAATGGCCCCGCGTAATCAATTCGTTGGTTTAATTAATTATTTTTCATTTTTTGGTTATCATAAATTGTTGAGCAAAATAAAAGAATGTAGGGTTTGTCGAGAGATTTAATGTCCAAAAAATAAAAGTAAAAAGTTTAGATTATTAATATTGCCAGTTAATATTTATACTTTTTGTCAAAAAAAATATTTATATTGTCAGAATAAATATATATTTAATGATAACTATAAATTTAGTAAAAATAATATACTTAATGGGTGGATAAGAAATAAATAAAATTTATAGCTGCGTGGGTGCTTTATTTTGTACAATTTGACCCTCTGCTTAATTAATTAATTAATTAATCTAGAAGAAAAGAAAAAAAATTCAATTACTATTTATGTGTTCACATGTTATGAACACAATGACTTCTCTATATATTACTGTTTACTAATTTTATCATCTTGAGTGGGATCCTGTAATGAGTCTGATCATTTGGTTATAACTAAATCGAATAAACTATTTAATTATAATTGAAAACTGAAATTTATGTAATTTTAATATTCAAATTATGAAGTAACCAAATAACTGAAAACCGAATAACCGATTTTTTTATTCGGCTATTTTGGTTAATAATTAAAATTAAGTTTCTTTTTTATAGAACAAAAAAAATTATTTTAATTTTTTAATATTAGAGCTTCCAATAATTAATAATAATCAATAATCATAATAATTCATAACCTTAATAAAGTTTGATAGTTTAAAGTTAACAATACACAATCCATATAATTTCACAAAGTCTAATTAATGTCACAACAATTAACGATTAAAAATTAAAAACAGATTTTTTTAAATAAAAAAAAATTTGTTAATCGATTAACCAAATAATATAATTTTTATATTCGAAACTAAACCTGAAAATAAAATTATAAAATAATTATAAATAAAAATATCCTAATAACTAAAATGTTTCAATTAAAAAATTTAGTTGAATTAAATTAAGGTCAATTATTCAATTTTATCCGTTTTAGTCGTCCTACCTGCCACCTTGACCTCTCTAGCATTTCTTTATCAATTCTACATGTGAATTCAGTAAACGATCATCAATGCAGAATTTATGGGCTCCGCCTTAGATGTATCATCTTCACGTTTGTCTTTCACTGCTATCCAGTCAAGGGAGGAGTATTATATATATGTCTAGCCCACAATCATAATAGCTTAACAAAATCAATTCACACCAGAAGAAAAGGCAAGAAGCTTTTCGACCAAATATGTTTTGGGTTGGTACTTGGAAGATGGATTAGTCATTTTAATTATCATTGTATTTGATTGTAAGATTTGTTGAAGTTAGATTTTAAATATTTATATTTTAATATTTTAGTAGAAAAATAAAATTTCAATAATTTTATTTAGTGAAAATTTGATACTACATTAAAAGACGAAGGAAAAATGTTAATATTGTTACGCGGAACACATGCAGCATGACAATATATGGTGCATTGTGGTGCTTTAGTGGTATGTACACTTAGCATTAGTGTAACGCATCCGAAATTCCAATATTTTTTAATTTTATTTATTTAATTTTGAATTTTATAATTATTAATCTTACAATCAAATTATATTATCCTCAATCATCTTTACGACGATTTCGTGCGTTAAAACATAACTTTTAACCTTTAAAGACATTAATTGATCATAATGCGGTCCATAAATCTGTTTATTTATCTTACAATCATCATCCTGCCTCAAGAGTGTAACGTTCACTTACTATTCATTAGAACTTAGGTCAAACATTTATTAATTGTGATATAGTCTATTACAATTATCAGAATCATATAATTTGTAATATTCAACTTAACATCACCTGTGAATATATTCATCATATATCTCTGTCATATATAAAACTCTGCGTACCTCATGCCTGCTCCTTATCTGATCCTGTTTACATACATATCCATACATGTATCTGTTTATACATATTTGCACCATATATAAGAGTTTATTATATATAAAACTCGATTACCAAATAATACATTTGCCTTATTCCTTTACAACATTTCTCAAAAATAAATTATATTTACTGCTATCACTATGAAATTACAAACCATACATTCATTCCTATTACAATTATGGTTTAATATTTAAAACAAAAACGTTTCATTATTTGTATCTGTACAATTTTACATTTAACTAGCTTGCTTGCACATTTCACAAATTACATATAATAAATTTGCTTCTCGCTTATTCGTACATTCACATTCCTTTACCTTAGCTTAATCGGAACATTCGGCCTTCTCATACTTTACCTGAAATGTTAGTTTATAGCAAGAGTGAGCACATAGGCTCAGCAAGTCAATCAGATAACACTTTTCATGCTTACAATTTATATTTATGCGTTATGCATCCTCTACTTTACCATGCTATGCTTAATGACACATATTCCACTTAACAGTTAATACACATAGTTGCACGGAGTGCACATTTCAACTATCACATAGTTCATATAGAACAATTAGTACATTTAAGTCTGAACAACTTGTCTGATCTGCATTTATCTTACACTTAACATTTACCGCCTCGCTTGACCTTTCTATCCTTTCTTGCCTCAGGTCGTTAGTCCGAACCTTATCTGTCAACATTGTACCTATATATCAGTATAGGATCATAAAATTTAATATAACTTGTCAAACTTATCTCATAATTACACGACCATTCGTCTTTAATCATTTCACTTTCGATGTATTATACCTTATTTAGGTTAATAATACATCCTAATTTGTCTCTGAACTAGCACATAAGCATTATAATGCTTTTATATAGCTGAAGGTATATTATAGTATACCATTTTCTGTTTCATTACCTTAATATCTTTTACTCTATTTACCTCTACTGGTAATATCTTACCCCAATTGGGTCTTACAAAACCGTAATATTGGTTCATGCATTGGTTACATACATGTGTATGTTAAACCTTGTCATACAAATTATCACTTAACTTTACATAACCTTATCACGGAACACATAGTTCATTTATACCTTAACATCTACCACATTGATTATTTTTATCAATTTGTGGCTTATATTTCTTGTTTCTGTCATTTTATATCAAAACATTTCAATTTGAACTTAAAATAAAAATTTCTTGGATGGAACAGTACATCTTGGCCCAACGAGATGTTTCGCCTAGAAGATCTCGCGGCTCGCTGGCTGCGAGATCTTCTCAACCACACCTCTCGGCCACATCGCACCCCGACCCCCCCTAATTTTGCCCCGGTGAGCTTCTTTACAGAGCAACTGCACCCCGGTGCAGTTTTCAGTTCAAATAATTGCGCCCCCGCTGTAATGTCCTAGAATTTCTACGTCATTATTAATTAAATTATTAATTTAATTTCTAACGAATTAGTTTTACGAGATTAATTAAATCTTTTTGTGTGATTAATTAATTACGTGATTAAATGATTATGTGATTAATTGCTAGAGTTAATTAAAAGGAGTCACTAATATGTTAATTAAATTAGTAAACAAACCCTAAAGTTTTAATATCAAAATAATTGATAAGTTTTCTATTAATTAAATATTTAATTAAATTGAATATAATGAGTTAATTAAATATAATAAATTAATTAATATGATTATTAATTAATGTAAATAATGTGAAATATTAATAATAATATATTTAGTAGTCCATTTAGTAATTTAATATTAATGAGTTAGAGTATTTAATTATTTAGTTAATCTAATTAATTATTTAATCATGAACTTGGATAATTAATGTGTAAACCTATTAAATTAGCCCAACATGGATCAATTAGTAGCCCAAGTGAAGAATAATAAAACTTGGCAAACTAGTAGCCCAAACAATTTAAATGAAGTCCAAAAGAAAATAAAACAAAGTCCAATACTTGACCCACTTGGAAAAATATATTATGTAACTTATTATTTATTAAATAAGTAATACATGGGACAAATTTTTTTGGGAAAAAGAAGTACTCCATCAGCCGTGTGCTAGAGAAGAAAGAGAGAAATGATGTTTGTTTTTGTAACGTCCCCGAAATTCGACCAACTTTATTACCTTAAATTCCATATTTATTAAATATTATCTTCCTTACGTCCAAATTTCGGTTCGTTAATAAATCTTTAATCTCCTTCTTTACCCCATTAATTGACATTATCGTCATTAATTACCAAATTTTTGGTATAAATTTTTCTTTTTCTCGATTCAATCGTTGTATTAAAACATTTAGATATTAAAAAAAACTTATCATCTTTATGCTAGTCCCTGGATTACAACCTTCAATTTTTCTTTCCTTCCTGTTACTAATATTTTAAATCTCATCATTCAAAATTTAATATCCTTTCATATCCGTATAACTATTCATTGATTTAAAATTTACAGTCATTTATTTTCATACAAATATTTCTTGTTGCATCGTTCATAATCAAACGTATAATAATTTCTAACGTAATAATTAATTTGAACATTCACGGTTCACAATTTAACACTACTCGTCCTATTCGGATCCAACATATATGTACATACAAAATATTCATGTAACCTTGACAAATTATCCACACTGAATGAAAAATATAACAATAATGTTTCCAACCTTCTAGCCAACTCATCTCTAATTTAATCTGATATTCTTGAAATTTATTTCTTTCCTGCAAAAATGTATATTAAGCAAGTAATGAGCACAACAACTCAGCAAGTTCAACAGTTTATCCTTCACATAGCACATACCATAACATGTTCAGTGTGTGTCATACATCATGTGTTTGTGCTTCTACCATAACAATATATCTCATATATATTCATATCGTTGCACAAAGTACACATTGTGGTCATAATAATCGCGTATCACATAACACATAATTTTTATGCATTTAAAACAAGAATTACATATCATAACAGTTCAACATTTAACATAAAAGGGATTGAAGAACTTGCCTGTCGTCCAATTATTTAATTGATAGCTCAACACTCTTTTTCGAACAACCTATGACCATAAAATAATCAAATGATAATTATTTATACTATTATGATATTAATTTAATTAATTAATACCATTTATGAGCCAATTATTTAATAATATGGTTAATTATATTAATCTCGTTCCTTAATAAATTAATTTAACTTAATATCATACACCTTCAATACGGACAATCCGGCTCATTGGACAAATTTTAGCGTATTCGGTTGTTCGGATTTACATTTATTCATTTTCTAATCCTTTAAACTCATTAGATTAATATTTAGAATATTTAAATATTAATTCTCAATATTTAATATTTTATAAAAACATTAAATTTAATGTCTAAACATCATTTCTAAATTTTTAGTATTTTTCTATAATTTTCTATAATTTTTAAACATTTATTTCAATTAAAATCACTTGTGGGGGCATTTTAGTAATTTCCGCGCCCTTAGGGTCAAAATCGGAATTTCCAAAAAAGCCCAGGGGCATTTTAGTAATTACCGTGCTCTAGGGACACATTCGGTATAACCTTAAAAGCCCGGGGGCATAACCGTAATTCCGCCGCGTGCGTCGGCCACACATGGCGCGCGGCCTCCCCACCACCGACGCCAAACAGCGTCGTTTCTCGACCCTCTGCGCATTGCGCGACCCTCTCCCCCGTACGCCCCAAAACGGCGTCGTTTATACCCCCGCGCCAAAAAAAAAATAAAAATGGCTACCGTGCAATGCGCGGCAACCCTTTTCTTCTTCTTCTTCCTTTTTCCGCAGAAACAGTAGCCAACTTTGCAATAAAACACCATTTTTTTGACCATTTTTTCCCAACAAAATTATTCCAAAAATCATGATTTTCATAGATACACATCTATAAATTATTTAGAATAATTATTTTAATTATTTAGTATTTTTTCACAAAATTAATTTATCCTCATAAATACATAATTAACTCAAATAAATTAATTTTTACCTTATAAAAATCCTTTCTTGAAGCTTGTACTCCACTTTTTGACCTTCCTTTCTTGGTAGCCAGGTGGTTCACGGTGGTCATGGGTGGCGGTGGTAGTATTCGGATGGTAGAGGAAGAAAAGAGAGAAAGGGAGTATTACTATTATTTTTGCTTTCTTTTCTTTCTTTTCCCTTCCTCTTGTTGGCTTTTATAATTCCAAGCAAATTAACTTAATTTTATAACCAAAGTTTGGTTCCACCGCCTCTCACACGCAACCAACTTGGAAGATTCCGGAAACATTTTCATGCAACAATTAAAATTTTAATACATTACGTTGTTATTTCATGTAATAAATATTTTATGTAATGTACATACAATATTTATTTTAATTCACTAAAAATCATAAATTGATTTATGAGTAATATTAATACCTTTTTCGGTATTTTACATGACAAATTTTGTACACGTATAACGCCATGCATGTAATTATATGAGGTAATTTATATCTTCAAAAATCATAAAATAATTCATAGGACATATAAAAATTATTTCTCATAATTTTTCACTTCATTACTTGGACAACATATTACACTAACATGTTCACGTTTTTAAAATATTATCCTTCATAAAAGTCATAATAATTCCATTATACATAACCATATTTTTTTTAATAACTTAAAACATTCATTTTTCTTATTTATTATTCAATTTCTTTAATATTCACATTAATTTCTTTATATATAAATTATATAATTTAACATTATATAATTTATATAATTACATTCTCCTTTTAAATAATTTCTTAAATTCCTTCATAATAATTAATTAATTATATAATCAATAATTATACATTCATTAATTCTCTCATTATTCTAATACTCTTATATAAATTATATAATTATCCTTATATAATTTATATAATTATAATTTTCTTTATACATCACTTTAATTTTCTTATATAAATTATATAATTTATTATTATATAATTTATATAATTAGATTTCTTCTCAATCAATTTCTAAATTTCCACCATAATTCTTAATTAAATCTAAATTCAATAATTACAATTTTATTAACTTCCCCATTCGCTTTTCATTTAAAATTGGATTAATTTAATTATTAATCCCTTAATTTCCATAATTAATAACATTTATAATTATCAATTAAATATATCAATTAAACATGCAAACTTATATATATATAATTGTATATATATACACATCTAATTCACATATCTCACATTACCATTTAACATTATTTAAATAATAATTTTCGTATTTCCATAATAATTTTATTGTGCCTTTATAAGAAATTTCTCTTATTCTTCATAAATTATTTTTAAACAATTTATTTACTTTTTAATTATTTTAAATTAACACAATTTGTCATGATCTCTGTACAGATTTAATTTACTAATTAAATCTCATCACATACCTTAATTCACATACAATAATAATTTCTTTACACAACCTTGAAAATTGTGTCCATTAAATTCTTATTTAATCTTATTAAATAATTCCGAAAATTCGGATTCTCACATTCTTCCCCCCTTAACAGGATTCCGCCCTCAGAATCATAATTGCCGTAATAATCATACGTATATTATTCATAGCACCTTGCTATACCTTTATCTTGATAAATCACAACTAAAATCCATAATAATCATATTTTTTTTCCTCTTTAATATCCATAACTTACATGGATAGTACAATAATGGTCGTACAATCAGAATATTCATCTCTTCAATTTACAATTTCTTTGTAATATTACATTTCATAATTCTCTAAAAATTTTATTAAATTTTAACTCGTTTCTTGATTCACTTATCAAGATAGTTTCTCATTCTCTGAACAATTTCCTTTCTTTAATCATACTTACCCTTACCCAATCAACTTATTTCATCCTTCTTTTCTTAATTCATATAAATTCTCTTCACATTTCATAAATCATTCCTTAATACATCTATTATTCAATACTAGGCTTTAAACAATAATATTTACTTAATTCATCACAATCCTTATTTGAAATTATTCTAAAATCCTGGGTGTCATATTCACCCTCCTTCATAAAATTGTCCTCGAAATTTCTATGTACTCATACTTCATAATTTCTTTACATTTATTCCACATATCTTTATTTCCTTCCTTTCTTGTAGTCATTGTACATTACAATTTTCTAATCCATCACATTTCATACTTTCTTTACTTCACAATTATTACTTTCCTTATCGCTCACAATTAAAGAATATTACCCCATCCTACCATCCCATCTTCATAAAAGTAGAGGAATTCAAATTTTTTATGACGGAAAACTTTCATGATATGCTGAATGAACATTTATCTCGGTTTACAGTACTTCTCTCCCCGAGTACTTCATACTGCAAACCCTGACAGTGGATCAGTCTGCCATTAAAGTGGTGTATATTTAATCCGCAATTTGACACTCCAGTAGAACAATCTGTAATGCCCGTGTTTCTTGTGCCAGGTGACCATTCGATCAACCTGCAACATTCTTAATCTTTTTGTTCATCTCAGCCTTAGAATTCATTCGAAAATAATTTAATTAGTTATAGCTTTCAAAGAATACGAATTCAATAAACATATTTCAAAATTTGTCTAGCTGAATCAAATAGCTTAGACTTGTATTTCTTCAACGCAATTCTAGCCAACTCAATTGGCATAGACTTTCTTTTAACAATTTATAACCCGCAGAAATTTTAAAACATTAATCATGTCAAAAATTTTCAAAACGTCTAGCCGAGTCAAATGACATTGACCTATAGCTTTAACATATCTTCATAAATCAAAAACATTTATGACTTCATGTTACCGCATCATTCTGACAGTACGTTGAGAATTTCGTCGTTAATAATTCCTACACCATACTCTATGGTGTTGAATCATCTTATGACGAAATAGTACCGCACCGTCTCAACAACACGTTGAGCATTCCGTCATTCATCCCAACTACACCGGGCTAAAAGGTGCATTGATGATTATTTTAAAATACATTTTGATGTTAAAAATATTTTTGTCTAGCCGAAACAAGTAGCGTATACACTTTTTAAATTGCTTAAAAATTTCATTTGCATTTTTTTTTCAAAGCACATTCGTGTCAAATTAGCTTGAGGCCAAAAATTTTGGAAGTCTAGCAAGTCTAGAAGAATGGGAATATCCTAAATTCCCTAATATTCACCTTCAGTTTCTTCACTTAAATATTTAATTTATTGCTAGAACTATTTTCATTTATCATATTGAAATTTCTATGTACTTCAACTTTTCTATACCCCCGTATAGTTCATCAAACTTGCCACACATTATGAGTCCAGGAACTTACCACAAGAATATGAGTTTAGAAGCTTGTCCTAGCAATATGTAGTCTGAGAACATATCAAAGACTGTCCATATGCTAAGGGACTCAAAACATATCATACCAATATGAGTCATGGACTTATCATATGTATGAGTTTTAAGAACTCGTGCCTAACTTAATATTATCTATCTATCAAAACCACTAGCGCGATTCTAACATTTCAATGATTATCACATAGTAACTAAGTAAACACAAATCCCCCGCCCATATAAAGAATTGTGCAACTCAGTCACCACATGAGTCCTCAATTGAAATTTCGTACCCAAGCTTTTTGCCCCCTTAACATAACATTTATGTCATTCATATCTCATCATTCTTTGAATTCTTCTTGTACTATTTCATAGTACCATATCTCTTTTGGACCATTAACAGGTCTCTCTGTTATTTTACAGTCTCATTGGATCCCATCATGATCTTGCTTTACAATCTATTGCTTATTCGCTTTCCTAATCTTATGATCGTATCGTAGTACGATCCTCTTACTGTTCCTGATCATATTATTATGATCTCTTTCTATACTTTTTGGATTACTTTATCATCTTTATTACTTGAAACAGGTGTCCTCTGATTTTTCCTTGAGATTCATCTTTGAATTATTTCAAATATTCTCTTTCAATTATATTTTTAATTAAACTTATGAATTTTCTCAATTCCTTACATTCGTTCAGATCTTTCGTAACATCTTTTTCTTTTTTCTTATAATCTTATATCTTTCATATTTCCTTCACTTTAACCTATATTAGAGAACTATATCTCTTAACTTATATCTTTCTATTTTTAATTCCCCCATGTTCATCAAACTTATCATGTATTTGGACTCAGGAACTTACCATAATCATATGGTTGAGGAGCTTGTCCTAGTCAGACCATAGTCGTCCATTCGCTAAAGGGGCTCCACCATATAATCATGAGTCACGAGTTTACCATACGCTTGAGTTTTCAGAACACTCAACTAACCGTACCCTTTCTTACTTTAGGTTATAGCCTAAGGTATCATTTTCCTAAGGGTTATAACCTCTAGCTCTGATACCAACTGTAACGTCCCCGAAATTCAACCAACTTTATTACTTTAAATTCCATATTTATTAAACATTATCTTCCTTACGTCCAAATTTTGGTTCGTTAATAAATCTTTAATCTCCTTCTTTACCCCATTAATTGACATTATCGTCATCAATTACCAAATTTTCGGTATAAATTTTTCTTTTTCTCGATTCAATCGTTGTATTAAAACATTTAGATATTATAAAAAACTTATCATCTTGATCCTAGTCCCTGGATCGCAACCTTCACTTTTTCTTTCCTTCCTGTTACCAATATTTTAAATATCATCATTCAAAATTTAATATTTATGCCATACTTGAGTTAATATGCTTGGTTTGTATTTTGGTATAATTTATATGCTAAAAACATGTGTTTGGTGATGTTAAATCAAGTCTCAAAACAATGACCAAAAATAAATTTTATAATATTTAGATTTAATGTCCTAATATTATAGAATATTAAATCATGAAAAAAAAAAAGTTTGGATAACTCAAAATGGAGTTATACACAAAAAGTTATGATTTATAATAGTTTATTTGGTATAATAATTTTTATGAAAAAAATGGAATTAAATCATGAAAAATTAAATTTTTATATTATAAATTGATATTAAGTGATTGGTAATTTTTTTGAATTTTTATTGAAGAGTTAAAGCTTACTTGAAGGTATAATTTTTTTTTAGTGGTGTATTAAAAGTTACTATGGACAATCTACTGGGAAAAAAAAAAAGTACTGGCCGCGCAATGTGCGCAGGCATTTTTGGCCGACGTACACGGAGCCAAACGTCGTCGTTTGGCGTAGGGAAAAAGTTACTCCGCGCGTTACGCGCGGAAGCCAGCAGCGGGTTATCCAAAACAGCATCGTTTTGGGCCTGTTTTCTGTTTAACGCACGCAATGCACGAGAACCAGTTTTCGACAGAATTTACCAGTTTGCCCCTCCGTTCGGTTTTTCGACTTAATTACAGAATTGCCATTCTGGATAATTTTAATTAATTTAAATATTTAAAAATTAATTTAAAATTATAACAAAAATAATAATAATACAAAAATGATATTTGGGATGATATTTTTCATTAAGTTTAATATTTAAATATTTTAAATATTAATCTAATTAGCTAAATCATGGTTAAGTTAAATAAAAAAAAATTCATTAATTATTTATTATTTAAAATATTAATAATAAATAAAGGTGATAAATTAACAATTATTATTTAATTCCTATTAAATAATAATTAAAGAGAGATAAAAATTTAAAAATTAATTATTTATTATTTAAATATTATTAAATAATAAATAAGGATAATTAAGTAATTAATTATTATTTAACTAGCATTAAATAATGATTAATGGAAATTAAGTTATTAAATTAATAATTTATTACTTAATTTAAATAATAAATAAGGATAAATAAATTGATTATTATTTAACCTTAAATAATAATTAAAATTAATTAAATAATAATTAAAGAGGATTAAAATTAGTAAACTATTATTTAATTTTCTTAAATTAAATAATAAGTGAGGTTAATTACTTAGTTAATTATTAGTTGATTAAAGAAGGTTAAAATTAAATTAATAATTATTTATTATTTAATTATTATTAAATAATAAGTAAGTACAACTAGTTATTATTTATTTTAAATAATAACTATAATTAATTAATTAATTTCTATTTAATCAAGATTAAATAGTAATTAAATAGAGATTGAGTTAATAAAATAATTTGAATTTAATTATGCTTTAATTAAACAATTGTAATCAGTTGTTTAAGGGTTTAATAAATGTCCAACATTTGAGAAAAATATTTTTTAACTTATTAAATTATTAACCTAATTTGATTGAGGGTCTATAAGGTTAATAACATTGTTTTGACTAATGAAAATTATGTGTTAGTACTTATGCGTGGTAGATAAGTTCCTTAGTGAACGTATAGTTGTACAAATACACCGTACCAATTATTAGACCAACTTTATTAATGTTAGGTCTTTTAAAGCCAGTTAGTTAAAGCTAGACATTAATTGTAGCTGAGCAGGCAGACAAGTTCCTTATCTCTAAACTCATTTCATTGAGCAAATTATTTATTTAAGCTTGAATTGTAATTCCAAGCATGCTTTGAGTGGTTTAATTACTTTACAATTATTCCACATCGATATTGTTGTTATTCGCATTTGGTGCACTTGATCTTATACAGTCTTTAACTTGTACCTTATTTAATGTTCTACTGTTTAAAGAACTGTTCAAAGCAGGTCTAAGTCATTGTTCGACTAGACATTTATGTTAAAGATTTTAAAAGCTATCCAAATCATTGAAGATGCGGATTCTTAGACTATTATGAACACCCCTTTATTATAGGGGAGTACCCTGTATCTAATATCAGGTACAAAATACGAAAATTAAATGTTATGCATACACATATTGTACTGAGGCTGATCCATTCGGGAACATATTTCTGGTAGTAACCATTGGGTCAACCTGCTATTGACTCTAGTGGATATTTATAGTTCATAGTTTATTTGACTATCTTGATTCTAAAAGCAAATTATTATTCCTGCTTATGTTATTCATATTGTTGAATTGTTCAGCTATTCCCTTTTATTCATGATATATTGTTTCTTGTTGTTATTTAAACTTGTTGAGCAAATTAGTTGCTTACCCTTGCTATATCATGAAACCTTATTGCAGTGAAACCCGAGACTTCTGGGAAGAACAAGGGTAAGGGAAAGATGAAGTGATAGACATCAGGATGCAGCCTTTTAGTTAACTAAATTACTTGTTATGTAATATAAACCCTAAGTACTTTATTAAGGGCATTTGTGTACTTTTGTGTAAGGTTACCATATATTGGGACTAGTAACACATTTTGAATGAACAACATATGTTTATTATTTCGCATCTAGTTATTGTATGTTATTTAGAGGTGGATGTTTGTATTGGATCGTGGTGACCAGATCCGGGTATTTGAGACCCGAATTTGGAGGTGTCACATCGGCACAGTACTGATTTTTCTAAAAAAAAATTCTTTCAAAAATTCAAGCTATTTTTGGCCATTTTTTGTAAAACTTGATTCCAACACTCCGCATAGAATATATAACATGTATTTGACTCGTATGAGCCTTCAAAATATTTAAAAATCATAAATTGGACTTACTTTTTTAAAGATTTCGTTTTGGACATCGGCGAACGTTTTAAAACGTTTAAAATGAACATTTATCGCCATAGACACCAAACGACTTCCAATTCGATTATAACATGTGTATTTACATAAAACTTAGTTGTTTAGCCTCATTAAACCATTAATTATCCAAAATGGAAAAAAAAATAATACGTTGGTGGAATTTTTGCCAACTTTCAAGACTTTGCTCTTTAACCTATACTTCAATTCTTGACTCCACACATCATATACATTATCACATGCTCATTTAACAACTTTATGAATTCACATAACTTCTATATGTACATTCTAATGCACTTTTTAGATTATAATTTAGTCTATACACAAAATATAGTCTAATATTGTAACTTCTATCACAAAACATACATTACAACCTTTCATAAATCTTTTATGCTATCTATCATGGAATTTCTTCATGTATTAACCATGATCAATGCTTTTGACTAGGTTATCATCATTTCTAACAACATATAACACATTATCATCCTTTAAATCATGGTTTCAAGCCTTGAACATGAACATGAATAGTATATCACCTTTATTCTACCAACTTAAGCCTAGGGTTTCATCATAATTCAATCAAGAAGTACATAAACTTACATAAACTTTACATCTAGCCATTAATTCATGCATAATTATCCTTGTTTTTGAACTTAAGCACATAATATATGAGTTTTAAAGCTTGAACATTTTTATACATTTCTTGTGGCTCTTCTTCTCCTTGTAATAAAGCTTGCTAGAGCTTGATTCTTCACTTTTGTTGCTAGTTTCACTTGTCTTGAACACTTATCTTGAATTTCTCCAAGCTTTTGCTCAAACCCTAGCTTCCTCTCTCTTTTTCTCTCAAGCTCTCTATGCTAGCAACTTGTAGATAAATAAAAATGAACTTAGCTTATTGATGCTTACAACATATATACATATATATGCTATATCTCATTCTCCAACAATTAACCAAGCCTAGTTAGCTTAACCCATGCATGGTTAGAGGTATTTAAATCAATTCACATTGCTAAACAAGGGTAACTTGGTCATTGCACCATTCTAGGACACAATTGTCATTTCTTAAATTGTCAAGGACACTTTGGTTATTAACCACAAAATCTAGGGATTTTTTTAATCCTAGTAAATCATACTTGGTTATTTTCAATTTTTCAATCCAAATCAAATCTTTTTTTATCCAAACTTGTTTCATTAGGCTTGAATTTTATTTCATCACTAAATATACCATAATTGGTTTGTCCCATATCACACATTAAAATTTGAATTTCATTAATTAATAATAATTATCCATAATTAATAACAATTGCATAACATTATGTTCTCAATTATCTACGAACTCTTTCGATTTCCATTCAATCAATTTCATTTTTTGATATCTCAACGTAGTCGAATTGCTCATCTTTTCTCATAAATCGCTTTCTCGAAAAGCGAACCTCGACCGGATTATCAAAATCCATCCCTTAAATCCTTATTCGCCCATATAACCATTTTTATGACTTTTACGTCATTTTTCTTATTTACATAATACACATGTGTTAATTTGCACCATTCTTGCATACAATGTTCTTTCTACTCATTCTCGGGGTTATTACATTATATACTTACACATTGTATAAACATAATTCATTTCATCAATTAATATGAATTTATTAATCAATTTCAAACATTGAACTTCATAACCATTATTATTCAATCAATTCCTCATATACCAATTGGTTCAAACTGTTCCTTCTTTTCTGCACATTCAACCACACATTACTGTACCATTTCGTATCCTAGCCTCTCAAGGCCTAATCATTATGCTTGGTATTAATATCTATAACAAAAGCTTACTTCACATATTTTCTTCTCATTTTCTCTATTCTCAACTTTAATTCCTCCCTTCTTTATCAGATCAAATACATACATATTCACATATTCAACTTATTACATACTGACACAACACAGTGTCTTACCTTAATTCCTTATAATTACCTTATTATAGACATTACCATAAATCATTCATGTTTAATCCTTTGCATTACCATTCAACCATCAAAATTCATATTCGTTTCGATTTTAAAATTTGTTACTTTCACTTTAACACTTTACATAAATAACCGGTCTTTATACATTCTATAGACCCTTATTTACATCAAGAGTCCTTCTATATCATTTCAACCACACGGTCACTGCTATCACATTGATCATATAATAATTCATATTTAATCACCTTTAATACATTCTGTCATTCAAACAAGATTTCTCTGCTAACTTTTACTAAATTAATCAAAATTTTCATTTAAAAATCCTATAAAAATTCGGGATGCCACAACTAGGGCTGAGAAAAATCGGGTAAAATTGAATAAAATTCGAATCGTATTATTTTAATTAATTTTTTTTGGTTATTCGGGTATATTTAGTTATATTCGTTTTAAAATTCAGTATTCAAGTTGGAGTTGGGGTTCAAAAATCATAGTAATCGGTTTAACCGATTATCCGAATTAAACTTTTAAAAAAATTACTATTTTTAATTTTTGAGTCATACACTCACAATACTTCAATACTTTGACTACTTCGCACTTTTGTAGACCGTAATTCGTTCGCCAAATCCCTAAATCCCTAAATCTACCTCTCCTCGTCGGCTCCTCCTCTTCAGCTCCTCCTTTCTTTTTCGCCTCTCCTCCTCAGCTCCTCTCTTCTCCATGCCTCCTCCTCCTCTCCTTCATCTTCAACTTCCATTTACACAAGTAATAGCTCTTCCTCGACTTCTTCTGTTTACATAAGTAGTACTTGCTTTCCTTCCTCAAGATTTTTGTTTATGCATGTGTTAGATTTTGTGAATCAGTTATAATTTTGTTTATGTATCATATGTATTGGATTTTGTGAATCAGTACTTTAAGGGGGGGGGGGGGGGTGTATTCAATTAAGATTTTTAAAGACTTTTAAAGATTTTTTTTAAGTGACATACTTTTGTAGAGTTCGTAGGTTTTAATGACTTTTAAAAACTTTTTAAAAATAACTTTTAAAGACTCTATGAAATAAGTGACAGACTTTTATAGACTTTTTACGAAAACTTTGGTAGACTTTTGTATACTTCTAATATATCTTGTAGCTTGTATTAATTGTTAATTAGCCCATGTGTACAACATCTCCCTCTTGTTAATTATTCCAAACAAATTGTTAGAAAAAAAATCATATTACACTATACCTATATTTAAATTTTGTATATACCTAAATATATATAAATAAGTATAAGTACATTTTCAATTATGAGGGTGTCAACTATTAGATGTTATACATTCTAATATTTTTATTTATTTATTTAATTTATTTAAAAAATAAAGTATTTTTAAACTCTAATTATTTAAATTATGAATGGTTAATTCAATATATCAATAACGACGTTAATTTAATTATGTTTACTACAGTTAATTTATTTGTTATTTTAATTGTCGTTAATCAAAATATATATTATTCTTGTTACACCAAAGAAAAAAAAAAGAACACATTTGATGAATACTTTAAATAAATTATAATCTTGTTAGTTAGTATTATTGTGGTTAATTGTTAACCGTGTAATTCTTGACATGATTTATTGTTATATAAGTATTTAGTTTATTGATTTATGGTAAATTGGTACATTTAAATTGATTATGCAAAAACTCTTGATAGTATTTTAATATTATCACTCATAAGCAACATTTATAAAATATCTTGAACGTCTAATAAAAAGGATTGAGCAATAAACTAATTGATAATTCATTTATATTAAGTATAAAATCTGTAGATAAACTATATTTTTACTTTCTATTTAACACAATTCAAGTAGATTTTGAGTCAATTACATGTTTCAAATATATATTTCAGTAATTTATGGTAAATTGGTAAATTTTGATTGATTATGTAGAAATTCTAAATATTATTTTAATTTGATCATTAAGAAGTAAAACTTATGAAATATCTTATTCGTCCAATAAAAAAGATTAAACAATAAACTAGACAACTAAGTATAAAAAATTGCTTTCTGCTTTGTCTTGATGTTAATTTAGTCTAATTAATGGTCTGGTATGTATATATATATATATATATATATATATATTTGTCACGATAAAAAATTTCATAAAAAAACACGAAAGGTAAAGAGCAAAGATATGTAAGTGAGGTTCTGGGAGACAAAATCTCCAAAAAAACAAAACATCATAGCCAACTAGCCAAAAAGGCCTAGAAAAAAATTGATAATACATGCATGTATGTATCTAAGTGAGATTTTCAATATGAGATTGTGACTAAGCTGGTGATAGTGCAGATTAGGAGTAGAGTCTTTTATGTATGTGAAAGGTTGGAGCGTTTATTTTTTCTCACTTCTCACGTCTTTTCATCTTTTCTCTTTCTCAAATATTTTGAAGTCTTTGTGTGACGCCCCCAAATCGGGCCTACACCACCAATTTGAGTCGTCAAAAGAATACAACAAAATTATTACAATACATTGTTCAATAATATACAACTAAGTCTTCACAATTATTACTATTCTACAATACAGTGAAGACTATTATAGCAACTATCTCATACCGCTACTCCATTCTCCTTTCCTCCCCGCTAGTTTCGGCTATGCTCTCATTTTCTGAACAATTGAACAAAAGGAAAGGGTGAGCTCAAATAGCTCAGTAAGGAATATCATGACTAAGATAATGAAAAATAAATTATTCTTAGCCTTCAATAGTTGAGTTCTTAATTGAATATAATAGATAAAAAGTTTTAAATTAACACCTGCAGTTGAGTTATAAACAACAAGATTAACAACAGCAGTTAAGTTCTTAAACAAAATTTCACTACAGCGAAATAACCACCACTAAGAGAATCAAGTAGATCATGATGTCTACTAGCCTCTCTTCTTAAGAAAATTATCATCAACTTTTAACATCTGAAACACCACTGGTCATGATCATGTTAAACAACAGTTCTTCTTTGCCCCCGGCCAAAGAGAACATTCATCATGCGTCCTTGTGGTATGATGTCGCAAGCACCCAAAAATAAAATCTTACTTTGAAAAAATATGAATGTAGTAGTGCAAGTAATCGTCGATCACACAGAGAATGATTATTTAATTTTATGTTTTGTAAACTAAAATTGGGGGTTTTTAAAAAAAATAATTTCAATCAAACTAAATAAATATGCAAGTAATTAAACAAAATAAATGAGAAGAAAAAAAAATTGGTTTAAGTCAACATCCACCATCAAGAATTTACAACTGATCACTGATGCAAGAATAACTCAATTCATATTTTAAATATTCAACGTGGAATAATTACTCCAATTTGAATAATTTTCTTATCTCTCCTTAATTTTAGTTAAGTAGAAACAAGCGATCTAAATAACCCTTACTACTAAATAATCTCAGATAAGCGCTAAAGATTTAACCTAGTAGCAGCATAAAGAAATAGAGAGATCGTTGAACTAAACAACACAATTCAATCGTCTGCATTTAATTTAGATGAATATTTTTCCTAAGATATAACAATCTTTTGATAAGAAAAATAATTATTAATCTTAGTTGCTTCGCAAATTAAAGTGACAAAACAATTACGGATTTGATATTTAATTTAGCAGTAGATTTCAACGAATAATAAACTAGTGTGCACCCTAGCAATTAACCGAATTAATCATAAAATTAAGCATAGAAAAATATTCAATACTCAAAATATAAATTGAACAATTAAAATAAATTAGATCTCACAGTGTATAAATCTTGATGGCTTCAATCACTTAAACCAAGAAAAATAATTTAACTACTCATAATTGTAGAGAACACCGAAGAATAGAAGAGAGAATTTTTCTTATTAGAAAAGTTGTATATTACATTGTGTGTCAAGCCCTCTATTTATAGGCTCCAAAATCCTCCTAACCCTAATATGATTTATTATTTTCAAACCCTAATAGGATTTAAAATACAAATAAAAGTAAATTAAAAATAAAATAATTATTATCCTAACCCTAATTAGAATTAAAATCCAATTTAGAATCAAATTAATGCAAAATTCGCGAAATAATCCCGTTTCTGCTATTTCCGCGCTTGCCAAACACACGCTTCGCTCCCTTGACCCGGTCAACGTGCGTCAGCCGCGCATACCGCGTACCGCGCGCATTGCGTGGAAGCCTTAATTAAACGACGTCGTTTCAGCTGCTCGACCACTCCACCCACGCGCATTGCGCGCGCGCCAACTTCGGAAATTACCAAAATACCACCGGTTCCAACTTCAACTTAATTACGAAATTGCCATAAGTGCTGGTTAATTACCATTTTGCCATCAGATTCTTGCAAAATTTACAGATTTGCCCCCAAATTTATTTTTCCTACAAAATAAAATATAAAATAATTAAAAATAATATAAAAATACTAAAAATATTAAAAACACATAATAATTAATAAAACACCTAAAATACTAAAAATAAATAAAAATACATAAATAAAAATAAATATAAAAATACTATAAAATTACCTCATTTAACATAAATGAACTAAAACCCTATAAAACCTATTAAAACCAAAATAAGCTAAATTATTAAATATTTAAGTAGACAATAAATATAAAAATTAAGTATTTGAGAATAAAAATATCGTATATTTTAACTCTATCAAATACCCCCACACTTAGCTTTTGGTCGTCCTCTGGCAAAACAAGAACAAAAACTAAAAATAATAACCAACAACTTACTTGAGCAACAAATCAATACAAATTTTAACATTAGCCTCAAAGATTTTTGTAAATTATAACTCAAAGAAAATTTTAAAACTATGCAAAATCTAGAATTTTAACATATTTATTAATTTTACTTTACTCAAGATCTTTTGTGTGTGTGTGTGAATTCAAATGTATCAAACTAATCAAAACTCAGATAAGTTTCGGTCATTAATTACCTTATAAAAGACATATAATAAAACTCAATATACTTATTTTTCACATCACTTTCAGCTAATACAGACAAATATAAATCAGAAGATCAAAAAGTTTCAAACAATTATATACACTAGGATTATCAATATCAATTTTTACAAATATTTTTTTATTTTTTTCCCTTTTAATAGGTGCATTTTATGCTCCATCCCATTTTTTTTTTCTTTTTTTTTTCTTTTTCTTTAGTGAGTGCGTTTTATGCTCCATATCACTTTTTCATGTGTTTATGAGTGAGTGCGTTTTACGCTCCATCTCAACCCACCACATAATTTTTTCTTTTAACAATCCTAGAAAAGTACCTAAATCATCTCCTCCAAATTATATTTTGCCTTATATTTTACTTCAACTAATGATCAAATAAGATATAGAGCTCAAAAATATCTTTCATAAGCATTTAACCATATAACTTTTCTCTTAATTAAAATTAGCTCAAACAAATGGATATAAGTGCATAAAAATTTGAAGATCTCAAACAAAGTAAATACCAACAATAAGTCAAAAATTCAAACTAAGCAAAAATTTATCCATTTTTCAAAAGTTATTAAATAAAAATCAAGATTTTTATCATTGGCTAAAAATTTAAAATCCAATTAACTCATTGCTCAAGTGACTCATCCTAATAATAAAATAAAAAATTACCCCATTTTCATAGAAAACACGGTTACACTTAGCATGTGCAACAAGTCTTTAAACCCCAAGTGGATGAGTTTTGTCTTGTGAGGGTTTGCAGTGAATTTACCCAAAAAATTCCAAAATTTCAAATTTTTTTTTTTAAAATTTGACCTAAAAATAACAAAAATCCTAAATCCCTTCCCCTACACTTAAAATTTACATCGTCTCTAATGTAAAATAAGATACAAAGAAAAAGACACAAATAAATATAAAAAGGAAAAAACAAAGAAATGTAAATCTGATTTCTTGGGTTGTCTCCCAAGCAGCGCCTTTGTTTATCGTCATTGGCTTGACAGCATGCCAAATCACTACGTCACTCCTTCTTGAATTTTGACCATTTCATCCATTTTTACTCCATTTATTATGGACTTGTTCAAACTCCCTTGCAGTGGATATGAAGGTTCTACTCCCTCTTTAATGAACATACATTCGAGACGATTAGGGAGAGACTTCAAATCTGGAATGTAATCCTGCAAAACAAAAGGTAAAGATTTCTTGTTAGGAACTAGTAAGTCAAAATATGGATCATTACCTATTTTCGGAGAACCATTCACAGCCGCAATAGTGTTCTTCAAATCAGCACTCAAGACTAACTCCTCTTTCTCTTTCCTAAAACTCTGACTGCAAGTCGTTTTCAATTCACCCTTTCCATCATTTTTAGAAACTTTTGCTGCTAAAGAATCAATCACATCAACAGAGTAAACATGATTATGACATTTCATGGCATCACAAATATTAAACTTAACAATTTTGCCATCAAACTTCATTGTCAATGTACCACTATGAATATCGATCTTAGTCTTGGAAGTCTTTAAGAAAGGTCTTCCTAACAAAATAGGAGCATTTTGATCGTCGTTTTCCATATCGAGCACATAAAAATTAGCAGGAAAAATCAAATTGTCTACTTGCATAAGAACATCCTCTACTATACTCTTAGGATAAGTGTTAGATCTATCAGCCAACTGAATCACAGTACCAGTTTTATTCAAAGGTTCAAGTTTCAAAGAAGCATATATAAAATATGACATAACATTAATAGACGCTCCTAAGTCTAACATGGCTTGTTCAAATCTAGTGTCACCTATCTTGCAAGGGATAGTAAACATTCCTGGATCTTGGCACTTTGTAGGGAGTTTTCTTTGAATTACGGCAGATACATTCTTTTCTACTTGTACCTTTTCATATCTTTTAAGTGCTTGCTTTCTCTTGTGTGTACACAACTCTTTCAGAAATCTAGCAAAACGAGGTACTTGTTTAATAGCATCTAACAATGGAATTTTGACCTTGCAATTATGAAAAGTCTCATATAAATTTGAATTTTTCTCGTGCGTCCTTTTTTCTGTTAAAGCAAGAGGGAAAGGGGGTACCAGTTTATAATCAGAAAGAGGTGAAAATTTATGCTTAGGGGTACCATTGTCACTTAGAAAATTGTCTTCCTCCTTACTGTTGTTTGCTTCTTTCTTGTTCACTTCTGCTTTACTTTGTTCTTTTGGTGCAGACTCTGTCTTTTCTGGAGTTTGTATCTTTACCGCTTCTCAACGTGATTGTACTAACATTTGCTTTTGGATTCACCATTGTTTGCGAGGGTACTTTTTCAGAATTTTGCGCCTCTAATCTACTGATGGCAATTGTCATTTGTCCCATCTGTGTATTTAAATTCTATATATTTGCCTTCGTTTCCTATTGAAATTGCAAAGTGTTAGTGCTAAGTTGTTTAACTATATCCTCCAAAGACATATGAGAATCAGATGATTGACTCTGTTGTTTGTTAGGATATGGCTGCTTGTAGTGTTGGTAGCTTGAGAAATTTTGAGTCGCAGACGGATTCCCTTGTGGATTTCCATAGCCGAAATTCGGATGATCTTTCCAACCTAAGTTGTACGTGTTCGCGTAAGGATCATATCTGCTTTTTGGTTAATCAGGGAAACCACCTACTGCATGCACTTGTTTATGGGACTCCTCTTGAAGAGTGGGGCACATATCCATCGGATGTCCTATGACCGCACAAATTCCACAGGCTTTGACTTGTTGTGTATTACCTACAACCATTTGACGAACAAAGGAGGTTAGATTAGCAATTTGTTGCTCAAATGAAGAAATATTTACCTCATTAACATTCTTGGATGAAAAATCAAGCCTAGTGCTAAATTGTTGGGAGTTAGCAGCCATGTTTGCAATCAAGTTTCTTGCAGCTTCGGGAGTTTTTTCCACCAAAGCTCCTCCACTGGCCGCATCGATCATGCTCCTATTAGTAGACATGAGTCCTTCATAGAAGTATTGGATGAGGAGTTGCTCGCTGATTTGATGGTGGGGGCAGCTTGGACATAGTTTCTTGAAACGTTCCCAATATTCGTACAGGGATTCTCCATGGTTCTGCCTCACACCACAAATGTCTTTTCTGATATTGGCTGCCCTTGAAGCTGGAAAATATTTCTCCAAGAATAGTCTTTTTATCTCTTCTCATGTGGTGATGCTTCTGGAGGGTAGGTAGTAGAGCCAATCCTTAGCCAAATCCTTCAAGGAAAATGGAAAAGCTCCTAGATTGATTTGCTCTTCAGTCACTCCAGAAGGTTTCAGACTTGTGCACACCATATGGAATTCCTTTAAATGTTTGTGAGGATCTTCACCTGCAAAGCCATGAAAATTGGGCAATAGATGGATTAGACCAGATTTTAATTCAAAAGAAGTGTTAACATCTAAATTTTGAAAAGTTATGCTTAAAGGTTGTTGATTCAAATCAGGGGCTGCAAGCTCTTTCAAAGTTCGATTCCTAGCCATGATTTCCATCTTTAACCTGCACAACTCAAATAAAATATGAAAACTAGAATAAATAAATAAATAACCTAAGAATAAATTACTAAATTAAAATAAAATTTACAAAAGCACAAAATTAAATTAAAATCATTACCCGGCAACGGCGCCAAACTTTGGTATGATATCGTAAGCACCCAAAAATAAAATCTTACTTTGAAAAAATATAAATGTAGTAGTGCTAGTAAGAGTCGATCCCACAGAGAATGATTATTTAATTTTATGTTTTGTAAACTATAATTTGGGGGGTTTTTAAAGAAATAATTTGAGTCAAACTAAATAAATATGCAAGTAATTTAACGAAATAAATGAGAAGAAAAAAAACATTGGTTTAAGTTAACATCCACTATCAAGAATTTACAACTGATCACTGATGCAAGAATAACTCAATTCATATTTTAAATATTCAACGTGGAATAATTACTCCCATTTGAATAATTTTCCTATCTCTCCTTAATTTTAGTTAAGTAGAAACAGGCGATCTAAATAACCCTTACTACTAAATAATCTCAGACAAGCGCTAAAGATTTAACCTAGTAGCAGCATAAAGAAAGAGAGAGATCGTTGAACTAAACAACACAATCCAATCGTCTACATTTAATTTAGATGAATATTTTTCCTAAGATATAACAATCTTTTGATAAGTAAAATAATTATTAATCTTAGTTGCTTCGCAAATTAAAGTGACCAAACAATTACGGATTTGCTATTTAATTTAGCAGTAGATTTCGACGAATAATAAACTAGTGTGCACCCTAGCAATTAAACGATTTAATCATAAAATTAAGTATAAAAAAATATTCAATACTCAAAATATAAATTGAACAATTAAAATAAATTAGATCTCGCAGTGTATAAATCTTGATGGCTTTAATCACTTAAACCAAGAAAAATAATTTAGCTACTCATAATTGTAGAGAACACCAAAGAATAGAAGAGATAATTTTTCTTATTAGAAAAGTTGTATATTACATTGTGTGTCGAGCCCTCTATTTATAGGCTCCAAAATCCTCCTAACCCTAATAGGATTTATTATTTCCAAACCCTAATAGGATTTAAAATACAAATAAAAGTAAAAGAAAAATAAAATAATTATTATCCTAACCCTAATTGGAATTAAAATCAAATTTGGAATCAAATTAATGTAAAATTCGCGAAATAATCCCGTTTCTGCAATTTCCGCGCTTGCCAAACACACCCTTCGCTCCCTTGACCCGGTCAACGCGCGCCAGTCGCGCATTGCGCGGCACCCTGATGCCTATACGACGTCGTTTCACTTGCTTTTTTGTTGCTGTTCCACATACCGCGCGTATTGCGCGGAAGCTCTGATGAAACGACGTCGTTTCAGCTGCTCGGCCACTCCACCCACGCGCATTGCGCGTGCCAACTTTAGAAGTTACCAAAATGCCACCGGTTCCAACTTCAACTTAATTACGAAATTGCCATCAGTGTTAGTTAATTACCATTTTGCCATCAGATTCTTGCAGAATTTACAGATTTGCCCCCAAGCTTATTTTTCCTACAAAATAAAATATAAAATAATTAAAAATAATATAAAAATAATAAAAATAATAAAAACACATAATAATTAATAAAACACCTAAAATACTAAAAATAAATAAAAATACATCGATAAAAAGAAATATAAAAATACTATAAAATTACCTAAATTAACTAAAACCCTATAAAACCTATTAAAACCAAAATAAGCTAAATAATTAAATATTTAAGCACACAATAAATATAAAAACTAAGTATTCGGGAATAAAAATATCGTATATTTTAACTCTATCACCTTGTCATCCGACCAAAGACACCAAACAATTATATCGCCTTTATCCTATATCGCCTTTAACATATCATCTGTGCCCCAGGCCACAAATATTCAGAACAACCTGATACTTGATGATTGAAATAACAACAGACATATAAATAATGAATAGAAGAAACAAGATAAACAATAACATGAGGAGTTAACAAATTTAACCTTGTCCAGATTCAAATAATGTCCAAATTATCAACATGATGTATAGAAAAATGTGTTCAAGTCCAAGAGTAATGTCCAAGATCCATACGGAGAAGTTCAACGTTAAGGTTTACGGTACAAGGAATTAGTCCAAACTGTTCACAGTTCAAATAAATGTCCACAGTTCAAAAGTTCAAGATCCATAAGTTCACAATCCAAATAAATGTCCACAGTTCAAATATGACGATGAAAAATTAATAGGAATGTTCTTTTCAAAGGGTACTAGATGAAGTACAAACTATTAAGGAAATATTAGTGAATTATTAATTCAAGAATTTTCACCATTTAATGATATTAGAGATATAAATGAGATACTTTCTTACCGTAGTAAGTTTAAGTGATAAAAAATAAAAAAAATGGTATTCCTTACAAGTAAGAAAGAAAATGATGTCCCTTTATGATAATGAAAAGAATGATACCCTTCACCGTAATAAGTTTAAGAGTTTGAAAGAAAAGTGATATCCCTTACCTTATCTCGTGACTAAATATAGCTTTTATGAGGTTGATCAACCTATATGTATATTCATAATTTAATTAGTAAGTAACACATACCAATTTTATGTATATAAAATCATCCAAGTGACTATATAAATATACTTCAAAATAATTTTTAAAGAAAATAATTTTTTCAAAGTAAAATCTTTCAAATGAAGTTTTTCAAAATAAATCTTCTAATAGAAGAGTCTTCTAAAGGAAGGGTTGTAAACTGATGTGTGTGTGTGAGTGTTTATATAACTTTTAAAAGAAAAACTTACTTGAACAATACTCGTACCCTTCTAGATCTTCAACGCTTAAGATAATTTTAATACACGTAGAGAGACACTTATACTAAGAAATATCTAGAAAGTGGAAAGAAGATTGAGTGAGGAATGTATGAAACTCCTTATGCTAAGTCCCCTATTTATAGCCAGAGCTTAACCAACTTTTCCACACACACGTTACACATTTTAATCTCATCTTTTAATCTAAATCATTCATCAACCAACACACGTTTCACACTTTAATCTGCACTGCTTAATGAATATCACGCGTTTCACGCCTACACGTGTTACACATTTATACGCGTTACACACTTACACGTATTACACATTTATACGTGTTGCACACGTTCACGCGTTACACATTTTTATATTATTTTATTGATTTAATATCTCAATTATTAAACATACCGTATTTTTCAAATAATAAATCTGTCTAACTGTTTAATACCCGTGACTACTACTGTAACAATTATTGGCCCAATAATGCAAGATGTTGTGCATTATGACAATTATTGATTTAATAATATAAAATACTGTGTAATGACAATTATTGATTCAATAATGTAAAATATTGTGTAATGACAATTATTAATGAAATACTGTACAATAGCCACTTTATCAGTTCAATAATATAAATATTGTGTAATACCATGTGCTATTATGCAATACCATGAGCTATAGTAAAATACCGCGTGCTACAGTAAAATACTATATGTTACCATACTTTTATCACTGGGTATTTTAACAGTTAAAAGTGATAATACCGTTGACCATTTTTATTTGAAAAGGTTACTGCTGTCGTTTTCTTCATTCGACAATATTTCGTTGTGGGGTCCACATATAACTGAATATTTCAACGCCGTCGTACGAATATTCCTCGACAGAACGAATATTTCCCGACAGAACGAATATTCTCCGACCAATCAAATATTGTCCGATATAAATTTTTTGCATATAACATCCTTAACTTTAATTTTTATTAATTTAACAAATTATTGTTAAGTATAAAATTATGAGAAAAATTTGAAATCTATTTATTAAAATTCGGGGTCTTACACTTTGGACATGATGCCAGACTTTGGATATGAGTACTTCTTATTCTAATGTCTGTCAAACTCCACCATTTAATATAAATCTGAAAATTTTATGACTTTTTGAATACTAAAATACTTTTATAAACTTTGTAAAAATTATAATTCAATACCACTTAACTTTTAAAGACATTACAAAAGTTGTAATTGAATAATACTAAACTTTTATAAACTGTTTAAATGTCTTGATTGAATACACTGCCCTAAATTTCTTAATGTCTATCAATTTTTTGATTTTTATTTTAAGAACAAGCATTTACTTAGTCAATTTTTTTGTTCATAAATTTATTGAGTCTTTAAGGAAAGAAACTAAGGAGGATTGTGACTTTGCAGTTAATTTTATGTGAATTAAAATTTTGAGGTTAGTAAATTCCAGCCTCAATAGTGTGAAAAATAAGAAGGGGCCACAGGTGGGGGGTGGGGGGAGGAAGATAAGCTTTTTAAACATAATAATAATAATTATTATATGCCTAACCCAACTACTTTTGATTGAAAGGCATTGTTTACTAGACAATTCTAACAATCATCATAAAAAGTCAAGATCTTGGCTTTCTAGTAGTTTGTGCAGAGTGATATATCCAAATTATGTTTAAAAAAATTAACCAAAAAAATACAAACATATTATGCAGAGTGAAATATAATAATTTGCTTAGCATATTAAGTAACTGAGTTAGTCTTAGAAATTGTATTGTCTGGAAAGATTTATATTCAGAATGATAAAATAAAATAAAATACACTGCAATCATGACTAACTACAAAAAGCCTTCAACTAAGGTGGAGTATTTTGGGGATTAGGGTTTAATATGAATTTAAAAGAAAGTACACTGTGATTGTGAACCTAACTTAATTTTAATCATATATGTCTGTGTTGTTTACTTCTTTGTTAATCTAATTTGGTTTGTTTGAAATTTTTAGATGATTTCAATAAGTATTTTAAATGATTTGCAAATGGTGGATGATACAGACGAGCCTAACTTTGATGCAATTGTATCACTTTTTATTTGGCTTATATTAGAGATTTTATATCAATATATATTGTATTGGAGTTATTTATCATTTAATGCAAAAGACTTTTTTTTCACACTGTTTTTATTGGTATACGATAAATTATGTTTACACATTTATTAACAATAGTTACATTTTTATATGTATGTCGAAATTACATGTTTGATAGGTTGATTGACTCACTCACACGAGAAATCACCTTTGGTGCTTTGGATCGATATCAAGCAATTAATGTTTAAGATAACAATCAATTAGTACTAAAAAGTGAGCAAAGATGAGACATTAATTTCTTTTATTGGTAGTGTGGATAGCGAGCTATTGATGCTTCAGATAGAGATTAATTGACGCTAAATAGCAAGCAAAAATGATGTATTTAATATGTCGCCCTGGTTAGAACTAGGATGAGGTTAAATATGATTGAGCGAATATGGTAAGTCCCACTATCCATATTAACCTGATAAATAGCCAGATGCAAAATCGTAGAGTTGGCGCTTAAAGAAACGAATAATTTAAGAATTTGAGTTAGGCACTAGAGGGAGTGACTGAACTAAGATTCACATGGCATAACCATGAGATAGTTTATCGTGACATGTTAATTGGACGCAAAATTTTAAAATTAGAACTTCGAAGAGCGAGTAATTTAAAAGTTTCAAGTTAGACACTTGGGGAGTGACTAGACTGTAGTCCACGCAATAAGACTATTTAATTAGTACGTTATGATAGTATTACATGGGCTTAGTGAAAAAATAAAGTATGTTAGAAAATGGATCCCTACATTATCACCGTGTGTTGTCACTTTAAAGGATAAGATTATCCTTGATCCTTTCATTAAGTACTCTTTGTGATATTTAACTATGTTACAAAGAGATAGATTAACGTTACTACTTTGGTTTCGTTTCTTAAACTCCAGACTATAAGATTATATGTGGCGATTCTAGGGAAGCAGTTAATCTAGATTTAAGTAACACTAGGGCAAAGGAAAGACAACTTAATTTCACCACACTCTAAATTGTCGACAACTATAACGTTTTTGAAATGATATAGTAATAAGTAAGATGCGAAATAGATAAAGCTCTAAATAAGTACGATTCTCTGAGGGATCAGAGATACTTAGCCATATGAAAATTGAAGTTAGTCTGGAGTACTCTGAGTTTAGTAGATTGTAGCCTCAACGTAGACCTTAACCAGTTTGACTTGAGAGCTCCCGCAATGCATATTTTTATTAAAAGGGTTGATGTCTTTATTTTGACCCTAACGGGTTTAATTTAAAGCTCCCGCACTACATGCAAACTCAATGATCGCATAGTTCGGTGGCTAAATAATTTTTCAGCTTACACGATTAGACATGATCGACTTATATGATGTAATACCCGAGAAATGTTACGTGCCATTGTAAATAAAATTATCATTAATGAAATAAATTTTTATTTGAAAAGTTCTATGAGTATATATATATATATATGTGTGTGTGTGTGTGTGTGTGTGTGAAAAATGGAATTAATAGTTAAACAAGCTAATCAATTTACTTAGTTTGAATTAAGTAAGAAATGAAAAGAAAAGCCAAGTGGAGTAATTAATTTTGATTAATTATTTTAGAACAAGATAAAACTTATATTATGAATTAATATAACTTGAATGATGAGCCTTGTGTGACAAAATATTAAAGATTCACGAAGGTATAAGTAATTTACTTAATTAATTAGTGGATTAACCTATGTATTTTATTTAAATAATAGTCCAATGGGGGAATTAATTAAGCCCAACCTTATAATGTATTATATGTAATATATATTATATAACATGGCCCAATGAATTATATATTAAGTCAAATGTAAAGGGTTCATATAAAGTCTAGTAGGCAGCCCGAGTATGAGGCACAATTTGAATTAAATGCTAGCCCAAGTTCGTAAGTATACTTGCAAGTGTGGTAATGAGTTAGGATGACCTAACCTATTATATAGTTATATGGGTGAAAAACCCAATGAATTAATTCAAACTAGCCCAATTGGTAGTAAAATTATATTATATGAATTAATAAAGCAAGTATGTTGATATATGTATATATGTTGGTATATATATGCATGTAAATATATATTATAATTAATGGAATGATAGGTGTTGATCATGCATTAAATCTAATTGCCACCTAGCTTAGACATGTTTGGAGATTGTTAGTTAGCTCTGAGTTAGTGGAAGTAATGTATACATATATGTATACGTATAGGATAGCATGGAAGTATTAGTGTATCAAGTATACTTCATTTGTATTGCCCCCAAATTTAGGTACCTCTACCTTAAACTTAGTGATTCACGATCCAACTCATACATCATAACTAACATTAACTTATTGCGGAATAATAGAAATATTTATATTGATATAACATAAATATTCTCTTCCTAAGTCTCGCAACCATTACTAATACACAACAAAACTTAATTTATAAGCATGCTCAAGGTTTAATAATTTCAGGAACTTTAACAATTGAAAGGCAGATCGTGATATAGGTTGAATGAAATGAAGACAAATAGTTTTAACTATTTCAGAGTTTAAACATTTTTTGCTACTGAGTGGTCGCTATGGACCATGGACACATACCAGGATTAATAATATTTTATTGAAAAATCCTCAATATAAACAAGTACAATAGGTGAGCAGCCTAAAGTACCATGTGTTATGCATAACACTTACACATGTTATTCGCACGCATGTCGTTTTTCGACGTAAAGTAGTTTCCCCTTCAACGAGGGTTGTTCATCTCAACATATAAGAGTCTGCACCAAAGCAATTGGTTTGGATCACTTTATAAGAAAAATATGATTGAATTTATGTAGCTGAATCAAATGGCATAGACGCTCTTCTCAAACGTTTACGAGCAATAAAAACTCTTAATGTCCACATGATAGGGTTTGAATAATCTTATAAAGGTATTTAAGTATGAATAGCTTGGACCTTCAAAATTAATAATTTGATATAAGATTAATCTTACGTAAAATGTAAACATGAACATTTGTATATGAATATGAATTCTTTTTTAATAAATATAACATTCAAATTAGTTGTATGGAACAATAAGGTGTACAATTTTAAAGTAATTGCCTGAATTGTCGTTACTATTTGAATCTAACTTCTTTCCCTTCGAACAACCTATTTTCATCATTATCATCTAAGTTAATTTCTATTGAATTCCACGTAATGATCTAACCGATCTAACTTACTAAATTCCCATAACTAGGAATACTTTGTAATCTTATTCGATTTATTAATAAAAGTATCAAGGCATTTCTTTATTTATGATTAATTGGCTGAATTAATTATATGAATAAACCCATAAATTTGAGCAATACTTTTAGAATTATAATATTGCTTATGCTAATGAGATCTAAATTCAAGATAACTTAAAACTAAAGTATTCATAATCTTATAATCACTAAAATGAGGATTAGTGAATTCAGATAGATATACATACTGTGCTTGTTCTTATGAAGAGGATGATTGATCTCATAATCATTTGTGTAAAGACATTAAAGCAAGTATATAGGTGCTTATTAGAAAATAAGTTCACTAAACGTGATTCGCTCAAGGAACACCTAATGGAGTTTTACTTGCCTGTCAATAGTAGTTCCTTTTGTGATAGTAGTATAAGTGATCCTTGAACTTGAGATCATCATAGTACCTTGTGTATGATGAGTTATACTTTGACAAATTTCTTAAGACCTTTAGGGTATATAATTCGATAAATGACAACTCAGAAATCCTTGACCAATGTGGAATGAAAATTAGAAAGAATTTTTTAATTTACATTAGAATTGTACATTTGAGAATTGAAATGCATATGATCAAATAAGACTTGACAGTAATTTCATGTCTTATATTTGATTGAGACATTGTGTGATAGAATGATTGAATTGTACGATAACTATTTGCGGAATAGGTTCTTTTATGATTAAATGTTAAAATTTATATTATCTGAAAAGTCGTTGATTATTAACAAGGCTTACCCTTATTGTAAAAATAAATATTATTTATTAATAAATTAAATGATTTGATTTATTTATATAAATAAGATTAGAATTGTTCTAAATAAGTTATTCTACAACTAGTTTAATGAAGGACCTAAAGGGTCACACCGCAAAAGAGTAATATATATTTTAAAAGTGGATGTCATAATCATAATAAAAAATTAAGAATATTTAATTTATACTATGACGATAGAATAAATTAAATAAATTAAATAACTTAATATTTATAATTTTGTATTTTAAAAATACTAATTATAAATTAATAAAAAGAGTCTTATTGTTATTACTATTATTAGTATTACTATTATTTAGTTTCTAAATGGTTTAAGAACTAATTAATAAATAGTAGTAGTATTATAAATAATTAAGTTCCTAACTGGTTTAAGAATTATAATTATTATAATAATTGATTTAGTTCCTAAATGGTTTATGAATTAATTAATAAGAAGTACTCTCATTATTAAATAATTAAATTCCTAAATGGTTTAAAAATTGTAATTAGTTAATTTAGTTCCTAATTAGATTGAGAATTAAATTAAAACCCTAATCCTAAATAGTTTAGGAGGGTTGTCTATATCTATAAATAAGAGGAGTCATATTATGGATTAAAGTTACACACTCTTTCACAAAAATTGAGAGAGTACTTCATAATTCTCTACATATAAGGAGTTAGAGAGAGAGAGAGAGAGAGATAGAGAGAGAGAATTAGGGCTAGCTACCTATGGTTTAGAGAAACCAAAATCCACTTCTTTAATTCATAGATCTCTTAGTTGATCACCTCTAGAGGCTTCACACTTGGGATGCTAACATTGATCCGTGGAATCTAATCAGTGAATTTGAAGAAGAACAGGAAGGATTAAAGGGAGTTGAACTTATACATATGGAAGCTTGGTTCTATAAATGTATAAATCTTTTATTCTTCCTTAATTAATAATTATCACATAAAAAAGATCTTGGTTATTGGTTTGTAAAAAAAATTTAAAATCTGATTTTGCTTGCTTTCGTTGCGCTATTACAATTATATTGTATGTATGCTATGTTTTTCTAAACCAACACTAGTAAGTTAGATTGACTAGATCATTATGTGAAGTTAATAGAGATTAATCATTAGACGATGATGATGAACATAGGTTGTTTGAAGGGAAAGAAGTTAGAATCAAATAGTAATGACGATCCAGACAAGTACCTAAACTTGTATTTTTTTTTATTCATACAAGTAATTTAAATGCTATGATTATTGAAATATAACTCATATTTAGATATATATGTTCATGTTATATTTATGCAAGATTAATCTCATATTTATTTGTTAAATTTGGAATTCTGAGTTATTCATACTCAAATACCTTTATCAGATTATTGGAACCCTATCGCGTGGTCATTAAAAGTTTTAATTGAACTTGTAAATGTTGAAAAGAATGTCTATGCCATTTGATTCGGCTAGACAAATAATGACATAAAGCCAATCATGTTTTTCTAAAAAGTGATCCAAACCAATCGCCTTGGTGCGGACTCTCGAATGCTGAAATCAACAACCCTCATAGAAATGAAATTTACTTTACGTTGGGGGACTGATCACCTATTTTACTTGTTATATTGTGGATTGTTAGTGAAATATTGTTAATTCTAGTAGAGTTCATAGTTCGTAGTGACCACTTAGTAATAAAATTGATCTGGTTTTGAATCAATTAAAGTTGTTTGTCCACAGTTCATTCAATAAATTAAATATACTTAATTCATTGTTACGATTATGTTATTTATTTCTTAAATAATTATTTCTCTTTTGTGATGTAACCCTTTAGGTTTTTCATATTAAATCAATCATATAATAAATTAATTAGAACTATTCTAATCTTATTTATATAAATAAATTAAACTATTTATTTCATTTAAATAAATAATATTTATTCCATGATAAGGGTAAGTCCCCCCTTAGCGATCAATGACTTTCTAGATAATACAGATTTCAACATTTAATCATAAAAGAGCCTATTCAACGAATAATTACCGTACAATTATATCCTTCTACCTCACAATTAATGTCCCAATCAAATGTAAGACATGGTATTACTGTCAAGTCTTATTTTATTTGATTATATGCATTTCGATTCTCAAATGAATAACTCTAATTAATGTAAATTAGAAACTATTTTCTAATTTTCATTCTACCTTGGACAAGGACTACTGAGTTGTCATTTATCGAATTGCATAAGACATTCTCTTCTTTTACTAGAAGTGGTAGATTCTTTGTTGATTATTCACCTATCTCTATGTCAACTTATTATATCCGAGCATACCCTTTGATACACCCTAAAGGTTTTAAGGAATATGTCAAAACATAATTGATTATACACAAGATACTATGATGATCCCAAGTCCAAGGATCACTTGTACTATTATCATAAAAGGAACTCTTATTGATAAGCAAGTAAAACTCCATTAGGTGTTCCTTAAGCGAGTCACGTTCAGTGAACTTAATCTCTAATAAGCACCTACATACTTGCTTTAGTGTCTCTATACAAATGATTATGAGATCAATCATCCTCTTCATAAAAGCAAGCATAGTGTGTATTAATCTATCCGAATTCACTAATCCTCATTTTAGCGCTCCTACGATTAGGAACAATTTTAGTTTTGAGCTATCTTGAATTTAGATCTCATTAGCATAATCATTATCAAGATTCTAAAAGCATTGCTAAAAAATTATGGGTTTATGACAATTAATGTCATCTATTAAATATGGATAAAAAATACCTTTGTATAAATAAAATTTTATTAATAAATGAATAAGATTGCACAGTACATCCTTCATCATATCAAATATGATTGGCTTGTGTGCATACTACTTTCAGACATGTTTGGCATCAGCTGACACATCCTGCAATCTCTCTTTTCATATTTGGCCACCAAAAATGCTAACGTAGATCTTGATACGTCTTTGTACTACCCTGATGTATCGAGTATCTCGTACTGTAAGCCTCGTGTAAAATAACTTCTCGTAATTCAGCTATTAAAGGTACCCAAACTTGTTCTTCAAACCTTAGCAACCCTTTGCTATTAACTTTGAACTTGACCTCTTCACCATTGACCATTCACTTCCTTATTCTGTCACATTTTTCATATTTGTTTTAAGCCTTCTTAACATTGTCTAATAAGGTTGAGCTTGCTTCCATCTCTACTAATTTTTCTTTCAAATCTTTCGAATTTTTTTACCTCCAACTCCATTTGAGTCATTTCTTTTACCAGTTCTTCTTGGTCTGTTAATACAAACAACTTCTCTCTACTCTTTCTACTTAGAGCATCTGTTACTACATTGGCCTTACTTGGATGATATAGAATTTCACAATCATAATCTTTGATCAATTCTAACCACATCCTCTAGCTCATGTTCAATTCTTTTTGTGTGAAGATATACTTTAGACTTTTATGGTCTGCGAATATCTCACATTTTTTCCCATATAAATAATTTCTCTAAATTTTAAGGGCAAACACTACCACTGTCAACTCCAAGTCATGGGTAGGGTATCATTTCTCATAGTTCTTTAACTATTTTAATGCATACATAATGAACTTACCATTCTGCATAAGCATATAGCCTAGTCCCTTGTGCGATGCATCACTATAGACCTAAAACCTCCCATATTGTCTGGTAAAGTCAACACATGTGCCTCACTAAGTCTCTTCTTCAATTCGTGAAAACTCTCATCGCACTTCTCTATCCATACATACTTTACTGTCTTTCCTGTCAAATTTATTAAAGGCGTTGCTATCTTTGAATAATCTTTAATAAATCTACGATAATAACCCGCTAATCCTAAGAAACTCCTAACCTCCATTGGCATCTTTTGTTGTTCCAAATTTATCACCACTTTCACCTTTGCAGGATCTATTGACACCCTTTCTTTGTCAATAACATGTCCTAAAAATTGAACTCTCTCCAACCAGAATTCATACTTCAAAGATTTTGCATATAATTGCTCTATCTTTAATATTTCCAATACCAACCATAAATGCTCAGCATGCTCCTCTTCAGTTTTGAAATAAACCAGAATATCATCAATGAACAAAACTACAAACTTGTCTAAGTAATTTTTGAATACTCTGTTCATCATGTCCATAAATGCGGTTGGCAAATTCGTCAGGCCAAACGATATCACCATAAACTCATAATGGTCGTAATGAGTTCTGAATACTGTCTTTGGCACATCCTCCTTCCTTACTTTTAACTGATGATAAGTCAATCTTCGAAAAGTACTTTGCCTCTTTTAGTTGATCAAAAAGATCGTCAACTATTGGCAATGGGTACTTGTTCTTAATCGTTACTTTGTTTAACTCTTTATAGTCCATACAAAGTCTCATCGATCCATTTTTCTTCTTTATGAACAGTACAGGTGCTCCACATGGAGAAACACTAGGCTGGATGTACTTCATATCCAATAACTCTTGCAATTGAATCATCAACTCCCTCATTTCTACCGTAGCCATCCTATATGGTGCTTTTGATATTGGCGTTATCCCCGACACTAAATCAATCACAAACTCTACCTCCTTATCTAACAGAAGACCTGACAATTCATCTTGGAAAACAACCATGAACTCCTTAATTACTGGTATCTGTTCTATTTCAGGATTCACCATCTATGTATCTACTACATGGGCCATATATCCTACACATTCTTTTTTCAACAGTTCATATCTTGCATTATTATCAGACAACAAGATTGTCTTGACTATTTGCTAACATAAAATACGACCTAAATAACTATATACGTACATCGACATAAAATAACTACTAACTTATGACGGCGCATCCCTCGACGAGCAACATCATCATACTACTCATCCCCTATGGCCATCACCAAGCTCCTACTGATAGTGTGCCTGGATTGACCCTCCTCATCTAGGTAGTAGTACACCATACTCAAAAATCTGTCGAAGGAAGAACAATAGGCATAGCTGACCCTATCGATCTTCACCATCTTCTCTCTAACCTCTATGCCTCTATCTCAATCCTCGCTTCTATCTCCTCCTTCCAGTAGGCCTCGATAGCCTGCTTCTCAGTTTGCATATGCTAAACCTTTAGCTGAGCTTCTGCTAACTTAGCCTATGACTCCATTAAATTAGCCTGCAGCTCGATATCCTGATCAACCAACTGATGGGTCAATGCCCCAATATGCTCAATGGAGTCTACATACTCTTCACCTTCTCCTCTAAATCTGCTAACTGATCCTTCAACTCAGTATTCTCACCCGAGAATAGATACACCAGATCTTCCATATTCAGGTGGTTCAGATTCTCCTCCTCCAAATGTTGGATGCTGTGACGACCCCAAATTCGGGTTCCATAACCTCGGGTTTGGTTCTCCACTATACAATACTTACTAATAATTAAATACATAGATTTACAAAAGAAATTACATAACAAGTAATTTAACTAGCATGCATTAAGCTAATCTAAGCTTTGTTTTTCCCTTGTCTTTGTCTGGTTTTGAACATTCGGGCTTAACTGAAATAAGTCATAATATAGCAAGAATGAGCAACTAAATGGCTCAGCAAGTTTATAAACAAATAGCATAGGATATATCATGATGAAAGGAAAATTAACATCAGGGTTTTCAACAATAGACGACAACAATTGTGAAAGAAATCAAGAATCAATTTTTTAATATAAGAATGGATTGACTCTTTACTGCTGAGTGGTCTTTAAAGACCATGAACTGTTACTAAGGTAAAACAAACACACACACACACACAGACATATATATATATATATATATATATATATATATATATATATATATATATACATATATGACTCCTCAAAAAACTAGTACTCGAGGGGATCAGCCTCTTGTACCATATGTATATGCATAACATTCAGACATCTTACGCAAATTCAGTCTCCCGACAGATAAAATCCCCCTTATTTAGGGTTTTTCATTCTCAGTCTTACTATAAGAATCCACACCAACCAATGGTTTGGATAAGCTTTTAAAATATTCAATGTGATGAATTTAACGTGCATTGTCTAGCTGAAACAATTAGCTTAGACTTTCTTAAATAGTTCTTAAATTAATGAACTATACATTTGTAAATGCACTATGTGCGAATACAATAACAATAATGATGTGGAATATTTTTTGATAATTAACCAACTTAAAGCTCTGTTAAATAAGTACAAGTGTAGATACTTGCTCAACAATAATTGAATTGCTCAATGTAAATAAAGTTGAAGAAAAATTGTAACAATAAATACAAGTTAGGGTTAAGGAAAACTTGCCTCGTGCGTAATCTACTGCTAACCAATTCAATTTAATTCTCTTTAGATAGACCTAACAATTAATCAAATTGATCTTTAAATTAGTATTATATACACATTCATATGATAACATCTATACATTTTATATCTCAACCTGAATTTTCTACTTTCAAAGCCGGGGCGCTCAACCTAGGCCAATCTGGGCGCCAGGACATTCAAAACAGAACACAAAAATCCTAATTTGGATTGCTCGACCCCAGTCACTCCGATAGCCATAACTTCTTCATTTCAAAATATTTTGGATTGATTCTTAAATCCATTCTCATTAAATTTTCCCCCTATACAATTTCTCTTTAGATCATAAATCCAAATTCCCAACGAAAATAGCCGTAAAATTGTTTACAAGAAAAGATTGAAAACTGTAAGGTTTCAAAACACCATGTTTTGCGGTAAAAGCCATAACTTCTTTATTTTTTCATATTTTTAAAAGATTCAAGTTGGGTTTTCTTTATAACTCATATATGTAATTTTCTAGCCATAGAAATTTATTTTTCAACTTGTACATTTTAAACTACAATATTAAATAGCACATAGGCAACTAGGGTTTTATTGGTAAATCTTAATATGAACATTTCTTTCATTTTTATGCATACAACATATACCAAAATATTATCTAAACACCTCAAAGTATGAATATACATATATAACATAGTCTAAGACTTCTAGACCATCAAAATAATATTTGATCGGTTAAAAATATGTTTTGACCATAGAAAACCTATATAGACCATTAAAATGAAATAATAAAAGTTGAGAGCACTTTTGAACCTCTTGGACTTTAATGCTCTTTTCCTCTTGGCTATGAACTTCACTAGTGACTCCACCTTGGCTACTAGATGTGTACTCCTAGTGTATTCCTTCTCAAGCTCTCTCTTGCTCTTTATTTTTTCTCTCTAGGAAAGTGAATAATGAGCAAACTTTTCTCCACACAAGATGAGCTCTTATTTATAGGACAATTCTCATCATCCAAATTGTATACATATACAATCTATATCTCTACTAAATCACCAATCTCATCTTATCTCTTATCTCCATTTAGCTAAATTTTAGGAATTCTCCTTACATAAAGGACTTGAGTTGGTAGAAGTTGGTAGCTTGCTCAACCACTCACAAAATCAAGCAATAATAAAATTTGACATCCACCCAAGTGGGTCCCCCTTCAATCTCAGCAAAATGGAATTAAATCCCATTTTTTTGCTTTATTTTTATAGCTTACACACACACACACACACACACACACACACACACACACACACACATATATATATATATATATATATATATATATATATATATATATATATATATATATATCTCTATTGGGCTACACTTTGGACTTAGAAATTAAATAAGTTGGGCTCATTCATTTTATTTGTTTGGGCTCAATTTATTTATTACATTGGGCTAACATTAAATAACATATGTTACATTTAATTAAAACAAACATTGGGCTAGATTAATTAATCACATGGACTAATGCTTAATTAATTACACGGACTACTAGGTAAATTAATTTGACCTGGTTTAATACCTCATTTAGATTTAAAATATAATTCAATTAGACTTGCTTTAATTAATTATAACACTTTGCTTTATTACTTTAAATAAATATACGCATATGCAAGTATATTCATTCAATTATTTAAGGCACAATTAATTAGTACAAAAATTTTAATTCATTGCTAATTATTTAATAAATATAATTACAATGTCTAATAGAATTTGTGGTCATTACAGACGCTATGCTCTAATTCATCATTTCTAGTAGTCAACTCCTCAATGATGTCACTGACAGTAGTTTCCATGTTATCCACATACTCATCTGGCTCATCATCCTCAGTCACTGGATCCCCCATAGGTTCTAGTTCTGGCTCTGACTCTTCACGTGCAACTGGCTACACTATATCCACCTGGATATTTATGAACTCATCCTCTATAGCATGACTTGGCTCACTAATCTCAGGCATCCTAAAACATAATATAAACAAAATAACATCAGTATCGTAATAAAATATAATCATCGATGAAATAAAAGTAAATTTAATTGTGTTATCACTCGACTCTATAAATTTCCAAAATCCATCGCTTAAAACTCTAAATGAGTTGAATCCTCTAAGATTATATCCTATGATTTCGCAATCTAAAGTTTTATAGCTTACAACTCTGATACTAACCAGTGAGGCCCCTAAATTCGGGTTCCATAACCTCGAGTTTAGTACTCACAATCCAATACATAAATAATATCTAAATATATAATCTTTATTAAACTTAGAGGAATAATAGATAACTGTTCCTTATAAAAGGTAATATAATCCCAAAGTCTTCTAACTATAACATAATCAAAACATATCTTAAGGGTTCATAAAAGATTTACAGCATCAAAATAAATATTAAACAGTAAACTACTAGCATGCAATTTCTACTCTTTGGCTTTTTCCTTGCCCTTGTCTTTCTTTTAACACTCAGGCTGAGCTGAAAAATAGTTCATGATATAGCAAGGGTGAGCAACTAGCTTGCTCAGTAAGTTTAGGAACAATAATTACAAGAATGATATATCATGATTGAATAGAAATAAATTCTAAGTTTTTAATAATATATAATGATTGTGAAAGAATAAGAATCAAGTTTCAATTAAAAGAAATGATTGAGTCTTTATTGTTGAGTGGCCACTAAGGATCATGAACTAATACTTAAGGTAAATCAGATATGTTTCTGACCCTTTTATTATTTTAGTATTCGAGAGGATCACCTCTTGTGTAAGACCCCGACTTTTATAAAATACAAATTTAATTTTTCTTTATATATTTTTTTCTAAAACGGTAAGTGAATAAATTAACAAAAGTTAAAAAAAAATATTTTGTGTAAATTTTATCTTGTCAGAAAATATTCATTTTGTCGAGGAATATTCATTCTGTCGGGGAATATTCGATTCGTACAACGGCGCCAAAATAACGAAATATTGGTGGACCCCCACAACGAAATATTGTCGGATATATAAAATGACATAAGTAATCTTTTAAAATAAAAATGGTCAACGATACTATCACTTTTAACTGTTAAAATAACTGGTATGACACAGTATTTCATATTATTGAACTGATAAAGTAGCTATTATATAATATTGACTTTATTGAACCAATAATTGTCACATGCACAGTAATTCATATTATTGAACTGATAATTGTCATAGTAGCATATGCACAGTAATTTTTATTATTAAATCAATAATTGTCATTACACAGTAACGTGCTCTTTCTTTTACTTATTTTCTGCATTATTGTTATCTCTATTATGATGTTGATTTAACTGTTATTAGTTGATTTTTCTACTTGTATTGTGAGCATCTAACTCAAAAAGTCAACTACATTGTATTTATAACAATTGGTTATAATAATGAATAATTGTGAATAATTGGTGAATTATTGTTAAAATAATTTATAAAGTTATTTATTTTATATACTTTATATAAAGTTAATTATTTTATATATAAAATTAATTGATTTATATATAAACTTAATTGATTTATATAAAGTTAATTATTTTATATATAAAGTTAATTGATTTATGTAAGGTTAATTATTTTATATATAAAGTTAATTGATTTATATATAAAGTTAATTATTTTATAAATAAAGTTAATTGATTTATGTAAAGTTAATTGTTTTATATATAAAGTTAATTGATTTATATAAAATTAGTTATTTTTATATATAAAGTTAGTTGCTTTATTAAATGAATGATATAGATTAAAGAAAATCTAAAATGAATGGTATAGATTAAAAATAATGTAATAATTAAAGAATTTGAAATGAACGGTGTAGATTAAAGATTATCCTTAAATGAATGATTTAGATTAAAGAAAGCTTAAAAGATGAAATGAGTGGTGTAGATTAAACATTATCTTAAAATATACGGTTTGGATTAAATTAGGAAATCTTGGATTATGATAAGATTTTTGGCTTTAAATAGAATCTTGAACTTAAGGATTTTTCATAAACTTTCTTGCTTATTCTTTCTTTCAATCTCTGAATATTACTTTGTGTAAGTTCTTTTTGAGTGTGCTAAAACCATCTTGAGTATTTGTGAAGATCTGTAAGTGTACGAGTACTGCTCAAGTAAGTCTTTTTATAAAAGTTATATAAGCAACCACACACCAAAGGGTGTTATTTTTTAATATATTTGGCTCGTAATGCAAAGATGAACTGTTGACATGCATGATTATGATCAGGAACTGTGAATTTATATTATCATGACCAGTGGTGTTTATTGTGTTTAAGATGATAAAAATTGATGATATTTTTAAAAAAAGAGAAGCTAGTGGATATCATTGTCTACATGATTCTCCTAATGGATTGCTCATTTCGCTGCTATTATTGATCTAAAACTTGTTGTTTATTATATTTTATCAAGAAATCAACTGTTGAATGTTAATGATAATTTACTTATTGTTATCTTAGTCATGATATTTCTTTGCTGGGCTATTTGAGCTCACCTTTTCTTTTTTGTTCCATTGTTCTTCAGGAAATGAGGGAATAGTTGGTTCTAGCCAGGGAATAGAGTGAAGGTCCGAGAGATAGTTGTAGTAATTTTTGCATGTTGTATATAGTATGATAATAATAGTGAAAACTTAGTTGTGTATTATTTGGTTTTGTATTTTTGTTATATGTACTGTTTTTATTAGTTACCGTATATTTTTAGCGTCTCAAATTGAGCTATGTAGGCCTAGATTTGGGAGCATCACATTTGGTATTCGAGTTTAGGGATATGATCTTTAATGGAGATCTGGGATAGAAGTAAGAGGAGAGACGAATAAATTACGTCACTAGTATGTCCTACATAAATTAAATTTTGTTATCTAATGAGTTGGCTTGAATGTGGGGACAGGAATTGATGAGTCAGTTTGTTTAACTAACCTTTATCTTATGACCGCAGTTTAGAATGGCTTCTAAAAATCAGAAAATGAACTATCCACTGCCCGAGACAAATGTAGCTGAAAATCAAGAAGCTACAAATAATCCTCCTATAGCTTCAGAAAATAATGCTGGTGATCGAGCAAATCAGGATGGTTTCTTTAGAAATTTCATGCAATTTATCCAAAATCAGGCGAGGGGAGGTCTTACTAGTGGAAACGCTAATAATTCAAGGATTATCATCGTTAGGATTTTTAAAGAGTTGGGACCACCTGAATTTTTTAGGAAGCCTAACCCACTCAAGGTGGAAGTGTGGCCGAAGTAGACAACAGAAATATTTGATGTCTTGCGATGTGCAGATGATCAAAAAGTGTCATTTGCCACCTTCATGTTACAAGGAGAGGCAGACCATTGGTGGGATGCGGTAAAACGTATCCATCATTTGGCACTCGAGATGTCTTGGGTAGAATTTTAAGAGTTGTTTAACGAAAAGTACTTTTCAGAAAGCATCTGCCATATGAAGGAGGTGGAGTTCATTAAGCTGGAGCAAAGAAACATGACAGTCTGACAATATGAAGCTAAATTTGTCGAGTTATCTCGTTTTGCGACCCATCTAGTGGATGACGAAGCGCGAATGAGTCGTATGTTCTTGGGAGATTTGAGAACCAAAATTCATCAACACCTTAGCTCTCATAAATTTTCTTTATATTCAGATGTTGTTGATATAGCTCAAAGGGTATAGCAAGAAAATGAAATATTGCAGTCAAGAGTCAATGACCAGTATAGAGAGAGAAATAATGATAACAACTGTGACGCCCTAAATTCTCGTCTCAAATACCCGGATCCGGTCATTGCGATTCAATACAAACATCCACCAAACAACATACAATAACTAAATGCGGAATAATAAACATATGTTGTTCATTCAAAAGGTGTTACTAGTCCCAAGATACGATAACCTTACACAAAAGTACATAAATACCCTTAATAAAGTACTTAGGGTTTACATCACAAAACAAGTAATTTTAGATAGACGAATAAACTAAAGACTGTCTCTTGAAGTGTATCACTTCATCTTTCCCTTACCCTTGTCCTTTCCAAAAGTCTCAGGTTCCACTACAATAAGGTTCATGATATAGCAAGGGTGAGCAACTAGTTTGCTCAACAAGTTTAAATAACAAAGGAAACAATATATCATGAATAAAAGAGAATAGCTGAAATAATTCAACAATATGGATAACATAAACAGTAATAATGATTTGTTTTTAGAATCAAGATAGTCAAATAGACTATGAACTATAAACATCCACTGGAGTCAATAGCAGGTTGACCCAATGGTTATTACCAGAAATATGTACCTGAGGGGATCAGCCTCAGTACAATATGTATATGCATAACATTTAATTTCCGTGTTTTGTACCTGATATTAGATACAAGGTACTCCCTTATAATAGGGAGGTGTTCATAATAGTCCAAGAATACGCATCTTCAATGATTTAGATAGCTTTTAAAATCTTTAACATAAATGTCTAGCCGAACAATGGCTTAGACCTACTTTGAACAGTTCTTTAAACAACAGAACGTTAAATAAAGTATATCTCAAAGACTGTACAAGATCAAGTGCACCAAGTGCAAATAACAACAACATCGATGTGGAATAATTGTAAAATAATTTAAACCACTTAAAGTATGCTTGGAGTTATAATTTAAGTTAAATAAATAACTTGCTCAATGAATATTTGCATGTCTGCTCAGCTACAATTAATATTTAACTTTAACTAACTGACTTTGAAAGACCTAACATTAATAAAGTTGGTCTAATAATTAGTACGACGTATTTGCATAACTATATGCTCACTAAGGAATTTATCTACCACATAAGTACTAACACATAATTTACATCAGTCAAAACAATATTTTTAACCTTATAGACCCTTAACCATATTAGGTTAATAATTTAATAAGTTAGAAAATATTTTTCTTAAGTGTTTGACACTTATTAAACTCTTACACAATTTATTACAATTAATTGCAATATTAACTTCAAATTATCTTATTAACTTAAACTCTATTCAATTACTATTTAATATTGATTAAATAAAAATTAATTAATTATCTTTAGTTATTATTTAAAATAAATAATAACTAATTGTACGTACTTATTATTTAATAATAATTAAATAATAAATAATTATTGATTTAATTTTAACCTTCTTTAATTTAATATTAATCAACTAATAATTAACTAAGTAATTAACCTCACTTATTATTTAATTTAAGAAAATTAAATAATAGTTTACTAACTTTAATCATCTTTAATTATTATTTAATGTCAATTAAATAATAATTAATTATTAATTAATTTTAATTATTATTTAAGGTTAAATAATAATCAATTTATTTATCCTTATTTATTATTTAAATTAAATAATAAATTATTAATCTAATAACTTAATTTCCATTAATCATTATTTAAAGTTAATTAAATAATAATTAATTATTTAATTATCCTTATTTATTATTTAATAATATTTAAATAATAAATAATTAATTTTTAAATTTTTATCTCTCTTTAATTATTATTTAATAAGAATTAAATAATAATTGCTAATTTATCACCTTTATTTATTATTAACATTTTAAATAATAAATAATTAATAAAATTTTTATTTATTTAACTTAACCATAATTTAGCTAACTAGATTAATATTTAAAATATTTAAATATTAAACTTAACGAAAAATATCATTCCATATATTATTTTTGTATTATTATTATTTTTGTTATAATTTTAAATTAATTTTCAGACATTTAAATTAATTAAAATTTATCCAGAATGACAATTCTGTAAATAAACCGAAAAACCAAACGGAGGGGCAAACTTGTAATTTTTTCGGAAGCTGGCTTCCGCGCAATGCATGTGCTTAACAAGATTACGGCCCAAAACGATGTCGTTTTGAAGACCCCGGAGTCGGCTTCCGCGCAAAACACGTGGAGTAACATTTTTTTACGCCAAACGACGTTATTTGGCTCCTCGTCCTTCAGCTGTACTGCTTGCGCACAATGCGCGACTAGCTCTATTTTTTTTTTAGCAGATTTTCCACAGTGCTCGGGAAATACACCACTTAATAAAAATTATACATTCAAATAAGTTTTAACTCCTCAACAAAAATTCAAAAAAATTATCAATCACTTAATATCAATTTATAACATGAAAATTTAATTTTCCATGATTTAATACAAATTTTTTTTCATAAAAAATATTGTACCAAATAAATTACTACAAATCATAACTTTTTGTGTATAACTCCATTTTGAGTGATTTAAATTTTGTTTTTTTCATGATTTAATGTTCTATAATATTATATCATTAAATCTAAATTTATAAAGATATTTTTGGTCATTATTTTAAGGCTTGATTACACACTACTAAACACATGTTTTTAGCATACAAAATATACCAAAATGCAAACCAAGCATATTAAACTCAAGTATGACATAAATACAACTACTACACATTTTTAACTATATTAACATGTTTATACTCACATGTTGGTTTATTTAATTTAAAAACAAAGCTAGATTTAAAATAACCATTACCTTGTTTTAATGGCTATTTTTCTTTTTCTTCCAAAATAGTTGATAAGGCTTGAAGGCAAGAACAATACTAGCTTCTCCTTTTTTCTCCTTAATTTCTCAAGTATTTTGCTCTCACTCTAGTTTTCTCCCAAACTCTCTTTTGGACTTGGAAAGAATGAAATGCAAATGCCTTACTAATGCAAGTATACTTGAAAAATAATAGATACAAAAATTATATCTAAAAGTCAATGATGCACCTATCTTGGATACTTGCACAAGAAATGTCTTAAGTACCTAAGTTGGTGAAAAGAGGGATGGTGTTCATGTACTATAAAACCAAACAAGCAACCATCATTTAAATAAATAAAAAAAAATAAAATAAACAAAATTATTTCACTCTCTCCCTATCTCCATACACGGCTGATGGCAGCCATTTTGTCCCAAAAAAAAATGACCCAAGCTCATGTTTTGGGATTTATTTAAAATACCAATTGAGCTCCTATTAAATGACTTGGACTATTATTTAGTCAAGTCCATTTAATTTAACATTGGAATAATTAATATAACCCAAAAGATTGGTTATTAATTTTGTTCCACATTAATTATCCAATCCATATTTAAGTAATAATTGAATTGATTAATTAATTAAATACTCTAGCCCATTAATGTTAAATTACTAAATGGACAAATAAATATTATTATTAATATTTCATATTGTTCACATTAATTAATAATCATATTAATTAATTTACCAAATTTAATTAACTCATTATATTCAATTTAATTGAATATTTAATTAATAGGAAACTTAAAAATTATTTTAATATTAAAATTTTAGGGTTTGTTCACTAATTTAAATAACATATTAGTGACCCCCTTTAATTAATTCTAGCAATTAATCACATAATCATTTAATCATGTAATTAATTAATCACATAAAAAGATTTAATTAATCTCGTAAAACTAATTCGTTAGAAATTAAATTAATATTTTATTTAATAATGACGTGAAAATTCTAGGACATTACATTCTCCCTCCTTATAAAAATTCCGTCATCGGAATTGTAAATAAGGTTAATCAAATAAAAACGGGTAATTCGCCCTCATTTCCTCCTCTAGTTCCCACATAACTTCTTCAATTGCGTGATTTCTCCAAAGTACTTTGACAAAATGAATTATCTTATTCCTCAGCTTCTGTTCCTTCTTATCGAGTATCTGGACAAGAACTTCTTCATATGATAAGTCATTCTCGACTTGAATTGGTTCATAGGAGATAACGTGCTTGTACTCTGGTTTATACAGCCGCAACACTGACACATGAAAAACATTGTGAATGTGCTCAAGTTCAGGAGATAATGCTACCTCGTACGCCACTTCATCGACTCGCCTAAAGATTTCGAACGGTCATATGAACCTAGGGCTCAGCTTGCCCTTCTTGCCAAAATGGATCTTCCCTTTCCAGGGAGATACCTTCAGAAATACGAAACTACCCACGTCGAAGTCCCGCTTTTGACGATGCAAATTCGCGTACTTCTTTTGACGATCTTGAGCTGCTACCAGTCGATTCCTGATAAGATGTACTGTGTCTGCAGTCTGTTGTAACATTTCAGGTCCAAGCAATCTTCGCTCACCAACCTCGTCCCAACACAACGTTGTTCGACACTTTCTTCTATAAAGCGCTTCGTACGGTGGCATGCCAATACTAGCGTAATAGCTGTTGTTGTAAGCGAACTCCACCAGTGGCAAATGGTAGTCCCAGCTGCCCTTTAAGTCCATCACAACTGCTCGGAGCATATCCTTCAGAGTCTGAATCGTTCGCTCGCTCTGGCCGTCAGTTTGAGGATGATATGTTGTGCTTAATCTCAACAGTGTCCCCATCCTTGCTTGTAGACTTCTCCAGAAATTTGACGTGAAGCGCGGATCTCTGTCGGACACAATCGATACCGACACTCCATGTTGTGACACTATCTCCTTCACATAGAGTTTCGCTAATTACTCCAAATTGTACCGTATTCTGATAGGTAGGAAATGGGATGACTTGGTCAGACGATCCACTTTTACCCAGATGGCGTCTAAACCTTTATGTGTCGGTGGGAAACCCACCACAAAGTCCATCGTGATGTGCTCCCACTTACACTTCGAAATCTCTAGTGGTTGAAGCAGTCCGCTCGGCCGCTGATGCTCTGCTTTAACCCGCTGGCATGTCAGACATCGACTGATGCATTCTGCCACTTCCCTCTTCATATTCGGCCACCAAAAGTATTGCCGTAGATCTTGATACATCTTCGTGTTTCCGGGATGTACTGAGTACCTCGTACTATGAGCTTCCTGAAGAATCTCTTTCCGTAGCTCTGGATCCAACGGTACCTAGACTCTCCCTTCGAACCCTAGCAATCCTGTGCTATCAATCTTGTACGTAAGCTCCTCGCCTTCAGTAATTCGCTTCTTAATACTATCACAATCTTCATCCTTTTCCTGAACCTCTTTGATCTTGTCTAATAAGGTCGGGCTTGCTGTTACTGTAAATAACTTCTCGTTCGTCTCCATCGGATATTTGATCTCCATCTCCAAACGTTCGAAATCTCTCACCAACTCTTCCTGATTTGTTAACTTCAGCAACTTCTCCCTGCCTTTTCTGCTCAAGGCATCTACTACTACATTGGCTTTGCACGGATGGTACAGAATCTCACAGTCATAGTCTTTAATCAATTCTAACCATCGGTGTTGCCTCATATTCAGCTCCTTCTAAGTGAAGATATATTTCAGACTTTTGTGATTGTATATATCTCACATTTCTCACCATACAGGTAGTGCCTCCAAATCTTCAGGGCGAAAACTACCGCTGCTAACTCCAGGTCATGAGTCGGGTAACCCTTCTCATAATCTTTTAGCCGACATGACGCATACGCAATGACTTTGCCGTGTTGCATTAGCACACAACCAAGACCCTTATGTGATGCATCACTGTACACTACAAAACCTCATGTGTCGTCCGGTAAAGCCAACATTGGTGCTTGACTCAACCTCTTCTTCAGCTCCATAAAACTTTCCTCACACTTTTCCAACCAAACAAACTTCACAGTCTTTCGGGTAAGATTGGTCAACGGTGATGTTATCTTCAAAAAATCCTGAATGAATCTCCGATAATACCCCGCTAACCTTAAAAAACTCCTGATCTTAGTAGGCCTCTTCGGCTGTTCCCAATTGATAACTGTCTTCACCTTCACTGGATCCATCGAAACACTGTCCTTGTTGATAACCCCAGAATCTCATCTGGGAAAACGTCAACGAATTTCTGTACAATAGGTATCTGACTCAGTTCGCCATCGACACGTCAAGTATCGACCACATGAGCCAAATAACCTACGCACCCTTTCCTAAACAACTTTCGTGCTTGCATCATCATCAGACAACTTGATTGTCTTGGCGATTTACTACCGTAAAATATAACTTTTGATTTATTCGGAGTCTTTAGGTGCACACACTTCTTCTTACAGTTAATAACCGCTCCATGACTCGATAGCCAATCCATCCCTAGGATTACGTCGAACTCCCCCAGACGAATCGGTATTAAATCCACATTAAGTCTAAACCCTCGCAATTCAACACAACAATTCCTATGAATGTAGTTTACGGGAATGATTTCTTTGTTTTCTACTTCTACGTTCATAGGGTGTTCTAGTTTTTCTTGAGGTAAATCTAATCTCTTAGCAAAATATTCAGAAACAAATGAGCAGGTAGCACCCGAATCAAACATATGTATTGCTTGGAGTCGACTACATCCTACACAGTCATGTTGAAGGTGCACGCTGTGGGTAGGTTAGCCTAGCTGGCTAGCCCTCCAATGTTCAGTCTGTTGTTGTTGTTGTTGTTGTTGTTGTTGTTGTTGTTGTTGTTGTTGCCTCTGTTGCCACTCCCAGCGTCTCCCTTCCTCTTCGGGCAGTCCTTGGCATGATGATCGGTTGCTCCACAGAAAAAACATAATCCTTTCACCTTTTTCGGGGATTGTGGAGCCATGTGCCCCGGCTATCCGCAGCTATAGCAAACACTCTTGCCCTTCAAGCATTCACCCATGTGGTTCTTACCACAATTGTTGTATCTGCCAATTTTCTTAGCTTCTCCTCTGGATTTGTTGCCTCCGGACGATTGGCTTTTTTACCACATTAATATGTTCTTACGAGGTTTGAGAACCAAAATTCGTCAACACCTTAGCTCTCATAAATTTTCTTTATATTCAAATGTTGTGGATAGGGCTCAACGGGTTGAGCAAGAAAATGAAATATTGCAGCCAAAAGTCAATGACCAGCATAGAGAGAGAAATAATGACAACAACCACAGGAACGAGAATCATAGAGGAGCAAATCAGCACTTCGGTGGTAATCCCGCCTCAAATAAAATAAGAGGGGAATCCAGTGAGAACAACTTCAAAAGGAAGAGATCCTACAACAATTACGGAAGGGCACCGACACTAGTTTCAAGGGGAGGAGATCTACCACCAATGAGATACTACAGTTGTGGTCAGGAGGGTCACATAAGCCCAAACTGTACTCAGTAGTCCAAGTTGTGCTACAGTTGTGGGAAGGACGAACATGATGCTCAATTTTATCCTGTTACAAAATCAAGTGTAGCTGCAATGATAGTACTAAAAGCTATCACGGATAAGAAAAAATCTGTAGTTCAAGGGAGAGCTTTTGTTGTGACATCCCAAATGGTTCGAAACCCGAATGAGGTGATAACCAGTAAGCTATTCATAAATTCTTGTGAAGTCTATGCCCTGTTAGATATTCGTTCTACTCATTCTTTTATCTTACCTACGTGTGCTCAACGATTAAACTTAACTCCTAAAAATTTGGACTTTAACTTATCAGTTAAAACTCCATTAAGAGCAATAGCCATTACATCTACTCTATATAAATCTTTCTTAGTTCAAGTCAATAGCATTATATTACTCATTGACCTTATTTCTTTGGAAATGCATAAATTTGAAATGATTTTAGAAATTGATTGGTTAACTAATCATCATGCTAAAATTGATTGCTTTTAAAAGATCATTAGTTTTCATATTCCTAATCAACCTATCATACAAATTCAAACTATCAAACCATTGAAATCTATAACTGTCATTTTTAGCCATAAAATCATTCGTTTATTGAAAAACGGATGTTAAGCCTTTTTAGCTCATGTCACTAATTTGAACAAAAACATGTCAAACTTGAATGATATTCCTATTGTTAATGAGTTTTCTGATATTTTTCCCGATGAACTTCCTGGCTTACCCCTAAACTGGAAAATTAAATTCTGTATTGATCTTGAACTTGGTACTAAGCCTATTTCTAAAGCTTCATACCGAATAGCTCCTATTGAACTTCAAGAGTTAAAGGTCCACTTACAGGAATTGTTAGATACTGGTTTCATTCGTCCGAGTGCATCGCCTTGGGGTGCCCCTATTCTTTTTGTCAAGAAGAAGGACGGGAAAATGAGATTGTGCATTGACTACTGAGAGTTGAATCATGTCACCATAAAAAATAAGTACGCGTTACCTCAAATTGATGACATATTTGATCAATTGCAGGGTGCTCAGCATTTCTTAAATATTGATCTTCGCTCTGGATATCATCAGGTAAAAGTTAAAGCTGATGAGATTCGAAATACTACTTTCATAGCTCGCTACGAGCATTATGAGTTCTTTGTCATGCCTTTTGGACTAACCAATGCTCCTACAACTTTCATGGACATGATGAACCGGATATTCAAAGAATATTTGGATCATTTTGTGATTGTCATTATTAATGACATTCTAATATACTTGAAGAGTCATGAGGATCATGAACAACACCTGAGATTAATACTCCAAAAGCTACGTGAGAACAAGTTGTATACCAAACTTAAGAATTGTGACTTTTGGCTTGAGGAAGTCACGTGCCTTGGGCATGTGATTTTCAGTCAGGGAATATCAGTTGACCCTGCAAAGATTGAAGCAATATTAAATTAGGAGCAACCTCGGTCAATAACTGAAGTCCGAAGTTTTCTGGGTTAGCTGATTATTATCAAAGATTTGTAGAAGGATTTTCTCGAATCACCACTCCACTAACTCAGCTGACTTCAAAAAGCACAAAATTTGTATAGAATAAGGAATGCGAGAAAAGTTTTCAAGAACTTAAGAAGAGACTTATTTCAGCTTCTGTTCTGACCATACCATTAGGATCGGGATAATTTGTTATTTACAGCGATGCTTCAGGCAAAGGTCTAGGCTGTGTACTTATGCAACATGAAAAAGTTATAGCATATGCCTCTAGACAACTCAAAGATTATGAGAAAAATTATCCTACTCATGATTTATAGTTGGCAGCGGTCGTTTCCGCATTAAGTGAGAGTAGTATGCCCTCAAGCTAATCAAATTTGATGTGACAAGCATATACTTTGTTATCTTGTTCATTTATTAATAAAAGTATCAAGACATTTCTTTATTCATGATTAATTACTTGAATTAATTAAATGGATAAACCCATAGTGTAAGACCCCGAATTTATGAAATACAAAATTTAATTTTTCTTCATATATATTTTTCCTGAAACAGTAAGTGGTTAAATCGATAAAGTTTAAAGTTAAGGATGTTTCGTGCAAATTATACCTTGTTGGACAATATTCTTTTTGTCGGGGAATATTCTTTTTGTCGGGGAATATTCGTTTTGTCGGGGAATATTCGTTCTGCCCGTACGACGGCGCAATATAATATTCGTGTCGTACGACGGCGCCGAAATAACTAATTATTGGTGGACCCCACAACGGAATAATTGTCGGATATAGAAAACGACAGAAGTAACCTTTTTAAATAAAAATAGTCAACGGTGTTAACTATTTAAATACTGGTGATAAAAGAATAGTAGCATACGGTAATTTATGGTATTCTACAGTAGCATGCGGTACTCTACAGTAGCACACGGTATTGCACAGTGTCTTATATTATTGATCTGAAATTGACACCCTAACTGTTGCACATCATTTCATCAATAATTGTTGTTGTATAATATTTTATGTTATCAATTCAATAATTGTTGCTACACAGTATTTTGCATTATTGATTTAATAATTGTCATTACACTGCATTTTATATCATTGAGTCAATAATTGCTGGTGCGTTGTATTTTAAAATTATTGAACCAAATAATTGTCACAGTAGCAAATACACAGTAATTTATATTATTTAAATTAATAATAATCTGTAACATGTTTATTACATTATTGTTATCATTGTTGTAGCATTATTTTATATGTTGGATCCACAGGTAGAATAAATAAAATAAAATAAAATAAAATAAATATTATTATTTTTCAAAAGTTACTATTCACTGACGGAAGTTACTGTTCACATCGGAAAAGTTACTCCGGAGTCACTGTTCACTCCCGGAAATCACTATTCATCGGTTGACAAAAGTTACTGTTCATTACTGTTCACTTTTTGAAAATTTTAAAGTTACTGTGCAAGTATTGAAATTTTTTAAAAAAAACGTTTGCGCAGCCTCTCTCACCTACCAAATGCACAGTGCCCACCTACCACGCATAGTACCCCATTTTCCCCTATAAATAGCTTGTTCAGCTGAATAGAAAAATCACACCTAAAACATAAAATTTTTCTATAAGAATTTTATGAGTTTTCTCTGAGAATAGTAAGGTTATTTTGAGAGTTTGAAAGCCAAAAGGAGTGCAGGAATTTTTCAAGTAAGTCTTTTATTAAAGAGTAGTAATTTTATAAATTCCTATTTTTCACAGTATTCACAAATCTTCCTTTAGAAGACTCTTCTTTAAGAAGATTCATTTTTAAAAGCTTTCTTTGGAAGATTTATTTTGGAATATTATTTTTAAAACTATTTAAAAGTAGTTATATTATACTACAAAAATTATGTTAAATATATATAATTTTGATAATTCATATTATACGAGTTATCATACACTTTGAAATTTATATGTGGAAATTACTAATTTTATTATAAAAATATAGGTTGATCAACCTCATTTAAATCAATATCCAATCACGTGTTAAGGTAAGGGGTATCACTCTTTTCATCATCATAAATGGATATTATTTTCTTTCTTACTTGAAGGGATTATCATTCTTTGATTCTCGAAAATAATATCGTTTCTTTCTTGTGCCATTTATTTCCATGTATTAAATTGTGGGAATAACCTTACGGCGCGGTTTACCGTCTGTTGGTGAATAACCTTTTGTATTCATTCCTTATTAATCTTTGAGAATAACCTTACGGTGCGGATTACGCCTGTTTGGTGAATAACTCTTCGTGTTCAAATTCTATTAAATTGTGGGAATAACCTTACGGTGCGGATTACGCCTGTTTGGTGAATAACTCTTCGTGTTCAAATTCTATTAAATTGTGGGAATAACCTTACGGTGCGGATTACGCCTGTTTGGTGAATAACTATTCGTATTCAAATTGATGGGAATAACCTTACGGTGCGGATTATCGCCTGTTGGTGAATAACCCTTGTTATTTGTCTCGTGTAGAAATAATTTGTCTACACGAATTATCACATGACACTTTTATTCCATATTCGTAAGTGATATCATTTTCCTTTATACTCATAAGGGATACCATCTTTTTCATCTTCCATTATTCAAACTTACTATGGTAAGGGATATTAATTTCCTTCACCTTTTGTTAATCAAACCTGCTACGGTAAGGGATATTATTTTCTTCCATACACCTAAATCGAAACTTATTATGGAACTATTGCTTCTATAATTCCTGAAAATATTATATGTTCCATAATAGTTGAATTTCATTAGTTCAACTGAACCTTCCTATTTTCTGAACATTTCTATTGAACTGTAATCGTTATTCTGAACTGTGGATCTTGAATATCATTTTTAAATTTCACTCCACATCATGTTGGCAATTTGGACATTATTTGAATCTGCACAAAGTAAACTTCCGATACTTATTGTTTATCCTGTTCTTCTGTTCATCATTTGTATCACTGTTATTTGTATTAATCATCAAGAATCAAGCTGTTGTGAATATCTGTGGCCGGGGGCACAGATGTGATATAATTGTTGAACAGATGATAGGTTAAAGGCGATATACTAGGTTAAAGGCGATACATCTGTTCGGTGTCTTTTATGACACGTGGTGAATGTCCTCTTTGGCCCGTAGTGCAAAGATGAACTGTTGGTTGGTATGATTATGACCAAAGGCTGAATCTGGTATAATCATGACCGTTGGTGCTTTATTGAATATCTTTGGCCCGTAGTGCAAAGATGAACTGTTGATTGGTATGATTATTACCAAAGGCTGAATCTGGTATAATCATGACCGTTGGTGTTATATTAAATGTCTTTGGCCCGTAGTGCAAATATGAACTGTTGATCTGCATGATTATGATCAGGAACTGTGAATTTTTATTATCATGACTAATGGTATTTCAGATGATAAAAGTTGATGATATTTTTACAAAAAAAAAAGAGAAGCGAGTGGACATTATAGTCTGCATTATTCTTCTAATAGATTGCTCATTCCGCTGCTATTATTGATCTGAACATTGTTTAAGAATTTAACTACAGTTTTTGATATAAACCTTGTAGTCTATTGTATTCTATCAAGAACTCAACTGTTGAAGGCTAATGATAATTTATTCGTCATTATCTTAGTCATGATATTTCTTACTGGGCTATTTGAGCTCACCCTTTCTTTTGTTCCATTGTTTTTCAACAGGAGATAAAAACGTAACAGGGTCTAGCCGGGGGATGGAGTGAGAGTCTGAGGAATAGCTGTCGTAGTCTTCACGTGTTGTAAAATAGTGTGGCAATAATAGTGAAGACTTAGTTGTGTATTATTATACACTGTATTGTTGTACGTTGTGATTTGTTGTAATAATTTTGTTGTAGTCTTTTGACGACTCAAGTTTGGGCTGTATGGGCCTAGATTTGGGGGCGTCACACATAGTTTTCGAGTAATGCTTTTATAACCATGATGATGATCATGTAAATGAGATCTAAATTCAAGATAGCTCATAAACTAAAATTGTTCCTAATCGTTGAATCACTAAAAAGAGGATTAGTAGATCCGGATAGATTGGCACATACTATGCTTGCTCTTTTGAAGATGATGATTGATCTCATAATCATTTGTGTAGAGACACTAAAGTCAGTATGTAGGTGCTTATTAGAGAATAAGTTCACTGAACGTGACTTGCTAAAGGAACACCTAATGAAGTTTTACTTGTCTGTCAATAGGAGTTCCTTATGTGATAGTCGTACAAGTATCTTGTGATTATCATAGTATCTTATGTGTACTAAGTTATACTTTGACATATTCCTTAAGACCTGTTGGTATATCAAAGGATATGCTTGGGTATAATAAGGTATACATGGAGATAGGTGAATTATCAACAAATGATCAACCACTTCCAGTCAAGGGAGAGAATGTCATATGCGATTCAATAAGTGACAACTCAGAAATCTCTGGTCAGGGCTGAATGAAATTAGAAAAGAGTTTCTAATTTACATTAACTAGAGTTGTGTATTTGTGAATTGAAATGCATATGATCAAATTAATAAGACTTGACAAAAATTCCATGTCTTGTATTTGATTGGGACATGGTATAGTAGAATGATTGAATTGTACGGTAACTATTCGCTGAAAGGTTCTCCTACAATCAAATATTGAAATCTATATTATCTGGAATGTCGACTAATCGCTAAGGGGGCTTACCCTTATTGTGGAATAATTATTTATTTTGAATTAAATATTTAATTCGTAATAAATGAATTTGAATTGTTCTAATTTATTTATTATACAACCGGTTTAATATAGAGAACCTAAAGGGTCACACCGCAAAAAAAGTAATATTTATTTTAGAAGTGGATGTCATAATCATAATAATAAATTAAGTATATTTAATTTATACTACGATGATCGAATAAATTAAATAGCTTAATATTTATAGTTTAGTATTTTAGAAATACTAATTATAAATTAATAAGAGGAGTCTTATTATTATTATTATTATTATTACTATTATTATTATTATTATTATTATTACTACTACTACTGCTACTACTACTACTACTACTACTACTACTACTACTACTACTACTACTAGTATTATTATTTAGTTCCTAAATGATTTTGGAATTAATTAATAAGTAGTAGTATTATTGTAAATAATTAAGTTCCTAAATAGTTTAGGAATTGTAATTATAAGAATTAATTAAGTTACTAAATGGTTTAGTAATTAATTAATAAGAAGTACTCTCATTATTAAATAATTAAGTTCCTAAACGGTTTAGGAATTATAATTAATTAATTTAGTTCTTAATTAAATTGGGAATAAAATTAAAAACCTAATCCTAAATAGTTAAGGAGGATTGACTAGATCTATAAATAAGAGGAGTCTTATCATTGATTAAGGTTACACACTCTTTCATTAAAATAGAGAGAGTACTCCATAATTCTCTACATCTAAGGAGTTAGAAAGAGAGAGAATTAGGGTTAGCTACCCATGGTTTGGAGAAACCAAAATTCACTTCTTTAATTCATAGATCTCTTGGTAGATCACCTCTAGAGGCTTCACACTTGGGGAGCTAACATTGATCCGTGGAATCTAATTGGTGAATTTAAAGAAGAACGCGAAGGAGTAAAGGGAGTTAAACTTGTACCCGTAGAAGTTTAGTTCTACAAAAGTATAAATTATTTTATCTTTCCTCAATTAATAATAGTCACATAAGAAAGATCTGGATTATTGGTTTGTACAAAAATTTTAAAATCTGATTATTCTTGTTTCCGTTACCCTTATATAATTTGATTATATGTATGCCATATTTTTGCAAACCAACAGTGACATTAAGAGTCAAACTTATACGAATTATTAATTATTTTAATTTTGTATATATATGGGTATGTGTTTAGAATAATTTATTGGACATAATTTGTTATATAAAATTATTATTTTTTACTTGAAAAATAGCCAATTCGTGAAGCATACCGAATTATTATATATACGCTGGAAGGATTCATATATATATATATATATATATATATATATATATATATATATATATATATATATATTGGTTATTAACTAGGAATCATGATTCTTCAGTTTTGGTTAATAACGTGAAACTGTTTCGGTAAAGCATGCTTAGGAAACCAAGCGGCACTATTTTCGGCTTTATATACATATATGTTAGTATGTTAAACCGTGTCCCGAAATAAGTGTCACAATATAGCAACTAAAGAAACTTTTGGATTTTGATTAATAAAGCAACACTTTTCAGTTTATATATATATATACCAAATTCGAAAGCATTGAAAAAGTATTCCAGTGTTGCTAAATTGGTGTTTGGTGTTCGGTTTTCGGAAAGTCTAACGCATGCTTGGTTTTGGATTATATATAAATTTATTTATTTATTTATTTATTTATATATATAATCATTACTGTATGGTTAGTATATATATATATTATTAATATATATGATATATTTATAATATATATTAATTAACCAAACAGTTTGGTAATTTTATACAAATTTTAAAATTTTAAAATAAAAGAGTTTATTTTGGGTAATTTTAAAATAATAAAAATAAATAGTTTATTTTTAAATAATTTTATAATTAAAATAAAATGTTTATTTTAAATATGAAATTTGGATTTCAAACAACTTTATTTGCCCATTAAATGATACCAATACATATATGGAATGTTTTATTTAATTCATGCGATGAATATTATTTATTGATATATATATATATATATATATATATATATATATATATATATATATATATATATATATATATATATATATATATATGGTGATATATATGATAATAAATAAGATTGATTATGGACTATTGACCAATATGATTAGATGTAATTTTAATTAAATGCATGAATGAATGAGTTTAATAAATGGGGTCTGCGTACCTCGTCTTTCTAATTTTTCTTATATATAATTCTATTTCTCTCCTATGTACTTCCCCTTGATTGTTGATCAAGATTTCTATTTATTGTAAATAATTTATAATAAGATTAGTTAGAATTATTTTGAAGAATTAGAGGAAAAAAGTAAGGAGCACATGAAGACCCGTTTGTAATGGAGCCCGAATTTAAATATAATAGTTACATTTAATTTAATTTATTCTTGCATCCTAGGTTTAACCTTTTGGTTCACTTGGTGGCTCTAGTGAACTAAACTAGAATAAAAGTCCATAATTAATTCAAGTAGAATATAGTATTCTATATGTGCATGCTTATTTATATATATTATATATTATCAACCATGTTTTGCATGTTAATTAATATGATGCGTATTTTATATATATGTGTATGTGCGCTAAACAAGATAAGATAGCTAATATTAACAAACCCCTCATAATGTAGAATAAATATTATTTATAAAATGAATTAAAATATTTAATTCATGAATTAAAGGAGTTTAATTCAATTAAATAAAATTAGAATGGTTCTAATTTATTTATTCTACTACTCATAATATGAAGTTGTAACGTTCAAAGATATTTATTAAAAATATCTAACGTCGCCTTCTAGCATGGTAAAACGATAGAGTATCAAATAATCAATATAGTTTATTTTGTCACACAAGGCTTATATTAGTTTTTTGAGATGTTGTTTTATCACATTTGATGTTTATAAAAGAATTGAACATTACTGTTTTGTTGTGTCACACAAGGACAGTATTTTTCTCTTCTAATATAAGAAAATGCTAGGTTGGACTTAACTTAGATAATTTTGATTTGGATGTATCACACATGATCATAATAATCTAAGAGGCAAAATAGAAGGAGTTACATGTTGATGTAATTGACAAGAAGTTGTCTACCTATTTATTTATATATCGTTTGTTGTGTCACACAAGGCTATATACATTTGAAATAGGATCCTTATTTTCACTAGAAAATCTTTAACTAGATTTGTCAAATTATATAAGGAGAATAATATAGTTTGATGAAAATAGTAGGAGACACCATTTTAAATAAAGACCTAATTTATTTTGGTAATTAATAAAACGAATGCATGTTAATGTTGTTATTAATTCACTTAAAGAATATTGCTATATTTAATTCACTAACTGCATAGCATAATGTATGCTAATAATTTAATCAAACCGAATTGTTCGGATTGATTAAACAAATTTGAGAATAGTTCTCAATGCTGAAAAACTAGCAAATGTCCTTAATTTGCTTATCCCTGCAAATATTGCAGACTAAACCTCTGAGAAAGTGATTGTTATTTTATTAAATGGCAAGATAATGCAAAGGTGACTCAATGCATCATACTCGCATCCATAAGTATCGAGTTACAACTTCAACAAGAAAAAATGGATGCACCTACTATATTGTTGCACATTCAATTGTTGTTTAGTGAGCAAAATAGGTCAACTAGATATAATATATCTAAGGAGCTCTTCCGATCTATAATAACCAATGGCACTACAGTAAAAGACACATGTCCTAAAGATGATAAATTCGATTGATATATTTGGACAACGGGTTTTGTCAAGGATGGAGAGTTAAGTCAAGATTTGATCTTGCAATCACTCACTGACTCTAATTTACAATGTGTTGTGAACTTCAAACATTAATAAGCTAGAAGTCAGTTTAACTGATTTGCTTACTATGTTGAAGACTGTTGAGAGCCATTTTCCTTCTAAGAAAAACCAAGTCTTACTCGTAGATGAATCTTCTAAGCGGAGAAAGATGGCCAAAGGTATTTCTGAGGAGTCAGAAAGAGTAGAAGGTAAAAGAAATGCTAAACAAATAACATAAATAAAAGTGATCCCGATGGCAAACGAGTTTGCTTTCATTGCGATAAGCTGGGACACTGGAAGAACAACTGCAAGAGAGTTGTAGTAGTTAAGTAGAAGAAGTTTAGTGAAACTTCAACTATAGATATAGATTTGTTCATAATAAAATAGAACTTTCTATAAGTCAAGTTTCTACTTAGGTATTAGATACCGACTGGTGGTCTCACATATGCAAGTTGTTGCAGAGACTAGGCAGAAGTAAAATGTGACGCCCCCAAATCTGGGCCCACACAGCCCAAACTTGAGTCGTCAAAAGACTACAACAAAATTATTACAACAAAGCACAACGTACTACAATACAGTGTATAATAATACACAACTAAGTCTTCACTATTATTGCCACACTATTTTACAAAACGTGAAGACTATGATAACTATTCCTCGGACCCTCACTCTATTCCCCGGCTAGACCCTGTTATGTTTTCATTTCCTGTTGAAAAACAATGGAACAAAAGAAAGGGTGAGCTCAAATAGCCCAGTAAGAAATATCATGACTAAGATAATGACGAATAAATTATCATTAGCCTTCAACAGTTGAGTTCTTGATAGAATACAATAGAATACAAGGTTTATATCAAAAACTGCAGTTAAATTCTTAAACAATGTTCAGATCAATAATAGCAGCGGAATGAGCAATCTATTAGAAGAATAATGCAGATTATAATGTCCACTCGCTTCTCTTTTTCGTAAAAACATCATCAACTTTTATCATCTGAAATACCATTAGTCATGATAATAAAAATTCACAGTTCCTGATCATAATCATGCAAATCAACAGTTCATCTTTGCACTACGGCCAAATATATTTAATTTAGCACCAGCGGTCATGATTATACCAGATTCAGCCTTTGGTCATAATCATACCAAACAACAGTTCATCTTTGCACTACGGGCCAAAGAGAACATTCACCACGTGCCATAAAAGACACCGAACAGATGTATCGCCTTTAACCTATTATATCGCCTTTAACCTATCATCTGTTCAACAAATATATCACATCTGTGCCCCCGACCACATATATTCACAACAGCTTGATTTTTGGATGATTAGAATGATATAAATGATGAACAGAAGAAATAGGATAACAATAAGTATCGGAAGTTTACTTTGTACAGATTCAAATAATGTCCAAATTGTCAACATGATGTGGAGTGAAATTTAAAAATGATATTCAAGATCCACAGTTCAGAATAACGGTTACAATTCAATAGAAAGGTTCACGTAAATATGAAGGTTCAGTTGAAATAATGAAGTTCAACTATTATGGAACATATAATATTTTCAGGAATTATAGAAGCAATAGTTCCATAATAAATTTCGATTTAGGAGTATGAAAGAAAATAATATCCCTTACCGTAGCAGGTTTGATTAACAAAAGGTGAAGAAAATTAATACAAAGGGTTATTCACCAACAGGCGGCAATCCGCTCCGTAAGGTTATTCCCACAATTTAATAGAATTTGAGTACAAAGAGTTATTCACCAAACAGGCGGCAATCCGCTCCGTAAGGTTATTCTCAGAGATTAATAATGAATGAATACGAAAGGTTATTCACCAACAGGCGGCAATCCGCTCCGTAAGGTTATTCCCACAATTTAATACATGGAAATAAAAGGCACGTCTTATGAGTAAGGAAGAAACAATATTATTATCGAGAATCAAATAATGATAATCCCTTACCATAGTATGTTTGAATAATGGAAGATGAAAAAGATGGTATCCCTTACTATAGTAAGTTTGAACAATAGAATATGAAAGAAGATGATATTCCTTACAAGTAGTAAATTTAAGAGTATGAAAGAAAATGACATCCCTTACCATAATAAGGTTAAGAGTATGAAAGAAAATGATATTTCTTACAAGTAAGAAAAGAAAATGACATTCTTTACCGTAATAAATTTAAGAGTGTGAAAAGAATGATATTCCTTACCTTGATATTGTGAAACAAGTTTATAGCCGAACAAATCCTTCCTTGTTTGTAGCAATAAAGAATCTGACTTTTGAGTCTTCTAGAGTTTTTTTAAAATCTCTTTATGTTTTTAAAATAATGTTACTCTCGAAAAGATAGGCGGCATAGACTCAAGAATCACTCAATTCGGAATTAATATGAATGAGTTATGAATTTTCAAAACTAAGACTGAAAATAGTGACGAAAATCAGAATAGGTTACGGTTTTTAGTATTTTAAGACATGAAGATGATTTCAGATGACTTTTCTTCCTTCTTCAAAGTTGTAGAGGACGAAAAACTGAAGAGACAGGCTTTTAATTTATTAAATTCTGACAAATAATGAATTTACTACGATTTTTCGAAAGAGTTGCTGTACATAAGAAAATTCTACTCGGGAATTCAAAGAAGAATGCAAAAGATTTCAAAACTAGGAATGACTTAAGAACACTTAGAGAGAACTTACACAAAAAGTATTTAGAGAGAGAAAGAAAGAACAAGTAAGGAAGTTTATGAAAAATCCTTAAGTTAAGGCTTCTATTTATAGCCAAAAATCTTATCATTCATTTAATCTAAACCATTCATTTAAAGATCATCTTTTAATCTACACCATCCATTTCAAATATTATATTATCTTTAATCTACACCATTCATTTCATATCACCTAATAATCACCTAACTTTATATTATAAACAAATCAATTCAATTATTCAACAATAATTCACACTTTAATCTACACCATTCATTTCATATCACCTAATAATCACCTAACTTTATATTATAAACAAATCAATTCAATTATTCAACAATATTTCACACTTTAATCTACACAATTCATTTCATATCACCTAATAATCACCTAACTTTATATTATAAACAAATAACTTTTATCAATTCAATTATTATGACTAATTGTTATAAATACAGTATAGTTAGCTCTTAGATATCAAGTCAATAAATTAATGAAATACAACTGTTTAAATAACATCATAATAGAGATAACAATAATGTAAAATAAAGCATACGTTACTGTGTAATGACAATTATTGATTCAATAACGTGAATTACTGTGCATATGTTACTGTGACAATTATTAGGTTCAATAATTTTAAAAACAGTGCAACAACAATTATTGACTCAATGATATAAAATGCAGTGTAATGACAATTATTAAATCAATAATGCAAAATACTGTGTAACAACAATTATTGAATTGATAATATAAAATATTATGCAGTGACAATTATCGATGAAATGATGCGTAACAGTTACGGTGTCAATTATCAGACCAATAATATGAGACACTATGCAATACCGTGTGTTACTGTAGAGTACCGAGTGTTACAGAAAATACCAATAACTACCGTATGCTACTATTCTTTTATCACCGGTATTTTAACAGTTCCGTTGACTATTTTTATTTAAAAAAGTTATTTCTGTCGTTTTCTATATCCGACAAATATTCCGTTGTGGGGTCCACCAATAATTTGTTATTTCGGCGCCGTCGTACGACACGAATATTCCCCGACCAAACGAATATTCCCCGACAAAGCGAATATTGTCCGACAAAATAAAATTTGCACATAACATCCTTAACTTTTAACTTTATCGATTTAACCACTTACTGTTTCAAAAAAATATATATGAAAAAAAATTAAATTTTGTATTTCATAAAATTCGGGGTCTTACAACCTCCCTTCCTTATGAAATTTCGTCCCCGAAATTGACGTACCGGGCATTTCATAGTTAACCTCTTGATTTCCAGATGCCATACTAAACTGTTGTCACAAAATAATTGTTAGTTCAAACAAACTGACTCATCACTTCCTGTTCCTACATTCAAATCGACTCATTAGATAATAAAATCTATTTTAGGTAGGACACACTAGTGACTGATTCTATTCGTCTCTCCCCTCCTAGTTCTACCCCAGATCTCCATTAAAGACCATATCCCTAAGCTCTGATGCCAACTGTGACGCCCCCAAATCTGGGCCCACATAGCCCAAACTTGAGTCGTCAAAAGACTACAACAAAATTATTACAACAAAGCACAACGTACTACAATACAGTGTATAATAATATACAACTAAGTCTTCACTATTATTGCCACACTATTTTACAAAACGTGAAGACTATGATAACTATTCCTCGGACCCTCACTCCATTCCCCGGCTAGACCCTGTTATGTTTTCATTTCCTGTTGAAAAACAATGGAACAAAAGAAAGGGTGAGCTCAAATAGCCCAGTAAGAAATATCATGACTAAGATAATGACGAATAAATTATCATTAGCCTTCAACAGTTGAGTTCTTGATAGAATACAATAGAATACAAGGTTTATATCAAAAACTGCAGTTAAATTCTTAAACAATGTTCAGATCAATAATAGCAGCGGAATGAGCAATCTATTAGAAGAATAATGCAGATTATAATGTCCACTCGCTTCTCTTTTTCGTAAAAACATCATCAACTTTTATCATCTGAAATACCATTAGTCATGATAATAAAAATTCACAGTTCCTGATCATAATCATGCAAATCAACAGTTCATCTTTGCACTACGGCCAAATATATTTAATTTAGCACCAGCGGTCATGATTATACCAGATTCAGCCTTTGGTCATAATCATACCAAACAACAGTTCATCTTTGCACTACGGGCCAAAGAGAACATTCACCACGTGCCATAAAAGACACCGAACAGATGTATCGCCTTTAACCTATTATATCGCCTTTAACCTATCATCTGTTCAACAAATATATCACATCTGTGCCCCCGACCACATATATTCACAACAGCTTGATTTTTGGATGATTAGAATGATATAAATGATGAACAGAAGAAATAGGATAACAATAAGTATCGGAAGTTTACTTTGTACAGATTCAAATAATGTCCAAATTGTCAACATGATGTGGAGTGAAATTTAAAAATGATATTCAAGATCCACAGTTCAGAATAACGGTTACAATTCAATAGAAAGGTTCACGTAAATATGAAGGTTCAGTTGAAATAATGAAGTTCAACTATTATGGAACATATAATATTTTCAGGAATTATAGAAGCAATAGTTCCATAATAAATTTCGATTTAGGAGTATGAAAGAAAATAATATCCCTTACCGTAGCAGGTTTGATTAACAAAAGGTGAAGGAAATTAATACAAAGGGTTATTCACCAACAGGCGGCAATCCGCTCCGTAAGGTTATTCCCACAATTTAATAGAATTTGAGTACAAAGAGTTATTCACCAAACAGGAGGCAATCCGCTCCGTAAGGTTATTCTCAGAGATTAATAATGAATGAATACGAAAGGTTATTCACCAACAGGCGGCAATCCGCTCCGTAAGGTTATTCCCACAATTTAATACATGGAAATAAAAGGCACGTCTTATGAGTAAGGAAGAAACAATATTATTATCGAGAATCAAATAATGATAATCCCTTACCATAGTATGTTTGAATAATGGAAGATGAAAAAGATGGTATCCCTTACTATAGTAAGTTTGAACAATAGAATATGAAAGAAGATGATATTCCTTACAAGTAGTAAATTTAAGAGTATGAAAGAAAATGACATCCCTTACCATAATAAGGTTAAGAGTATGAAAGAAAATGATATTTCTTACAAGTAAGAAAAGAAAATGACATTCTTTACCGTAATAAATTTAAGAGTGTGAAAAGAATGATATTCCTTACCTTGATATTGTGAAACAAATTTATAGCCGAACAAATCCTTCCTTGTTTGTAGCAATAAAGAATCTGACTTTTGAGTCTTCTAGAGTTTTTTTAAAATCTCTTTATGTTTTTAAAATAATGTTACTCTCGAAAAGATAGGCGGCATAGACTCAAGAATCACTCAATTCGGAGTTAATATGAATGAGTTATGAATTTTCAAAACTAAGACTGAAAATAGTGACGAAAATCAGAATAGGTTACGGTTTTTAGTATTTTAAGACATGAAGATGATTTCAGATGACTTTTCTTCCTTCTTCAAAGTTGTAGAGGACGAAAAACTGAAGAGACGGGCTTTTAATTTATTAAATTCTGACAAATAATGAAGTTACTACGATTTTTCGAAAGAGTTGCTGTACATAAGAAAATTCTACTCGGGAATTCAAAGAAGAATGCAAAAGATTTCAAAACTAGGAATGACTTAAGAACACTTAGAGAGAACTTACACAAAAAGTATTTAGAGAGAGAAAGAAAGAACAAGTAAGGAAGTTTATGAAAAATCCTTAAGTTAAGGCTTCTATTTATAGCCAAAAATCTTATCATTCATTTAATCTAAACCATTCATTTAAAGATCATCTTTTAATCTACACCATCCATTTCAAATATTATATTATCTTTAATCTACACCATTCATTTCATATCACCTAATAATCACCTAACTTTATATTATAAACAAATCAATTCAATTATTCAACAATAATTCACACTTTAATCTACACCATTCATTTCATATCACCTAATAATCACCTAACTTTATATTATAAACAAATCAATTCAATTATTCAACAATATTTCACACTTTAATCTACACAATTCATTTCATATCACCTAATAATCACCTAACTTTATATTATAAACAAATAACTTTTATCAATTCAATTATTATGACTAATTGTTATAAATACAGTATAGTTAGCTCTTAGATATCAAGTCAATAAATTAATGAAATACAACTGTTTAAATAACATCATAATAGAGATAACAATAATGTAAAATAAAGCATACGTTACTGTGTAATGACAATTATTGATTCAATAATGTGAATTACTGTGCATATGTTACTGTGACAATTATTAGGTTCAATAATTTTAAAAACAGTGCAACAACAATTATTGACTCAATGATATAAAATACAGTGTAATGACAATTATTAAATCAATAATGCAAAATACTGTGTAACAACAATTATTGAATTGATAATATAAAATATTATGCAGTGACAATTATCGATGAAATGATGCGTAACAGTTACGGTGTCAATTATCAGACCAATAATATGAGACACTATGCAATACCGTGTGTTACTGTAGAGTACCGAGTGTTACAGAAAATACCAATAACTACCGTATGCTACTATTCTTTTATCACCGGTATTTTAACAGTTCCGTTGACTATTTTTATTTAAAAAAGTTATTTCTGTCGTTTTCTATATCCGACAAATATTCCGTTGTAGGGTCCACCAATAATTTGTTATTTCGGCGCCGTCGTACGACACGAATATTCCCCGACCAAACGAATATTCCCCGACAAAGCGAATATTCCCCGACAAAATAAAATTTGCACATAACATCCTTAACTTTTAACGTTATCGATTTAACCACTTACTGTTTCAAAAAAATATATATGAAAAAAAATTAAATTTTGTATTTCATAAAATTCGGGGTCTTACATAAAAAGCTAAACAAATGATAAGTAATCCTGTGTGTGGGGAATAAAGCAAAGGTTGATGCATTAGCCATATGAACTTATAGTTTAGCACTGCATACGGGCAAGCCTATTAAGTTAGTAAGTTGTTACTATATTCCAATTCTTAGAAACATTATTTTAGTTCCATGTGATGACAAGGAAGGGTTTTTGACATTATAATAATGAACAATCGTTGTTCTGTTTATAATGATAATGTTTTATTTAGAACTGATTGATTACAATGGATGTTGTATACTTGACTTACATGAAAAATATTTCAAATTGAACAAACTAAAGGCAAAGAGATGATATGAATTATACCTTCATGCAATATTGTTAACTCGGTCATGCTAATGAAACAAGACGAAACAAGTTATATAAAAAATAGGCTTTTAGAGTCTTTTGATTATGAATCAAATACAACTTGTGAATCTTATATCATGGACAATATGACTAAATCTCCATTTAGTGGACATAGAGAGCGAGTTGCAGAGTTGTTAGAAATGGTACACACAGTCGTGTGTGGGACCTATGACAACAAATGCAAGAGGAGGGTATTCATTCATTACTTTCACTGATGATTCTAGATTTTGATATATGTAATTGATGAAATACAAATCCAAATCGCATGAAACGTTCAAAGAATTCAAAAGTGAAGTATACAAACTAAAGGCCAATAGTATTAAAGTTCTTCGATTAAATCGAAAAGGGAATACTTAAGCAGTAAGTTTTTAGATCATCTCAAGCGAAATGGTATTCTCACAAAATGGACATGGTGATGATCCATAATGAGTATTACTGATCTTCCAGTATCCTTCTGGGGTTATGCTCTAGAAACTATCGCAAATCTACTAAACAAGGTACCTTCAAATTTCATCCCTAAGACTTCATATGAGTCATGGATAGGGAGGAAATCAAGTCTTAAGCATGTTAAGATTTGGATTGTTCAGCTTATGTCAAAAGGTTTGACATGATAAGCTAGGGACAAGATCTGATAAGTGTAAACTTGTGGGATATCCTAAAGAAAGTTTAGGGTATCACTTCTATAATCCGACTAACTAAAAGGTGCTTGTTGAAACACACTGCCTTTTAGAAAAAGGAGTTTTTCCTTAAAGGGTTAGTGGGAGTAAAATAGATCTTGAAGAAGTTCAAGAACCACAAAATACAACATATCAAGTGAAGGAATTTATCCAAATAGAAAAATCTATTGTACCACAACCAAGTCGTAAATCTAGTTTAGTACCGAAGATACTTAAATGGTATAGATTCATCATAGATGATGATGATAAGGTACGCATCATAGTGGATGATGATCCAGATATATACGATGAGGTATGAGTATTAGATACTCAAGAGAAATAGTCGATGACCATAAAATCCAATATGGGTCTTTGAAGAAAGACTAAAGCAGATGGCTAGGTGGAGACCTATAAGACCTAGCAAGTGGTAAAAAGATTTCAAACAAGGTCAATGAGTTGACTAAAATGAAATTTTTCACTAGTGAAAATGCATCTATCAATTCGGATTTTACTTACAGTTGCAGCTTACTATACAAAAGAATTTATGTATGATACAACCAAAAGGATTTGTCTCCATAATGATGGAGTAAATCAAGTATGAAAGCTACAACGATCCACTTATGGATTGAAGAAAATTTCTCGAAGATGGGACATCTGTTTTGATAAGACAATCAAAAGAGTTTGATATTATCAAAGACGAGGATAAACCAAGTGTGTACAAGGGTTAGTGGGAGCACTATGACATTTCTAGTATTATATGATGATATAATACCGAGAAGGAATGACATACTGATGCTACAATCAGTAAAGATGTGGTTGTCAAAAAAACTTCTCCATCAAGAACTTGGGAGAAGCATCCTAACATTCTATTCAAGATAAAGGTCTATAAAGATAGATCATAAAGGATGCTCGGCTTGACCCAAGGGATGTACATTGATTCATTGATATGTACTAGACTTGATATTGCTTATGTATTTTAAGCAGATATTAGTTCAATTTTAGAGAAAAATATTAGAAAATAGTTTCTAATGATGGGTCTGATATAAAACTAGAGGGTTTAACAAACTCAAGTTTGTTCAGACTAACCAAGATAACAGCATATCCGTTTCAGGTAATATGATTACCTTGAATGGTGCTGCAATGAGTTAAAAAGTTTCAAACAGCAAGGAATTGCTGATTTAGTGACAAAGACATGGTAATTAACTATAAGTGAAGCTGCAAAGGTGATTGTTTGGTTTAACAAGTTCATTACAGAACTTATAATGGTTCATAGTATTAAAGGAGTTTAATTCGCCAAGGAACCTAGGTCTCATCTGAAATCCAAATATGTGTTGCAGCACTTTCATATGATTAGATGAATCATTGAAAAGGAGACGACACCATAAAGATGATAGACTTTCAGAATAGCATTACAAATCCACTAACTAAAACATTTACTAAGCAATTTGTCCGCCGCTTAGAGAAGAATGATATAGGGATACCAAAGGGCGATTGACTTTAGTGCAAGTGGGAGATTTAAAGTAGTATGCCCTCAAGCCAATCATATTTGATGTGATAAGCATATACTTTCTAATCTTGTTCATTTATTAATAAAAGTATCAAGGCATTTCTTTATTCATGATTAATTACTTGAATTAATCAAATAGATAAACTCATAGTTTTCGAGTAATGCTATTAGAACCATGATGAGGATCATGTTAATGAGATCTAAATTCAAGATAGCTCAAAAACTAAAACTATTCCTAATCGTTGGATCACTAAAAAGGGGATTAGTAGATCAGGATAGATTGGTACATACTATACTTGCTCTTATGAAGATGATGATTGATCTCATAATCATTTGTGTAGAGACACTAAAGCAAATATGTAGGTGCTTATTAGAGAATAAGTTCACTGAACGTGACTCGCTCAAGGAACACCTAATGGAGTTTTACTTATCTGTCAATAGGAGTTCCTTATGTGATAGTCGTACAAGTGATCCTTGAACTTGAGATCATCATAGTATCTTGTGTGTACTAAGTTATACTTTGACATATTCCTTAAGACATGTTGGTATATCAAAGGATATGCTTGGGTATAATGAGGTACACATGGACATAGGTGAATGATCAACAAAGGATCTACCACTTTCAGTAAATGGAGAGAATGTCATATCCGATTCAATAAGTGACAACTTAGAAATCTCTGGCCAGGGTTGAATGAAATTAGAAAGGAGTTTCTAATTTACATTAACTAGAGTTGTGTATTTGTGAATTGAAATGCATATGATCAAATTAATAAGACTTGACAAAAATTCCATGTCTTGTATTTGATTGGGATATTGTATGGTAAAAGGATTGAATTGTACGGTAACTATTCGCTGAAAGGTTCTCCTACGATCAAATATTGAAATCTCTATTATCTAGAATGTCGACTAATGGCTAAGGGGGCTTACCCTTATTGTGGAATAATTATTTATTCTGAATTAAAGAGTTAATTCGTAATAAATGAATTCGAATTGTTCTAATTTATTTATTATACAACCGGTTTAATATAGAAAACCTAAAGGGTCACACCGCAAAAGAGTAATATTTATTTTAGAAGTGGATGGCATAATCGTAATAATAAATTAAGTATATTTAATTTATACTATGGAGATAGAATAAATTAAATAGTTTAATATTTATAGTTTAGTATTTTAGAAACACTAATTATAAATTAATAAGAGGAGTCTTATTATTATTATTATTATTATTATTATTATTATTATTATTATTATTATTATTATTATTATTATTATTATTTAGTTTCTAAATGGTTTTGGAATTAATTAATAAGTAGTAGTATTATTGTAAATAATTAAGTTCCTAAATAGTTTAGGAATTGTAATTATAATAATTAATTAAGTTACTAAATGGTTTAGTAATTAATTAATAAGAAGTACTCTCATTATTAAATAATTAAGTTCCTAAATGGTTTAGGAATTATAATTAATTAATTTAGTTCTTAATTAAATTAGAAATTAAATTAAAACCCTAATCCTAAATAGTTTAGGAGGGCCGACTAGATCTATAAATAAGAGGAGTCTTATCATAGATCAAGGTTACACACTCTTTCATTAAAATAGAGAGAGTACTACATAATTCTCTACATCTATAGAGTTAGAGAGAGAGAGAGAATTAGGACTAGACACTCATGGTTTGGAGAAATCAAAATCTATTTCTTTAATTCATAGATCTCTTGGTGGATCACCTCTAGAGGCTTCACACTTGGGGAGCTAACATTGATCCGTGGAATCTAATCGGTGAATTTGAAAAAAAAACGCGAAAGAGTAAAGGGAGTTGAACTTGTACCCGTGGAAGCTTTGTTCTACAAAGGTATAAATTCTTTTATCCTTCCTCAATTAATAATAGTCGCATAAGAAAGATCCGGATTATTGGTTTGTACAAAAATTTTAAAATATGATTATTCTTGCTTCCGTTGCACTTATATAATTTGATTATATGTATGCCATATTTTTGCAAACCAACATTAAGATCTGGAGACACTACTTGTACAGGAAAAAGGTGAAAATCTTCACAGATCACAAAAGCCTCAAGTATTTCTTCTCCTAAAAGGAACTCAACATGCGGTAACGACATTGGCTTGAGTTGTTAAAGGATTACGACCACACCATCCAGTATCACCCAAGAAAAGAAAACGTTGTAGCTGAAGCATTAAGCAGAAGATCTTATGCGAGCACAAGTGCAATCCTGACTACGCAAAAATGCATTTTGTATGACTTACAAAAAATGGAGATAGAGTTAAAGACACCAGGGACCCACACGAAGATTGCGCACGTACAAGTAGAATCGGCTTTAATCAATAAAATTAAGGTTGCTCAAGCTACTGATCAGGAAATGATGAAGATGATGAAGAAAGTACAAAAATGTGTTATTCCGGAAGTAAGAATCGACGAGAAAGGAATACTTCGAGTGAACTCTCAACTCTATGTTCTTAACGACCCTGAATTGGAGTATTAAATCATGATGGAAGCACACAACACACCGTTTGCAATCCACCCGGGAAGTACCAAAATGTATCGTAACCTTCGACATACATTTTGGTGAAACAATATGAAGAGGGAGATTGTAGAGTTTATCTCAAGATGCTTAACTTGTCAACATGTCAAGACAGAGCATCAGGTGTCTAAGGGTCCACTGCAATCACTCGAAGTTCCAAAATGAAAGTGAGAACACATCACTATGGACTTCGTGACGGGTCTTCCCAAAGTTTCTCAAGGTTTTGATGCGATTTGGGTCATCGTAGATAGATTGACCAAGTCCGTTCATTTATTGCCCATAAAAGAAAATTGTTCACTTGAGCGTCTTGCCGGTATGTACGTAAATGATATTGTAAAATTACATGGCATGTCAGTTTCCATAGTTTCTGTTCAAGATTCTAAATTCACTTCATGCTTTTGGATTAGTCCACAAAAAACTATGGGCACGGAGCTATGATTTAGTTATGCATACCATCCTCAAACTAACTGACAATCTGAAAGGACGATCCAAACTCTCGAATATCTTTTGAGACTTTGCGTACTAGACTTCAAGAGAAGTTGGGACAAGTACTTGACATTAGTTGAATTCTCCTACAACAACAGTTACCAAGCAAGCATAAACATGGCTCCATTTGAGGTCTTTTATGGACGAAAGTGTCGCTCTGTAGTATGTTGGAATGAGGTAGGAGAAGCAAAATTATTAGGACCTGAGTTGGTACGCTTAACAACAGAAAAAATTCAAACAATTCGACAACGAATACAAACTGTACAAGAACGACGAAAGAGTTATGCTGATCTTCATCGAATTGATGAAAGTTTCAATGTCAAAAATCATATATTCTTACATGCTTCTCCATGAAAAGGAGTTACGAGATTCGAAAGAAAAGCAAAGCTCAACTCTTACTAATATTATTAATCAGTTAATAATATTTTATTCATTCCATAATATTATTAATTATTTAATAATATTTTATTCTTTTTTAATATCATTAATTATTTAATAATATTTTATTCATTTATAAATATTATTGATCATTTAATAATATTTTAAAATTTTTATAATATTATTAATCATTTAATAATATTTTATTTTATTTCTAATATATTATTTATTTAATAATATTTTATTAAGTTTTTAATATTATTAATCATTTAATAATATTTTATTAATTTTATAATATTATTAATTATTTAATAATATTTTATTTCATTTTTAATATTATTATTCATTTAATAATATTTTTTTAGTTTATATTATTATTAATCACTTAATAATATTTTATACACTTACTAATATTATTATCTATTTAATAATATTTTAATTATTAAATTTTTTTTAAATATTAATATTATATTAAATTATACTTTTTTGGTCCATTGCATTCTTAAAAGATCTGACCCAACCCGTCTTCTAGGCCCAACCCGACCCGACCCAGAATTAAAACATGCATTTTAAAAACAAGGCCCTAACCCTGTCTGTGCAAGAACCAATTTTTGTTTTTTTTTTCCAGAATTTTTCAAATTTGCTACTTTGATTCAAACTTGCATAAAATAAAATATACACATCCAAAAGACACTAAATTAGATTTGTTATCTTCTTAACTTCTTGTTATTAAATATTTCATGGATTGAATTTATTTTGGACACAAAAATTAGGATCGATTGACTAGGGTTTTAAAAACGACATGTTTTGTGATAAAAACCATAACTTGCACATTTCATCACATTTTTCAAATATTCAAATTGGGTTATTCTTAAGACTCCTAAAGCTATCTTTCAAGCCATAGAACTCATAAAAATAATATTTATAACTCATTTTACAACACATCAAACCACACAACAAGTTAGAGTTTTTACCGGTGACATATTTTCATGTATTTTCTTCTATCACTTTTCATACCAAACATGTTAATACACATATTAAACCATGGATCTACACATATATCATAGATCTACTACTGTAGAGCAACAAAATAGGTTTTGAACCGTTAAAAATATATTTTGACCATATAAACTACATACCGACCATAGAAAATACATTTTGACCATGAAAAATACATTAAGCATACATGAACACATAAATACACATATTACCATTAAATCTCCATCCTTATACATTCGAACTCACCATAGCTCCATCACACACAAATTTCACCCACAACCAACCATAACAAATATTTATACAACAAATATTAACCATAGAAATGAAAAGACTAAGGTGTAGAGAACTTTTAAACCTTAGGATTTTGGATGCTCTCTTCTTTTTTCTTTCAAATTAAGAAATAAAACTAGATAACATCCACCAAAGCTCCTCTTTAGAACTTCTAACTCTCAAGCCTTCCTTCAACACTTAGTAAATTCTCTCAAGAATACTCTCTCTTTTTTCTCTTTAAGAACTTCGTAAAATGAAGTAAACTCTAGCTTCTTCTTACTTCTCTTCTATTTATGGAATAAAATCACCACCTAAAATATATACATACATATTATATAAGTCTACATAATTTCCAACTCATCTAATCTCTTAAAATTCAAATGAGCTAGATTTTAAGGATTTTACTTACACAAAGGACTAGGGTTAGTAAAGAGTTAGTGAACAAGGAAGATTTTCATGCAAACAAAAGATAACATTCCACCCCTAGTGGGGCCACCTCTTGGTCGGCCAAATGCCCCATTTCCTTACAATTTTTGATTTAATTTTATATCTCACACACACACACACACACACACTATAATGTCCTAGAATTTTTACATCATTATTAATTTAATTTCTAACGAGTTAGTTTTACGAGGTTATTTAAATCTTTTTGTGTGATTAATTAATTACGTGATTAAATGATTATGTGATTAATTGCTAGGGTTAATTAAAGAGGGTCACTAATGTGTTAATTAAATTAGTGAACAAACCTTAAAGTTTTAATATTAAAATAATTGTTAAGTTTTCTATTAATTAAATATTCAATTAAATTGAATATAATGAGTTAATTAAATTTGGTAAATTAATTAATATGATTATTAATTAATGTGAACAATGTGAAATAATAATAATAATATTTATTAGTCCATTTAGTAATTTAACATTAATGTGCTAGAGTATTTAATTAATTAATCAATTCAATTATTATTTAATTATGGATTGGATAATTAATGTGTAACAAAATTAATAACCAATCATTTGGATTATATTAATTAGTCCAATGATAAATTAAATAGACTTGACTAAATAATAGTCCAAGTCATTTAATAGGAGTCCATTGGATATTAAATAAAGTCCAAAGTATAAGCCCACGTGAAATTAATTGTATAACTTATTATTTATTAAAAAAATGAGCATGTGACATTTTTTTTTGGGACAAAAAGTGTGCCATCAGCTGTGTATGGTAAGAGTTTGGGGGAAATGATATTTTTTTTTTGTACTTTTATTTTATTCTTTCATTTATTTAATTAGGTTGCTTGTTTTATTTTTGTGAGTCCTTTTTATACCAACTCCTCACCAACTAAGTCATTGGCCTAGCTTTCTTATGTAAACTTCCATCTAGGGGCATGATGACTTATAGATATAATATGTGTATCTAAAAAATTTACAAGTATGCTTGCATTTGTACACAATTGCATTTCATTATTTTCTTCCAAGTCCAAAAAAGAGGGTTGGAGAGATAAGAAGTTGTGAGCAAAATATTGGGATTATAAGGGAAGGAGTTTGGATTGTTCATGCCGTCAAGCCTTATCACCTATTTTGGAAAAAAAAAAAAAAAAAAAAAAAAAAAAAAAAAAATAGCCACTAAAACAAGGTAATGGTTATTTTAAATTTAGCTTTATTTTTAAATTAAATAAACCAACATATTAGTATAAGCATGTTAATATAGTTATTAATGTGTAGTGGTTGTATTTATACCATACTTGGGTTTAATATGTTTGGTTTGTATTTTGGTATAATTTGTATGCTAAAAACATGTATTTGGTAGTGTGTAAACAAGTCTTGAAAATAATGACAAAAAAATATTTTTATAAAACTTAGATTTAATGTTCTAATCTTATAGAATATTAAATCATGAGAAAAACAAGGTTTGAATCACTCAAAATTGAGTTATACATAAAAAGTTATGATTTGTAGTAGTTTATGTGGTAAAATAATTTTTACGAAAAATATGTAATTAAATCATGGGTACTTAAATTTTCATGTTATAAATTGATATTAAGTGATGGGTATTATTTTGGATTTTTATTGAGAGATTAAAAGCTTACTTGAAGGTATAATTTTTATTTGGGCGGTGTATTATCTTTACTGTAGCTAATTTGTTAAGAAAAAAAAAAAAAAAAAAAGAGTTCGCCGCACATTGCGCGCCAGCAGTTTCAGCCAAACGCGGAGATCAAACGACGCCGTTTAGAGCATGAAACGTTAACCCGCGCGCTATGCGCGGAAGTCATTTTGGGGCATGATTTGTGTTAAGCTCACGCAATGTGCGGGAGCCAACTTTCGACGAAATTACAGAATTGCCCCTCCGTTCGGTTTTCAGTATAATTACAAAATTTCCCTCGGTCCAGTTTTTCAGATTATTTCCAGAATTGTCGTTCTGTATATTTTTTAATGAATTTAAATGTTTAAAAATTAATTTAAAATTTTAATAAAAATAATAATAATGCAAAAGTGATATTTGGGATTATATTTTTTATTTTGATTAATATTTAAATATTTTAAATATTAATCTAGTTAGCTAAATTTATGGTTAAGTTACATAAATACAAATTTCATTAACTATTTATTATTTAATTAAAAAGTTAATAATAAATAAGGATAAATAAATTGATTATTATTTAACATTAAATAATAATTAAATTAGATAAATAATTAATTATTAATTTAATTGATATTAAATAATAATTAAAGAAGATTAAAATTAATAAACTATTATTTAATTTCTTTAAATTAAATAATAAGTGAGGATAATTACTTAGTTAATTATTAGTAGATTTATATGAACTAATAAGATTTTAGAAGTCATTAATTATTATTTAATTAATAAATAATAATTAAATATAAATAAAATTAATAATTTAATTATTTATATTAAATAATAAATAAGGATAATTACGTAATTAATTATTATTAAATAATAATTACAGAAATATAAGGTTAATTAATTAATTAATTAATTAAGATTAAATAATAATTACATAAGGTTATAATAAAGTTAAATAATTAATTATTATCTAATTAATCTTATGTAATAATTAAGAAGCATTAAAATAAATAAACTAATTATTAAGTAAGATTAATTAGTTATTATTTATAATTAAATAATAACTAAAGGTAGTTAATTAATTACTATTTAACTAATAAAAATAGTAATTAATTAAAGAAAGAGTTAATTAAATATAAATTATTTAATATTCACCAATTAAACAATTATATTAAATTGTTTAAAGATTCCTTAAGTGTTTAATACCTAGGATGAATACTCCTATATTATTAAATCATTAACCTAAGTGTGATTCCACGTCTATAGGGTTAATGTTAGCATGTCAAATGATGTGAATTACGTGTTAGACTTATTTGTTAGATAAGTTCGTAGTAAGCATACAAATGTGCCAGCATACGTCGTACTAATTGTTAGACCAACTTGATTAATGTTAGGTCCTTCAAAGTCATTTAATTAAAGCTAGTTTGTTGTAGCTGAACAGACAGGCAAGTTCCTTATCTCTAAACTTATTTCATTGAGCAAGTTATTTATTTAAGTTTGAACTGTAATTCCAAGTATGCTTTGAGTGGTTTAATTACTTTACAATTATTCCACATCGATGTTGTTGTTATTCGTACTTGGTGCACTTGATCTTATACAGTCTTTGACTTGTACCTTATTTAACGTTCTATTGTTTAAAGAACAGTTCAAAGTAGGTCTAAGTCATTGTTCGGCTAGACATTTATGTTAAAGATTTTAAAAGTTATCCAAATCATTGAAGATGCGGATTCTTGGACTATTATGAACACCTCCCTATTATAGGGGAGTACCATGTATCTAATATCAGGTACAAAATACGGAAATTAAATGTTATGCATACATATATTGTACGAGAGGTTGATCCCCTCAAGTACATATTTCAGGTAATAACCATTGGGTCAACCAGCTATTGACTCCAGTGGAAGTTTATAGTTCATAGTCTACTTGACTATCTTGATTCTGAAATTAAATCATTATTCCTTATGTTATTCATATTGTTGAATTGTTTCAGCTATTTCCTTTGATTCATGATATATATTGTCTTTTGTTGTTATTTAAACTTGTTGAGCAAACTAGTTGCTCACCCTTGCTATATCATGAACCTTATTGCAGTGAAACCAAATACTTCTGGAAAGAATAAAGGTAAGGAAAAGATGAAGTGATAAACTTCAAGAGACAGTCTTTAGTTTATTCGTCTAGCTAAAATTACTTGTTTTGTGATGTAAACCCTAAGTACTTTATTAAGGGTATTTGTGTTCTTTTGTGTAAGGTTACCGTATCTTGGGACTAGTAACACCTTTTGAATGAACAACATATGTTTATTATTCCGCATTTAGTTATTGTATGTTGATTAGAGGTGGATGTTTGTATTGGATCGTGATGACCGGATCTGAGTATTTGAGACCCGAATTTGGAGGCGTCGCACACACACACACAGATATATATATATATATATATATATATATATATATATATATATATATATATATATATATATGTTGACCAACTTTTGACCTTATATTGGTCTCCACTTTGGACTTAAAATTAATTCTCTTTGGCTCTATTAATTTACTTTTGTTTGTGCTCCAATGTGACACCCCCAAATCTAGGCCCACGCAGCCCAAACTTGATTTGTCAAAAGACTACAACAAAATTATTACAACGTTTAACAATACAGTGTATAATAATACACAACTAAGTCTTCACTATTATTGCCACACTATTTTACAACACGTGAAAACTACGATATCTATCCCTCGAACTCTCACTCTATCCCCTAGCTAGACCCAGCTACGTTCTCATCTTCTGTTGAAAAACAATGGAACAAAAAGAAAGGGTGAGCTCAAATAGCCCAGTAAAGAATATCATGACTAAGATAATAACGAATAAATTATCGTTAGCCTTCAATAGTTAAGTTCTTGATAGAATACAATAGACTACAAAGTTTATATCAAAAACTGCAGTTAAATTCTTGAACAACGTTCAGATCAATAATAGCAGCGGAATGAGCAATCTATTTGGAGAATAATGTAGACTATAAAGTCCACTCGCTTCTCTTTTTTAGAAAAATATCATCAACTTTTATCATCTGAAATACCATTAGTCATGATAATACAAATTCATTGTTCCTGGTCATAATCATGCAAATCAACAGTTCTTCTTTGCACTACGGGGCAAAGATATTCAATATAACACCAACGGTCATGATTATACCAGTATTCAGCCTTTGATCATAATCATACTAACCAACAGTTCATCTTTGCACTACGGGCCAAATAAAACTTTCACCACGTGTCATAAAAGACACCGAACAGATGTATCACCTTTAACCTATCATCTGTTTAACAATTATATCGCATCTATGCCCTCGGCCACAGATACTCACAACAGCTTGATTTTTGATGATTAGAACAATTAACAGTGATACAAATAATGAACAGAAGAAACAAGATAAACAATAAGTATCGGAAGTTTACTTTATGCAGATTTAAATAATGTCCAAATTGTCAACATGATGTGAAGTAAAATTCAAAAATGATATTCAAGATCCACAGTTCAGAATAACGGTTACAGTTCAATAGAAATGTTTAGAAAATAGGAAATGAATACTAAGAGTAATTCCCCAAACATACGCTAATCCGTGTAGTCAAGTTATTCTCAGAGATTAATAAGGAATGAATACGAAATGTTATTCACCAACAGGCGGTAATTCGTGTCGTAAGGTTATTCACACAATTTAATAAAAATTGAATACGAAGAGTTATTCACCAAACAAGCGGTAATCCACGCAGTAAAGTTATTCTCGAAGATTAATAAGGAATTAATACGAAAGGTTATTCACCAACAGACGGTAATCCGCGCCGTAAGGTTATTCTCATAATTTAATAAAAATTGAATATGAAGAGTTATTCACCAAACAGACGGTAATCCGCGTAGTAAGGTTATTTTCACAATTTAATACATGGAAATAAATGACACATCTTATGAGTAAGAGAGAAACGATATTATTTTCGAGAATCAAAGAATGATAATCCCTTATCGTAGTAAGTTTGAATAGTGGAAGATGAAAAAGATGAAATCACTTACCTTAACACGTAACTGGATATTGATTTAAATGAGGTTGATTAACTTGAACATTACTCGTACACTTATAGATCTTCATAAATACTCGAGATGACTTAAGTAAATTTAGAGAGAACTTACACAAAAAAGTATTTAGAGAATGAAAGAAAGAATGAGCAAGAAAGTTTATGAAAAATTCTTAAGTTAAAGCCTTTATTTATAGCTAAAAATCTTATCATAACCAAGATTTTCTAATTTAATCCAACCCGTTCATTTCAAGATAATGTTTAATCCATTCCATTCATTTCATCTTTTAAGATTTCTTTAATCTAAACCATTCATTTAAAGATCATCTTTAATCTACACCATCTATTTCAAATTCTATATTATCTTTAATCTATACCATTCATTTCATCTTTTAAGATTTCTTTAACCTAAAGCATTCATTTAAATATCATCTTCAATCTACACAGTTCATTTGAAATTCTATAATTATTACATTATCTTTAATATATATTATTCATTTCATCTTTATATCACCTAACTTTAAATCATTTATTATAATAAAAACAAATAACTTTATCAATTCAATTATTCAACAATAATTCACACTTATTCATTATTATGACTAATTGTTATAAATACAATGTAGTTGGCTATCTGAATTAAATATCAAGTCAATTAATAATGAAATACAACTGTTTAATTAACATCATAATAGAGATAACAATAATGTAGAAAGTATGTAAAAACAAGAATACGTTATTGTATAATGACAATTATTGATTCAATAATGTGAATTACTGTGCATATGCTACTGTGACAATTATCAGTTTAATAATATGAATTATTGTGCATGTGACAAGAAAGTCAAATATTGTACGATAACCACTTTATCAGTTTAATAATACGAAACACTATGCAATGTTGTGTGCTACTGTGCAATATCGTATGTTACTTGTAATACCGTATATTACTTTTCTTTTACCACCGGATATTTTAACAATTAAAAGTGATAGTACTATTGATCATTTAAAAATTATTTATGTCATTTTCTATATCCAACAATTATTCGTTGTGGGGTCCACCAATGATTAGTTCGTACGGCGCCGTCATACGAATATTCTCCGACAGAACGAATATTCCCCGACCAAACGAATATTGTCTGACATAATATAATTTACACATAACTTTATTAAGTTTTAACTTTATCAATTTAACCAATTACTATTTCAGGAAAAATATATATGAAGAAAAATTAAATTTTGTATTTCATAAAATTCGGGGTCTTACAACCTCCCCTCCTTATGAAATTTCATCTTCGAAATTGACGTACCTGGCATATCGAAGAGATAAGGATACTTAGATTTCATCTCAGATTCTAGCTCCGAGGTTATTTTCTTAGTATCTTGGTTCCTCCATAAAATTTTAACCTGAGGTATAACCTTTGAGCGTAGGATCTGCTCTTTCTTATCTAGGATCTTAACAAATACCTATGCGTACGTTAAATCCTCTGCTATAACGTCTGGTTCTAACTCAATGAAGTGGTTTGGGTCATTCACATATTTACGTAACATAGATATGTAAAAAACGTTATGGATGTGACACATGGTTGGTGGTAGGGCTAGTCTGTAGGCTACGGTTCTGAAAGTAGTATGCCATCAAGCCAATCACATTTGAAATGATAAGCATATACTTTGTAATCTTGTTTATTTATTAATAAAATAATCAAGACATTTCTTTATTCATGATTAATTACTTGAATTAATCAAATGGATAAACCCATAGTTTTCGAGCAATGCTTTTAGAACCATGATGAAGATCATGCTAATGAGATCTAAATTCAAGATAGCTCAAAACTAAAAATTTTCCTAATCGTTGGATCACTAAAATGGGTATTAGTGAATCCGGATAGATTAGTACATACTATGTTTGCTCTTATGAAGAGGATGATTGATCTCATAATCATTTGTGTAGAGACACTAAAGCAAGTATGTAGGTGCTTATTAGAGAATAAGTTCACTGAATATGACTCACTCAAGAAACACCTAATGGAGTCTTACTTGCCTGTCAATAGGAGTTCCTTTTGTGATAGTAGTACAAGTGATCTTTGGACTTGAGATCATCATAGTATCTTGTGTATGATGAATTATATTTTGACATATTCCTTACACCTTTAGGGTGTATCAAATGGTATGATTAGATATAATAAGTCATACATGGAGATAGGTGAATGATCAACAAAGAATCTACCACTTCTAGAAAAAGAAGAGAATGTCTTATACGATTCGATAAATGACAATTCAGTAGTCCTTGACCAAGGCAAAATGAAAATTAGAAAGTAGTTTCTAATTTACATTAATTAGAGTTATTCATTTTGGGATCGAAATGCATATAATCAAATAAAATAAGACTTGACAGTAATACCATGTCTAAAATTTGATTGGGACATTGTGATGTAGAAGGATTGAATTTTAGGGTAACTATTCGCTGAATAGGTTCTTTTGTGATTAAATGTTGAAATCTATATTATCTGGAAAGTCGTTGATCGCTAAGGGGGCTTACCCTTATTATGGAATAAATATTATTTATTTAAATGAATTAAATAGTTTAATTTATTTATATAAATAAGATTAGAAAAGCTCTAATTAATTTATTCTATAATCGGTTTAATATGGAGAACCTAAAGGGTCACATCGCAAAAGGAAAATAATTATTTAAGAAGTAAATGGCATAATTGTAATAATGAATTAAGTATATTTAATTTATACTATGTGCATAGAATAAATTAAATAGCTTAATATTTATTATTTAGTATTTTGGAAATACTAATTATAAATTAATAAGAGGAGTTTTGTTATTATTATTACTCTTATCATTATTATTTAGTTCCTAAATAGTTTAAAAATTAATTAATAAGAGTACTCTCATAATTAATAATATAGTTCCTAAATAGTTTAGGAATTATAATTATTATATTAAATCAACTAAGTTCCTAATTAGATTAAGAGTTTAATTAAAAACCCTATTCCTAAAGGTGTTAAGAGGGTTTACTAAATCTATAAATAAGAGAAGTCTTATTATGGATTAAGGTTACACACATATACTTCCATAAGTTTTGGGAGAGTACTCACATATTCTCTAGAGAGATAAAACTAGGGTTTGTCATCACCCACTTCTTGAATTATTATTATTCCTTGGTGATCACCTTTAGAGGTCAAACACTTGGGTGACTAACATTGATCATTGGAATCCAATCGGTGAAATTCAAGGAGAACGCAAAGGATTTAGAGGTGAACTTATACCCGTTGAAGTTTTGAGTTCTACAAGGGTATATCTCTAATATCTTCTTTATTAATTAATAATTGCGCATAAAGGTCGATCCTGGATTATGATTTGTAAATTTTTAAATTTGATTTTTCCATACTTCCACTATTTTATGCAATTTGATTGCGTGTCTATGAATATTACAAACTAACAATGGCATCAAGAGCCAAACTTTATGCGAATTCTTAATTTTATTATTAATTATTTTGATTCTATATATATATGGGTATGTGTTTGAAATAATTTATTGGGCATAATTTTTTATTGTATAAAATTATATTTTTTTTATTAAAAGATTTCGGATTATATAATGTATATATATATATATATTATTACCGAAATTCACTGTTTCGGTTATGATGTGAATTGGAATCATGGGCGTGAATTGGATTAATGGGCATATATATATATATATATATATATATATATATATATATATATATATATATATATGTTAGTGTCCCGAAAACAAAGTCACGGATAATAAATGTTAAAGCAACAAAGTTTTTCGGATTAGAATGATTAAGTCAACCACTGTTTTCGGATTTGATTTTTTCGGTAAAGCAACTGTTTTGGTATTATATAAATATATATATAAAGCCAAGGATAAAGCAAGAAACAAAGTTCCGCACTTTTGGTATATATTTATATATATTTTATGATTACCGAATGGTATATATATGTACTAACCGTGTATATATATATTATTAATATATATGATATATTTATAATATATATTAATTAACCAAACAGTTTGATAATTTTATACAAAATTTAAAATTTCAAAATACAAGAGTTTATTTTGGGTAATTTTAAAATAATAAAAATAAATAGTTTATTTTTAAATAATTTTATAATTAAAATAAAATATTTATTTTAAATATGAAATTAGATTTCATGCAACTTTAATTGCCCATTAAATGATACCAATACATATATGGAATGATTTATTTAATTCATGCGATGAATAATATTTATTGATATATATGTTGATATATATGATAATAAATGAGATTGATTATGGACTATTGACCAATGTGATTGGATTTAATTTTAAAAGGATGCATGAATGAATGAGTTTTATAAATGGGGTCTGCGCACCTTGTCTTTCTAATTTTTCTTATGTATAATTCTATCTCCCTCCTATACACTTCCCCTTGACTGTTGATCAAGGTTTCTTATTTATTATAAATAATTTGTAATAGGATTAGTTAGAGTTTTGAAAAGTTGGAGCCAAGGAGCAAAGAGCGCATGAAGACTCGTTTGTAATTAAGCCCGAATTTAAATGTAATAGTTATATTTAATTCAATTTAGTCTTACACCCTAGGTTTGACCTTTTGGTTCACTTGGTGGCTCAAGTGAACCAAACTAGAATAAAAGTCCATAATCAATCCAAGTAGAATATAGTATTCTATATGTGCATGTTAATTATATATATTATATATTATCCAAACATTCTTCGCATGTTAAATAATATGACGCGTATTTTATATATATATGTGTATGCGAGCTAAACAAGATGAGACAATTAATATTAACAAACCCCTCATGATGTAGAATAAATATTATTTATAAAATGAATTAAAATATTTAATTCATGAATTAAAGGAGTTTAATTCAATTAAATAAAATTAGAATGCTTCTAATTTATTTATTCTACTATTCGTAATATTAAGTTGTAACGTTCAAAGATATTTATTAAAAATATCGAACATCGCCTTCTAGCATGGTAAAACGATATAGTATCAAATAATCATTATAAGTTTGTTATGTCACACAAGACTCATATTAATTTTTTGAGATGTGGTTTTATCACATTTGATGTTTATAAAAGAATTGAACATTACTGTTTTGTTGTGTCACACAAGGACGATCTTTTTTTCTTCTAATATAAGAAAATGCTAGGTTGGACTTAATTTAGATAATTTTGATTTAGATGTGTCACACATGATCATAATAATCTAAGAGGCAAAATACAAGGAGTTACATGTTGATGTAATTGACAAGAAATTGTCTACCTATTTATTTATATATCGTTTGTTGTGTCACACAAGGTTATATACATTTGAAATAGGATCCTTATTCTCACTAGCAAATCTTTAACTAGATTTGCCGAATTATGTAAAGAGGGTAATATAGTTTGATGAAAATAGTGGGAGACACCATTTTAAATAAAGACCTAATTTATTTTGGTAATTAATAAAATGAATGCATGTTAAATGTTGTTATTAATTCACTTAAAGAATATTGTTATGTTTAATTCACTAACACTGCATAGCATAATGTATGCTAACAATTAATTGAACCGAATTGTTCGGATTGATTAAACAAATTTGAGAATAGTTCTCAATGCTGAAAAGCTAGCAAATGTCCTTAATTTGCCTATCTCTGCAAACGTTGCAGACTAAGCCTCTAAGGAAGAGATTGTTATTTTATTAAATAGCAAGATGATGCAAGGGTGACTCAATACATAATACTCACATCCATAAGTATCGAGTTACAGCGTCAACACCAGAAAATGGATGCACCTACTATATTGCTGCACATTCAATAGTTGTATAGTGAGCAAAGTAGGTCAACTAGATATAAGATATCTAAGGAGCTCTTCCGATCTATAATAACCAATGACACTACAGTAAAAGACAAATGTCCTAAAAATGATTAATTTGATTGATCAATTAGGACAACATGTTTTGTCAAAGATGGAGAGTTGAGTCAAGATTCGATCTTGCAGTCACTCGCTGACTTCATTTCACAAATTATTGTGAATTTTAACATTAATAAGCTTGAAGTAAGTTTACCTGATTTGCTTAAATATGTTGAAAACTGTTGAGAGTCACTTTCCTTCCAAGAAAGACCAAGTCTTACTAGTAGATAAATCTTCTAAGTTGAATAAGATGGCCAAAGGTGTTTCTGAGGAGTCAGAAAAGATAGAAGGCAATAAAAGGTTAAACAAATGACATAAATAAAAGTGATCCCGATGGCAAAGGAGTTTGCTTTCATTGCGATAAGCTGGGACACTGGAAGAGGAACTGCAAGGCGTATCTTGCAGTAGTTAAGCAGAAGAAACTTAGTGAAGCTTCAACTGCATATATAGATTTGTTTATAATGAAATAGAACTTTCTATAAGTCAAGTTCTACTTGGGTATTAGATATCGGCTAGTGGTCTCAAATATGTAAGTCGTTGCAGAGACTAGGCAGAAGTAGAAGGCTGAACTAAAGATAAGTAATCCTGTACGTGGGGAATGGAGCAAAAGGTTGCTGCATTAATCATAGGAACTTACAGTTTAACATTGCCTATGGGCAAATCCATTTTGTTAGTAAGATGTTACTATGTTGATTACTTGATGGATTTTGTAAGCTTGACTTACATGAAAATATTTCAAAATTGAACAAACTAAAGATAAAGAGATGAAATGGATCATACCTTTATGCAATACTGTTAACTCGGTCATGTTGATGAAATAAGACTAAATAAGTTGTATAAAGATAGGTTTTTAGAGCCTTTTGATTATAAATCAAATACAACTTGTGAATCTTGTATTATGGACAATATGACTAAATCTTCATTTAGTGGACATGGAGAGCGAGTTGTGGAGTTGTTAGAAATGGTACACACAGTCGTGTGTGGGACCTATGACAACAAATACAAGAAGAAGGTATTCATTCATTACTTTCACTAATGATTCTAGATTTCGATATATATATTTGATGAAATACAAATCCAAATCGTTTGAAACGTTCAAAGAATTCAAAAGTGAAGTATAGAAACTAAAGGCCAAAAGTATTAAAATTCTTCGATTAGATCGAGAAGGGAATACTTAAGCAATAAGTTTCTAGATCATCTCAAGCGAAATGGTATTCTCATATAATGGACATGGTGATGATCCATGATGAGTTATACCAATCTTCCAGTATACTTCTAGGTTTATACCTTAGAAACGATCGCATATCTACTAAATCAGATACCTTCTTATTTCCTCCTCAAGACTTCATATGAGTCATGGATAGGGAGGAAAACAAGTCTTAAGTATATTAAGATTTGGATTGTCCAGCTTATGTCAAAAGGTTTGACAGTGATAAGCTTGGGACAAGATCTGATAAGTGTAAACTTGTGGGATATCCTAAAGAAAGTTTAGGGTATCACTTCTATAATCCGACTAACTAAAAGGTGTTTGTTGAAACACGCTGTCTTATAGGAAAAGAAGTTTTTCCTTAAAGGGTTAGTGAAAGTAAAATAGATCTTGAAGAAGTTCAAGAACCACAAAACACTACAGATCAAGTGAAGGAATCTGTATAAGTAAATAAACCTATTGTACCACAACCAAGTCATAAATTTGGTTTAGTACCGAAGATACCTGAATAGTACAGATTCATCATAGATGATGATGATGAGGTACACATCATAGTGGATGATGATCCAGTTACATACGACGAAGCATGAGTATTAGATACTCAAGAGAAATGACTGATGATCATAAAATTCGAAATGAGTCTTTAGAGAAAGACTAAAGCATATGGCAAGGTGGAGACCTAAAAGACCTGACTAGTGTTAAAAGATTTCAAATAAGGTCAATGAGTTGACTATAATGAAACTTTTCACTAGTGAAAATGCATATATCAATTCGGATTTTACTTACAGTTGTAGCTTATTATACAAAAGGATGTATGTATGATACAACCAAGAGGATTTGTCTCCATATAGATGGAGTAAATCAAGTATGTAAGTTACAACGATCCAATTATGGATTGAAACAAGTTTCTTAAAAATGGAACATCCGTTTTGATGAGACAATCAAAGGAGTTTGATTTTTATCAAAGACAAGGATGAACTAAGTGTGTACAAATGTTAGTGGGAGCACTGTGACATTCCTAGTATTATATGGTGATATAATGCTGATAAGCAATGACATACCGATGCTACAATTAGTAAAGATGTGGTTGTCTAAACACTTCTCTGTGAAGAACTTGGGAGAAACATCCTATATTTTGGGGATAAAGATCTATAGAGATAGGTCTAAAAGGATGTTTAGCTTATCCCAAGGAACGTACATTGATTCTATGCTAAAGAGAGCTGTTCAATACATTTCTATACTTAGAAAAATTTTCAAAATTTTAAAACTCAACTTTTGCAACTTTGTGATTTTTGGCTAATTGCTTCAAAACTCAATTCCAACACTTGAAATAGTTCATATAAGTCATAAATGACATGTCCCAACTTTTAGAACCATAAAATTTTGCACGAGGCAAGAAATGTCCATCAAAATCTATTTCGAGTAAAAAACGATTGTTTTTGATCGTTCGAATCGCCAATTCAATCAAATTTAAATCCGTTGATCACCAAATCGACTCTAACATGTGCATTATCATCAAACTTAAGTGTTTGGCCTCATTTCACCTTTAATTCATCAAAATTGCCAAAAATCACACTTTGGTTGAATTTTCATAAACTTTTCAAACTTTTCAAAATTCCAAGACTTGAACTCGCTTAACAACTTAAACTCAACACACCACATAGGCAGCCACATACTCTTTTAACCACTTTGTAAGTTCATATAACTTTCATATGCATATTCTAATGCACTTTACAAATTACGATTTGGCTTAACGACAAATTATAGCCTAATATTAAAACTTCATTTACCAAACAAAATTCTCAATCTTCAAAGCATTCTTGTATGTTATCTAACAAATTAATATACATGAATTCAACATGTTCAACACCTCAAACTAGGTTTTTTTCAAAACCAATAATATTAAACGCATTTGCTTCTTTAAATCATGGTTTCATGCTTAAACAAACACATGATTCTTCATAAATCATTATCTCTATCTCTCTAAACATCATCAAACTATCTTTCAAACACATAATCCTCATATACACATGTACAACCTTATATATTAAGGTTTAATCATGAACTTCCAATTTTAGCCACATTTTCTTACATAAATCATATCTTTAACCACAAATACATGCTTTAACATACACAACTTAAAGTTTCAAACTTGTAAAACTTTTATACCTTCTTGGATGTCCAACTTCTTTGCATAAATAGCTTTATCATGATAAGAGCTTTATGTTTTCTTCTTGCTCCAAGACCAACCAAGCTTTCTAGCTCATGATTTCAAGTTCTTTTTCTCTCTTTCATGGCTTTCACTCCCATTCTCTCTCTTAGGGCATTTCATTCTCAGCACTTACACGAAAATGAGGAAGATTTGCTAGCTTTGGATAAATATTAAGGCTTTAACTAAGCTAGTTAGGTGACATAACCATAGTTAACTCATCCAAGGGCATTTTGGTCATTTCACATAACAAGTGAAGGGCATTCTTGTTATTTTGCCACTTAGGACACATATGTCATTATCCAAATTGTCATGGGTATTTTGGTCATTCGTCAAATTTCCTAGAGAATTTATTTTCTCAAAAATTCAAACTTGCTCATTTTCAATCCATTCAAATCCTTTTTTATCCAACTTTGTTCCATCATGCTTGAATTTTATTTCTTCATCAACTAGTCCCCAATTGGCTTGTCCCAAATTACTTGTCACACTTCAAAATTGAATTTCATTAATTAATCATAATAACTCACATTTCCAAGTTTGCTTACCATTACAATTTCAACATCCCTTCTCTTAGGACGCAATCCACCAATTTCACTTTTCGACATCTCACTATAGTCAAATTACTCATCTTATCCATATCTCGCTTCCTCGAGAAGCGAACCTCAATCGGATTACCAAAATTCATCATCATTTTTTTTTAAACTCATAATTTCATAATTATAACCCATCCATTCACTTATTTACCTAACACATATATATCAATTTATGTCATACTAAACCATACATGCATACCATATTCTTTATACATACTCTCAGGGTATTACATTTCTGTCTTTACACATCATATACATGATCATCTCATTTCAATCCTTAATATCAATTTCTTAACAATTTCCATATATTCATATATCATACATTTAAATTCCATGAATCCTTAGTAAGCCAATTAAATCATACGGTTCCTTCCTCACTACACATACATACTTACTTTATCTCTTCATTGTCATACCTTCACCTCTCCAGGCCCATTCATTAACCTCGCTATTAACATTCATAATTAAAACCTCGATTCCATTATTCTCTAACCTTAACTCTTCTTTCTTTATCAGATCAAATTTATATACGCACATATTCATACCTTCAAACTAATTCCTGTTAACACAATAGTGTCCAACACTGATTCATTCCAAACTACCTTAATATAGGTCTTACCATAAATCGTTCATCTTTAATCCTTTAGATTACCAATTAATCCTCAAAATTCATTTACATTATAATTTCATGATCTACTACATTATTAATACACTTTACATAAATAATTGATCTATATACAATCTATAAACCCTCTCTTATATCAAGAGTTTCTCTCTTAATCATCAACTTAATCCCATTGGTCATTTCTATCACATTGCTCACACAATACATCATATTTAATCATTCCTTAATACATTCTATCATTTAAACCACGTTTTATCTCATAACCTCTATTTAATTCATCAAAATCCTCATTTGAAATTTCTGTAAAATCCTGGGGTGTCACAATACCAGTATTCAGCCTTTGGTCATAATCATACCAAACAATAATTCATCTTTGCACTACGGGCGAAAGAGAACTTTTACCACGTGTCATAAAAGACACCGAACAGATGTATCGCCTTTAACCTATTATATCGCTTTTATCCTATCATCTGTTCAACAATTATATTACATCTGTGCCCCCGACCACAGATATTCACAACAGCTTGATTTTTTATGATTAGTACAAATAATAGTGATACAAATGATGAACAGAAGAAACAGGATAAACAATAAGTATCAAAAGTTTACTTTTTGCAGACTTAAATAATGTCCAAATTGTGAACATGATGTGGAGTAAAATTCAAAAATGATATTCAAGATCCACAATTCAGAATAACGGTTACAGTTTAATAGAAATGTTTAGAAAAATAGGAAATGAATACAAAGAGTAATTCACCAAACATGCAGTAATCCGCGTAGTCAGGTTATTCTTAGAGATTAATAAGGAATGAATACGAAAGGTTATTCACCAACAGGCGGTAATCCGCGCCGTAAGGTTATTCACACAATTTAATAAAAATTGAATACGAAGAGTTATTCACCAAACAAGCGGTAATCCGTGCAGTAAGGTTATTCTCAGAGATTAATAAGGAATGAATATGAAAGGTTATTCACCAACAGACGATAATCCGCGCCGTAAGGTTATTCTCACAATTTAATAAAAATTGAATATGAAGAGTTATTCACCAAACATGCAGTAATCTGCGCAGTAAGGTTATTCCCACAATTTAATACATGGAAATAAATGACACATCTTATGAGTAAGAGAGAAACAATATTATTTTTTAGAATCAAAGAATGATAATCCCTTACCGTAGTAAGTTTGAATAGTGAAAAATGAAAAAGATGGAATCTCTTACCTTAACACGTGACTGGATATTGATTTAAATGAGGTTGATTAACTTGAACAGTACTCGTACACTTATAGATCTTCACAAATACTCAAGATGACTTAAGTACACGAAGAGAGAACTTATACAAAAAAGTATTTAGAGAATGAAAGAAATAATGAGCAAAAAAATTTATGAAAAATCCTTAGGTTAAGGTTTCTATTTATAGCCAAAAATCTTATCATAACTAAGATTTCCTAATTTAATCCAAACCGTTCATTTCAAGATAATGTTTAATCCATATCATTCATTTCATCTTTTAAGATTTCTTTAATCTAAACCATTCATTTAAAGATCATCTTTAATCTACACCATCCATTTCAAATTCTATATTATCTCTAATCTATACCATTCCTTTCATCTTTTAAGATTTTCTTACTCTAAAGCATTCATTTAAATGTCATCTTCAATCTACACCGTTCATTTGAAATTCTATAATTATTACATTATCTTTAATATATACCATCCATTTCATCTTTATATCACCTAACTTTATATCATTTATTATAATAAAAACAAATAACTTTATCAATTCAATTATTCAACAATAATTCACACTTATTCATTATTATGACTAATTGTTATAAATACAGTGTAGTTGGCTCTCTGAATTAGATATCAAGTCAATTAATAATGAAATACAACTGTTTAATTAACATCATAATAGAGATAACAATAATGTAGAAAATATGTAAAAGAAAAAATACGTTACTGTGTAATGACAATTATTTATTCAATAATGTGAATTACTGTGCATATGCTACTGTGACAATTATCAGTTTAATAATACGAAACACTGTGCAATGACGTGTGCTACTGTGCAATACCGTGTGCTACTGTGCAATACCGTATGTTACTTGTAATACCGTATATTACTATTCTTTTACCACCGGATATTTTAACAATAAAAAGTGATAGTACCATTGACCATTTAAAAATTATTTATGTCGTTTTCTATATCCAACAATTATTCGTTGTGGGGTCCACCAATGATTGGTTCGTACGGCGCCGTCGTACGAATATTCTCCGACAGAACGAATATTCCCCGACCAAACGAATATTGTTCGACATAATATAATTTACACATAACATCATTAACTTTTAACTTTATCAATTTAACCACTTAATGTTTCAGGAAAAATATATATAAAAAAAATTAAATTTTGTATTTCATAAAATTCGAGGTCTTACATCCAACATTAATTTATTTGGGCTACTAACTCATGCATACAAGCAAAAATGCATTGGGCTATCATTTAATACATTATGGAGTACCCATTAATTAAATTCATGAACTAGTAGGTTAATTCTATTGGACATTGTTTAATAATTTCTTTGAACTTAATATATAATCCAATTAGACTTGCCTTATTAAAGTCAATTGGGCTACTGGGTTAACAAGTTTACCTTAATTTCAATACTTGAACTCTTCTTTAATTAATCAATTCATTAATTAAATATCTTACCTTGCTATAGTTTAATAAATAAACAAATACACAATTAAATTAATATATTCATTCAACCATATAAAAAATTACTTCATTGATAATTATTTAATAATTATAATTACAATGTAACTTCGAATTCATGGTTATTACAGACGAATTGTGTCTCGTGAGAGTTTGCAATGAATATACCCACAAAATTTTAAATAATAAATAAATAAATAAAATAGAAAATAAGCTAAATTAAATTTAACTACTAAAGTAACACAACCTAAAAACAAAGACCTTATACCTAAACTTATAAATAACCTAACGACACAAAACACATACATAACAAGACATATCAAAATGAAACATAGAAGACCCCAACTAACAATGTCTGCAAATAAGCAATAAAATAATTAAGCTCAAAGAACTTCCGTATCAATTGATCAATTGTCACCCAAAATAATGAGCGTCTCCGCTACTCGCTAAGATATGACATGAACAAAAGTAAAACCAAAAATTAACGAAACGTATAAAATTAAAACAAAAATACAAGTTTAAATTAAGATCAAATTGATTGAAATCAATATTGGAAAAATATTAGAAAAATAATTTTCTGACAACGACACTAAAAAACTTGTTTGCCTAATTTTAAATAGGAATTTATACGTAATTATACGTGGTCAACAAGTAATAAAGTGATTTAGTCGAGTGTCGACCCCACAGGGAATTAAAAATAATTATGACATAATACTAATTTTATATCAAATTAATATTATTTAAACAAATGAAATAAAATTATAAATTAAAACTAATACATAAATTAATTTAATGACGAGGATTAAATCAAATTAAAAATACTTAAGATCATAATTTCTCTCAATACTTCATTTAAATCTCTTCACTTTATTTTTAATTAATTAATTATACAAAAATAGTAACTGAGAATGCCTAACTATTTATTAACATTGTTCAAAAATTAATAAAAATATCTATTCTAATTAAGTTGTTATATTACTATACAAAATAACTTGAAATAAACTCATAAAGATCAAACTCTCACAAAGTTACATATGACATAAAGATATTTTTATCCTATACACTATTATGCTACTCTTCCTAAATTTTTTTTATAAATTCATATGTTATCATATATTAATCTAAACTTATTATTCACTTTTAATTTCATATACATTATCCCATTAATTATTGCGTAAATAATTACACACGATGGCACAAAATATTATAAACAATTCATATATAATCAAATATAATTAAAAAGAAAATGAATTAATTTAAACTACACATTGGGTTCCATTGTAATCTCAATTAAAAATTATCACATAATTGAAGAAAAAAAATCAAATCAATAAAATAATAATTAATCCACATCATAACGTTATAAAAATTAAAGATGAGAAGAGATAAAAATTCTTATTCTTGAAGCGCGTTCTTCAATCTCTGCCTTTAATTCTTGTTCATTTGCATTGAATCCTTATTCAGATCTGAATAATTCTTATTCTAACGCTATTCCTAACTATGATAAAGCTATGTTCTTCTAATTCTATGTTAGACTCCTATAAGCTAACTACAATATATATATATATATATATATGTTAGTTCTTCTAATTCTATGTTAGACTCCTCTAAAATATGTGTTTTGACATATATTTATATGTTACAAATTAAATCCCTAGCATATATGGATAACTCAATCCAATTCGGAGTCAAAAATATCAAAAATCACGTCCAAACTTGAACTGGCCCGACCCCCAAGATTCTGCTTTGACTGCCCCGACTTTCAAATTTAGTGTAATTTGAAAGCCCTGGCTTTGAACTTTAACTTATTTACGACAATGACATTACTCTGATGTTATTTGATAAATCATTCATTAGTTTCTCATACGAACTCTGATTTATATGATTCAAGATGTTTTAGAAAGATGAAAAGTAGATCTATAACTTTCATGTTTTAGGATTTGAGAAAGTATGATTGAATCAAGGTTGAAATTAAGTTTGAAGTGACTGTTGCGTAATTGACAAGCTGAAAATACAAGCATAGCAACTCCAAACTTTGATCTACCAAGTCCTTACTCCAATTCCTACAAAATAGCATCAAAACACATAAAATCAACATAAAACGCTTAAAACTAATATAAAAATACTTAAGAACTCACAAATTGTTAAGCTAAAGATAGTCAATACATAGGTATAAAACTCACTTATCAAGATTTACATTAACTGCTAGCAAAAACTAGTCATCTCCTCCTGTTGCCTCTGCATTTTCATGATGATGGACATCATCATTCCTTGGCCCTCGTGTGCCTTCTTTAGTGCCTTCAACATTTCCATTTGCATGTAATTCGTCATCGTTTACTCTTTAATGGCTTCATCACCTCGTCTCCTAGTGTTTCCTTGCATGTTGTTTGTTTGCTATTGGTTAGCCATTTAAGGTGAAGTAAAACAACTTTCTGAAGTATCTTCGAGAATTGGTTTGTTTAGGTCTGGGCTTCTGCTTTGAAAAAATTGGATTGCTCACCTTGCAGTGAAATCTGGTGAAGTGATGCTTGTTGTTTGTGGAATTCTTCCCATAGCTCTCCCACTTCGAGTTGTGGGCATACCATTCACAAATTCTATACCTCCCCAGTAGAGTTGTCAAAGAAATGTAGGCAAGGAAATTCATACCTTGATAGGGTTAGGGTTTTCGTGTCGATTAAGGAGGTGAGAAATCCATGAAAAGTACAAAAATTGATTGATTAATTGAAGAGGGGAGAAGAACGGGTGAGCAATTACTTGAGTAACACGAGGCAGAACTCTTAGGGTTCAAGAGTAATTTCAAGTGTCTAAAAGCCTTTCAAGTGCTTAGGGTCTCGAAAGAATCCAAGAGTCCAAAATTCCCTTTCTTATAAAATGAGGGGGGTATTTTTAGGCTTTCGTAGAAAGTGGCCATGTGCCTAGCACATGTCTAAATCATGTGTCTGACATGTGACCTCGGGGTGAAATTTAAAAAATACCCTTAGTTACTCGGGTAATGCCCAAATAGTCCCATCCCTTTAACCGTCAATTCAACCCTTCAACCAATTTTCAAAATGAATTGCCTCCACAAGCCTTATGCCTTGGGACTTGTGAATTCCCCTCTCAGGTCGTGTTCATTTATTTCTATCTTGTTCATTTAATTCTTTAGGTCATATGTGAACCTTAATTTTATACTTGGGTTCACATTCTTGAACATTTGATAAGATACAAAATCTTAGTTTGGAATGTCATCTTGAATAAAATTAAAATTCATATGCATTTTTGTATTTCATATTCGCACTAATTCTTAGTTATGGGGTATAAACTATGATTTGAGCAATTTCAAAAAAAAAATTGAAAGAAAAAAATAGAGAAAAATTAAAGAAAAAATAAATAACTACTTCAATGTCCATTAAACGAAATAACTAGGTATCCAAGCCTCATGATGTATCGATACTCACGCTAAAAAGTGTGATAGATATAAATAACTTAACTAATCTAATTTTGTGGCATTTGTTACTTGAGTTAATAAGTCCTTAGGGGTGCTTTACACTTAGTGCCCTAAAGGTAACTGGTTTGGGAGATATTAGTCAAACACTCATTACATGGGTAACACTGAAATACACATGCATGCATCACGTGAAATTAATTTTATAAAGGATTATGTCTAAAATGAAGATAGAGTATTTTTGATTAGGTGAAAGTGTGATTTTTAATTTGATCTTGCTTATGAGTAACCCATAGATACTTAGAAGTTTTCGTTCGATTTCATAATTGGTAAAACTCAAAAAGATTTTATTTAAAATTTTAAATTTTGTGGGTATATTCACTGCAAACCCTCACGAGACACAACTCGTCCACTTGGGATAACCTTGAGGTTTAAAGACAAGCACATGGTAAGTGCAATCGTATTTTCTACAAAATGTGATAGTTTAAATTTTATTTTATTTTTATTTTACTCGAGTAAAAGATTGGTATGAGGGTATTTGATATACATATTTTTAATACATTTTAATATTCTTATTTTTATGAATTTATATATATTTTTTCTTTAAATAATACATTTTATTTTGCTTTGTATGAGATAATATTTTATTTATCTTTTGATCAAGTAAAGGATAATTGTTCCAGCTTTTGAAGAATAAAATGGACTCTAGAAGATTATCATGATGGAGTTGGAATCAATTTGGAGATAAATGGAGTTTTAGAAGCTTTCTAGTTGATTTTTATTTGAACTCAAAAAGATTTACAGGAAAAAAGAACAAAAGAAATTACTTAGAAGATAGAGATAAAGAGTTTACTTTTATATAGATGATTGAAGAAAAATTGACCAAGTTAATTGTACCTAATTTAGAGCACAATAATTGATGCCTATAAATAGAGGAATATCAAGAGAGGTATTAATTATGTATTAGGCATCAATTATTTCTTCATTGTATGCTCATTGAAGAATTTAGGTTAGGAGTTGGAGTAAGATTAAATTATTTCTTCATTGTAAGCTCATTGAAGAATTTTAAATAAAGGGAATTTTTTTTTCTTGTTCTTTATTTTTGTTATCTTATTTATTTTAATATCTAGCTAAATTTATTTATTTTGTATTTAGGATGAAGATGAAATTAAATAATTATTCATGATAATATTTTTCATCTCTTCTATTATTTGTGCTTTAATGTTTAATTGATTTTTCCTTCATGTTTCGTTATTGAAATACATTTGTTTTATAGTTCTTATGTGATTTTAAATTAATGAAGATTTTGATAGATTATTGTTAAAAATTGGTAAAACTCAAAAAGATTTTATTTAAAATTTTAAATTTTGTGGGTATATTCACTGCAAACCCTCACGAGACACAACTCGTCCACTTGGGATAACCTTGAGGTTTAAAGACAAGCACATGGTAAGTGCAATCGTATTTTCTACAAAATGTGATAGTTTAAATTTTATTTTATTTTTATTTTACTCGAGTAAAAGATTGGTATGAGGGTATTTGATATACATATTTTTAATACATTTTAATATTCTTATTTTTATGAATTTATATATATTTTTTCTTTAAATAATACATTTTATTTTGCTTTGTATGAGATAATATTTTATTTATCTTTTGATCAAGTAAAGGATAATTGTTCCAGCTTTTGAAGAATAAAATGGACTCTAGAAGATTATCATGATGGAGTTGGAATCAATTTGGAGATAAATGGAGTTTTAGAAGCTTTCTAGTTGATTTTTATTTGAACTCAAAAAGATTTACAGGAAAAAAGAACAAAAGAAATTACTTAGAAGATAGAGATAAAGAGTTTACTTTTATATAGATGATTGAAGAAAAATTGACCAAGTTAATTGTACCTAATTTAGAGCACAATAATTGATGCCTATAAATAGAGGAATATCAAGAGAGGTATTAATTATGTATTAGGCATCAATTATTTCTTCATTGTATGCTCATTGAAGAATTTAGGTTAGGAGTTGGAGTAAGATTAAATTATTTCTTCATTGTAAGCTCATTGAAGAATTTTAAATAAAGGGAATTTTTTTTTCTTGTTCTTTATTTTTGTTATCTTATTTATTTTAATATCTAGCTAAATTTATTTATTTTGTATTTAGGATGAAGATGAAATTAAATAATTATTCATGATAATATTTTTCATCTCTTCTATTATTTGTGCTTTAATGTTTAATTGATTTTTCCTTCATGTTTCGTTATTGAAATACATTTGTTTTATAGTTCTTATGTGATTTTAAATTAATGAAGATTTTGATAGATTATTGTTAAAATATGAGTTTCTCCTACTTCATACTTGCTCGAAGAAATTTTTATAGGTTATAGTTAATGTTTAAATTTTCATAGTCTATACTTATCCAAGTTAATTATAAAATTACTACATTAAATGGAAGGGATAGCAAAACCAAAGTTCATTTTAATTGAACTTAATTGATTTATTTTTTGAATTATGTACACCAAATCAGTGGCGTAATTTGAGTTATAAAAATTAAAGAAATGGGATTATTTGTTATGTTTATTATTTAGTGGATTCGAATTCCTAGATTGTTTCCTCACTATTAGTTTTCATATTCTAATTAGTTTAATTATAGTTAAATAATTCTCAATCTTTATTTTTAATTCGTCTGCTGTGATACACCAGGAATTTTAGAATAATTCCAAATAAGGATTATGATGAATCAAGTAAAGGTTAATATTTAAAATCTAGTGTTGAACGATAAAAGTATTAAGGAATGATTATAGAATGAAAAGAAGATTCACGAATATGAATTGAGAAGATAAGGATGAATGTGCAGAGTATAAATGATGTATAATAAAGAGAATGAAATAAGTGAATGGAGTAAGGGTAAGTGTGATTAAAGAAATTTTTTTTCCAGAGAATGGGAAATTATCTTGATAAGTGTATCAAGAAATAAGTGAAAGTTTTATGAACAAAATTTTTAGAGAATTGTGAAATGTAATATTACAAAGAAATTGTGACTTCAGTTAAGAATTTAAATATTCTGGCAGTTATGATTATTATAGGATTATCCATGTAAGTTATGGATATTAAAAAGATAAAATATGATTATTATGGATTTAGTTGTTATTTATCAAATCAAAGGTATAGCAAGGTGCTATAAATAAAATACGTATGATTATTACGGTAATTATGATTCCGAGGACGAAATCCTGTTAAGGGGGGAAGAATGTGAGGACCCGAATTTTCAGAATTTCTTTAATAATATTAAATAAAAATTTAATTAACAGAATTATCAGGGTTGTTTAAATTATTTGTGATATTATGTGATTTAAGGTATAGGATGAGATTTAATTAGTAAATTAAATCTGTGCAGAGATTATGATAAATGGTATTGAATTGAAATAATTAAAAAGTAAATAAATTGTTTAAAAAATAATTTATTAAGAATAAGAGAAATTTCAGATAAATGTACATTAATTTGTAAAATTAAATTGTTATGAAAATACAGAAATTTAGATTTAAAGGAGATTATGTGACGACCCCAAATCCGGGTTCCATAACCTCGAGTTTGGTTCTCACTATTCAACACAATACTAACAATTAAATACATACATTGCATTTAAATATCGCGGAATAATACATATTGGTTCCCTTACAAAAAGGTTACAATACCAGGGTCTATTAACCTTAACATAAACAGTTCATATCATAAGGAATTACAAAAGGTTTAACAACAGTAAACACAAATTTAAACATCTAATTAGCATGCATAAACTAACTTAAGCTCTGGCATTTCCTTTTCCCTTATCCTTCTTTGAGCAATCAGGATTATCTGAAAAATGGTTTATGATATAGCAAGAATGAGCAACTAGTTTGCTCAGCAAGTTTAGAACAATCATATAGATTTAATATATCATGAATGAATGAGAAATATCATCAATGATTCAACAATAGATATAACAGTTGTGAATGAAACAGGATTCAAATTTTAATAAACAGAATATTTGAATCTTAAAATGCTGAGTGGTCACTAAGGACCCTGAACTAACGAGGGTATAATAGAGTTTCATCTGACCCTTTGAGTTGTTTGGTTTTCAAGGGGATCAGCCTATTCAACCCGCTGTATATGCATTACATTTAGTCACTGGCGCCCAAAGTCGGTTTCCCGACACAAAATCTCCTAATTTAGGGTTGTTCAATTCTCAGACTTAATATAAGAAATCCGCACCCAACAATGGTTTGGATAAGCTTTTAAAAGTATTCAAGTTATTGAATTTAGAAACGCAATGTCTAGCTGAACTATTAGCTTCAGACATTTTTAATACAGTTCATGAATCAAGAACTAACAAGCTTTAATTGCACTAAGTGCGATTGTATAAACAATATGGATGTGGAATAATTTTAAATAATTAAACCACTTCAAGCTTTAACAATAAATACAAGTATGGAAACTTGTTCAACGATAATAATTGAGTAGGGTTAGAGAACTTGCCTGTTTGCTCAGCTACAATAATTGTCTAGCTTTAACTAACTTGCTTTGAAAGACCTAACATTAATAAAGTCGGTCTAATAATTAGTACGGCGTATTTGCATAACTATACGCTTAATAATGAACTTATTTGCCACACATAAGTATTAACACATAATTTACATTAGTCAAAACAATATTATTAACCTTATAGTCACTTAATCAATTTAGGTTAATAATTTAATAAGTTAGAAAATATTTCTCTTAAGTGTTGGACACTTATTAAACCTTTAAACAACTTATTATAATTGTTTAATTAAATTCAATTTATTTTATTAACTCAATCTCTTTTTAATTACTATTTAATATTGATTAAATAGAAATTAATTAATTAACTCTAGTTATTATTTTAAATAAATAATAACTAATTGTACTTACTTATTATTTAATTATACATAAATAATAAATAATTATTAACTTAGTTTTAACCTTCTTTAATTTAATGTTAATCAACCAATAATTAACTAAGTAATTAACCTTACTTATTATTTAATTAAGGAAATTAAATAATAGTTTACTAATCTTAATCCTCTTTAATTATTATTTAATGTCAATTAAATAATAATTAATTATTTAATTAATTCTAATTATTATTTAAGGTTAAATAATAATCAAATCATTCTTATTTATTATTTAAATTAAATAATAAATTATTACTCTAATAACTTAATTTCCATTAATCGCTATTTAATGTTAAATAAATAATAATTAATCACTTAATTATCCTTATTTATTATTTAATAATATTTAAATAATAAATAATTAATTTATAAATTTTATCTCTCTTTAAATATTATTTAATAGGCATTAAATAATAATTGCTAATTCATCATCTTTATTTATTATTAACACTTAAAATAATAAATAAAAATAAATTTATTTAACTTAACCATGGTTTAGCTAACTAGATTAATATTTAAAATATTTAAATATTAAACTTAATGAAAAATATCCTCCCCAATATTATTTTTGTATTATTATTATTTTTGTTATAATTTTAATTTAATTTTTAAATATTTAAATTAATTAAAATTAACCCGAATGGCATTTTCGTAAATAAGTTGAAAAATCCGGACCGATGGCAATTCTGTAAATAATCAGAAAACTGATCGGAGGGCAAAATGGTAATTCTGCCAAGAAAAACGCGGAGGGGCAGAATCGTAATTCCGCCGAAAAGTTTCTTACCGCGCATTGCGCGCGTTTTAGTTTGTTACGGGTCAAAACGACGCCGTTTCTGGAAAGCAGAAAACGGCTTCCGCGCGTACGCGCGGAGTAACTTTTTACGGACACCAAACGACGTCGTTTGGCTCCGTGTTTTCGGTGAACAGTGCTGCTCGCGCATCGCGCGGAAAATCCAAATTTTTTTATTTTTAGCAGATTGTGAACAGTGCTCCGGCTACCCATTTTAAATAAAAATATACCTTCAATAAATCTTTAACTCTTCAATAAAAATCCAAAAAAATTACCAATCACCTTATATTAATTTATAACATGAAAAAAATAATTTTTCATGATTTAATATCATTATTTTTTTATAAAAATTTCTACATCACATAAACTACCATAAATCATATCTTTTTGTATAAAACTCCATTTTGAGTGATTTAAACTTTGTTTTTCTCATGATTTAATGTTCTATAATATTAGAACATCAAACCTAAGTTTTATAAAAATATTTTTGGTAATATATTTCAAAACTTGTTTACACACTACTAAATACATATTTTAGCATATAAAATATACCAAAATACAAACCAAACATATTAAACTCAAGCATGGCATAAATATTACCTCTACACATTAATAACTATATTAACATGTTTATACTAACATGATGATTTATTTAATTTAAAAACAACACTTTATTTAAAATAACTATTACCTTGATTTAATGGCTATTCTTCTTTTTCTCCCAAAGTATGTTGTGAATCTTGAAGACATAAACTAGCTTAGCACTCCTTCTCCTTCTCTTGCTCTCTCTCAAAATATTTTGCTCTCAAACTCTCTCTTTTGATTTTTGGAGCAAAAATGAAATAACATCTATCAACTTTTCAAGTATACTTGAAAAATTAATAGATACACAAATTATATCTACAAGTCATGATGCTCTTACTTGGATACTTACACAAGCTAGCACAAGGAATGGGTTACATGACACATTAGGTGAAAAAGCATGGTGTCAATGTACCTTTTAAAAATGAAACAAGCAATCCTTTTTATTAAATAAATAAAAATCAAATAATAATACTAATAATAAAAACCATCCAATCTTTCCTCTCCTTCCTGCCGGCACAATCACCAAGTCCCAAAATAAAAGTCACTTTTTTTTTTTTACTTTTTAAATAAATAATAGTTTAATTAAGTATTTTTCAAGTGGGCCAATCATTGGGCTTTAATTTAAAATACCAATTGGGCTTCTATTAAATTGTTTGGGCTACTAAATTGTCAAATTTTACTATTCTACACTTGGGCCACTAATTGACCCATGTTGGGCTAATTTAATAATTTATACATTAATTATTCAATCCATGATTAAATAAATAATTAAATTGAATAAATAATTAAATATTTTAACCCATAAGTATTAAATTACTAAATGGACTAATAAATATTATTATTAATATTTCACATTATTTACATTAATTAATAATCATATTAATTAATTTATTATATTTAATTTACTCCTTATATTCAATTTAATTGAATATTTAATTAATAGGAAACTTATCAATTATTTTGATATTAAAACTTTAGGGTTTGTTCACTAATTTAATAACATATTAGTGACCCCCTTTAATTAATTTTAGTAATTAATTACATAATTATTTAATCACATAATTAATTAATCACATAAAAAGATTTAAATAATCTCGTAAAAATAACTCATTGGAAATTAAATTAATAATTTAATTAATAAAGATGTGGAAATTCTAGGACATTACATTCTCCCCTCCTTATAAAAATTTCGTCCTCGGAATTGTAAAATAAGGTTACTCAAATAAAAACGGGTAATTTGTCCTCATTTCCTCCTCTAATTCCCACGTAGATTCTTCAATGGCGTGATTCCTCCAGAGTACTTTGACAGAATGAATTATCTTATTTCTCAGTTTCTGTTCCTTCCTATCGAGTATCTGAACAGGAACTTCTTCATATGATAAGTCCTTCCCGACTTGAATTGGTTCATAGGAGATAACGTGCTTGTAGTCTGGTTTGTATGGCCGCAATACCGACACGTGAAACACATTGTGAATATGTTCCAATTCAGGAGGTAAAGCTACCTCGTATGCTACTTCACCCACTCTTCTCAATATTTCGAACGGTCCTATGAACCTTGGACTCAATTTCCCTTTCTTTCCAAACCTGATCTTCCCTTTCCAGGGAGATACCTTAATGAACACAAAACTCCCCACCTCGAAGTCTCGTTTCTGTCGATGTAAATCGGCGTATTTCTTTTGACGGTCTTGAGCTGCTACTAGCCGAGCTCTTATTACCTTGATAATTTCTACCGTCTGTTGAACCAATTCTGGCCCCAACAGTCGGCGTTCTCCTACCTCATCCCAACATAGAGGTGTTCTGCATTTTCTGCCATATAAATCTTCGTAAGGCGGCATACCTATGCTCGCATGATAACTGTTGTTATATGCAAACTCAACTAGTGGTAGATGGATTTCCCAACTGCCCTTGAAGTCCATCACGCAGGCCCTGAGCATATCTTCCAATGTCTGAATTGTTCTCTCACTTTGCCCATCAGTCTGCGGATGATACGCTGTACTCATTCTCAACTGTGTCCCCAATCTCTCCTGAAGACTTCTCCAAAATTTTGACGTGAAGCGCGGATCTCTGTCTGACACAATCGATACCGGCACCCCATGTCTTGAAACTATCTCTTTGATGTACAATTTGGCCAACTGATCCAAACTGAACCTAATCTTGATCGGCAAAAAGTGCGCTGACTTTGTTAGTCGATCCACAATCACCCAAATTGCGTCATATCCCTTCTGTGTTGTTGGAAGCCCTACCACAAAATCCATTGTGATATGCTCCCATTTCCACTCAGGAATTTCTAACGGCTGTAACAATCCACTTGGTCTCTGATGTTCGGCCTTTACCCTTTGACAAGTTAGGCATCGGCTGACACATTCTGCAACCTCCCTTTTTAAATTTGGCCACCAAAAATGCTGACGTAGATCTTGATACATCTTCGTACTCCCCGGATGTATCGAGTATCTCGTACTGTGGGCCTCTTGCAAAATTTCCTCTCGTAATTCAGGCACTAGCGGTACCCAAACACGATTTTCAAATCTCAGCAATCCCATGCTATCAATTTTAAACTTGACCTCTTCTCCATCGGTCATCCTCTTCTGGATTCTGTCACATTCCTCATCTTTGTCTTGAGCCTCTTTCACCCTGTCTAACAAGGTTGGGCTCACCTCGACTTCTATTGACTCGTTTGGACTTCTCACTTCCAACTCCATTCGAGCCATCTCTTGAACCAATTGTTCTTGATCTGTCAATATGAACAATTTCTCCCTGCTCTTTCTACTCAGAGCATCCGCTACTACGTTGGCTTTGCCGGGATGATATAGAATTTCACAATCATAATCTTTGATCAATTCCAACCATCTCCGTTGCCTCATATTCAACTCCTTCTGTGTGAAGATATACTTTAGACTCTTATGGTCTGTGAATATCTCACATTTCTCTCCATACAAATAATGCCTCCAAATTTTAAGGGCAAATACTACCGCTGCCAATTCCAAGTCGTGGGTAGGATATCCCTTCTCATAATCTTTTAATTGTCTGGACGCATACGCAACGACTTTGCCATTTTGCATAAGCACACAGCCAAGCCCCTTGTGCGATGCATCACTGTAGACCGTAAAACCTCCTGTATCGTCTGGTAAGGTCAATACAGGTGCTTCACTAAGTCTTTTCTTTAACTCCTGAAAACTTTCCTCACACTTCTCCGTCCACACGTATTTCACCGTCTTTCTTGTTAAGTTGGTCAACGGTGTTGCTATCTTTGAAAAGTCTTGAATGAATCTCCGATAGTAACCCGCTAACCCTAAGAAACTTCTTACTTCTGTCGGCGTCCTTGGTTGTTCCCAATTCATTACCGATTCAACTTTCGCCGGATCAACCGAAACTCCCTCCTTGTCAATAACATGACCTAAAAATTGAACTCTCTCCAACCAGAATTCACACTTTGAAAACTTAGCGTACAACCGCTCCTTCCTTAAAATCTCCAACACCAATCTTAGGTGTTCAGCATGCTCTTCCTCCGTTTTGGAATACACCAAAATATCGTCAATGAACACGACTACAAATTTATCCAAGTATTGCTTGAATATTCTGTTCATCATGTCCATAAATGCGGCTGGAGCATTCGTTAGTCCAAACGACATCACCAGAAACTCATAATGCCCATATCGAGTTCTGAATGCCGTCTTGGGTATATCCTCCTTCCTGACTTTCAACTGATGATAACCAGTCCTTAAGTCAATCTTTGAAAAGTACTTCGCCCCTTTCAATTGATCGAAAAGATCGTCAATTCGTGGTAACGGGTACTTGTTCTTAATTGTCACCTTATTCAGCTCTCTATAATCCATACACAATCTCATCGATCCATCCTTCTTCTTTACAAACAGCACCGGTGCTCCCCATGGAGAAACACTTGGCTGAATGTACTTATTATCTAACAACTCCTGCAATTGCACCATTAATTCCTTCAGTTCTACCGGAGCCATCCTATATGGTGCTTTCGATATCGGTGCTGTCCCCGGTACTAAATCAATCACAAATTCTATCTCTCTATCCGGCGGTAAGCCCGGCAGTACATCTGGAAAAACATCCATAAATTCCCTAACTACTGGTATTTGCTCCATCTCGGGACTCACCACCTGTGTGTCAACCACATGAGCCAAATACCCTACACAACCTTTCTTCAATAATTTCTTGGCCTGCATCATCGTCAGACAAGAAGACTGTCTTGACAATTTGCTGCCATAAAATACGACCTTAGACTTATTTGGTGTCTTAAGGTGTATGCACTTCTTCTGACAATCAATTATCGCCCCGTGGTTAAACAACCAATCCATCCCAAGTATTACATCAAATTCCCCCAGACGTATTGGAATTAGATTCACATTTAATTTCTGACCCCTGATTTCAGCACAACAATTTCTATGTATGTACTCTACCGGAATCACTTCTTTATTAGCAACTTCTATGTTCATTGAGTTTTCTAGTTTGTCCCTAGGCAACTCTAATCGTCTAGCGAAATCATCAGACACAAATGAACAGGTAGCACCCGAATCAAACAATACATATGCATTTATATTATTGATCGAAATAATACCTGACACCACGTCTTTTGACCCCACGGCATCCTGTACCGTCATATTGAAAGTCCGGGCTGTCGGCTTGTTCTGTGGTACCGGTCCCCCGATAGCCAATTTGCTGTTATTGCCCTTGTAGCCGCTACCCCCGTCATTCTTCTTCTTAGGGCAATCCTTTATCAGGTGGTCAGATGCTCCGCAAGAAAAGCATCTCACTTTCTTTGGGAGGGGACAATTTGGAGAAATATGTCCCACCTGACCACAATTGTAGCACGTGTTCTTGCCTTTCCTGCACTCCCCGAAATGGTTCTTTCCACATATATTGCATGCTGGCTTTTTCTGAACACTTCCTTGTTGATTCCCCGAGCTCTTGTCGTTGCTGCTGTTGTCCCATTTGCGCTTGTTGTTGTTATTGTTGTTATTATTCCCCCCACTGTTACTGTTCTTGCTTCCCCCTTCATTTTTCTTTTTGTTTCTCTCCTGGTTGTACTTGGTTAATGCGTCGCTTCCTCCTTCAGCAATGATTGACTTCTCCAACAAAGTTGCGAATGAGTCAATCTGCAGTACCGCTACCTTGTTGAATATCCAAGGTCTCAATCCATTTTCGAATCTTCTGGCCTTGCGTTCCTCCGTATCCACTTGATGTGGAGCGAACCTGGCCAGCTCATTAAATCTTGCCGCGTACTCAGGTACCGACATGTTTTCCTGCTTCAGTTCTAGAAATTTCACTTCCATCCTACTTTTCATACTCTTCGGGAAATAATTCTCATCGAATATTTCCTTAAATCTTGTCCATAACACCACCCCCTCGCCAACCCTATTCTGATTGGCTTCCCACCAGAAATTGGCCTCTCCCTTCATCATATAGGTAGCAAAGATTGTCTTTTGCTCCTCAGCTACCCTCGCGATAACGAACGCTTTCTCTATTTTCTTTATCCATGATTGGGCCTCTATCGGGTCCGACGTTCCCCTAAACTCTGGCGGTCCCACCGCTTTAAAATCTTTAAAATTCGCCAACTGATTTGGTGGTGGTGGCGGATTTGCTACTACAGGGTGGCGGTTTTGCATTGCCTCAGCTAGCATGTCGACAAAGTTTTGCATAGGGTCTACGTTGTGTCCCCCCGCGTCGTTGTTAACTGACTCTTCTACCCCCTGGTTCCTTGGTGGTTGTCTACGTGGCGGCATTTTCTGTTATAAACAAAAATTTACATTATTATACTGTTTACATTTTTTTCATTTCATTATTTTGTATCTTAGGCAATGTCTAGTTAAAATACAAGTAATTATTTCAACACGCATATAAACATAAATTCAACTGCATTTATACTCATATGCTAAAACAGTAGTGCGTAGCATTTTACATCAAAAGCATACTGCTATAAATGCTTCTATCCCAGAGAAGCTATATAAGATGGGATCTGACATATCCTACAACTTCCTAGAGTTGGGATTTAGTGATATATTAACCCTCTAATAAAACAAAAGTTGGGTTTTACTGCATCTATTTACATACGAAATTAGAACACAACTACTACTACTACTGAATGTGCATCCCCCTACGGATCGCGTCGTCATACTCCTCATCCCCGATGGCCATCACCACACTCCTGCTGATGGTGTGCATAGACTGACCCTCCTCAGCTGGGTAGTAGTGCACCCTGCTCTGAAGCCTACCATATGAAGATCGGTAGACGTAACTAAGTCTATCCGTCCTCACCCGCTTCTCGCGGACCTCCTCCTCTAGCTCAATCATCTGACCATAAGCGGCATCCCGCTGTCTCTCCATCTCCATTCGGTCCTCTACCGCCTCCTGCCAGTGTGCACGGATGGCGGCCTTCTCTGCCTGTACTTGCTGAACCTTCAGCTCAGCCTCAGCCAACCTAGTCTCAACCACTGCCAATTTGGCCTGCAGCTCTACATCCTGCTCTACCAGCTGATGAGTTAGCACCGCAAAGTGCTCTACTGAATCCTCGTACTCCAGTACCTGATCCTCAAGTCCTACAATCCTCTCCTTCAGCTCTGTGTTCTCGCCAGAGAACTGATAAGCCGCATCCCTATACTGATCCTCCATGTGCTGATGGGTCAGATTCTGCTCCTCTAGATGCTGGACCCTTGCCTCCAGCCCCTCGTTCCTATCTGTCAGTCCCTCTATGATGTCAGCGGCAGTAGTGCCCATGCCATCAGCTGACTCCTCCTCCTCAGACTCCTCTGACTCTGCCTCATCCTCACTGTAAGGCCTCATGACTCCGCCCCAGACGGGCTCCACACGATCCCCCTCCTCAGGATCTGACTCTGGCTCCTCTACGGGTGCAGCCACCAGCGGCTGTGCAGTATCCATATGGATATCAATATAGTCCTCCTCAGCAGTGCGACTCGACTGTCCGATCTCTGCCATCCTATATCATAAAACAATAACACACGTTAGTACAGCAATAAAATATATTCATTGATGAAATGAAATGATATTTTATCATGTACATCTCGGCTCGATGGATTTTCTCAATCCATCTCCAAAAATACACAACATGATGAATCTCCCCGATTCATCCCCTAACGCACTCGATATGAGTTTAATACTAAGGTTATAACTTAGGTTTCGCAAATCCTAACGTTTCTAACCTACAGCTCTGATACCAACCTGTGACGACCCCAAATCCGGGTTCCATAACCTCGAGTTTGGTTCTCACTATTCAACACATTACTAACAATTAAATACATACATTGCATTTAAATATCGCGGAATAATACATATTGGTTCCCTTACAAAAAGGTTACAATACCAGGGTCTATTAACCTTAACATAAACAGTTCCTATCATAAGGAATTACAAAAGGTTTAACAACAGTAAACACAAATTTAAACATCTAATTAGCATGCATAAACTAACTTAAGCTCTGGCCTTTCCTTTTCCCTTATCCTTCTTTGAGCAATCAGGATTATCTGAAAAATGGTTCATGATATAGCAAGAATGAGCAACTAGTTTGCTCAGCAAGTTTAGAACAATCATATAGATTTAATATATCATGAATGAATGAGAAATATCATCAATGATTCAACAATAGATATAACAGTTGTGAATGAAACAGGATTCAAATTTTAATAAACAGAATATTTGAATCTTAAAATGCTGAGTGGTCACTAAGGACCCTGAACTAACTAGGGTATAATAGAGTTTCCTCTGACCCTTTGAGTTGTTTAATTTTCAAGGGGATCAGCCTATTCAACCCGCTGTATATGCATTACATTTAGTCACTGGCGCCCAAAGTCGGTTTCCCGACACAAAATCCCCTAATTTAGGGTTGTTCAATTCTCAGACTTAATATAAGAAATCCGCACCCAACAATGGTTTGGATAAGCTTTTAAAAGTATTCAAGTTATTGAATTTAGAAACGCAATGTCTAGCTGAACTATTAGCTTCAGACATTTTTAATACAGTTCATGAATCAAGAACTAACAAGCTTTAATTGCACTAAGTGCGATTGTATAAACAATATGGATGTGGAATAATTTTAAATAATTAAACCACTTCAAGCTTTAACAATAAATACAAGTATGGAAACTTGTTCAACGATAATAATTGAGTAGGGTTAGAGAACTTGCCTGTTTGCTCAGCTACAATAATTGTCTAGCTTTAACTAACTTGTTTTGAAAGACCTAACATTAATAAAGTCGGTCTAATAATTAGTACGGCGTATTTGCATAACTATACGCTTAATAATGAACTTATTTGCCACACATAAGTATTAACACATAATTTACATTAGTCAAAACAATATTATTAACCTTATAGTCACTTAATCAATTTAGGTTAATAATTTAATAAGTTAGAAAATATTTCTCTTAAGTGTTGGACACTTATTAAACCTTTAAACAACTTATTATAATTGTTTAATTAAATTCAATTTATTTTATTAACTCAATCTCTTTTTAATTACTATTTAATATTGATTAAATAGAAATTAATTAATTAACTCTAGTTATTATTTTAAATAAATAATAACTAATTGTACTTACTTATTATTTAATTATACATAAATAATAAATAATTATTAACTTAGTTTTAACCTTCTTTAATTTAATGTTAATCAACCAATAATTAACTAAGTAATTAACCTTACTTATTATTTAATTAAGGAAATTAAATAATAGTTTACTAATCTTAATCCTCTTTAATTATTATTTAATGTCAATTAAATAATAATTAATTATTTAATTAATTCTAATTATTATTTAAGGTTAAATAATAATCAAATCATTCTTATTTATTATTTAAATTAAATAATAAATTATTACTCTAATAACTTAATTTCCATTAATCGCTATTTAATGTTAAATAAATAATAATTAATCACTTAATTATCCTTATTTATTATTTAATAATATTTAAATAATAAATAATTAATTTATAAATTTTATCTCTCTTTAAATATTATTTAATAGGCATTAAATAATAATTGCTAATTCATCATCTTTATTTATTATTAACACTTAAAATAATAAATAAAAATAAATTTATTTAACTTAACCATGGTTTAGCTAACTAGATTAATATTTAAAATATTTAAATATTAAACTTAATGAAAAATATCCTCCCCAATATTATTTTTGTATTATTATTATTTTTGTTATAATTTTAATTTAATTTTTAAATATTTAAATTAATTAAAATTAACCCGAATGGCATTTTCGTAAATAAGTTGAAAAATCCGGACCGATGGCAATTCTGTAAATAATCAGAAAACTGATCGGAGGGCAAAATGGTAATTCTGCCAAGAAAAACGCGGAGGGGCAGAATCGTAATTCCGCCGAAAAGTTTCTTACCGCGCATTGCGCGCGTTTTAGTTTGTTACGGGTCAAAACGACGCCGTTTCTGGAAAGCAGAAAACGGCTTCCGCGCGTACGCGCGGAGTAACTTTTTACGGACACCAAACGACGTCGTTTGGCTCCGTGTTTTCGGTGAACAGTGCTGCTCGCGCATCGCGCGGAAAATCCAAATTTTTTTATTTTTAGCAGATTGTGAACAGTGCTCCGGCTACCCATTTTAAATAAAAATATACCTTCAATAAATCTTTAACTCTTCAATAAAAATCCAAAAAAATTACCAATCACCTTATATTAATTTATAACATGAAAAAAATAATTTTTCATGATTTAATATCATTATTTTTTTATAAAAATTTCTACATCACATAAACTACCATAAATCATATCTTTTTGTATAAAACTCCATTTTGAGTGATTTAAACTTTGTTTTTCTCATGATTTAATGTTCTATAATATTAGAACATCAAACCTAAGTTTTATAAAAATATTTTTGGTAATATATTTCAAAACTTGTTTACACACTACTAAATACATATTTTAGCATATAAAATATACCAAAATACAAACCAAACATATTAAACTCAAGCATGGCATAAATATTACCTCTACACATTAATAACTATATTAACATGTTTATACTAACATGATGATTTATTTAATTTAAAAACAACACTTTATTTAAAATAACTATTACCTTGATTTAATGGCTATTCTTCTTTTTCTCCCAAAGTATGTTGTGAATCTTGAAGACATAAACTAGCTTAGCACTCCTTCTCCTTCTCTTGCTCTCTCTCAAAATATTTTGCTCTCAAACTCTCTCTTTTGATTTTTGGAGCAAAAATGAAATAACATCTATCAACTTTTCAAGTATACTTGAAAAATTAATAGATACACAAATTATATCTACAAGTCATGATGCTCTTACTTGGATACTTACACAAGCTAGCACAAGGAATGGGTTACATGACACATTAGGTGAAAAAGCATGGTGTCAATGTACCTTTTAAAAATGAAACAAGCAATCCTTTTTATTAAATAAATAAAAATCAAATAATAATACTAATAATAAAAACCATCCAATCTTTCCTCTCCTTCCTGCCGGCACAATCACCAAGTCCCAAAATAAAAGTCACTTTTTTTTTTTTTACTTTTTAAATAAATAATAGTTTAATTAAGTATTTTTCAAGTGGGCCAATCATTGGGCTTTAATTTAAAATACCAATTGGGCTTCTATTAAATTGTTTGGGCTACTAAATTGTCAAATTTTATTATTCTACACTTGGGCCACTAATTGACCCATGTTGGGCTAATTTAATAATTTATACATTAATTATTCAATCCATGATTAAATAAATAATTAAATTGAATAAATAATTAAATATTTTAACCCATAAGTATTAAATTACTAAATGGACTAATAAATATTATTATTAATATTTCACATTATTTACATTAATTAATAATCATATTAATTAATTTATTATATTTAATTTACTCCTTATATTCAATTTAATTGAATATTTAATTAATAGGAAACTTATCAATTATTTTGATATTAAAACTTTAGGGTTTGTTCACTAATTTAATAACATATTAGTGACCCCCTTTAATTAATTTTAGTAATTAATTACATAATTATTTAATCACATAATTAATTAATCACATAAAAAGATTTAAATAATCTCGTAAAAATAACTCATTGGAAATTAAATTAATAATTTAATTAATAAAGATGTGGAAATTCTAGGACATTACAGATTATATGGTAATGTGAGAAGTAAGATTTAAATATGTATATTTATATATGTGAATGTTTAATTGATAATTATAAATTTCATTAATTATGGAAATAAAGGGATTAATAATTAAATTAATCCAAATTTAAATAAAAAGTGAGTGAGGGAGTTGGTAAAATTGTAATTATTGATTTTAGATTTTATCAAAAATTGTGGAGGAAGTTTAGAAATTAATTGAGAAGAAATGTAATTATATAAATTATATAATAATAAATTATATAATTTATATAAGGGAATTAAAGTGATGTATAAAGGAAATTATAATTATATAAATTATATAAGGAAAATTATACAATTTATATAAGAGAATTAAATTAATTAAGGATGGAAGAAAATTTTATAAATTGTATTTGTGTAAAATGGAAATTATTTAAAAAGGAATAATGTAATTATATAATATTAAATTATATAATTTATATAAGGAAAGTTAATGTGAAAATTAAAGAAATGGAAAAGAAATGAGAAAATGAATGTTTTAATTTAATAAAAATTATGGTTATGTATAACGGAATTATTATGACTTTTATGAAGGATAATATTTTTTAAAACGTGAACATGTTAATGTAACATGTTGTCCAAGTAACGAAGTGAAAAATTACGAAAAATAATTTTTATAAGTTATATGAATTATTTTATGAATTTTGGAGGTATAAATTACCTCATATAATTACATGCATGACATTATGCATGTGCAAAATTTGTCAAGTAAAGTACTCAAAAAGAGTATTAATATTATTTATAAATCATGTTATGATTTTTGGTAAATTAAAATAAATACTTTATATATATTTTATAAAATATTTATTACATAAAATAATTACGTAATGTATTTAAATTTAAAACTTGCACATTATTTTCTTGAAAAATCCGAAAGTTTCTTGCTAAGTCGGTGGAATTAATTTATAGCAACAAAGTGGGTGAGTTGTTGCTTATAAAAAGAGGGGAAAAAAATAAGGAAAAAGGCAAAAAGAAAGAAAAAGAAGAAGAAACAAATTTTTCTTCTTCATCACCCGACACCGCCACCTCCACCGGAAACTCCATAGCCATCAACCAAGAAGAGAGGAATTATTGGTGCTTCCATGAAAGGATTTCAAAGCTTTTTGGAAGGTACAAAATTAATTATTTAAATCATTTTGTGTATTATGGGTAGTAAAATAATTTGGAAGAAAATTAGAATAATTATTCTAAATAATTTATGGATGTATATCTATGAATTATATGATTTTTGGAGTAGTTTTGTTGTGAAATTTTGAGAAAAAAATGGGTTATTTTTGCAAAGTTGGTGCACTATTCGCGAGAAGAAGGCAGAAAAAATTCTGGGCAGATCCGCGCAATGCGCGGCTGCGAGTTTTGCTGAACTGCGGGCTAAAACGACGTCGTTTCAGCGCAAGGGGGGAGCGGAGAACTGTGCAATGCGTGGGGCTCGGGAAACGGCTACGAAACAACGTCGTTTTGGCGTCGGAAGCGAAGGGCCGCGCGCAATGCGTGGCCGACGCACGCTGCCAAATGACCGGCGTGCCCCTGGCCTTTCCGGCTAATACCGAACGTGTCCCTTAGCCTAAGAAATTATGGTTATGCCCCTGCCTTTCCAGAAAATACCAAAGATGTCCCTAACACTGCGAAAATTATAGAAATACCCCTGGACTTTCTAAAAAATTTCGGTTATGTCCCAAAACCGCGAAAATTACTAAATTGCCCCCAGAAACTAGTTTTAATTGAAATAAACGTTTAAAAATTATTTAAAAATCATAGAAAAATATTAAAAATATAAAAATGATGTTTGGGCATTAAATTTAATATTTTTGTAAAATATTAAATATTGGGGATTAATATTTAAATATTAATCCATTAAGTTTAAAAGTTAGAAAATGATTAAATGAAAATCCGGACAACCGAATATGCTAAAATTTATCTGATAAGCCGGGTTATCCGTATTGAATGTATTCGATATTAAGTCAAATGAATATATTAAGGAACGAGGTTAATATAATTAACCATATAAATTATTAATTGGCTCATAGATGATATTAATTAAGTAAATTAATATCATAAAGAGATAAATAATTATTATTTGATTATTTTATGATCATAGGTTGATCGAGTTAAGGGTTTGAGCTATCAATTTAAATAATTGGACGTCAAGCGAGTTCTTCAGTCCCTTTTATGTTAAATATTGGACTGTTATGATATATAATTCTTGTTTTAAATGCATAAAAATTATGTGATATATGATACGTGATTAATATGATCACAATATGTACTTTGTGCAACGATATGAATATATATGAGATATATTGTTATGGTCGAAGCACAAGCACATGATGTATGACACACACTGAGCATGTTAAGGTATGTGTTATGTGAAGCATAAACTGTTGAACTTGCTGAGCCGTTGTGCTCATTACTTGCTTAATATACATTTTTGCAGGAAAGAAATAAATTTCAAGAATATCGGATTAAATTAGAGATGAATTGCCTAGAAGGTGGGAAACATAATTGTTATATCTTCAATATTATGATTCAATGTGAATATAGTTGCTAAGTTTATATTGATGTAATGTATGTACATATATGTTGGATTCGTATAAAATAAGCGAAGTTAAATTACAAATTGTACTTATACGAGATAGATGTTACTATAAAGATTATAAGAATTCTAATTGTGAATTATGATACAAAGAACATTTGTATAGATATGAATGATATTAAATGGTTAATGTTGAACATTATGATACTGGTAATAGAAAGAAAAAGTGAAGGTTGCGATCCAAGGACTAGATCCAGATGTAAAGATTTTAAATATCTAAATATTTTAATACAATGATTGAATTGAGAAAAAAAAATTTATACCGAAAATTTGGTAATTGATGACGATAATGTCAATAAATGAATTAATTAAGGTGATTAAAGATTTATTAACGAACCAAAATTTGGACGTTAAGGAAATAATGAATAATAAATACAAAATTTAAGGTAATAAGATGGGTCGAATTTCGGGGTCGTTACATCTGCAATATATATTAAGAATACACTGAAATTAATCTAATCTCTATGGTTTAACCTGTATTTATTAGTTCTACAATAGATGTTGTGCACTTGCAGTATATAATTTTATCACATCAGACATAAATACAAGTTTGTAAAGCATTTGATGTCTTTTAAGTTTGATTAATATAATTGCACATCTTTGTTTATACTAGGGTAACATGGTGTTATAGCGTATATGGGATGATTTATAAAGAACACCGTATAAGAAAACCTTTATAAAGTGTAGTTGGTGCAAACTTTTGGTTTCACTTCCTTTGAATTGTGGAGACTGTGTACATTGTGTTATACTCTTTGGTTTCAAAATATAAAATTATTATCGATTTCTTAAAGTCAACTTAAAATATTTTTAAATCTAAAATTGACAATGATTTCTTTAATTTTAGTTAATATAATGATAAATATTGTCAATTATTTAAAAAATATTATTCATTGTAATATTTATTATTTCATAATTTTAAATGAATAATCTAAAGTTTGGGTTTCATAATATCTTTAATTAACTTTCAAAAGTAAATATTGATCTTATAATTTGGAATGGAGAAATTACATTTCTCATTTGAAGAGCTCAGTAGTATATAACCTGAAATGGCCAATCACACTTTGCAAATTATACTTTGCACATGCATAATTATACTCTTTTACTTTTGTATTTTTATATTTTCTTAGGTTAAGTTTAGGATTATAAATGGTAACCAAAAAATTCACATCCATTCGCATCCGTATTTGAAAAAAAACATATATATCTATATTTTGTTTTAAAATATTCGTAAATAAACAGATACGAATATAAGCGTATTCATATTCGTTTAATATCAGACCGTAAATATATCCAGCGGATATCTGATATTCGATATTCAGATTCCTAGCGACATCTAGAATTCGTATTCGAATAACTTGTGTGTGCGCGCGTGTGTCTATATATATATATATATATATATATATATATATATATATATATATATATATATATATATATATAATCATCAATCATCATATATTAAGTAAACATATTTTTTTTTCAAATAAACTTCGTTACATATATAATAATTAGTTTTATACTATCATGCGAAAATTATTTTTAAAATATGTTATTTCACATTTAGAAAATCGAAAATAACACATTTAAATATAATATTAAAAATTGAAATAAATTTATTAAATTTTAATTAATGTATTTTTACTATTGTTGTGATGCCCCCCAAATCCAGGTTCTATAACATCGTTGTTAGTTCCCAATGACACGATAGAAATCTAGAAGGGGGGGGGGGGGGGTTGAATAGATTCTTTTAAAAATTTCTTTTATTTGAAAAGATCTTACTTAATTAATTCTTAAACAGAAAGTTTAACACAACGGAATATGATTTAGTTATCATTTTCTTGATATGTTAGAGTAATAATTCAACAAGCAATTATATGGCAGATATAGCAAATGAAAGACACAATAAGAAAGACTCTGGGTTTTAAGTGGTTCAGAGCTCACAAGACTCCTACTCCACTGTTCTGCTCTTCCAGCAGCAAATCCACTAAGGATACTTTTACAATATCTGAATCACTAAGATTCCTTCAAGACCCGCAATCTTGGAACTTTAGTTCACAAAGAACTTTACAAGTCTAACAGACTTGGATACACTAGTTCACAAAGAACTCTTCTGGAGTGATGTATATTTGGATGTGCTACTAAGTTGCTTATTAGCTTGAGTTTTCGAAGGACTTAGTAGCAATGCAAGCCTTCTTATGAGTTTGATCTTTTTCACTTCTTGTGTATATTTTTCTTTTTGTGCAAAGCTGATTTTTGTCTTGCTGATCTTAGTATTTAAGAAGTTAGTGCTTCATTTTTCTTCCCGTTGGACCATCTACTTGAGCTTGTGTTTCTTTCCGTTAGACCATCTGCTTGAGCTTGTATTTCTTTCCATTACCTCACAGAGGAGAGCTGTTGTATATTATATTAATATAGCTCATTAAAGCTCTGATGAGATTTTATTTGATCTGACCTGTTAGTCTATGGAAGGTTATTTTCTTTTTCCTTTGGGATAGATATGTCAGTCGTAAGTTCCCGCCAACTTTCATAGAGTCGTTTGGTCCTTCCAAACTATAGGACTGATAGGACACAGTCCTCTGACTTTTCTGCCTTGAAAGTCTTCTTTCTGTTCCATAGTGCATTTGGGTCAGTCCCCTGACTTTTCTGACTTTGATCGATTTGCAGAGGCTTCCTTTTTGGTTACTTCAATGAAGATTGAATGCTTGAATAGAATAGCTCCTGATCTGAGAGTCGTGATGTCTCTTGCCTTTTTGCTCAACAACCTTTTGTGATCAACTCTACGAATATCCTTGCTGACGCGATTGATCTGTAAAGGATCATCTCATACTATCATCGTAGAGTTTACTCAACTGTTAGACTGTTGATCGTAGAGTTCGATTTAAGGTTTCTCGTTAAGAACATAGTTTGTTTGGTCGTAGAGTCTTCTGGACCAAAATCGTAGAGTACATTCTACGATTTGTTGCCTTGATCGTAGAGTCTGTTCAAATCGTAGAGTTTCCTTGACAAAAATCGTAGAGTTCATTCTACGATTTTATTACACCAACAGATCAACCTAACAGTTTTGATCTATCTAAGTCTTAGTACAACACAAAAGACTTTTATACATTTATATCAAGAGATCAACCTAACAGTTTTGATCTTATCTAATACAACCCTTGTACATTATTTCTTATCATCAAATTTAACCATTCAATATTCAACAATCGTGTTTGGTGCTCACGATTCATTATCTCCAAACATATTTTATAAACTAAAACGGAAAATATAAACATAAATTGTTCATTACAAAAGGTTCTACCAATCACAAGGTTTATCAATCTTAACTTAATATAACATATACCTTAATTGTTTAAAAAAGGTTCACACAAACATATTACAAAAGTTATTGAAATAGCTAAATATACATATTTAATTACTCTTGGACTTTTTCATTGCCCTTGTTCTTTTTTTAGGCTTAGCTGAAAAATATCATGATATAGCAAGGGTGGGCAACTAGCTTGCTCAGCATGTTTAAGAAACAATAACTATAAGAGTGATGTATCATGATTGAATAAAAATATTTTCTGAGGTTTCAACAACATATAATAATTGTGAAAGGACGATAATTAAGTTTCAATTAAAAGAAATGATTGAATTTTTACTATTGAGTGACCACTAAGGACTATGAACTAATGTTAAGGCATATGTAAGGTCCTGAATTTTATGAAACACGAAATTTAATTTTTTTTCATATATATTTTTTCTAAAACAGTAAGTGGTTAAATTGACAAAGTAAAAAGTTAAGGATGTTATGTGTAAATTTTATTATGTCGGACAATATTTTTTTTGTTAGGGAATATTCAAGTCGTACGGCAACACCGAAATAACCAATCATTAGTGGATCCCACAACAAAATGTTGTCGAATATAGAAAACGACAAAAATAACATTTTAAAATAAAAATAGTCAACGGTATTATCACTTTTAACAGTTAAAATATCGATGATAAAAGAATAATAGCGTACGGTATTTTGGTATTTTACTATAGCACATGGTATTCTATAGTAGCATTTGATATTACGTAATAGCATACGGTATTGCACAGTGTCTCATATTATTGATCTAATAACGTGGTTATTGTACAGTATTCATCAATAATTGATGATACACAATATTTTGTATTATTGATTTAATAAACACTATATTTTATATCTTATACAAATACACAGTAAATTATATTATTAAATTAATAATTATTAGTAACGTGTTTCTTATATTATTGTTGAATTATTGTTATTACTGTTGTAACATACCTTAATTATTGTATTATTAGTAAGTATTTTTATTATTATTATATATGAATATTAAAGAAACATGTGGACTCTCTGTGGGGGTCACATGAAGAATGGAATGAAAAATGTAAGTTTTGCTGAAGTTTGGTAAAGTTTGGCAGCCAGGTTGCGCTGCTAATTTGGAAAAGTTAGGCTGGCGTGCAGCATGTCAGCTGCTCACCTACCGCGCATAATTCTTTCCTTTTTCCTATAAATAGGTTGTTCAGCTGAATAGAAAAATCACACCTAAAACATAAAAATAAAAATAAAAATAAAAAAATTACAAGTATCTTGTGAGTATTTGTCTAAGAATAGTAAGGTTATCTTGAGAGTTAATAAGCCAAAAGGAATGCAGAGATTTCTCAAGTAATTATTTTATTTAAAGAGTGGTAATTGCACAAATACCTATTTCACACGGTATTCACAAATCTTCCTTCAGAAGACTCTTCTTTGAGAAGATTTTTTTTGAAAAGTTTCATTTAGAAGAGTTATTTTGAAATATTATTTCAAAAACTATTTTTCAAATTGTTATACTTTGTTACACTATAAAAAATTATATTATATAAATACTTTTGATAGTTCATAATAAACGAGTTATCATATACCATGAAATTTATATGTGGTAATTACTAATTATATTATAAATATATAGGTTGATTAACTACATTTAAGCAAACTCTTTTCACGTGATAAGATAAGGAATACCATCTTTTTCATCTTTCATCATTTAAACTTACTAGGTAAGTGATATAATTTCTCTTATACTCTTAAACTTATTATGGTAAGTATTGTTCGGTGAAACTTCTGAAATGATTATAATTTTCTTAATAGTTTGCGCTTCATTTAATACTATTTCAATTGAACCTTCCTATTTACTTGAACCTTTCTATTGAACTTCAATCGTTCTTTTGAATTATGGATCTTGAATATCATTCTTGAATTTGAGTCCACATCATGTTGATAATTTGGACATTACTTGGATCTGCAAAAGTAAAATTGTAAACTTTCGATATTTATTATTTATCCAATTATTCTCTTTCTTCTGTTCATCATTTATATCACTACTATTTGTTCTAATCATCATAATCATGTTGTTATGAATATCTGTGGCCTGAGGCACAGATGGTATGATAAAGACGATATATTCGTTGTGTGTCTTTTAGGACACGTGATGAATGTTTTCTTTAGCTTGAAGCAAAGAATAACTGTTGTTTGACATGATCATGGCCAGTGGTGTTCAGATGATAAAAGTTGGTGATGTTTTTCTTAAAAAAAGAAGCGAGTGGACAACATAGTCTATATGATTTTTCCTAATGACTTTTATTACTCTGCAGTTGTTGATCTAAACGTTGTTCAAGAATTTAACTGCACTTGTTGATTTAAAACTTGTTACTTATTATATTCTATCAAGAACTCAACTGTTAAAGGCTAACAATAATTTATTCATCATTATCTTGGTCATGTTATTCTTTACTGTGCTATTTGAGTTCACTCTTTCATTTTTGTTCAATTGTTCTTTTACAGGAGATGAGAAAGTAGTTGGGTTTAGTCGGAGAATGGAGTAAAGGTCCGAGTTGTAGCTGTATTAGTCTTCATAAGTTATAAAATAGTGTGACAATAATAATGAAAACTTAGTTATGTATTATTTGAATACTGTATTGTGGTACGTTGTATTGTAATATTTGTTGTGTATTTTGACCACTTAAGTTTGGGCCGTGTGGGCCCGAATTTTAGGATCGCCACAGCATACCAAAAATTTAACTGACCCTTTGAGTGTTTTGATATTTGAGGGGATCAGCCTTTTGTACTCTATGTATATGCATAACATTCTGACATCATGTGTGTGACGACCCAAAATCCGGGTTCCATAATCTCGAGTTTGGTTCTCACTATTCAACACATTACTAACAATTAAATACATACATTGCATTTAAATATCGCGGAATAATACATATTGGTTCCCTTCAAAAGGTTACAATACCAGGGTCTATCAACCTTAACATAAAAACAGTTCCTATCATAAGGAATTACAAAAGGTTTAACAACCGTAAATACATAATTAAAGATCTAATTAGCATGCATAAACTAACTTAAGCTCTGGCTTTTCCTTTTTCCTTATCCTTCTTTGAGCAATCGGGTATATCTGAAAAATAGTTCATGATATAGCAAGAATGAGCAACTAGTTTGCTCAGCAAGTTTAGAACAATCATAGATATTTAATATATCATGAATGAATGGGAAATGTCATCAATGGTTCAACAATAGATATAACAATTGTGAATGAAACAGGATTCAAATTTTAATAAACAAAAGATTTGAATCTTAAAATGCTGAGTGGTCACTAAGGACCCTGAACTAACGAGGGTATAATAGAGTTTCATCTGACCCTTTGAGTTGTTTGGTTTTCAAGGGGATCAGCCTATTCAACCCGCTGTATATGCATTACATTTAGTCACTGGCGCCCAAAGTTGGTTTCCCGACACAAAATCCCCTAATTTAGGGTTGTTCAATTCTCAGACGTAATATAAGAAATCCGCACCCAACAATGGTTTGGATAAGCTTTTAAAAGTATTCAAGTATTGAATTTATAAACGTAATGTCTAGCTGAACTATTAGCTTTTGACATTTTTAATACAGTTCATGAATCAAGAACTAATAAGCTTCAAGTACACTAAATGCGATTTTATAAACAATATGGATGTGGGATAATTTTAAATAATTAAACCACTTCAAGCTTTGACAATAAATACAAGTATAGAAACTTGTTCAACAATAAATGAGTAGGGTTAGAGAACTTGCCTGTCTGCTCAGCTACAATAAATGTCTAGCTTTAACTAACTTGCTTTGAAAGACCTAACATTAATAAAGTCGGTCTAATAATTAGTACGACGTATTTGCATAACTATAAGCTTGATAATGAACTTATTTACCACACATAAGTACTAACACATAATTTACATTAGTCAAAACAATATTATTAACCTTATAGACCCTTAATCATTTTAGGTTAATAATTTCATAAGTTAGAAAATATTTTTTTTAAGTGTTGAACACTTATTAAACCCTTAAACAACTTATTACAATTGTTTAATTAAATCACAATTAAATTAAATTTATTTTATTAACTCAATCTCTATTTAATTACTATTTAATCTTGGTTAAATAGAAATTAATTAATTAACTCTAATTATTATTTAAAATAAATAATAACTAATTGTACTTACTTATTATTTAATTATAATTAAATAATAAATAATTATTGACTTAATTTTAACATTCTTTAATTTAATATTAATCAACCAATAATTAACTAAGTAATTAACCTTACTTATTATTTAATTTAAGAAAATTAAATAATAGTTTACTAATCTTAATCCTCTTTAATTATTATTTAATGTCAATTAAATAATAATTAATTATTTAATTAATTTTAATTATTATTTAAGGTTAAATAATAATCAAATCATTCTTATTTATTAAATAATAAATTATTACTCTAATAACCTAATTTCCATTAATCGTTATTTAAAGCTAATTAAATAATAATTAATTACTTAATTATCCTTATTTATTATTTAATAATATTTAAATAATAAATAATTAATTTATAAATTTTGTCTCTCTTTAAGTATTATTTAATAGGAATTAAATAATAATTGCTAATTTATCACCTTTATTTATTATTAACATTTAAAATAATAAATAAATAATAAATTTATTTAACTTAACCATGATTAGCTAACTAAATTAATATTTAAAATATTTAAATATTAAACTTAATGAAAAATATCCTCCCCAATATTATTTTTGTTATAATTTTAAATTAATTTTCAAATATTTAAATTAATTAAAATTAACCCAAATGGCATTTCCGTAAATAAGTTGAAAACTGATTCGAGGGCAGAATGGTAATTTTGCCAAGAAAAATACGGAGGGGCATTCTGGTAATTTCGCAAAAAACCGGTGCTTGCGCGTTGCGCGCGCCTTCAGAAACAACGGGCCAAAATGGTGCCGTTTTGAGAAGCCGTAAACGGCTTCCGCGCATTGCGCGGAGTAAATTCTTACAGAGGCCAAACGACGTCGTTTGGCTCCACGTCCTTTAGCCGAATAACCTTTCGCGCATTGCGCGGAAAATTCCCCCCTTTTTTTTTTCTTCCGGCAGAACGTGAACAGTACCCATTTTAATTTAAAATATACCATCAAGTAAGCTTTAAATCCTCAATAAAAATCCAAAAAAATTACCAATCACTTAATATCAATTTATAACATGAAAAATTAAATTTTCATGATTTAATATCATTATTTTTTTATAAAAAATTTTACATCACATAAACTACCACAACTCATAACTTTTTGTGTATAACTCCATTTTTGAGTGATTCAAACTTTGTTTTTCTCATGATTTAATGTTCTATAATATTAGAACATCAAACCTAAGTTTTATAAAAATATTTTTGGTCATAAATTTCAAGACTTGATTATACACTATTAAACACATATTTTAGCATACAAATGATACCAAAATACAAACCAAGCATATTAAACTCAAGCATGACATAAATATTACAACTACACATTAATAACTATATTAACATGTTTATACTAACATGATGATTTATTTAATTTAAAAATAAAACTTCATTTAAAATAACTATTACCTTGTTTTAATGGTTATTCCTCTTTTTCTTCCAAAATAAGTGGTGAATCTTGAAGACATAAATCAAGAACTCCTTCTCTTGGTATTTTTGCTCTCAACTATATTTTTTTCTACACTCTCAAATGCTCTCTAGCTTGAAAAATGGAAGAAGAAGAAATGACCAAGACAATCTCCTAAATTGTATACTTACAATTTGGATAGATATAAAATCTATATCTATTAAAATTGTCATCATGAGATAACAAGGATACTTGCACAAGAAAGTTAGCCCATGACTTAGTTGGTGAGGATTTTGTGGGAAAAGACTTTCCCAAAAATCAAAACAAGCAACCTAATATTAAATAAATAAAAAATATAAAAAATAAAAATAAAAACTCATTTTTTTCTCTCTCCTTCCATGTTGCTCGGCAGATAGCTTTTTCTTGTCCCAATTTGATTGTCACTTTCCATTTTTTTAATAATTAATAGTTTAATTAAGTATTTTTCAAGTGGGTCAATCATTGGGCTTTAATTTAAAATACTAATTGGGCTTCTATTAAATTGTTTGGGCTACTAATTTGTCAAATTTTATTATTCTCCACTTGGGCTACTAATTGACCCATGTTGGGCTAATTTAATAATTTACACATTAATTATTCAATCCATGATTAAATAATTAATTAGATTGAATAACTAATTAAATATTCTAACCCATTAGTATTAAATTACTAAATGGACTAATAAATATTATTATTAATATTTCACATTATTTACATTAATTAATAATCATATTAATTAATTTATTATATTTAATTCACTCATTATATTCAATTTAATTGAATATTTAATTAATAGGAAACTTATCAATTATTTTGATATTAAAACTTTAGGGTTTGTTCACTAGTTTAATAACATATTAGTGACCCCCTTTAATTAATTTTAGTAATTAATTACATAATTATTTAATTACATAATTAATTAATCACATAAAAAGATTTAAATAATCTCGTAAAACTAACTCGTTGGAAATTAAATTAATAATTTAATTAATAAAGACGTGGAAATTCTAGGATATTACAATGTGCATGTTCGGTTTCCCAATAATAATTCCTTTGTTAGGGTTGTTCTTTTTCAATCTTACCATAAGAGTCTGCACCAACTATTAGTTTGGATAAGCTTTAACAAGATTCAAATTATTGAATTTATACATGTAATGTCTAGCTGAACAATTAGCATAGGCTATTCTTAAGCAGTTCATGAATACAATAATTTCAATTGCACAAAGTACGAATAACAATAATAAAATCGATGTAGATTAATTTTTAATAATTATCCCACTTAACGATCTTACAAAATAAATATAAGTCTGGGTATAGAAAACTTGTCTATATTATAGTCTATGGCTTACACAATTTAATTTACTTCTCTTGAAAAAACAGAACATTAATAAAATTGATCTTTCAATTAGTATAACACATATTGGTTCATAATAATAACTTTTGCACATCTTACTCTAAATTATTTAACATCTAATCACGTAATTAAACATTAAATACTTAACAATATTATCATCTTTTGATAATATTCTAATCACATAATTAATTATCTCACGATAATCCAAACACTTACTAATATTATCATCATCCTTTGATGATATTATTAATCAATTAATAATCTCTTATTCACTTTCTAATATTATTAATCATTTAATAATATTTTATTTATTTTCTAATATTATTAATCATTTAATAGTTTAATTAAACATTAAATAATATTTTAATTTCCTCAAAAGGATCCCATATAAAAATTTATTTATTTGACATTTTTTTCTAACCCATGTTCGACTCACAGACCTGACCCAACCTAATTCACATGGCCCGACCTGGTCCAGTTAACAAAATCATTTTTCAAATAATTTGGACCACTACTGCAGCAGTAGAAACCATTGTTGCGGTGGTCCCAGACAAATTATTTTACCATTGCGGCAGTGGAACCAAACGCTGCTGCAGTAGTTCGTTTTTTTCAATTTTACATTGTATTAAGTCCAAATCTGGACTAGAGCTTATTATATTCATGAACTTGACCTATTCATGACTTGCAACACTTTTCGAATATTATTAATCTTTTGATAATATTATTAATCAATTAATAAATTGTATTCATTTTCTAATATTATTAATTATTTAATAATATTTTATTTATTTATTAATATTATTAATCATTTAATAGTTTTATTAAACATTAAATAATATTTTAATTTTTTCAAATGGATCCCATATAAATATTTATTTATTTGACATTTTTTTATGACCTAAACATAGTACTATCGAAAGTGATAGCTTGTGATCCAGTAGATAACAATTTGAAGTGAAAATTTATTCATTGACAATTGTCTTAGACTATTTGGAGTAACGGAAACGATCTAACGGGCAAATTTCAAGAAGTAACTATAAAAGAATTGCTATTACAACATTGAGAACATATTTAATCCTCAAGAATCAAGCGCCTAAAAATCTCAAGTATTCAAGTGTTCCACCCTACGATTCAAAAACTTACTAACTGCTACTAATACATTTGAATGAGATCTTAAAACAAATTTAGCAACTCTTCATACAAATATTTTACCCTTTGTGATTGTATTCAGATCCGAGTGATCTTTGTATTCCAAGTCTTTATGACTTGAATGATTCTAAGTGAATCAAGAGTTTCACTAGTTCTTAGTGAACTGTGGTTATTTGTAACCCCCATCTTAGTGGATCATCCCTACTCTCAAAATAGAAGAGAGAACTAAGAGACTTTTATGCTCCAAACCTCTTAAAATTCTTGTGTTCTTACTTTTCTATATTTACAATTCTAAAATTTAGTTTTCTGTCACTTTACGATTTCTCACTATGATTAGTTTCTACAATTACACTAAATTCAAAGCTTAGAGTTTTTATTAATCTTTGAAGGAATTTTCAAACTTACTCCGCTGTGCATATATCATTATAAAATTAACTTTTTTAATTATTTGGTAATACATTATCTAAAGAAATAATTTAAAAGAATCTATTCAACTCCTCTTCCTTCTAAATTTCTTGTCTTTGAGAATAATAATTTGCTTTTAAATTAAAGAAAAAAAGAGAATAATATTTTCATGTAGTGTTGTAGATAAGCTTCACTGTTGAAGGGCATAAAATTGACTCACTTTTCATAAATGGCAATATTCCCCCTATAATATTGTGATGGAGAGCTAATATTTAATGTATATATTGGATATCCATGTCAACAATATACGTATTCTAACTTTTAGTTCCTAATTTTATCATTATTGAAGTATTTAACTTAAAATTAATTAATAATAAATAAAGTGACTTCTCAAATATATATATATATATATATATAGCAAGTTTTCGTGTCAAACTTAATTGATGTGAGACTTTAACCTAATATACTCCCTGCGTGTCCTACGCAGAGTTGTGAACCATAACTTTTAGTTCCTAATTTTATCATTGTTGAAGCAAAGGGACAGAACTAGGAAGGTCATCAAGTGGGGGCCACCGCTCCCACTAATTTTGTTTTTTCTTTTATGATATATGTAAATTTTTGTTCTTGGTTCCCCACTAGGTTTATATATTATTTAATAGAGAATTAATTTTGTACGGATATTTTATAAATTAGTATTTTTACACACTTTAACTAAAATTTGACAATTTTATATTTTAAGAAAAAATCATGTAGTTTTGATTATTTTTTTAATAAATTATGTAATATTATTTATCATGAAAAAATTTATTTAATTATTTTAATATAATCAAAAAAATTTAATTTTCTCTCAAAATATAAAATTGTCGTGTTCCTCTTAGAGAATGTAAAAATACTAGTTTACATGCAATTTTTATAAAATTTAATCTCAGTTCGATATTTCAACGTCTACCTAATTATAAGAACGAATATATCCACTTCATATAAACTATTATAAAGATTATGCTTCTCTTGTGTGGTTAATGAATTCATAGTAAAAATATGAGAACAATACTCTTATAGTGGTTGAGTTTATATTAATTTTGAATATTTTTATAAATATATTGTATCAAAGCCCCGCTAGACCTAAATCTTATGTCCGTCATTGTTGAAGCATTTAACTTAAAACTAACTGATAATAAACGGAGTGACCCTCAAGTATATATAGTGAGTTTCTCTTTCAAAATTAATTGTGTGTCCCCCCATGCAGAGACATGAACTATTCTATTCGTAAATCGTAATATGTGAAACGTTGGGCCACATCAAAGAAGAGGATTCGCTACGAAAAGTTCGACTTAAAATCAATTAATAATAAATGCAGAGGCCGCTCAAGTACATATAATGCGTTTCAAGATCAAATTTAATCAATATGTGATTTTAACCCAATAATCATTTTATCAACAAAAAATAAGAGAAGAAATAGGTGAACTTGTTAAGTAGCTTTCAAATGAAGAACTGGGTGGAAGGCTGAATATGTTCATGGAGAATCAAATAAAAGTGGCAATATATCAAACTCGGAACTGCTCCCTTTTGACAATAGTGACTGGTCCCCTCCACAAACCGACCCATTTGTGTTGCCCTTTTTACTTTTTGCTCTTTCATTATATATATAATATTCTCATTGGTATCATACAAACTTTGTATGGTACCAATGAGAATATTATATATATAATTAAAGAGCAAAAAGTTTTCTCAACTTATTTAGAGAGACACTTTTTCTTTTCTTTCCTTTTCTATTTTTTGTTGCTAATTTTAGAGAGACACTTTTACTGGTTTGTTGGGATAGCTTATTGGATTATTTTGACATCGTTTCGTAGTTTTATGGGCTGTATTCCAATTAGTGTCGTCTATACCCTCCCCAATCCTTTTTATATAGCCGTCTATATATATATATATATATATATATAATTATTTTTGAAATTAGCCTTTGTATATATATAATTATAAACAAATTTAAGTTATTTCAATAAAAAAAACTATAATATTTGTAATATAAAGTGTTGCTAGTAATAGTAATATAGCATGTTGTTCGATTTTGAACTAAAAGTAATTGACCAAAATTAATATATATAAAACTAGTGATTTATATCATCCAATATGATTAATTAAGGGATTTAAAACTTAATATGATTAATCAAATAGTTTTATCATGGTAAATAATAATTACAAAATCTGTTAATTCATTTCAAATACCTTGATTTTCTCCTGAATTCTTTAGGTGGCATGTTGTTAATGAATGATATAAACTCTAAAACTAGATAACATATCTATATAATTTATTTTTAGAATTATAAATTATTTTCCTAGTATCATTGTTGATAACATGCCATAAACTCCAACTCTTGCTAGCTAGACTTTGGATAAAGATTTGTGGTACTGACTCAAGAAAAAATTTGTAAAGGATAGAGGTTGAATTTTATTAGATTAAGTTTATTACTCTATTATGTTTTTTTTTTTTCTAAATAAGTTTAATATTGTATTAAAGAAAATAGAATATACAAATTTGATGGGGACCCCAGACAAGAGTTTAGCATAGATATCAGAGGACATGTCCAGTGACACTGAGCTAGTTTGGAATTTGGAATAACAAAATAGCTAAAACAAGCCCTAGTTTTAATTTTATGAAATTTCCTGTTATGTTTCTGTTTCCTAAAGGACCCAATTTTGTGTTCATGCATACATAATAATAAAGTGTTAAGACCAAATTCTCTGATAACTAGTCAGTGAGTTGAACAAATTAAAAAATTCTAAAACGTGATGAGATTTTAGTGGACAACATAGCGTGGTTAATGGACCTACATCCATTAATTAAGAAGTCAATTTTCAATGATGAGATTTTAGTGGACAACATAGCTTGGTTAATGGACCTACATCCATTAATTAAGAAGTCAATTTCAAAATTTATATTATAGGCCCCCAAAAGACACCAAATGAGTCACATCCTCCTTTTCCAAATAATTCACCAGATATCACCTGGCTGGATGATGGTAAAATTAATTTTGAATCCACTAAACCTAAATAAATATATCATTTTGTTTTAAGACTTTTCTAGTATAAATTTTAAGAGTAAAAAAATATTTATGGATTATATTTTGAATTATATATAATATCATATAAACTTATTTAATTAAAATATAAATAATGTTTAATATATATTTCAAAATCCATGCAAAAGTACTTCGAAATCGAAAATGAACATTTTTAAGAATAACGCTGAGGGTATTAAATTTGCTATAAAATAGAGGTTATAAATGATGTAACGTAATTATATCGGTAGAATATATTACTTGTGAACGATGACATAATTTACTAATATTATAAAATTCATGATACATTTTTATAATATATTTGAGATTTTAGATTTGAGAACCTTACTATATTTCTAAAGGTTAAAGATAGTGCAACAAAGACCAAAAATGGGAAATGATATTTTTACAATAGTTTTTAATATTTTTACATATAAATTGTACTTATAGATTTATAGAGACGGTTACGATCGTCGTTATAAACCTATAATGACCATTTTCATTTAAAAATATCAAAAAATCTTGTTAAAATATCAATTTTCAAATTATAACTTAACAATAAAACATTTCTTTTTAGTGTGTACGGTCAGAATTCAAGTGCCAACTATGCCTTGGCAAAGGAGCAATTCCTACCAAAGACCTTTGCCTTCGAGCTCCCCTCTCCAACCTGAACCCTGATCCCGATCTCGTATCACAGATATTTGTCTTTCATTTGCCCTCTTCGACCCTAAACTCTACTTAAAACTAAATAAACCTTCTCCTTAGGATTAGACAGGCAAAATAGGTCCAAGTCCACGGGTGTATGTAGTCTACCAAAAAACTGAGTTTTGAGCCTACATATTTAAATTTTAAAAAAAAATTAGTTCTTTAGTACCATCTCAGAGGAGGCCCGTCACATTCTTAATAACATCCAACACTAATTTAGTCCACTAATTCATATCAGTGATTTAGAAAAGATCTTTCAAAAAGTCTTTAATGTCCATTTCGACAAACTTTCCGTCATCTTTGGCTGAGTGGCATATATTTTTACGGTGCTCATTTTTTTAATTATGAAACATGGCTAAGCGACCTCACGTTGGGCCGAGTGCCAAGATGGTTTGGCCAATTCACTACAACACTATCCAAAAGTCAAAATTCAACCCTTTTAGAAATTTAGAAATCCTAATCTTTTAGGAATTTAGAAGTAAATAATAAAAAAATTATTACTTCTAATTATGTTATTCTTGACTTTCAATCTAACTCTCTCAGTCTCTCACTCGTATTCCTTAAATCAATTGATTGTGTTCTTTCATATCAATTTTTTTACCCTAAGATTACTTGCATCTCTTTATATGATAAAATTAAACATATTATATGTCTTAACTATCACCACTTGTGATATTTGAATAGAAAGAAATCATTATATTTTATATTAATTTATAGTATTTTAACTGTAGTTGGGTTATTTGTGAATGATTATCTCTGGTCATTTAGTATTATTTTATCAAGAAAATAAAAATTAATTATAAATAGTATTTAAACTATAAGTAAACATATTTAACATGAAAAAAATAAAAGATAATTAGTGAATTTTTCAAAATTAATTTTTTATTATTGTTGTCATGATTATCATTTGAAACTTCTTGCTTGTTCCCTCGGGTAAAAAAGAAAGAAAGAAAGAAAGACATGCAAGTAAAATAGTTGTTAGCACTCTTGATCAACACGATTTAATTTTTAGATGACTATGACTCTCTTTGTTGGAAAAAAAAAATCAATTTACATTATAATGAGTTTATTTTTTTAATTCAATGGAAATTAAAAAATATAAATACATATAAAAGTCCATGAGCCAATTCAGCCCATTATATTCAGGGTTATGAGCTTCACTTTTGTAACCCAATAATAAGTGGTCATTTTTAGTTCGACTTATTTTTGGCTCAACTCAATCATGACTGACGTCATGCCTAGTTAAGATTAGTGTTAGGGTTAGGAGGAGCCTAGTGAATTGGGTTGAAATTGTCATCCACTTTGAGACAATCCATGGAGCTAGCTATGGTGGCTCCCCTAGGATGTGTTTGTAGTTTGGGTTTCACAATCTCTTTGTAACAATGAAATTGAAAATAAAAATAAATAAATAAAAATAAAAATAAAAGAAGTGGTGGGCTAGTATAAGGGAGAGAATAATTGGGAAAGATTAATTCCAAATATTTCTCATTCAAGCAAAAGCATCTTTTTGTTGAAAATGATAGATATTGGGCCATTGCCACACCTGTCTAATCTTATTCCCTCTACATATCTTCAACTAAACAAATTTTGAACCAAAGGGGGCATTAATTATTGGGGACAGGCATTTTCCCAATCAAACGCGTGTGTTTTTGGTAAAAGGCAAGGAATAGTACAATAGCAATTATCACTGTTGGTTCTTGCTTTATGCCGCAAGTGGATTATTGTGTCCAAAAATTATGTGTCACAAGTCATTAGCTTTTGGGGGGAGAGTGCATATGGTGGCCCTTCCGCCCCACGAGAAGGTAAACACACTTGATAGCTATGTGACTTTTGGTCCTGATAATCCCTTAGCCATCCAGATCAACATCATATTAGAGTGGAATGATGTGACTAGAAGTTCTTGTAAATTCTATAAAATTAAATATTTTTGAATTATAACTACTATTCTCTCTTTACGTTTGTATGATTATAGTACAAACTCTATTTTAAAATATAATATTATTATTAATTTTTTAAAATTAATTTAACACATTTTTTATTTTAAATTGACATGATTTTTTTTAATAATTTTAGTCAATATAATGATGAATATTTTAAATAATTTAAAAAATTATTATTCATTATAAAATTTATTATTTTATAATTTTTAACGAATTATCTCAATTTAAGTTTTCAAATATCTCAAATAACTTTTGATATTAATTACTACTGTTGAAATTGTTATTCTTGTTTATAGTGATAATTATATGTTTCATGATCAAGGATATTAAAAGTTAACAATAATCTTATACTTATAAATAGAGAAAGTATTATTCTCAACATATTTTAAAATGCCTTGAAAAAGTACTATATTTTTCTTTAGTTTAAATTTTTTTTAAAATTATTTACTATCTAAAAATACTAATAATTATAAAGTTATCAATTTCAAAAACTCAATAAATCACAATAATTTTTAATGTAAATATTTTAACTTAATTTCTAAAGGTTAAATTTTGTAAAACGTACGGAGTATATAAGATAATACTTAGGTGCACTTTCTTAGTCTTCAAATAAAAGATGTTAAGTAAATTTGAAAGCTCTAACTTTTGAATGAGGTAGTACGAAATACAAATGATTACATAAAAAAAAAAAAAATCCCACTCATAAGAAAGTGTGAAAAAAAAAACATAATATTAAAAAGATTTAAATTTGGGAAACAATTTTTACGAGAAGTTAATCAGTGGTCTTGGGACATTATTACGTGATGTCTCAAATTAATCATATACTGCCATTTTAGCACGTATAGTGAGTCTTTTATATCGGACTCACTGCATATACTAAAATAATATCATGTGATTGAACTAGAATACCACATGATAATATTTTAAGAGTACTGAATAATTTTTCTTACTTTTACACTATCATTCTAAGATCTTATTGGTAGTGAATGTAATAGATAAATTTTCAGTGATCTCTCTAAGTTAGATAAAAGAAAAAGGGAGATTAAAATAGTCAAGTGGTACATGTTTTCATATTTATCGTGCAAGTTTACAAGTTTGAATTTATCTATTAATATAAAACTAAATTTTAAAGAATTTTTTTTATTCTTTTTAAATTATCTCTTTTTATTTATTATTTGTAGATTTAAAAAAAATTAATTACTTAATTTCCCCGATTATTTCTAAGTGTTAAACACACTTTTGTTTCTTTCTCATTTTTTTAATTTATTTATTATGATTAAATAGGCTTTCCTCTTTTCTTTCTCATCTTTTTAATAAACTTTTAAGGAATAATATAGATATTATATGCCTAATTTAATTAATTAATTAAATTATTAATTATGTTTTTTCAATATAATCCCCTTTTTTAGATGACATGGAGCATTTAGAGCGATTACAACAGTAGTATTTCGAAATTCAAATTTACCGCACTATTTTTAAAATATTGTATTTAAATTCAAAATACAGTATTTATAATTTAAATAAATTATATTTAAAATAAATTATTTATAAACAAACAAAAATCTCAACCATATTTATTGCGTTTTGAAACCTCCATACGCACCATATACTAATTGACGAACAAGCACATTATATAAAATCTTACACTATTTCACCATGTTTAGATAACCGCAATGACATAGTCAAACTAGCAACTATTGTTTTTCTGTTTTTTTTCCTAGTTAAGAACCCTAGTATTCATCTTAAATTTAGGAAAGACTATTATTTTTCGGGAGACCATTTTCTAGATTTCTAATTTTTTTTTACTTTATAATTTATTCTCTATTTTTTGTGGAGTTTATTTTTCTATATTATGGAACTTATTTTTTCTATAAGATGACTAATTTCTTCATTTTTTTTTTTTTTTGTGAGAAGTTTTAATTATTATCTCTCGTAAGATTTTACTTTTTTCGTTTCGAAGATTATTTTTTTGTTTGTGAGAATTTTTTGAATGCCAAATTGTTAAAGATAGATTATTTAAATTTTTGATTTGATATTATCACGATACTTATTCTTCTGTTACTAGTATCGAAAAATATTTCAGATGTGTATCTTTTATCATTAGCTTTGAAATATAACTATATTTTAGGATTATCGTGGTGTCCATTGTCTACCAATTGTTGTTGCGATTGACATTCTTCTTAATTATCTATTAATTTATTTGAAAAAATTAATTTTTTCATCCAAATTTACTTGTCCTACTTTAAAAATACACGCTTATAAAAAAAAAGTATCTCCCAATTACTCATCTTAATTATTTTATTATCATCTTTTTTTATTTTAATTAATCCCCTAACTCTTATTATTAGAATAATATAATAGAGAAGAGAAAGGAGGGTAAAAAATGAGTATGGTTGTATTTTCAATGTAAATTAATAATGCTACTCTTTTCGATATATGTTATGTAGTTTTCAATGAATTTTTTTAATAAAGTTAAATAAGAGTAATATTGAAAAAATAAAGTCAAATATAGAATTAAAATAAAAGAGGATAAATAAATTTGGACAACTTAAATAAATTAGGATAAATAAACTTAGACGAAGGGAGTATTATTTAATTTTTTTTATTAGAATCTTTTGTAGCAATTTTTAATTTTAATATATTTCAGTATAATAAATTATTTGATAAAAAAAAAAGATACCCACAATCATTCAAAAATTACGAATACCAATTGGGGTGAGATCTTTTATAACAATTTTTGGGGTCTATGGCGACGGTATATACTGTTGTCGTAGCCCTGTATTTTTGTAAGGTCACATCGATGAGAAATATCGTCACCATAAATCTTAAAAACTGTCGTTATAGATCTCGTCACAAAAAAATATAAGATTTTCGTTACAGAAGATCTCATGCCATACCAATTGAGTATGAATATTTTTGACATATACGTGAGAGTGAAATACTTAATACTCACCCAAAAAGAGAGATTTTTATTTGGACATTAAAAAATAGGGAACTGATATTTCTATTAAAAAAATTGATATTTTTATAATATTCTTCTAACATAAATAGTAAGTGGGGCCAATTTCATGTGAGTAAAACTTTGTAAAAATATTAATTTTTTTTGTAAAAATATCAATTCTAAAAAAACATTAACAGTTATAATATATTTTGTTCTAATAGAACATTATTTGTACTTTTCATTGGATTCTATAGGAAAATTATAAGATTATGCAGAGTATGATAAGATTATCAATGATTTATTTTATTAATAATGCAAATAGTAGACGTGTAGGAGGAAGAACCCAGGGGACCAAACAAAATGGGGACGTCAAAATCAGACCTTTATGCCACCTCTCAACTTTGTGAAGTGGAGAGTTGCAAGTCATGTGCGACTTGGCTTCGTAAATTTCTCTCATCCCACTTGGTAAATTGCAGGAAAGTGACCTTTCTTGTAATTGACTTAGATCATTCATCCATTAATTAAAGCTGTATGTGCTTATATTTAGCTGTAATATAATTGACCAAATGATCAAAAAGGTGTCGCACTAATAAAGCAACTAGATTCCTTTCTTTATACTTTTTTCATCTCACATTTCTTTTTTGTAAAAAAATAAAAATAAAAATTATGCCATGTAAAAAAAATAATACTTCTTTTGTGTTAAAGTATAATAAACGTTATTTGATATTTTAAATTTAATCGAGACATTTCAAATTTAATGATTAATATTAATTTATTTAGTTGAAGTTAATGAACACAAATGAGATATTGTGTATTGAACGGAAGGAGTATTATTTGACATTCTATTAATGATTATTTTAAGTATTTTTCGGGGCAACCAAAAAAGATTAAAGGGGTGAATAAATTTTTTTTCTAAAATTCTTGTTTATAAATTAGTACCTATGCGTAATTAAAAAGAAGTTATTTTAAATAATTTTTTAATATTTATTAAATGTCAAAGTGTAAAAAATCATAAATTTCACAATTTTTTACACTTTGATGTCTAATAAATTCGAAATAATTATTTAAAATAACTTTTTTAAATACAAATAAATACTGATTGACATAGTCAGCTGTGAGCATCATAAAAAAAATTAAAAATTTGATCACCTGATTACAAAAATTAAAAAATCAATTATCAAAATTTAAAAAAAAAAAGTCAATTATTTTGAGTACTAATTTATATTTAAACCTTTAATAGATTGCTTCTATAAGACCTCAACTTTTATTCAATAAAATTTAATTTTTCTTCATATATTATTTTGAAACAGTAATGTGTTAATTTAATAAAAATGAAAGTTAATGTTGTTTTATGCAAATTATAGTTTGTCGATGAATATTTGTTTTGTCAGAAAATATTCGTTCTGTACGACGACGCAGAAAAAATCAGTTATGGGTGGACCACACAATGAAATATTGCTGGATATAACATTTTAAAATAAAAATGGTCAATGGTACTATCACTTTTAACTATTTAAATATCGAGTGATAAAAGAATAGTAGCATATGATATTTTATGGTATTTTATAGTAGTACACTGTATTTTACAGTACCACACGATATTCTATAGTAGCATACAGTATTGCACACTGTTTTATATTATTGAACTGATAAAGTGACAATTGCATAATATTTCATCAATAATTGTCATTATACTGTATTTTATATTATTGAATCAATAATTGACATTGCACAACATTCTACATTATTGAGTCAATAATCGTTATAATGCACAACATCATGTATCGTTGGACCAATAATTGTCACAATAGTAGTCACGGGTATTAAATAGTTAGACATACTCATTATTTGAATAACACTGAATATTTAAATAATTGTGATATTAAGTCGATAATATAATAATATAAAAAATGGATAATATAATATTTAAATGTGTAGTGTGAAGCTTTCATGGACATGATGAACCGGATATTCAAGGAATATTTAGATCATTTTGTAGTTGTCTTTATTGATGACATTCTCATATACTTCAAGAGTCGTAAGGATCATGATCAACACCTGAGATTAATACTCCAAAAGCTACGTGAGAACAAGTTGTATGCCAAGCTGAAGAAGTGTGAGTTTTGGCTTGAAGAAGTCACGTACCTTGGACATGCGATTTTTAGTAGGGGAATATCAGTTGATCCTGCAAAGATCGAAGCAATATTAAATTGGGAGCAACCTCGGTCAGTAACTGAAGTCCAAAGTTTTCTAGGCTTAGCTAGTTATTATCGGAGATTCGTAGAAGGATTTTCTCGAATCGTCACTCCATTAACTCAGCTTACTAGAAAAAGCACCAAATTCGTATGGAACGAGGAATGCGAGAAAAATTTTCAAGAACTTAAGAAGAGACTTGTTTCAGCTTCTGTTCTGACCATACCATCGGGATCGAGAGAATTTGTTATCTACAACGATGCTTCAGGCAAAAGTCTAGGCTGTGTCCTTATGCAGCATGAAAAGATTATAGCCTACGCCTCTCGACAACTCAAAGATTATGAGGAAAATTACCCTACTCATGATCTAGAGTTGGCAGCGGTCGTTTTCGCGTTGAAGATCTGGAGATACTACTTGTACGAAGAGAAAATGGATATCTATACGGATCATAAAAGTCTCAAGTATTTCTTCACCCAGAAGGAACTTAACATACGATAACGACGTTGGCTTGAGCTGTTGAAGGATTACGAGCACACAATCCAGTATCACCCGGGAAAGACGAATGTTGTAGCTGACGTTTTAAGCAGAAGATCTTATGTGAGTACAAGTGCACTGCTGACAACATAAAAGTGTATTTTGTACGACTTGCAAAAGACGGAGATAGAGCTAAAAACACCAATGACCCACTTGAAGATTGCGCACGTACGAGTGGAACCAGCTTTAATCGATAAAATTATGATTGAGTTTAATAACAAATCTTAGCCTAATATTGCAATCTCCTTAAACAAAATAAACTTCTCAACCTTCAACACCTCTTGTAAGCTATCTAGCAAGATATCATGGATATATCAAGCATATTCAACACTTCCAACTTGATTTTCATCATATATAACAACATATAACACTTGATCACCAAATAAATCATGATTTCTAGATTGTATTCATACATGAATAGTGCACCACCTTTAACATACTACTCTTGAGTTTAGGGTTTTCATCAAATACCAACATGAAGCACATAAGTCACATACTTTACATATATAACCAAAGATACTTGCATGACTTCATCTATTTTTGTATTTAAGCACATAAATATCAAACCTTAAGGCTTGATCATCTTGTTACCTTCTTATGACTCTTTCTCTTCTTGTTATAAAGCTAGATAATGATGGATGATCCACTTTGGCAACTTGTTTCACTCGTCTTGAACTCTTTTCCTTGAATCTCTTGCAAGTTCTTATCAAACCCTAGCATTTTCTCTTCTTCCTCTTTTATAGACTCTCACTTAAGCAACTTGGATAATGAAAATGAAATGAACTAACACACAAATGCTTATACTTGCTAAATATATACATACATATATTGTATGCATTATCCCAACAACTAAACATGCATTGGTTAGCTAACTCATGCATGGTTAGGCCCTTTTATGTCACTTCACATTGCTAAGTAAGGGTAACTTGGTTATTACACCATTCTAGGACATACTTGCCATATCTTAAGATGTTAAGGGCATTATGGTCTTTTGTCAAATTCTCTAAAAAATTTAATTACCATTAAATCCATATGTGCTTAATTAAATTCATTTCAAATCTTTTTTAATCTAAACTTGTTTCATTATGCTCGAATTTAATTCCACCATTAAATACTCCATGCATGGCTTGTCCCAAAACACTTGTCACACTTGAAAATTTAATTTCCATTAATTAATTATCATATTTTACAACATTGTAATTTTCATACCATAACAAATGGTGTAGATTAAAAAATGTGAAATGTGTTTTTGGAATAGTTGGTTAAGTTTTAGTTATAAATAGGGGGTTTAGCATAAGAAATTTTCATATCCTTCTTACTTATCCTTCCTTCCACTTTCTAAATATTCTTAGTGTAAGATTTCTCTAAGTAAGTTAAGGCTATCTTAAGTATTGGTGAAGATCGGTAAAAGTCGAGTATTATCTAAGTAATTTTTTTCTATAAAAATTATATAAGCACTCACACACGTCACATGTTGTTTACAACTCTTCCTTTAGAAGACCCTTCTTATAGAAGATTTATTTTGAAAACTTTCTTAGGAATATATTATTTTAAAATATTATTTACTTTCTCAAAAACTATTTTGAAGTATATTCCACTCTACTATACATATTTATACTATCAAATCACTTTTAATTATTTCATATATGTAAGATCTCGAATTTTATGAAATACAAAATTTAATTTTTCTTCATATATATTTTTTCTGAAACAGTAAGTGGTTAAATTGACAAAGTTAAAAGTTAAAGATATTATGTGTAAATTTTATTTTGTCGGACAATTTTCATGTGCCGAAATAACTAATCATTAATAGTCCCCACAACGAAATATTTGTCGGATATAGAAAACGATAGAAGTAACCTTTTTAAATAAAAATAGTCAACGGTGTTATCACTTTTAACTATTAGAATACTCGGTGATAAAAGAATAGTATCATATGGTATTTCATGGTATTTTACTATAGCACACAATATTGCACAGTAACTCATATTATTGATATGATAACGTGGTCATTGCATAGTATTCATCAATAATTATTGTTACACAGTATTTTGCATTATTGATTCAATAATTGTCATTGCACTGTATTTTATATAATTGAACCAATAATTGTTATTGCACTATATTTTAAAATTATTGAACCTAATAATTGTCACAGTAGCAAATATACAGTAATTTATATTATTAAATTAATAATAATCTATGGCGTATTTTTTTACATTATTTATGAATTATTGTTGTAGCGTTATTTTATTATATATGTAGTACCCACAGGAAGAAAAATGTAAGACCCCGAATTTTATGAAATATAAAATTTAATTTTTCTTCATATATTTTTTTTTCATGAAACAATAAGTGGTTAAATTGACGAAATTGAAAGTTAAGGATGTTATGTGTAAATTTTATTTTGTCGGACAATATTCGTTTTGTCGGGGAATATTCGGGCCGTACGACGGCGCCGAAATAACTAATTATTGGTGGACCCCACAACGGAATATTTATCGGATATAGAAAACGACAGAAGTAACCTTTTTATATAAAAATAGTCAACGATGTTAACTGTTAAAATACCGGTGATAAAAGAATAGTAGCATACGGTAATTTATGGTATTTTTCTGTAGCACACGGTATTGCACAGTGTCTCATATTATTGGTCTGATAATTGACACTGTAACTGTTGCGCATCATTTCATCAATAATTGTCATTGCATAATATTTTATGTTATCAATTCAATAATTGTTATTACATAGTATTTTACATTATTGATTTAATAATTGTCATTACACTGTATTTCATATCATTGATTCAATAATTGTTGGTGCACTGTAGTTTAAAATTATTGAACCTAATAATTGTCACAGTAGCAAATACACTGTAATTTATATTATTAAATTAATAATGATCTGTAACGTGTTTATTACATTATGGTTGAATTATTGTTATCACTATTGTAATATTACCTTAACTATTGTATTTGTAATGTCCTAGAATTTCCACGTCTTTATTAATTTAATTTCCAACGAGTTAGTTTTACGAGATTATTTAAATCTTTTTATGTGATTAATTAATTATGTGATTAAATAATTATGTAATTAATTACTAAAATTAATTAAAGGGGGTCACTAATATGTTATTAAATTAGTGAACAAACCCTAAAGTTTTAATATCAAAATAATTGATAAGTTTCCTATTAATTAAATATTCAATTAAATTGAATATAATGAGTGAATTAAATATAATAAATTAATTAATATGATTATTAATTAATGTAAATAATGTGAAATATTAATAATAATATTTATTAGTCCATTTAGTAATTTAATACTTATGGGTTAGAATATTTAATTATTTATTCAATATAATTATTTATTTAATCATGGATTGAATAATTAATGTGTAAATTATTAAATTAGCCCAACATGGGTCAATTAGTAGCCCAAGTGTAGAATAATAAAATTTGACAATTTAGTAGCCCAAACAATTTAATAGAAGCCCAATTGGTATTTTAAATTAAAGCCCAATGATTGACCCACTTGGAAAATACTTAATTTAACTTATTAATTATTAAAAAGTGAAAAGTGACTTTCAATTTGGGACAAGGAAGAGATCAGCCGGCAACAAGGAGAAAGAGAGAGTATATTGTTTTTTATTATTATTTATTATTATTTGATTTTTCATTTATTTAATAAAGGGTTGCTTGTTTTATTTTTTGTAGTACATGAAACCATCCCTCTTTTCACCAACTAAGTATGGACTAACTTTCTTGTGCAAGTATCCAAGTAGGAGCATCATAAATTATAGATATAATTGTGTATCTATTAATTTTTCAAGTATACTTGAAATTGTTAGATGATATTTCATTATTTTCTCCAAATCCAAAAGAGAGAGCTAGAGAGCATTTGAGAGTGTGAGAAAATATTGAGAGCAAAATACTAAGAGAGGAGAAGGAGTTATTGGTTCATGCCTTCAAACCTCATCACCTACTTTGGAAGAAAAAGGAAGATAGCCATTAAAACAAGGTAATTGTTATTTTAAATGTAGTTTGTTTTTAAATTAAATAAATCATCATGTTAGTATAAACATGTTAATATAGTTATTAATGTGTAGTTGTAATATTTATGCCATGCTTGAGTTTAATAGGTTTGGTTTGTATTTTGGTATCATTTGTATGCTAAAATATGTGTTTAATAGTGTATAATCAAGTCTTGAAATTTATGACGAAAAATATTTTTATAAAACTTAGGTTTGATGTTCTAATATTATAGAACATTAAATCATGAGAAAAACAAAGTTTGAATCACTCGAAATGGAGTTTTATACAAAAAGATATGATTTATGGTAGTTTATGTGATGTAAAATTTTTTATAAAAAAATAATGATATTAAATCATGAAAAATTAATTTTTCATGTTATAAATTAATATAAGGTGATTGATAATTTTTTTGGATTTTTATTGAAGAGTTAAAGCTTATTTGATGGTATATTTTTATTTAAAATGGGTATGCCGGAGCACTGTTCACATTCTGCTAAATGGAAAAAAAAAGGGGAACAGTCCGCGCAATGCGCGCGAGGCATTCGGCTAGCAAAACGCGGAGCCAAACGACGTCGTTTGGCGTCTGTGGAGAATTTACTCCGCGCAATGCGCGGAAGCCGTTTACGGCTTCTCAAAACGGCACCGTTTTGGGCCGTTGTTTCTGAAGGCACGCGTAATGCGCGAGCGCCGGTTTTCTGCGAAATTACCAGTCTGCCCCTTCGTGTTTTTCTTGGCAAAATTACCATTTTGCCCTCGGATCAGTTTTCAACTTATTTACGGAAATGCCATTCGGGTTAATTTTAATTAATTTAAATATTTGAAAATTAATTTAAAATTATAACAAAAATAATAATAATACAAAAATAATATTGGGGAGGATATTTTTCATTAAGTTTAATATTTAAATATTTTAAATATTAATCTAGTTAGCTAAATCATGGTTAAGTTAAATAAATTTATTATTTATTTATTATTTTAAATATTAATAATAAATAAAGGTGATAAATTAGAAATTATTATTTAATTTCTATTAAATAATAATTAAAGAGAGATAAAATTTATAAATTAATTATTTATTATTTAAATATTATTAAATAATAAATAAGGATAATTAAGTAATTACTTATTATTTAATTAGCATTAAATAACGATTAATGGAAATTAAGTTATTAGATTTAATAATTTATTATAATAAATAAGAATGAATTGATTATTATTTAACCTTAAATAATAATTAAAATTAATTAAATAATTAATTATTATTTAATTGACATTAAATAATAATTAAAGAGGATTAAGATTAGTAAACTATTATTTAATTTCCTTAAATTAAATAATAAGTAAGGTTAATTACTTAGTTAATTATTGGTTGATTAATATTAAATTAAAGAAGGTTAAAATTAAGTCAATAATTATTTATTATTTAATTATAATTAAATAATAAGTAAGCACAATTAGTTATTATTTATTTTAAATAATAACTAGAGTTAATTAATTAATTTCTATTTAATCAAGATTAAATAGTAATTAAATAGAGATTGAGTTAATAAAATAAATTGAATTTAATTATGATTTAATTAAACAAATGTAATAAGTTGTTTAAGGGTTTAATAAGTGTCCAACACTTAAGAAAAATATTTTCTAACTTATTAAATTATTAACCTAAAAATGATTAAGGGTCTATAAGGTTAATAATATTATTTTGACTAATGTAAATTATGTGTTAGTACTTATGTGTGGTAAATAAGTTCATTATTAAGCGTATAGTTAAGCAAATACGCCGTACTAATTATTAGACCGACTTTATTAATGTTAGGTCTTTTAAAGCAAGTTAGTTAAAGCTAGACATTTATTGTAGCTGAGCAGACATGCAAGTTCTCTAACCCTACTCATTTATTGTTGAACAAGTTTCTATACTTGTATTTATTGTCAAACCTTGAAGTGGTTTAATTATTTAAAATTATCCCACATCCATATTGTTTATAAAATCGCACTTAGTGCACTTGAAGCTTATTAGTTCTTGATTCATGAACTGTACTAAAAATGTCAAAAGCTAATAGTTCAGCTAGACATTACGTTTATAAATTCAATACTTGAATACTTTTAAAAGCTTATCCAAACCATTGTTGGGTGCGAATTTCTTATATTAAGTCTGAGAATTGAACAACCCTAAATTAGGGGATTTTGTGTCGGGAAACCGACTTTGGGCGCCAGTGACTAAATGTAATGCATATATAGCGGGTTGAATAGGCTGATCCCCTTGAAAACCAAACAACTCAAAGGGTCAGAGGAAACTCTATTATACCCTCGTTAGTTCAGGGTCCTTAGTGACCACTCAGCATTTTAAGATTCAAATATTCTGTTTATTAAAATTTGAATCCTGTTTCATTCACAATTGTTATATCTATTGTTGAACCATTGATGACATTTCCCATTCATTCATGATATATTAAATCTCTATGATTGTTCTATACTTGCTGAGCAACTAGTTGCTCATTCTTGCTATATCATGAACCATTTTTCAGATAGACCTGATTGCTCAAAGAAGGATAAGGGAAAAGAAAAAGCCAGATATTAAGTTAGTTTATGCATGCTAATTAGATATTTAATGTGTATTTACTGTTGAAGAACCTTTTGTAATTCCTTATGATAGGAATTGTTTTATGTTAAGGTTGATAGACCCTAGTATTGTAACCTTTTGAAGGGAACCAATATGTATTATTCCGCGATGTTTAAATGCAATGTATGTATTTAATTGTTAGTAATGTGTTGAATAGTGAGAACCAAACTCGAGGTTATGGAACCCGGATTTGGGGTCGTCACAGTATTGATAGTAGGTATTTTAATATATATATATATATATATATATATATATATATATATATATATATATATATATATATATATATATATATATTGGTGGGGGCCAATGGGGAAATTGTGTAGGAAATGAAGAAAAAGGGGGGGGGGGGGAGAAGAAGAAGAAAATAGGAAAGAAAGAAAGGAAAGCGCGGAAGAATAAAGAAAATGAAGAAGGAAAAGTCAGGAAAGGAGGGTGTTGAGAGAATGTGATAAATGAGGGAGAAGAAAATGAGAAAGTTAAGCAATTGTTAAATAAAAGTTAGGCAGAACAGTGAACCCGGTAGGTGAAGAGTTCGCCTATAAAAGGGAGCCTCTACTAAACATATTCCACACACTTTTCTTTTCTTCTACTACTATATTGTGAGTATTTTCTTTGGGTATTGTAAGGTTATTTTGAGAGTTTGAAAGCCAAAAGGAGTGCAGAAAATTTTCAAGTAAGTCTTTTATTAAATAGTAGTAATTTTATAAATTCCTATTTTTCACGGTATTTACAAATCTTCCTTTAGAAGACTCTTCTTTAAGAAGATTTATTTTTAAAAGCTTTCTTTGGAAGATTTATTTTGGAATATTATTTTTAAAATTATTTAAAAGTAGTTATATTATACTACAAAAATTATGTTAAATATATATAATTTTGATAATTCATATTATACGAGTTATCATACACTTTGAAATTTATATGTGGTAATTACTAATTTTATTATAAAAATATAGGTTGATCAACCTCATTTAAATCAATATCCAGTCACGTGCTAAGGTAAGGAATACCATTCATTTCAAACTCTTAAATTTACTGTGGTAAGGAATGTTATTTTTTGGAATATCATCTTATTTCGTATTCTATTATTTAAACTTACCACGGTAAGGGATTATCATTCTTTGATTCTCGAAAATAATATCATTTCTTTCTTGTGCCATTTATTTTCATGTATTAAATTGTGGGAATAACCTTACGGCGCGAATTACCGCCTGTTGGTGAATAACCTATCATATTCATTCCTTATTAATCTCTGAGAATAACCTTACGGCGCGGATTACCACCTGTTTGGTGAATAACTCTTCGTATTCAAATTCTATTAAATTGTGGGAATAACTTTACGGCGCGGACTACCGCCTGTTGGTGAATAATCCTTTTTATTTGTCTCGTGTGAAAATAATTTGTCTACACGAATTATCACATAACACTTTTATTCCATATTCGTAAGTGATATCATTTTTCTTTATACTCATAAGGGATACCATCTTTTTCATCTTCCATTATTCAAACTTACTATGGTAAGGGATATTAATTTCCTTCACCTTTTGTTAATCAAACCTGCTACGGTAAGGGATATTATTTTCTTTCATACACCTAAATCGAAACTTATTATGGAACTATTACTTCTATAATTCTTGAAAATATTATATGTTCCATAATAGTTGAACTTCATTATTTCAACTGAACCTTCCTATTTTCTGAACCTTTCTATTGAACTATAATCGTTATTCTGAACTGTGGATCTTGAATATCATTTTTAAATTTCACTCCACATCATGTTGGCAATTTGGACATTGTTTGAATCTGCACAAAGTAAACTTCCGATACTTATTGTTTATCCTGTTCTTCTGTTCATCATTTGTATCACTGTTATTTGTATTAATCATCAAGAATCAAGCTGTTGTGAATATCTGTGGCCGGGGGCACAGATGTGATATAATTGTTGAACATATGATAGGTTAAAGGCGATATACTAGGTTAAAGGCGATACATCTGTTCGGTGTCTTTTATGGCACGTGGTGAATGTTCTCTTTGGCCCGTAGTGCAAAGATAAATTTTTGGTTGGTATGATTATAACCAAAGGCTGAATCTGGTATAATTATGACCGTTGGTGTTATATTGAATGTCTTTGGCCCGTAGTGCAAAGATGAACTGTTGATCTGCATGATTATGACCAGGAACTGTGATGTTGTATTATCTTGACTAATGGTATTTTAGATGATAAAAGTTGATGATATTTTTACTAAAAAGATAAGCGAGTGGACATTATAGTCTGCATTATTCTTCTAATAGATTGCTCATTTCGCTGCTATTATTGATCTGAACATTGTTCAAGAATTTAACTGCAGTTTTTGATATAAATCTTGTAGTCTATTGTATTCTATCAAGAACTCAACTGTTGAAGGCTAATGATAATTTATTCGTCATTATCTTAGTCATGATATTTCTTACTGGGTTATTTGAGCCCACCCTTTCTTTTGTTCCATTGTTTTTCAACAGGAGATGAGAATGTAGCTGGGTCTAGCCGGGGAATGGAGTGAGAGTCCGAGGGATAGTTATTACCGTCTTCACGTGTTGTAAAATAGTGTGATAATATTAGTAAAGACTTAGTTGTGTATATACACTGTATTGTTGAAAGTTGTACTACTTTGTAATAATTTTGTTGTAGTCTTTTGACAACTCAAGTTTGGGCTGTGTGGACCCAGATTTGGGGGTGTCACAAAAAATATATATATATAAAAAAAATTAAAAAAAAAATATTATTTTATATGAATAGTAACATGTGGACCCTTTTATGGGGGCCACATGAAAATTGAAATTTGAATTTGGTTGCTGAGAGGTTGGTGAAGTTGGCAGCCGGCTGCACTGCCACATTTGAAATACAAGGCTGGCATGCAGCACGCCACTCACCTACCACCGCATAATACATTCTTTTCTCCTATAAATAGCTTACTCAGCTGAATAGAAAAATCATACCTAAACTATAAAAATTTTCTACAAGTATTTTGTGAGTTTTCTCTGAGAATAGTAAGGATATCTTGAGTGTTTACAAACTAAAAGGATTTCAGAAATTTTTCAAGAAAATATTTTATTAAAGAGTAGTAATTGCATAAATATCTATTTCACACGTTATTCACAAATCTTCCTTTATAAGACTCTTATTTGAGAAGATTTATTTTAAAAAGCTTTCTTTAGAAGATTTATTTTGAAATATTATTTCAAAAATTATTTTTGAAGTTATTATTTTACACTGCAAAAATTTATATTATACGTAGACACCCAAAGTTTGCACTTTTGCACTAACCCTGACAGGAGGGCAAAATCGTCACTTGACCCGACATACAAAAAGGAAGGTGGACCCCAACACGAAGCCACCTCAACGACTTACGATCAAAGCTGCCACAACAAACAACGAGCATCAGGTTACTTGAGACAAGGCAAACAGCTGATCCAGAAAGAACCTGATTTGATCACCAAAGACAACAAATGGCCACTACGCTTACGGTAGTCGAGGGTCTCGCTCCCCGGTGAGCGAGCGGCTGCCCAGCTTGCCGGTGAGCTGGTGGGGGTGTAAGGGGGCAGCGCCCCCTGGAAGCCAAACACAAAGAGCAATTTATACATCAAGTAACAACCTTCCAAAATAATGCAGCAAAAAATGATGATTTAAGACTGCGTGACACGAAAATCGAGAAAAGGAAGCCAGGCAGCCGCAGATGCATCTGCGGCTAATGACAAGTGGCATTTTTCGTGGCTCGAGGAAACACACGGCAACCGAGGCTTTGGCGCGGACGACCATAGCAGGCAGCCGCAGATGCACCTGCGGCTGCCTCCAGTCAGCTATACACAACCATTGTTGCGTCCGAGAGAAAGAAGAAGAAAGAAAAATAGAAAAGATAGAGAGAAAAGGCGAGATTTTAGAGAGAGAAAGCTACGGGTAGCAACAAAATGGCTTGATTCTGTCTTCCTTTTTACTCCAATCTATCCCACATCTTGTGTATTGCATTGTTATTGAAATATCCAAGAGTTCTTGAGAGTTTTCCAAGGTTAAAATCCAATTTTTAGCATTTTATTGTGTTTATCTAATATTGATTTTGTTGCTATTGGATAGATTAAACATGGTTTTCTTAGCATGTTGGCATAGATCCTTGGATTAGGGTGATTAGCGAGGGTTCCTAATGAACGATGTTCCCTCCTAATCACCCGAGGATGTCCATTTGGCGTTATTTGGGATCTATTGTTAGTTTAGATTTCCATTATCATTTTGGGTGTTAAACTAGTTTATTTTGTTTCCCCATTAGATTTATTGTTATTGCTTGCCTTGTAACATTTTTGGGTTGGGAGCCTAGGAGAGATCATTTCGATCAAATTCCGAGTATGAACGATTTTGAGCTTATGTAGTTATGGAGATGCGTTTGTATTGTAAATATGTAATTTTCGGGTCTTAAAGCGATGTCGGATCGAAAATCGGGTTTAAGGCCCCGTGATATTGAAATATGTGATTGGGGGTGTTTGGGGCTATTTAGACGGCTTACATGTCCACAAATAGCTCCAACATCATTTTAATGCTTGGTTTTCCCTTTCAACATGGAAAATGGATTTTGGAATGAAAAGATGAAGATTTTCATAAAATCAATCAAAGTAGGATATTAGATCACGCGTAGGCTAAAATAAAATCGAAAGTATCGGATGAGCTCCATTCCTATTTGACGAAGGATTCAAAAACCTTATTTTATAAATGTCATCATTAAAGATTTTGTTATCAAAATGAAAGCTTAAAAATGAACTTTTCAAAACGAATTGAATCCTTCATGCATAGGGTCAACGAGTTTTCAGAAGTACTTTCGAGAAATAAAGCAATCCAACGATATTCATTTAGGCACACACACACACACGCACACACACACACACACACACACACATGCGCACACACACATTTTAGGATTTAAAAGGATAGAAAAATATCAAGATTGCGGTAACCGTGTTTTCACGGAAGTCGGGGGGTGCCTAACACCTTCCCCTCGCTTAAGCAAGCCCCTGAACTCTATGAATCTCGGTTCGCGGATCAATTAATTAGAAGTCACATATGAGCCATTACGATTACGAAAACTAAAACTCGGATGAGTTGGTACATCCATTTTAAATATACCAACTGGCGACTCTGGTCAATTGGCTCATCATAAAATCGATCTTTCAAACCCCGTTGACATTCAAGCCGACCCTTTTCAAAATCACATCTTAAATCCAAAAGCTAAAATTTGAAAGGGTGAAATATTAAAAAAGAAACGACTTTTTCCTGCGTCGACATTATATAAATAATTTTGATAGTTCATAATATATGAGTTATCATACACCTTGAAATTTATATGTTATAAGACCCCAAATTTTATAAAATACAAAATTTAATTTTTCTTCATTTATATTTTTTTTGAAATAGTAAGTGGTTAAATTGACAAAGTTAAAAGTTAAGGATATTATGTACAAATTATATTATGTCGGACAATATTCGTTTGGTCGGGGAATATTCGTTCTGTCGGGGAATATTCGTACGACGGCGCCGTACATTGGTGGACCCTATAAAGAATAATTATCGGATATAGAAAATGACATAAATAATTTTTAAATGGTCAATGGTACTATCACTTTTAATTGTTAAAATACACAGTGGTAAAAGAATAGTAATATACGGTATTACAGGTAACATACGGTATTGCACAATAGCACACGGCATTGCACAGTAGCACACGACATTGCACAGTATTTCGTATTATTGAACTGATAAAGTGGTTATCGTACAATATTTGACTTTATTGTCACATACACAATAATTTATATTATTAAACTGATAATTGTCACAGTAGCATATGCACAGTAATTCATATTATTGAATTAATAATTGTTATTACACAGTAACGTATTCTTTCTTTTATATATTTTCTGCATTATTGTTATCTCTATTATGATGTTAATTAAACTGTTGTATTTCATTATTAATTAATTTGATATCTAACTCAGAGAGCCAATTACACTGTATTTATAACAATTAGTCATAATAATGAATAAGTGTGAATTATTGTTGAATAATTAAATTGATAAAGTTATTTGTTTATTATAATAAATAATATAAAGTTAGGTGATATAAAATGAATGATATATATTAAAGATAATGTAATAATTATAGAATTTTAAATGAACGGTGTAGATTGAAGATGATATTTAAATGAATGGTTTAGATTAAGAAAATCTTAAAAGATGAAATGAATGATATAAATTAAAGATAATATAGAATTTGAAATGGATGGTGTAGATTAAAGATGATCTTTAAATGAATGGTTTAGATTAAAGAAATCTTAAAAGATGAAATGAATGGTATGGATTAAACATTATCTTGAAATGAACGGTTTAGATTAAATTAGGAAATTTTGGTTGTAATAAGATTTTTGGCTATAAATAGAGGCCTTAACTTAAAGATTTTTCATAAACTTTCTTGCTCATTCTTTCTTTCACTCTCTAAATACTTCTTTGTATAAGTTCTCTCTAAGTATGCTCAAGTCATCTTGAGCATTTGTGAAGATCTATAAGTGTACGTGTACTGTTCAAGTTAATCAACCTCATTTAAATCAATATCTAGTCACGTGTTAAGGTAAAGGATTCCATCATTTTCATCTTTCACTATTCAAACTTACTACGGTAAGGGATTATCATTCTTTGATTCTCGAAAATAATATCGTTTCTCTCTTACTCATAAGATGTGTCATTTATTTTCATGTATTAAATTGTGGTAATAACCTTACGGCTCGAATTACCGCCTGTTGGTGAATAACCTTTTGTATTCATTCCTTATTAATCTCTGAGAATAACCTTACTGCGCGAATTACCGCCCGTTTGGTGAATAACTCTTCGTATTCAATTTTTATTAAATTGTGGGAATAACCTTACGGCGCGAATTACCGTCTGTTGGTGAATAACCTTTCGTATTCATTCCTTATTAATCTCTGAGAATAACCTAACTACGCAGATTATCGCATGTTTGGTGAATTACTCTTTGTATTCATTTCCTATTTTTCTAAACATTTCTATTGAACTGTAACCGTTATTCTGAACTGTGGATCTTGAATATCATTTTTGAATTTTACTGCACATCATGTTAACAATTTGGACATTATTTAAATCTGTACAAAGTAAACTTTTGATACTTATTGTTTATCCTGTTTTTTCTGTTCATCATTTGTATCACTGTTATTTGTACTAATCATAAAAAATCAAGCTGTTGTGAATATCTGTGGCCGGGGGCACAAATGCGATATAATTGTTGAACAGATGATAGGTTAAAGGCAATATAATAGGTTAAAGGCGATACATCTATTCGGTGTCTTTTATAACACGTGGTGAAAGTTCTCTTTCGCCCGTAGTGCAAAGATGAACTGTTGTTTGGTATGATTATGACCAAAGGCTGAATACTGGTATAATCATGACCGTTGGTGTTATATTGAATATCTTTGGCCCATAGCGCAAAGATGAACTGTTGATTTGCATGATTATGACCAGGAACTGTGAATTTGTATTATCATGACTAATGGTATTTCAGATAATAAAAGTTGATGATATTTTTCTGAAAAAGGGAAGCGAGTGAACATTATAGTCTGCATTATTCTTCTAATAGATTGCTCATTCCGCTGCTATTATTGATCTAAACGTTGTTCAAGAATTTAACTGCAGTTTTTGATATAAACCTTGTAGTCTATTGTATTCTATCAAGAACTCAACTGTTGAAGGCTAATGATAATTTATTCGTCATTATCTTAGTCATGATATTCTTTACTGGACTATTTGAGCTCACATTTTCTTTTTGTTCCATTGTTTTTCAACATGAGATAAGAACGTAACTGGGTCTAGCCGGGCGATGGAGTGAGAGTCCGAAGGATAGCTATTGTAGTATTCACGTGTTGTAAAATAGTGTGGCAATAATAGTGAATATTTAGTTGTGTATTATTAAATATTGTATTGTTAAACATTGTAATAATTTTGTTGTAGTCTTTTGACAACTCAAATTTGGGCTGCGTGGGCCCAAATTTGGGGGTGTCACATATGTGGTAATTACTAATTATATTATAAATATATAGGTTGATCACCCTCATTTTTATCAATATCTAATCACGTGATAAGGTAAGGAATATCATCTTCTTTCATCTTCTATTATTTAAACTTATTACAGTAAGAGATACCATCTTTTTCATCTTCCATCATTCAAACTTACTACGGTAAGTGATATTATTTCTTTTATATTCTTAAACTTACTATGGTAAGTATTGTTCGGCTAATTTTCTGAAATAATTATAATTTTCTTAATAGTCTGCGCTTCATATAATATCATTTTAATTGAACCTTCCTATTTTTCTGAACCTTTCTATTGAACTGTAACCGTTATTCTGAACTATGGATCTTGAATATCATTTTTGAATTTCACTCCACATCATGTTGATAATTTGGACATTATTTGAATCTGCACAAAGTAAAATTATAAACTTTCGATATTTATTGCTCATCCTGTTTCTTCTGTTTATCATTTATATAACTGTTGTTATTCTAATAATCATAATCAAGTTGTAGTGGATATCTGTGGCCTGGGGCACATATAATATGATAAAGACGATATAATGGTGGCGTGTTTTTTATGGCACGTGGTGAAAGTTCTCTTTGGCCTGGGGTAAAGAAGAACTGATGTTTGGTATGATTATAACCAAAGGCTGAAGACTGGTATGATCATGACCGTTGGTGTTATATTTGAATATCTTTGGTCGTAGTGCAAAGATGAACTGTTAACTTACATGATTATGACTAGAAACTGTAAATTGGTATTATTATGACCAGTGGTGTTTCAAATGATAAAAGTTGATGATGTTTTTCTTTAAAAGAGAAGCGAGTGGACATCATAGTCCATATGATTTTTCTAATGGTTGTTATTATGCTATAGTTGTTGATCTGAACTTTGTTTAAGAATTTAACTGTAGTTGTTGAATTAAAACTTGCTGTTTAAATTATTCTATCAAGAACTTAACTGTTGAATGCTAACGATAATTTATTCGTCATTATCTTAGTCATGATATTCTTTACTGGGCTATTTGAGCTCACCATTTCCTTTTGTTCTATTGTTTTTCAACAGGAGATGAGAGAGTAGCTGGGTCTAGTCGGGGGATGGAGTGAAGGTCCGAGCTGTAGCTGTATTAGTCTTAATAAGTTGTAAAATATTGAGACAATAATAATGAAGACTTAGTTGTGTATTGTTTGAATACTGTATTGTGATACGTTGTATGTTGTAGTGTAATAGTTATTGGATATTTTGACAACTCAAGTTTGGGCTGTGTGGGCCCAGATTTGGGGGTGTCACAGTTGGCATCAAAGCTTAAGGATATAGTCTTTAATAAGAGGAAAGACGAATAGAATCAGTCACTAGTGTGTCCCACCTAAATTAGATTTTATTATCTAACAAGTCGATTTGAATGTAGGGACAGGAAGTGATGAGTCAGTTTGTTTAACTAACATTTATTTTGTGACCACAATTAAGTATGACATCTGAAAATCTGGAAGTTAACTATGGAATGCCCGAAACCAATATAGCTGAGAATCAAGAGGCCACAAACAATCCTCCTACCAACTTAGGAAATAATATTCCTGATAACATGATGAACGATAGATTCTTTAGGAACTTCATACAGTTCATGTAGAATCAAACGAGGAAATCCAGTCAACAATAACGGTAGAAACACTGATAATTCAAGGATTGTCACCGTTAAGTAATTTAAAGAGTTAGGACCACCTGAGTTTTTTGGGAAGCCTGACCCACTCAAAGCGGAGGTGTTGCTAAAACAGACGATAAAAATATTTGATGTCCTGCGATGAGCAGATGATCAGAAGGTACCATTCGTCACTTTTATATTACTAGGTGAGGCGGACCATTGGTGGAAAGCGGTAAAACGTATCCACCCTTCAGCACTCGAGATATCTTGGACATAATTTTAAGATCTTTTTAACGAAAAGTACTTTCCAAAAAATATCTGTCATATGAAAGAGGTAGAATTCATTAAGCTGAAGCAGAGAAACATGACAGTTTCTCAATATGAAGCTAAGTTTGTCGAGTTATCTTGTTTCGTGACCCATTTAGTGGATGACGAAGCACAAATGAGTCGTATGTTTTAGCGAGGTTTGAGACTCAAAATTCGACAACACCTTAACTCTCATAAATTTTGTTTGTATTCAGATGTTGTAGATTGGGCTCAAAGGGTAGAACAAGAAAATGAAATAATTCAGTCGAGAGTCAATGACCAGCATAGAGAGAGAAACGACAACAATCACAGGAACAAGAACTATAGAGGAGGTAACTAGCACTTTGGCGATAATCCCGCATCGAATAACAAAAGAGGGGAATCCAGTGGAAACAACATCAAGAGAAAAAGATTTCATAATGATTACGGAAGCGCACCAGCACCAATACCAGCACCGGTACCAGTTTCAAGGGGAGAAGATCGACCACCAATGAGATGCTATAGGTGTGGTCAGGAGGGTCACATCAGCCCAAACTGTACTCAGCAGTCTAAGTTGTGCTACAGTTGTGGGAATGAGGGTCATGTTGCTCGATTTTATCCTGTTACAAAATCAAGTCCAGCTGCAATGATGATACCAAAGGCTAGCACGGATAAGGGAAAATATGTATTTCAAGGGAGAGCTTTTGTTGTGACATCCCAAATGGCATGAAACCCGAATGAGGTGATAATCGGTAAGCTATTCATAAATTCTCGTGAAGTCTATGCCCTGTTAGATACTGGCTCTACTCATTCTTTTATCTCACCTACATGTGCTCAACGATTAAACTTAACTCCTGAAAATTTGAACTTTGACTTATCAGTTGAAACCCCATTAGGAGAAATAGTCATTACATCTACTGTATATAAATCTTGCCTAGTTCAAATTAACAACATCACATTACCCATTGACCTTATTTATTTGAAAATGCATGAATTTAATGTGATTTTAGGAATTGATTGGTTGACTACCCATCATGCTAAAATTGATTGTTTTCATAAGATTATTAGTTTTTATATTCCTAATCAACCTGTCATGGAAATTCAAGCAACTAAACCATTGAAATTTATAACTATTATTTCTAGCCATAAAGTCATTCGTTTATTGAAAAACGGATATCAAGTCTTTTTAACTCATGTCATTGATTTGAACAAAAACACGTCAAACTTGAATGATATTCCTATTGTTAATGAGTTTCCTGACGTTTTTTCCGAGGAACTTCCTGGCTTACCCCCAAACTGTGACATTGAATTCTGTATTGATCTTGAACCCAGTACTAAGACCATTTCCAAGGTCCCATACCGAATGACTCCCATTGAACTTCAAGAGTTAAAAGTCCAACTACAAGAATTGTTGGATACTAGTTTTATTCGTCTGAGTGCATCACCTTAGGGTGCTCATGTTCTATTTATGAAGAATAAAGATGGGACTATGAGATTGTGCATTGACTACCGAGAATTGAATCATGTCATCATAAAAAACAGGTACCTATTACCTTAGATTGATGACATGTTTGATCAATTACAGGGTGCTCAATATTTCTCAAAGACCGATTTTCATTCTGGATATTATCAGTTCAAGGTTAAAGCCGAGGACATTCCAAAGACTGCTTTCAAAACTCGTTATGGGCATTATGAGTTCTTAGTCATGTCTTTTGGACTAACCAATGCTCTTGCAGCTTTCATGGACATGATGAACCGAATATTCAAAGAATATTTGAATCATTTTGTGGTTGTCTTTATTGATGACATCCTCATATACTCCAAGAGTCGTGAGGATCATGAACAACACCTGAGATTCATACTCCAAAAGCTTCATGAGAACAAGTTATATGCCAAGTTAAAGAAATATGAGTTCTGGCTTGAGGAAGTCACGTTCCTTGGGCATGTCATTTCTAGTCAGGGAATATCAGTCGATCTTGTAAAGATTGAAGCAATATTAAATTGGGTGCATCCTCGTTCAGTAACGAAAGTCCGAAGCTTTCTGGGCCTAGCTGGTTATTATCGGAGATTCGTAAAAGGATTTTCTCGAATCACCACTCCATTAACTCAGCTTACTCGAAAAAATACTAAATTCGTATGGAGCGAGGAATACGAATTTTTTTTTCAAGAACTCAAGAGGAGACTTGTTCCAGCTCCTGTTCTAACCATAGCATCAGGATCGGGAGAATTTGTTATCTACAGCGATGCTTCAAGAAAAGGTCTAGGTTGCGTTCTTATGCAACATGAAAATGTTATAGCCTATGCCTCTCGATAACTCAAAGATTATGAGAAAAATTACCCTACTCGTGATCTAGAGTTGGCAGCGATTGTTTTCGCGTTAAAGATCTAGAGACACTACTTGTACGGAGAGAAAGTGAATATCTATACAGATCATAAGAGTCTCAAGTATTTCTTCACTCAGAAGGAACTTAACATGCGACAACGATGTTGGCTTGAGCTGTTAAAGGATTACGATCACACAATCTAATATCACTTGGGAAAGGCAAACGTTGTAGCTGACGCTTTGAGCGGAAGATCTTATGCGATTACAATTGCACTTCTGACAACACAAAAGCGCATTTTGTATGATTTACAAAAGATTGAGATAGAGCTAAAGATACCAGGGACCCACTTGAAGATTGCGCGCATGCGAGTAAAATCGGCTTTAATCGATAAAATTAAAGATGCTCAAGCTACTAATCTGGAATTGATGAACATGATAAAGAAAGTACAAGAATATGCTATTTCCGAAGCAAGAATCGACGAGAAAGGAATACTTCGAGTTAACTATCGAATATATGTTCCTAACGATCCTGAATTGAAGTGTAAAATCATGATGGAGGCACACAACATGCCATTTGCAATCCACCCAAGAAGTAACAAGATGTATTGTGATCTTCGACATACATTTTGGTGGAACAATATAAAAAAGGGTGATTGCAGAGTTTATCTTAAGGTGCTTAACTTGTCAACGTGTCAAGACAGAGCATCAAGTGCCTAAGATTCCATTACAACCACTTGAGGTTCCCGAATGGAAGTGGGAACACATCAATATGGACTTCGTGATGGGTTTTCTCAAAGTTTAGATACAATTTGGGTCATCGTAAATAGATTGACCAAATCAGCCCATTTCTTACCTATACGAGAAATTTTTTCACTTGAGTGTCTTGCCGGTATGTACATAAATTAGATTGTAAGATTGCATGGCATGCCAGTTTCCATAGTTTCTGATCGAGATCCTAGATTCACTTCACCTTTTTGGATCAGTTTATAAAAAGCTATGGGCACTGAACTACGTTTTAATTTTGCATACCATCCTCAAACGGACGGACAATCGGAAAGGACAATCCAGACCATCGAAGATCTTTTAAGACTTTGCGTACTAGGCTTCAAAGGAAGTTGAGATAAGTACTTGTCATTGGTTGAATTTTCCAACAACAACAGTTACCAAGTAAGCATAGGGATAGTTCCATTCGAAGCTTTGTATGGACGCAAGTGTCACTCTCCAGTATGTTAGAATGAGGTAGGAGAAGTAAAATTGTTGGGACCTGAGTTGGTATGCTTGACAACAGAAAAGATCCAAATGATTCGACAACGAATAAAGACCGCATAAGAACGACAAAAGCGTTATGCTGATCTTCATTGAAGAGAGAAAAGTTTCAACATCGGAGACCTTGCATTTTTACGTGTTTTCCCATGAAAATGAGTTACGAGATTCGGAAAGAGATGAAAGCTCAACCCTTGATTTATTGGCTCATTTGAAATCCTCGATCGAGTAGGAACCGTAGCCTATAGACTGGCTTTACCGCCAAGTATGTCCCGTATTCATAATGTTTTTCACATATCTATGTTACGTAAATATGTGAAGAACCCAAACCACATCATTGAGTTAGAACCGGACATTATAGAAAATGATTTAACATACGAGGAGGTACTTGTTAAGATCCTAGATAAGAAGGAGCAGATCCTACACTCAAAGGTTATACCTCAAGTTAAAGTTTTATGGAAGAATCAAAATACTAAGAAAATGACCCTTAAGCTAGAATCTAGGATGAAATCTAAGTATCCTTACCTCTTCGAAATATCAGGTACGTCAATTTCGAGGATGAAATTTCATAAGGAGGAGAGGTTGTAAGGTCCCGAATGTGACGCCCCCAAATCTAGGCCCACACAGCCCAAACTTGAGTCGTCAAAAGACTACAACAAAATTATTACAACAACGCACAACGTACAACAATACCGTGTATAATAATACACAACTAAGTCTTCACTATTATTGCCACACTATTTTACAACACGTGAAGACTATAATAGATATCCCTCGGACTCTCACTCCATTCCCCGGCTAGACCCAGCTACGTTCTCATATCCTGTTGAAAAATAATGGAACAAAAGGGTGAGCTCAAATAGCCCAGTAAGAAATATCATGACTAAGATAATGACGAATAAATTATCATTAGCCTTCAACAGGTGAGTTCTTGATAGAATACAACAGAATACAAGGTGTATATCAAAAACTGCAGTTAAATTCTTGAACAATGTTCAGATCAATAATAGCGGCGGAATGAGCAATCTATTAGAAGAATAATGTAGACTATAATGTCCACGCGCTTCTCTTTTTCGTAAAAACATCATCAACTTTTATCATCTGAAATACCATTAGTCAAGATAATACAAATTCACAGTTCCTGGTCATAATCATGCAAATCAACAGTTCATATACGCATTACGGGCCAAAGAGAACATTCAATATAGCACTAGCGGTCATGATTATACCAGATTCAGCCTTTGGTCATAATCATACCAAACAACAGTTCATCTATGCACTACGGGCCAAAGAGAACTTTCAATATAACACCAACGGTCATGATTATACCAGATTCAGCCTTTGGTCATAATCATACCAAACAACAGTTCATCTATGCACTACGGGCCAAAGAGAACTTTCACCACGTGCCATAAAAGACACCGAACAGATGTATCGCCTTTAACCTAGTATATCGCCTTTAACCTATCATCTGTTCAACAATTATATCACATCTGTGCCCCCGGCCACAGATATTCACAACAGCTTGATTCTTGATGATTAATATAAATAACAGTGATACAAATGATGAACAGAAGAACAGGATAAACAATAAGTATCGGAAGTTTACTTTGTGCAGATTCAAATAATGTCCAAATTGCCAACATGATGTGGAGTGAAATTTAAAAATATTATTCAAGATTCTCAGTTCAGAATAACGGTTACAGTTCAATAGAAAGATTCAGAAAATAGGAAGGTTCAGTTGAAATAATGAAGTTCAACTATTATGGAACATATAATATTTTCAGGAATTATAGAAGCAATAGTTCCATAATAAGTTTCGATTCAGGAGTATGAAAGAAAATAATATCCCTTACCGTAGCAAGTTCAAGAGTGTAAAAAAAAAATGACATTTCTTACCTTAACACGTGACTGGATATTGATTTAAATGAGATTGATCAACCTATATTTTTATAGTAAAATTAGTAATTACCACATATAAATTTCAAAGTGTATGATAACTCGTATAATATGAACTATCAAAATTATATATATTTAACATAATTTTTGTAGTATAATATAACTACTTTAAAATAGTTTTTAAAATAATATTCCAAAATAAATCTTCTAAATAAAGCTTTTAAAAATGAATCTTCTCAAAGAAGAGTCTTCTAAAGGAAGATTTGTGAATACCGTGAAAAATAGGAATTTATAAAATTACTACTCTTTAATAAAAGACTTACTTGAAAAATTCCTGCACTCCTTTTGGCTTTCAAACACTCAAAATAGCCTTACTATTATCAGAGAAAAGTCATAAAATTCTTATAGAAAAATTTTATGTTTTAGGTGTGATTTTTCTATTAAGCTGAGCAAGCTATTTATAGGAGAAAAGATGATACTATGCATGATAGGTGAGGCTGCCGCACGCCAGGCTGAAAAGCAGGAGAGGCTGCGCAAACGTTTTTTAAAAATTTTCAATACTTGCACAGTAACTTTAAAATTTTCAAAAAGTGAACAGTAATGAATAGTAACTTTTGTCGGCAGATGAACAGTGACTTTCCCGAGATGAACAGTAACTTCCGTCAGTGAATAGTAACTTTTCCGGGAATGAATAGTAAATTCCGGGAGTGAATAGTAACTTTTGAAAAAAATTTATTTTTCCTGTGGGTCCAACATATAAAATAAAATAATGCTATAACAATAATTCAACAATAATGTAATAAACACGTTACAGATTATTATTAATTTAATAATATAAATTACAGTATATTTGCAACTGTGACAATTATTAGGTTCAATAATTTTAAAAACAGTGCAGCAACAATTATTGACTCAATGATATAAAATACAGTGTAATGACAATTATTAAATCAATAATGCAAAATACTGTGTAGCAACAATAATTGAATTGATAATATAAAATATTATGCAGTGACAATTATCGATGAAATGATGCGTAACAGTTACGGTGTCAATAATATGAGACACTGTGCAATACCGTGTGCTACTGTAGAGTACCGCATGCTACAGTAAAATACCATAAATTACCGTATGCTACTATTCTTTTATCACCGGTATTTTAACAGTTAACACCGTTGACTATTTTTATTTAAAAAGGTTACTACTGTCGTTTTCTATATCCGACAGATATTCCGTTGTGGGGTCCACCAATAATTAGTTATTTCGGCGCCGTTGTACGACCCGAATATTCCCTGACAAAACGAATATTCCCCGTCAAAATAAAATTTGCACATAACATCCTTAACTTTTAACTTTGTCAATTTAACCACTTACTGTTTCAAGAAAAATATATATGAAGAAAAATTAGTACGCATGACACAAGAATGACAAAAAAGTTATGTAGATCTTCAATGAAGGGATGAGAGATTCAATGTCGGAGACCATGTATTTTTACATGTTTCTCTATGGAAAGGAGTTATGAGATTTGGAAAGAGTAGAAAGCTCAATCTTCGATTTATTGACTCATTTGAAATCCTCGATCGAATAGGAACTGTGGCTGTATTCATAACGTTTTTCACATATCTATGTTACGTAAATATGTGAAAGTCCTAAACCACATCATTAAGTTAGAGACAGGTGAAATAGCATCTGATTTAACGTATGAGAAGGTACATGTCAAGATCTTAGATAGGAAGGAGCAGATCCTATGCACAAAGGTTATACCTTAAGTCAAGATTTTATGGAGAAATCAAGATACTAAAGAAATGACTTGGGAGCTAGAATCTAAAATCAAGTCTAAGTATCCTTACCTCTTTGAAATGTCAGGTACGTTAATTTCGAGGACTAAATTTCATAAGGAGGAGAGGTTGTAAGACCCCAACTTTTATTGAATAAAATTTAATTTTTCTTCATATATTATTTTGAAACAATAACGTGTTAATTTGATAAAAATTAAAGTTAATGATATTTTGTGCAAATTATAGTTTGTCGAGGGGGGGGGGGGGGATATTCGTTTTGTCGGAAAATATTTGATTCGTACGACAGCACTGAAATAATCAGTTATGGGTGGGTCCTACAATGAAATATTGTCGGATATAAAAAACAACAATATTAACCTTTTAAAATAAAAATAGTCAACAGTACTATCACTTTTAACTATTTAAATACCGAATAATAACATATGGTATTTCATGATATTTTATAGTACAACACGGTATTTTATAGTACCACACGGTATTGCACATTATTTTATATTATTTAACTGATAAAGTGACAATTGCACAATATTTCATCGACAATTGTCATTACACTGTATTTTACATTATTTCAATATTATTAAGTCAATAATCGTCACAATGCACAACATCTTGTATCGTTGGACCAATAACTGTCACTGGTATTAAATAGTTAGACATACTTATTATTTGAATAACAATGAATATTTAAATAATTGTGATATTAAGTCAATAATATAATAATATAAAAGATGGATAATATAATATTTAAATGTGTAGTGTGAAGTTTAAAAATGATAAACGCGTGAAAGATGTTGTAGCTTAAGGTATGAATCATGTTATTTGTTAATGGATGGTGCAGATTAAGTTAGTAAAATGTGTGAATCCTGTGATTTACTAATGGATGGTGTAGCGTAAGTTAAATTAATGTGTGAATCATATGATTAATTAATGGACGGTGTAGATTAAAGTGTGAAAACTAATGAATGATGTAGATTAGAAAATGTGAAATGTATTTTTGGAATAGTTGGTTAAATTTTGACTATAAGTAGGGGGCTTAACATAAGGAATTTTCATATTCTTCTTACTTATCTTTCCTTCAACTTTTTAAATATTCTAAGTGTAAGATTTATCTAAGTGAGTTAAGGTTATCTTAAGTGTTGGTGAAGATCGATAAAAGTCGAGTATTATCCAAGTATTTTTTTTTATAAAAGTTATATAAGCACTCACATATGTCACATGTTATTTACAACTCTTCCTTTAGAAGACTCTTTTTTCAGAAGATTTATTTTGAAAACTTTCTTTGGAATATATTATTTTGAAATATTGTTTACCTCTTCAAAAATTATTTTGAAGTATATTCCACTTTACTACACAAATTTATACTATCAAATCACTTTTAATTATTTCATACGAGTTAGTATACACCATGAAATCTATATGTGGTAGTTACTAATTAAATGATATATATATATATATATATATATATATATATATATATATTGATCAACTCCATAGAAAACAGTATCCAGTTACATGTTTAAGGTAAGGGATATCATTTTATTTCATCATCTTAAACTTACTACGGTAAGTAATGTTCGATAAAATTTCTAAAATGATTAATAGTTTGCGCTTCATCTAATATCTTTTGACAAATACATTTCTATTAAATTTTTATCGTTATATTAGAACAATGAACTATTGGACCATGAATTTTTGACCTATGAATATTTACTTGAACTGTAAACATTGTGGACTGTTAAATATTCCTTATACAATAAATCTTACCGTTGAACTTCTTTTCTGTGAATCTTGGACATTATTCTTAGACTTGAACACCTTTTTCTCTATATCATGTTGATAATTTGGATATTATTTGACTCTAGACAAAATAAAAATTATAAACTTTCGATATCTATTATTTATCCTATTATTCTCTTTCTTTTATTCATCATTTATATCACTGTTTTTTGTATTAATCATCAAAAATCAAGTTGTTTTAAATATCTGTAGCCTGGTGCACAGATGATAAGATAAAGACGATATAATGGTGATGTGTTTTTTAGGATACGTGGTGAATGTTTCTTTGTGACCTGAGGCAAAAAAGAAGTGTTGTTTGGCATGATAATGATCGGTAGTGTTTCAGATGATTTTTCTGAAAAAGATAAACTAGTAGCGGGACTAGCGGAGAAAAAAGAGGAATATAGTGATGGTTCAAGATAGTTGTTATAGTATTAGCTTTTTATTATATTCTTTTCAAATTAAATTAAAAAAATCAAAGCTCTTTTATTTTAGCATGGAAGAAGTATAACATACATATAAATATATTAAGAATGTAAAGATATATAAAAATATTAACGCTACACATCTCTAAAAACGTCTCAAAATCTTGCCATTTTCTGTCTAATTAAATAATCCTAATTTTTTTTTTATTTCTTACAGAACCAATCATAACTAGTATAGTCTATTATAGTATAACAAAACATAATTTAATGCCAGTCTTGGTCGTTCTCCCTATTGCTTGGAGATGGAACCTTATCGCATGCAAATCTTTTAAACAAATATAATCTTTGATTTGGGAATAGACCTTCCTCACTGTGTTTCCTTTTTTTATTTCTCTCTCTAAAAAGCTGTAATTTTTAATAGGCTTGAAAAGAAAGACTGTGACTCAAGTGGAATTGTTAATTTCGGCCATTTGGTTATCTAGTGGACACGGCATCTCCCCACTGGTAGTCTCTAATCTCTTCTTCCCCACTACCTTTTTCCCTTTTTTTTTTCTTTTTCCCTTTATCAATAATAATAAAAAAATAGTCCTCCTCAGCGTCGGACCTACGTTTGGGGGGGGGGGGGGGGGGGGGGGGGGGGGGGGGGGGGGGTTAAAAACATTAAATAAAGGCTTCTTTTAAATGAAGAAAAGGAGAAAAACTAATATTAAATTATATATTAAATCATGATTTTCGTGTTGTAAAAAAAAAAACCTTGATTTTTTAGTAAAACAATTGTGTATTTTGAATTACATGTAATTCGATAGAGTGAGTCTTTATTCTTGTTTGATCAAATATAGTTATTAAAATTATCAATTTATATATAGTTGAAAAGTTCTCTAAAAATCTTTAAAATATTTTTATAAAATATATTGTTGATATAGTCAAAATAATCAAAATTAACGTAAAAGTTCTACAAATATTATTGTATCATTGTATAATTTAGCAATTTTTTTGAGAGGGTTTTATTTATTATTATTTTTTTTTATAGTTGCTTATGAATTTTTGTAATTAATAAAAATGAGACTATCATTCAACAAGTTTAAGTAATGAAATCTCGAAAAATGTTACTATAAATAATATTTGGGCAATATTTAGTTTTGTAATTGATTTTATTATATTTTTATTATTTTGCAAGAATTTTTATATTTCAAATTTGATTTCACTAACTTAAGAGGTTGAATCTTCCCCTGGTCCTCCTTTATCCATCTAACTAAATAATAGTGTATTTGTTCTACAATTAGTGATAAAGTTTTTTTTAATTATTTAATTTACAAAATTTATAAATTTAAATATTTTAAAATTTATATATTAATATTAATCGTTATAATTTTTATATAATAATATATTTAATAGGTTTAATACGCCCCTCTTAAAGAGGTTTTAGAAAGAACCAATAAAATAAACATTAAATAAAGGCTTCTTTTAAATGAAGAAAAGGAGAAAAACTAATATTAAATTATATATTAAATCATGATTTTCGTGTTGTAAAAAAAAAAACCTTGATTTTTTAGTAAAACAATTGTGTATTTTGAATTACATGTAATTCGATAGAGTGAGTCTTTATTCTTGTTTGATCAAATATAGTTATTAAAATTATCAATTTATATATAGTTGAAAAGTTCTCTAAAAATCTTTAAAATATTTTTATAAAATATATTGTTGATATAGTCAAAATAATCAAAATTAACGTAAAAGTTCTACAAATATTATTGTATCATTGTATAATTTAGCAATTTTTTTGAGAGGGTTTTATTTATTATTATTTTTTTTTATAGTTGCTTATGAATTTTTGTAATTAATAAAAATGAGACTATCATTCAACAAGTTTAAGTAATGAAATCTCGAAAAATGTTACTATAAATAATATTTGGGCAATATTTAGTTTTGTAATTGATTTTATTATATTTTTATTATTTTGCAAGAATTTTTATATTTCAAATTTGATTTCACTAACTTAAGAGGTTGAATCTTCCCCTGGTCCTCCTTTATCCATCTAACTAAATAATAGTGTATTTGTTCTACAATTAGTGATAAAGTTTTTTTTAATTATTTAATTTACAAAATTTATAAATTTAAATATTTTAAAATTTATATATTAATATTAATCGTTATAATTTTTATATAATAATATATTTAATAGGTTTAATACGCCCCTCTTAAAGAGGTTTTAGAAAGAACCAATAAAATAAACATTAAATAAAGGCTTCTTTTAAATGAAGAAAAGGAGAAAAACTAATATTAAATTATATATTAAATCATGATTTTCGTGTTGTAAAAAAAAAAACCTTGATTTTTTAGTAAAACAATTGTGTATTTTGAATTACATGTAATTCGATAGAGTGAGTCTTTATTCTTGTTTGATCAAATATAGTTATTAAAATTATCAATTTATATATAGTTGAAAAGTTCTCTAAAAATCTTTAAAATATTTTTATAAAATATATTGTTGATATAGTCAAAATAATCAAAATTAACGTAAAAGTTCTACAAATATTATTGTATCATTGTATAATTTAGCAATTTTTTTGAGAGGGTTTTATTTATTATTATTTTTTTTTATAGTTGCTTATGAATTTTTGTAATTAATAAAAATGAGACTATCATTCAACAAGTTTAAGTAATGAAATCTCGAAAAATGTTACTATAAATAATATTTGGGCAATATTTAGTTTTGTAATTGATTTTATTATATTTTTATTATTTTGCAAGAATTTTTATATTTCAAATTTGATTTCACTAACTTAAGAGGTTGAATCTTCCCCTGGTCCTCCTTTATCCATCTAACTAAATAATAGTGTATTTGTTCTACAATTAGTGATAAAGTTTTTTTTAATTATTTAATTTACAAAATTTATAAATTTAAATATTTTAAAATTTATATATTAATATTAATCGTTATAATTTTTATATAATAATATATTTAATAGGTTTAATACGCCCCTCTTAAAGAGGTTTTAGAAAGAACCAATAAAATAAACATTAAATAAAGGCTTCTTTTAAATGAAGAAAAGGAGAAAAACTAATATTAAATTATATATTAAATCATGATTTTCGTGTTGTAAAAAAAAAAACCTTGATTTTTTAGTAAAACAATTGTGTATTTTGAATTACATGTAATTCGATAGAGTGAGTCTTTATTCTTGTTTGATCAAATATAGTTATTAAAATTATCAATTTATATATAGTTGAAAAGTTCTCTAAAAATCTTTAAAATATTTTTATAAAATATATTGTTGATATAGTCAAAATAATCAAAATTAACGTAAAAGTTCTACAAATATTATTGTATCATTGTATAATTTAGCAATTTTTTTGAGAGGGTTTTATTTATTATTATTTTTTTTTATAGTTGCTTATGAATTTTTGTAATTAATAAAAATGAGACTATCATTCAACAAGTTTAAGTAATGAAATCTCGAAAAATGTTACTATAAATAATATTTGGGCAATATTTAGTTTTGTAATTGATTTTATTATATTTTTATTATTTTGCAAGAATTTTTATATTTCAAATTTGATTTCACTAACTTAAGAGGTTGAATCTTCCCCTGGTCCTCCTTTATCCATCTAACTAAATAATAGTGTATTTGTTCTACAATTAGTGATAAAGTTTTTTTTAATTATTTAATTTACAAAATTTATAAATTTAAATATTTTAAAATTTATATATTAATATTAATCGTTATAATTTTTATATAATAATATATTTAATAGGTTTAATACGCCCCTCTTAAAGAGGTTTTAGAAAGAACCAATAAAATAAACATACAAAAATATTTGAATATGACGTCGATCAATGACTTCATATTGTGAAAGTTCAACAAGTAAATCGTTAAAAAATATTTTTATTTTATAAAATTATAATATTAGCCCTACATGACTTTAAATTAAATAAAAATTTATGCTAACTAATATTTTGGATGATTTTTTATATCCAAATAATTAATTTTAAAAAAAAAATTAATATAAAATTATTTTATTAAATTGGGATATATCACCTGAATACCCCAAAGTACCCTACATATCTTAAAATATATTTATAATTTTAAAAAGGAATTAATATTTTTCACACATAAAGTGATAGTTTACAATATCTTCTTTAAATAAATAATAAGTGAGTCTTATTTTTATTTAAAAGAAGCTCTTATAGAATTAATATACCTGCTATGAAAATAATAAATTCTTTTTAAAAAAAAAAGGATGTAGTATTTCTTGAAGGGAAAAAAGAAAGATCTTTTCTTTTCCTTTTGAATTCTGATCTGATTGTTTTAACAGAATCTATGCTCGCCATTTGTATTTTGTATGTCCCACTTCACCAATAAGAACAAAAATACTCTCACTTTCTCTTTCTCTCTCTCTCAATAAATAATTCAAAAGGTGGTGAAGTCTACACTCCAATTTTTTAATTAGTTTCAAGTTGTTGGTTGAGATACACACTCCCAGTTCCCGCACATATATACACATTTTTATGCTAGCAAGCGATGCCGACGCCGGTGAGTACAGCAAGGGAATGCTTGACGGAGGAAGCGGCACGTGCTCTCAACGACGCCGTCACAGTCGCTCGCCGCCGAAGCCACTCCCAAACCACCTCTCTCCACGCAGTTTCGGCGCTCTTGTCTCTCCCCACATCAACGCTCCGCGAGGCCTGCACGCGCGCCCGGAGCTGCGCGTACTCGCCGCGGCTACAGTTCCGGGCGCTGGAGCTCTCCGTTGGCGTTTCGCTGGACCGATTGCCGTCGTCGAAATCCCTAGGCGACGAGCCTTCGCCGCCGATTTCGAATTCCCTGATGGCGGCGATTAAACGGTCACAGGCCAATCAAAGGAGACACCCCGAAACGTTTCATTTGTACCAACAAGCCCAGAACCAATTTTCTCTCTCCTCCGTTAAAGTTGAGCTCAAACACTTTATTTTATCGATTCTTGATGACCCGATTGTGAGTCGGGTATTTGGTGAAGCGGGTTTCCGGAGCACCGATATCAAGCTTGCGATTCTTCGTCCACCTCCACCCATTTCTAGATTCAACAAAAATAGGTATCCACCGCCTTTATTTCTCTGTAATTTACCTGATTCGGATCCGAAAGGGCATGGTTTCAATTTCCCTTTAGCGGCCGAAAATGGGGATGAAAATTGTAGGAGAATTGGGGAAGTTTTGGTGAAGAAAAAGGCGAAAAATCCATTGTTAATTGGATTTTGTGCTAAAGATGCTCTTAATGGGTTTACAGATATTGTAGAAAGAGGGAAAGGTGGGGGTTTACCAGCTGAAATTGGTGGAATTAGTGTTAATTGTATCGGGACGGAGATTTTGGAGTTTGTTTCTAATGATGGGAGTGAAGAAATGATGGGTTTGAAATTTAAGGAGTTGGGTGATATTGTTGAGAAATGTACAGGATGTGGTATTGTTGTTAATTTTGGGGAATTGGATGTGCTTGTTAATGGAAGTTCTGTTGATACTGTGAATTTTGTGGTTTCGAGATTGAGTGATTTGGTAAATGTTCATGGTGAAAAATTGTGGTTGATTGGATCAGCTGGGAGTTCTGAGACTTACTTGAAGTTCCTTACTCGATTTCCTTCGATTGAGAAGGACTGGGATTTGCATCTGCTGCCCATTACTACCTCGACACCACCTAATGGGGGATCATACTCCAAATCCAGGTGAGTGTCCCTTGTTATATTTAGTACTAGTTTTCGATTATTTTTCTTTTTCCATGTGTGAAGTTTGATGTGTTGGTTGTTTTTTGATACATATAAACACTGAGTTTAGAATGGATGGCTCTAGTTAGACAAAGGCGCTAAAATGGCTTTATACGTATGAGTTGTATATGAAAAGCTCTAGGAAACGAGTTGAGAATTTAGTTTGTCTTTGTAAGGAACTAGAGATATGAAATTTACCTTCAAGTCATTCCAATTTACCTTCAAGTCACTTCTCCATAGTTTATGAGCACCAATCTAAACTTCTAAATTACTAGCAATCCAATAGCCAATAAGTTATACATACTTCATGTTGAAGTTTGGTTTAGTAAATTAAAGTTATATATCTAAATCGTACATAAGATCGAGAAAGAAACAAAATTTCATTTCTTAATACTAGAAAAATAATTCTTTAAAAAGTATTTTATAAGTTTAATAGAACAAGTACCTATTAACCTACACTAAAAGGTTATAATTGTCAAATATTAACCCCAGTTGACACTAAACACCACTGAGTTGATTGTCTTCGCTAAGTATTGAGTAAGTTGTAACTTGATACTTTGTGACTGCGGGAGAGTAGTTGTAGGTTGCACCATAAAGCTTTGCTTAGGTTGTGTCTATATTAGTGTTGGCTGACTTGGGTTCAATATTCGGATTAACTCATGGTTACTAGAAAACATGCCAACATAATTCAATTTTGGTACGAATATTCAAAAACATAGTACACTTTCATTTCAAACTACTAAATTTGGCGATCCCAATGAATTTCTATTGCACAAGGAGATGACAACTTCATATTATGATTTACAAATGAAGGGAATCCTTTTATATAGTCCTTGGGCTATAGAACCAATGGCTAGGATCAAATTTTTTAATGTAGGGTTAGTCGACTATCTAGAATCATCTTTTAAAGTATCTAAAATTTGAACAAGAATAGTTATCACGTGGGTCAATCTAGAACACTATTAAAATTATATAAGAAAATCACGGGGAATACTAACTACTGTAGCCGAACATGCCTTGGGGACATTTAGCAAGCTATAACATGGTGTAGCCTCCTTGAAAATGCATATGTTATAATATGTTACTTAAAAACAATTCAACCAATTTTAACTATAACATTTAAGAAAGATATTCCCGACATAACAAGATTCATAATTATCAGAATCTTATGATACACGATACGTTTTTAACGATATGATACGATACGGAGACAATTCGATACGTATCGCAAGGTAAATCGAAAATAACACCGTCTCATATGATTCAATTAGATTCGTTACGATTCTTACGATACGATACAATGCATGATACATTTTAAAAATAACCAACTTGAAAAAGTTTTCATGTAAATCTAAAAGACTAATTTTTTTTTTTAGACTTTTACCATTTCAATTGAAGATGTTTTCTAGTATAAACATATTATACATCACTTCATAAGCCTTTAATTACTTTTTAGAGTATTATGTCTTATTTAAAATGTCGCTTTATTTTTCTCACGTCACTTTCTATAAGCAGATACATAAATCTCCACTTGTTAATTTGAATTATTCTCCCTTCTTTTATAGATTAAAGGTGAATCTGAATTTTCATTTTCTCCTGTAGTTACTCTATAAAGATTACTGAAATAATATCAAATAAATCAATTTAGAGTATTTTGGTTATTGTTTAACTTTAAAATTTATTTTTAGTCTATAATAATATTTACTTGACTACTTTTATATATAGTCAAGCTAATATACTTGATTATCCAATAAATTGTGTTTTATATGTTTGAATATATATTTACACATTTTTTATTTTGTTTCTGTATTGTACGATACGATACATGAAACATGATATGGGGTTTTTTGATATACGATACGATTCACGATTTGACAACTAAGACAAGTTCAGGGTGCATATTTCATAACAACTATGCAATTCGAGAAAAATCTACCCATACCTTACTCTGTACCACGCAAAGTGACGTTTTCTAGTTCTCGTTTTTGTCCACATACTGCATCAAACAACTATTACGGTAACATTGGATTAACCCCAAAATGCGGTACAATGAATATTTGGATAAAGCGCTTAATTTTGAAAATGAGAGATTTGTTATGACGTATCTAAGAAAGAGAATTACTGCAATGCGTAAATGCCTAAACGAAGGGGAGGGAGATGTTCTTATTTTTCTTTAATTTTTTTGGCGCCTCTATATTTCCTTGATAATTTTAAGGAGGTCAAGTGACTTAAAATTTAACTCTGCTTCTGTTAGGTCACTTGATTTTGCTCGTCTATGGTTTATTCAAGTTCATGATATTGAATACTAAGAACATTAGGAATTTGTCTTTAGTTTTCTGCTACTTCTGTTTGATTTTCCCTTTGCATATGTAACATTTTCTTATGTTTTGAACCTTCTATGGCTATGGATGTTCCAGAATTTGTTTATGTCAATAGAATCCCTTTATGCATCAATAGGTACATTTTAGCTTCTGACTATTTTTGCCCATTGGATCTCACAGTTCCCTGCTCATGATATACTTGCAGCTTGATGGGGTCATTTGTACCATTTGGTGGCTTCTTTCCGACACCATCTGAGTTCAAAAATCTATTGAGCAGCAAAAATAAATCCATAGCTCGTTGTGACCTGTGCAATGAGAAGTATGAGCAAGAAACTTCTGTTATTCTGAAGGGAGGATCCACCATTTCAGTTGCTGATCAGTACCTACCTAATTTATCTTCTTGGTTACAAAAGGATGAAAGTGACACATGCAAGAGTGCGGGTCCAACAGAGGTGTGTAACTTTTTTGAACTTCTAAGTTCTTTGATTCATTTAATGCGTCAAACATATGTGTAAACAAGCACTCGATCATTTCAGTGCAGGCCAGAGATGGTGTACTGAATGCCCGATTGATGGGGATGGAAAGAAAATGGAATGATATCTGCCAGCGTCTTCATCATCAGCAGTCATTTCAGCAAGATAAATCACAGATTGGGTCCCCAGTTCCTGGCGTTGGGAGTTTTCGTTCTGATGCCAATAGGACAGAAAGTAGCGGTAAAGGTTATTTACCGAATGAAAGCATATGTACATACCTTAGTTCTTGCATGCCCTTGAACTTGGCAACGATTTCTCCCCGAAGACAAAACACAGAAATACAAGTTACTACAAAAGCTGAGATTCCCAGTTTTCAACAAAATGTATCGGTTGAAATTTCAAAAATCCAGCAGCTAGAGATGAAGCGTAGTTATCCATCTTACCCTTTCTGCAGTTTGGGGCCCCATTCTGTTGTTACATCATGCTCATCTGTTACTTCTTCCGTGACGACGGACCTGGGACTAGGAACTCTTTATGCATCTTCCGAGCAAGAGAACAGATCACCCAAATTTCAAGATCCTAAAGACCGTCTTCTAAAAGTTTCAGGGTCTGTTTCTTCTAATATTGATGGGGTTAGTAAGAATCCTTCAGCAAATCATATTGCCCAAACTTCTTCCTACTCCAGTCCCAAACTAGGAGGGCAAATGAATGAAATAGATTTCAAGTACCTCTTGAAAGTTCTTGCTGATAAGGTCAGCTGGCAAGACGAAGCCATTTGTGCCATCAGTCAAACTGTATCCAATTGCAGAAATGGACATGGGAGACTTCGTCGTCAAACTCAAAAAGGAGATATTTGGCTCAGTTTTCTCGGACCTGACAGAGTTGGAAAGAGGAGAATAGCTAGTGCACTTGCTGAGATTAGCAGGGGCGACTTGTTGTCTGTGGATCTGAACCCCATTAATTTTTTCACCCCCTCAGACTCCTTATTTGACCGTCAATGTCTAAACAGTTGCAGTGTAAAGTTTAGGGGAAAGACCATTGTCGGATATATTGCTGAGAAGTTGAGCAGGAAACCTCATTCAGTAGTGCTGCTTGAAAATATTGATAAAGCTGATTTTCCAACTCAGCATAGCTTGACTCAGGCTATTAAAACCGGCAGATTTCCAGATTCAAATGGGCGAGAAATTATTATCAACAATGTTATCTTTGTGACCACTTCAAGTAATGACAGTACTTTCCATTCTGTAGAAGGAACACCTGAATTTTCAGAGGAAAGAATAATGGAAGCCAAGGGCTTGCAAATGAAAATTGTTGTTGAGAGTGTTGCAGGGGATGTGACGAGAACTAAGGGCTCCAATGTAATGCTAATGCCGATGAAAGGAACTTCTGTGAATAAAAGAAAGACAATTGACAGCGAAAACTCGCTGGGAATACCAAAACGTGCACCAAAGGTGTCAAGAACCTGCATTGATCTCAATCTCCCTGTAGAGGAGATGGAAGATGGAAATGATTATAGAATCTGTGAGAGCGATTCCAGTTCTGAGCCTTCAGACGGTTGGTTGGAAGATTTCTTGGACCAAGTGGATCAAAAAGTCGCCTTCAAGCCATTTAATTTTGATGCACTAGCCGAGAAAATATTGAAGGAAATCGAAAAGAGCTTCAGGAAAACCGTCGGATCTGATATCCTGCTGGAGATTGATCAAGAAGTAATGGTGCAAATTCTAGCGGCCGCTTGGTTGTCGAGCAATAATCCAGCAGTTGAGGAATGGGTCGAACAAATTCTGCACAGAAGCTTTGTAGAAGCCCAGCAAAAGCACCATCCCACTAGTCAGTCTATTGTAAAGCTAGTTGCCCTTGAAGGGCTTCTTGTGGAAGAGCATGCTGCTAATGTCTGTCTTCCTGCAAATATAAGTGTGAATTGATTTTTCAGGTATGCTGCTTGTAATTATTATGTACTATGTTGTAGTTAGCTTGAAAAATCCCCTCATTTGAGTAGGTAATCCCATCAATTTTATAATATGATTTTCGGTTGTATTATAAACTGTTTATTGCAGTTGGATAATGTATACTAATCGACTATATATAATTAAAAGCACAAATTTAGTTTCACCAATTTTTGGTTTCACAATTTTTTTGTTTCTTTCCTATTTATATCAGCATAAATACTATTCAAATTTGTATTAATTAAGTATTATCCAAATTTAAAAATATTTTCATCTCTAATAGAAATAGAAAAAAGGAAGATATATTTTTAATTTTTTATTCAAATAAGTATAAGAAGTATAAAAATTTATAATAATTAAATATATATTATTCAAATTTGCAAAAGAAACATATATAATCTCTAATAGAAAAAATTAATTTCTAAAAGAATTTTTTTTTTTGGTTTTACCAATTTATTTATAAAATTTATTATTATTATTTTATGTAATTAATTAAGACAATATAAAACATTGTGAGCCCTTAAATATAAAAGAGGGGCGTGTACAATAAAAAGAGGGGCATGTGTTCAATGAGCAGGCCCTAATAATCTAATTGAATCAAATTGCCTGAACAAGACAATCTGAAACAAAAAAGGTAGAAAAATGGACAAGTGTGGGAGGTCCCCCTAGGGGTTCAACCTTCTATTTGGCCAACCAATGACACTTTCTTGGCCTTGATTGGATTATCGGAAGAATTCCAAGTAGAGTTTGAACAAGATTGATGAAAACAATGACCAAGTGTTGGAAGACCCCCCTAAGATTCGACCCTTTAGGATTCGGCCCCCCTAGGGGTTCAATATCTTGATTTAGTCCATTCGAAGATGTTGCACTGATCCAAATTACGAAGCAAACAAATGTGTAATAAAACAAATCAAGCAAAAGAAGATAGCTTGACGAGGGAGTGCCCTCCTGGGGTTCGACCCCCTAAGGGTTGCATCTCGTTAACTTAGTCCGACTGATGATGCCCTCTTGATTTAATTTGAGTTAGCAAGCAAAACGAAAACGAGATAAATGAAACCCAAATGAGAAAGGATGGTTGCCTTGGGAGTGCCCCTTAGGGTTCAGCCCCCTAAGGTTCGATCCCATAGAGGGTGCATCTCCTTAAGGGTTTTGAAATGGCTTTCGGTTGGATTTTAGTTGGCTTGATAATGGATCGAGAGGATTGAAGCCAAGATAAAGGTTCAAAAGCAAAGAAAACAACTAAGTGGAAAGAGGGCCTAGGGAGACATTCCCCTATAGCCTTCATGACTTGAAGAGCTTCTAAAAAAATCTGAAACCACGACAAAAGGGTAAGGAAAGAATGAAACAAGTAAGGAAGAGCAAAAGACGAACCAAAGGAAGCTCGAACCTAGGGTTTACCCCTAGGGTTCAATCCCCCTAAGGTCCGACTCCCTAGGGTTCAACCACTCTAGGGCCAGGGCTTTTCCCGATGTCTTTCGTCAGTAAATCTTTAAGACATGATATTTTCGTGAAGAAAGAACTCAATGAAATCGTGGTTTGATCAATAGAGCAACAATCAAATATGAAGACCGAAGGGGCCTCTGTAGGTTCCTAGACAAAAGACCTATGGAGACAACTTTCATGGGAAATGGTTGAGGGATTTGGTTTGATGGCTAGAAGAATGAGACGACATAAGTATCATATTTGGCGACGCAGGGCATTTATGTTATTTGACTGGAAGTCACATGCCAAGCACGCGACCTAGTCATGTGCCAGATATGTGACCACTTATTAGGCATGTTACATCTATAAATAGTCCCCTCGTTTAAGAGGAAATGACTATTGATTTTCTCAACTCCCAGACACACAAGAAGTCTCTCTACGAGTTCTGCCATGTTGCCTTGGTGATTGCCTACTTGTTCTTTTCCGCTTTACAAACTCTCGATCGTTCCTATACTCTTTGTGAAATTCTCTCCTAAGCCAATTTGAAACCCCAATCGAGCAAAGTACCATTTCTTCGCCTACATTTTCCAGTGACACTGTTGGGGAGGTGTAAGATTCGTGAAGAGTATACCCACAACTAGAAGAGGGGAACAACCAATAAGATCTGAATTGAAGTTCACAAACTTTGTATCTTTTTCACCAACGGGAACCACCAATTGTAATAATCGCAAATATTTTAGCCAATATTAATGAAATTAATTACTAATGAATTAAATTTTTGTGCGATTAAATTAAATCATTGTATGATAACGTGGTTTAATTAATTATTTGACAATTAATTAAAGGAATGTCCACTTAATGGATTAATTAAATTAATGGACCGTCCTAGGTATTTAATATCAAGTCATTGAACGTTATGTAATAAGTCAAATTACTTGATTCCTAGCAATTCTAAATTGGATTATGTTAATTAATTAATGTGCTTATTAATTAATGTCTATGTGTAAATGTTATTAATGAAAATTAATAGTCCAACTAGGAATATATTAATAGTGGACTAGTCCAATTTATTTATTAAACAAACTTAATTTAATTTAATTGCTAGTGGACTTGTAATTGGTCATGTAACTAATTAAGGAGCCCAAATTGATTAATTGGTAGCCCAACCAATTAAATTGGCAAGTCCTATGCTAGGAAAATTACATGAGCCTAAAGAATTTATGCAAGCATCCAAACTAGTGGCCCAAATCAATGCAAGGGTGTATATATAGAAAGGAAAAATAATGCAAAATTGGATGGAAAAGGGAGAGAGTGACTGGCCATTTTTTTTTGTTGTGGGGGGGGGGGGGGGGGGGGGGGCTCAAGGTGGTGCAATGCTCAAGGAAGCTTGGAAAACAACATCCCTTAAATTCCTCCCAAGCCCCATCCAATCTCCTTATTATATGGATCTATGTTTGCTTGATTAATTAGCTTAAAACACCCAATGTTGGTGGATTAGTGGAGCCTAAGTGCACTTAGTCATCTTCTATAAATAAGAGCCTCTCCTAACATTTCTAGAGTCGGTTCATTTGGTGAAATTGCTAGAGAAAAAAAAGAAAGCAGGTTAGAGAGAAAAAAAAAAGATAGAAAACTTAGTGTTCTTAAGATATTATCAAAGTTAAAACACTAAAAAGGCTTGAAGGTAGTACACGACAACTAGAGAGTGTTCTTGGATATCATCTTGCACCATTACATACTTTGGAAAAGCTAGGAAAAGAACTATCAAGCGCTAGAGGTATAAAATACTAAAAACCCTAATTTTTGTGTTTTCCTTTGTGTGGTATATGATTTCCATGGTAGAAAATCATTTTAAAAGCTCTAAATATTTATATCCATGCTAGATTAGTAAATCTAGGATTCAATAGGTTTAACATGCGTATTTATTATGAAAAGTTTAGCAGAAAGCATGAAAACGATTTTTACCGACGGAACCCTAATCGTAAGTTAAGATCGGAGTTTTATATTTTTAAACCTACATGTTATATGTGTGATTTTCTTTTTTCATATACTATATATGTAAGTTAAGAGTAAAGCCTAGTTAAAATCATGTCAAAAGGTTTTGTAATGAGTGAGTTATGATTTTTGAAACCAAAGTGGTTCACGGTTAAACCCTAACACACAAATGTCCACTTTAAGCCCATTTTTCGTGACCAAAACATGTCCAAAAATATGTTTCAATGATGAAATCTTGTAGTTCAAGAAGATAAGAATCTAATAAGACCAATTTGAGATCATTTGAATTTGTAAATATTATTTTATTCAAATTTGTGCAAAGGAGATAAAAATAAAAAAAACTACAAACTGCAAACTGGCCAAAAATTCTGAAGGCAAGCGCCTAGGCGGTTGTCCCAGTCCCCTTGAGCACCTAGGCCCCTAAGTAGGCGCCCATGATACTCCTGTGTTGGTCTGTTGAAGGTTCGGGTCGATTTTAGTTAATTAAACGGGTCGTATAATATTTTAAATATTAATATAATTAATATGGGACCAAAATAAATTAAATATTTATTATTTAAATAACTTTAAATAATAAATAAAATAAACTAATATTATTTAAGGAAATTAATTATTATTTAACTAAAATAATAATAAAAAATAATTATTTATTTATTGTTTATTTGTTATTAAATAATAAATAAAGGGAATTAAAAGTAATTAATGATTTATTATTTAATTGTTATTAAATAATAAATAAAAGAAATTAAGAATTAAAAATAATTAACTTAATTGTGTATTATTTAATTAATATTAAATAATAAATAAAGCAATTAAGTTCATCAATTGATATTTAAATGTTGAATAAAGTTAATAAAATAATTATTTATTATTAATATCAAATAATAAATAAGGTTAAATAATTAATAAATTATTATTTATTTGATATTAAATAATAATTAAAGAAGAATAAAGTTAATAATCTAGTTATTTATTATTTAACTAACATTAAATAATAAGTAAAGATAATTAATTATTATTTAATTGACCTTAAATAATAATTAAAAAGGGTTAAGATTAATAAACTAATTATTTATTATTTAATTAAGATTAAATAATATATAAAGATAATTACTTAATTTATTATTATTTATTTAACATTAAATAATAATTAAAGGAGATTAAGGTTAGTAAACTTATTATTTAATTAACATTAAATAATGAGTATAAATCATTAATTAATTAATTATTATTTAATTAAATAATAAATAGTAATTAAAGGAAAATATAGGTAACAAAATACTTAATAGACTTTAATTAATTAATTATTGTTCAACAATAATTAAGGATAGTTATCATTTATTATTTAAATAATGCTTAAAAATAAATGAGATAATGAAACAATTATACTAAATTGTTTAAGAGTTTAAATAATTATATAAAGATGTTTAAAACATAATTAATTCAATATTACTTAAAGAGAAGTAATATTTGACGGTTAAATCATTTATCTAAATACAACTAAGTATAAATGACATGAAATAGCTTGCAATGTGCTATGTAATGATCATCGGTGATTAGACCTGTAATGACCGAAAAAATTACGAACCCAATTTTTTATTTATTTAATTATATCCATAAGAAAATATGAGGTATGAAGTATATGTATATGTGTTAAGTTGTATGATGAGAGGTATTAAGTTAGTTAATTAAAATAATTAACTAAAGAAGGAAAAAGATTGCAAGAGAAGCTTATGTGATAAAATCACAAAGCTTGAATGTTGGCCTTGTATGACAAATAAGAAGTTTTATAATGAACAAGTTAATTACTTGTAGGAATGATGAGAAAGAAGAAGCAAGTGAATTATTAAAGATAACTCTATTGTGGAAATAATTGTACGTGTATGTGTAACGATAATATAAACTCAATTTTGATGATAAGGGTTAGTGAATGATTTAATTTAATCAAGTCAATGTACTTGTATTAACATGTATTAGGGTTTTATTAAAACAAACCCAAGAATTTGTAAGTGATAGTGTTATGTAAGCTAATTTAATTAAGGAGTCCAATGGGCTTATAAATAGCAAGTCTAATTGGATTATATAATAAGTCCAAATGATATATTAAACTAGGTCCAATAAACCAACCTAGTAGCCTATATAATTTAATTAAACAATGATCCATGTAATAGTTAAAACTAGTCCAATGCTTAATTTAATTAATTGTAGCATGTGTTAGTTAATGTTAGCCCAATGTAATAAATAAATTGAGCCCAAACAAATTAAATGAATGAGCCCAATATAATTAATTCTAAGGTCCAAAGTGGAGCCCAATAAACTTGTATAGGTGAATATGTATACATATATTGGTATATATATATATATATGGATACTTATATAATTATATAGGACTTAAAAATAAAGTCAAATTGGAGAAATAAAATGGTTAATCCCGAATTTTGGGTCCCACATGGATAGGAAGCTAGCTTGTTGGTTGATTTTTGAGTATAAAATGGTTCAAGCAACCCCCAACCACCCTGGTCATTCATATGGTCATTCAAAAGGTCCATCAAGTGGTCATTCCATGCATAGTAAGCAAGATTAGAGCCTTAATCAATTAATGTTAGTTGATTAGGAAAGCTAATGGTGAAATCCTAGAGTTCTATAAATAGAAATGTCCAACACTTGTGCAAATGTTGGTTCATTTGCTCCATTCACTAAAATTTAGAGAGAGAAAGTTGTAGAGAGAAGCTAGAGCATTTGTGAGAGTTCTAGAGTGCAAACACTTTGAGTGTTATCAAGTGTGGGTGATTTTTGATCGATACAAGAAGATCAAAGAAGAGCTCTAACCATTTCCAAGAAGAAGATCTCCATTAAAGGTTTAAAAGTTTCTTTGAACCTTAGCTTGTTAGTTAGTTTGTTATGTGAGAAAGAAAAACCCATGTGGTGTTAGATCTTGAATATATATGAAGATATATGGTTAAACATGCTAGATGTGTGTTCTAACATGTTTGGTATGGAAGATGATGAAAGAAATGGTAGTATGAACATGCTTGGTTTTAAAGCCCTAGTTAAATGTCTAGGTTGTTGATTTATGATTTAGGATGTGCAAGTTATTTTTGTGACCTAAGAGTCTTGAATGATAGATCTATGTGTTGTAAAAATAACCCAACTTGAATATTTCAAAAATATCGAAAAAGAAAGAAGTTATCGCTTTTACCGCAAATGATGTCATTTTTAAACCCTAGATGGTTCGATCCGTAAATTTCTTGTAAAACATTTTCAAAAAGACGATCGAACCATGGAATATTGTAAAACAAGAAGTTAGGAAGACAATAACACTAAGTTGGTGTCATTTGGATGTGTAGAGTTTATTTTATTGAAGTTTGAACCATTAAAACCAATGATTTGTGAAGTTAGTTTTTACTTTGTCCTTGTGAGCGATTTTAAGCTTAGATTCGTTCAGAATTTGGATTTGTGATCTAAAGAGAAGTTGTAGAGGGGGAAATTTGGATGAGAATAGACTCAAGAATCACCGTAAAATGTTTTGAAATGAAGAAGTTATGGCAGTTTTATTAAAAGAGGTCCGGACAGCCAAAACGAGCGCCGCCAGCTCTCGGACCTTCTGCTTTGAGCACCGCCAGCTCTATAATAAGCCTATGGCCAGCGCCGCCAGTGCTGACCCAGTTTTAAAAAGTCAAAATTTTGATATTTTAAAGTTTTACCAAATTAGAACTCCGGTTTAACTTGTCGGTTAATGAAAAGTCTAGACGAAACACCGTTAGGGACTCAAAACCTAAGATAAACATGTAAAATGAATGTGTTTGAATATTAAACCAATATATATATATAAAGTTTATTAGTAACTAATTGGTAGTTAGATGTTTAAAATAAAGAATAAGGTTAACACAATTAAAAAGTTAACTATTGGTGTTGTTAGAAGATTATTAAAATATTATGAAATGATCAATAATATAAGCATATGATGAAAATATTTTTAAATGATTAATAATATTAATAAATAATTAAAATATTATTAAATGGTTAATAATATTAGTATAGGAATAAAATATTGTTAAATAGTTAATAATATTAGATAATGAATAAAGTATTATTAAATGGATAATAATATTAGTAAGTTAAGAAAATATTATTAAATAATTAATAATATTAATAAAGGATTAAAATATTATTAAATGGTTAATAATATTAGCATGAGAACAAAATATTATTTAAATGGTTAATAATATTAATGAGAGAAGAAGATATTATTAAATGATATTATCTTGAGTGTAAAATATTATTAAATGGATAATAATATTTATAAGTTATTGAAGATATTATTTGATAAATAATATTATTTGAAGAGTAAAACATTATTCATAATGTAAATATATGATTGAAATATTATTAAATGATTAATAATATTAACTAAGGATAAGAATATTATTAAATGATTAATAATATTATAAAGAGGATAAAATATTATTAAATGGTTAATAATATTTATAAATAATTAAGATATTATTTGATAATTAATATTATTGGGGATAGTGTAAAGCATTATTATTAATAATGTTAATAAGTGTTTGAGATAATAAAGAGATTAAGAAGATTATTATAGGGTTAATAATATTGAGGAGCTAAGTGATTTTTATTAAAATAATAAATGGTTAAAATATTATTATACGATTAATAATATTATATGTAGTAATTATATATTATCAAAGGAGATAATATTATAAAGCAATGAAGTGATGGTTATGTGAGTTAAAATATTATCAAGGGATTGGTAATATTATTAAGAGTTTTAAGGTTATGATTTAAGTGATAGATGATTTAAGACATATATGTTAAGGTTATTAATGTTAAATAAACCATTATGTGTTATGCTAATTGGAGGATCAATGTTATTGGATATTAGGCCACCCAAAGGAAGTATTTTTAAGTTGAATATCAGTAGTCAGCGGAACAGACAAGTTCTTATTAACCCTAACTTGTATGTATTGTTGCAAGTTTCCTTCAACTTTATTTACATTGAGCTATTCAAATTATTGTTGAGCAAATTCTACACTCGTAGTTATTTGACAGAACTTAAAGTGGATTAATTATCTAAAATTATTTCACCTCATTATTTGTTATTGTATTCGCACATAGTGCTTTTGCAACTATTATAGTTCATAAATTCACGAACTGTTTAAAGATGTCTAAGCTAATTGTTTCGGCTAGACAAATGCATGTTTAAATTCATCTAAATGAATATTATGAAAGCTTATCCAAACCATTGGCTGGTGCGGATTCTTACAGTAAGACTGAGAAAGAACAACCCTAGTTAAAGGGGATTTTTATATTGTCGAGTAACCGAATTTGCGCAAGAAATTTAAATGTTATGCATATACATAGGACATGAGAGGACTGATCCCCTCGAGTGTCCCGTTATTTTTAACAAGGTGTCAGACATTGTATGTCCGTTCTACCTTAGTAGCAGTTCATGGTCCTTTGAGACCACTCAGCAGTAAAGAGTCAATCCATTCTTTTATTGAACATTGATTCTTGTTATTTCACAATTGTTATCTATTGTTGAAACTCTTGAAGATAAATCTTTTTCATTCATGATATGTCATTTCTTATTTATTTAAACTTGCTGGGCAAAGTAGTTGCTCACCCTTGCTATATCATGAACTATTTTCAGTTAAGCCGAGTGATCTAAGGAGTACCACGACAAAGGAAAGATGAACGAATAGACGTAATTAGTTCGTACTATATGTGTAAACCTTTTTTTTGTATAAGGTAATGATGATGTATTAAGGTTAGTGGAACCTGGGATTGAAGGTACGTTTGTAATGAAATTATGTATGTTTTCCGCGAGTTATTGAAGTTTTAGTTTATGAATGTTTGTCAAGTGATGAATAGTGAGCACCGAACCTGAGGTTCAAGGGACCCGGATTTGGGGGCGTCACAAGACCCCTCAGCAGTAAATAATCAATATTCGTGTTTTCATTGAAACTTTGGTTATATTGTTCAGTTATTTTAAATCGTTGATTTATTCGATTGTCATTCTTATTCATTTATGATATACTTTCATTATTTATTTTAAACTTGCCGAGTAAAGTAGTTGCCCACTCTTGCTTTATCATAAACTAAATTGCAGTTAAACTAGAAAGTTCCAAGAAGGACAAAGGTAAGGGAAAGTTTAAGGAATAGTTATATGTGCTATTATTCTATTTTGAAATGATGAAACCTTTTTGCATTAATAGTGTATTCATGATGTATTTGTTTAAGGTTATAGACCTTAGGACTAGAAAGCCATTGTAATAAGCAACATCAGTTAGTGGTGATTGGATGTATTATTGCATGAGCACTAAATCCGAGGTATTGATACCTGAATTTGGGAGTGTCATACCAATGACTAGATTTTACGAGAGCTCATTGATTGGAGTTACCAAAACAGAATCTAAAGATATTTCACTGACTAGTGATTTCAAGGATTAGATATAAGGAGATCTCACCGAGGGTAGCCATTAAAGATTAAAGTTAAGGAGGTCTCATCAATAAAAGTTATTGAAAACAAGATCTAATTTTTTTTTTTACCAATTCAGGCAACTAGAGTAAAAAAAACCTAATGATTACCACAAGTAAGGGAAAATTTCGAGGAAGTATTTCAAGAAGTTTTTTTTACTTTTCAAATTAGTGGCTGAAGACAAAGAGGTCTCATCAATAAAACATGAGTATTCGATGTGGTGGTTGTAAGACACTCTGCATCAAATTACTCAATCTTTATTACACTCGCAAATCAACACAATGATTCACAATAATGGACCCCAAGAACCATGAAGAAAATGATAAGAAGTGAATTGGACTTTGTAGACTATCACTCATCACAATGAGGGGAGTATATTCCTTTTAATTTTATTAGAACACCTTGCAATTTTTTGAAATTTTAGATTATGTAGATAATTAACTCGTTGATTTCCTCTTTGCGCAAGGGGTTAACAAATCTAATATTGAAAGTGGCTAAGAAAAAACTTCATAAAAGAGCCTAAAAGATGCTTGAGTTCAAAAGAGAATACTTGGAGTTCGAACAAGCCATGACAAAGGTGTGTTTGACATAGATCCAAAAGGACATGAGACACCTGTCTTCGAAACATAATACACAAAACCTAAAGATTTAAATGTCAATGAGAGTACACCCATGAGCTTGATTACTAAAAAGTGGAGATATTGAGACAATCTCACCCACAAAAACATAGGCTGATATAAAACTATCTGATGATATCTTTGAATCGAACATCTATTCTACATATATATAACTTATTAAGAAAAGAAATATATGAAAAGAGTACATAGATCAAGGGATGTCTTTAAAGTTAGGAAGCACATAACTAGACACATTTGAAGATGTCCGCAAAGAAATGCATTGAGGGATAGAGATGAATTCACTCATCAATAAAATGGAGAGTCTAAGCCGAATAAGCTCGACTCTACCTATCCCTGCTTACTTCCTCCACGACTATTTTACTATGAAAATATATACAAGAGTATATTTGATGTGGCTATGGATGATACTCCACCAAAGTTGCAGGGGGCAAGCAAAAAGGTATGTAACTTCACCTATTTCCTATTCGATCCCATGATTTGATAAATAAACATACGAAAGGGCAAGAGAGATGGAGGAAATAAGATCTAGACCCGAACCAAAGGAATAATATAACTCAAGCAATATTATTTTCATAAAGGAAATGTAACGCCCCCAAATTCATGTTATAAAGCCCCTATATCTGAGTACTCACTACTTCAGATACAGTGATCACTATACACTACACTACCTAATATTTATTAGTTTTATTATTATCAATAGTCTATTACATAATTTACATAATACATCCCATGTCTTTATCTACAAATATTTACATACAACGATTAAAACATTAAATAAGTAGTACAAATATTAACTTTATCTATATACCGTCTTCTTCCTTTAATTTCTCTTTTTCTTTACTTTTAGCTTGCAAACTCCCCGTGTTATTACCTTTATCTGCAAAATATGTATATATACGCAAGGGTTGTAATATCCCTAATATTTTAAATATGATCTAAAAAGATCTATATAAAGATTGATAATTTAAAACTTAAGAATGATTGCTCGAGTATACATTGAACTATCTTAATGCCAAAAAATGACTCGTAGATATGATCGTACATGACTAGAGGTTAAACTTTTAACTGAAACTATGTGTTATGTGATTAATAAAGATTGAATTATGTTTCAATCTATGTGTTATATGATTTTCTATGTGTAGTATTTTGTTTTTTGATTCATGTAGTTAGCCTTAACACTTATAAAAAAAGAATTTATGTTAAGGTAAAAACTAAATTGAAAAAAGAGTTAAAACCCTAAGGGTTATAACCTAGCAAAATTGTTAACCGTCTTACGTCGTTTCGACTTTTTGCATTTCATGAAATAGCATTTATAAAGGGTATATGCATATTAACCAATAAAAGTTTTTCCCAAAAAAGAAGTGGGGATATCTATTCATGAGAAAAACGTAATGCGAATCGTCTTTTTGACTTTTTGCAATTCAGAGACCAATGAACCAATAATATTTTTATAGTGAATAAGACGAAAAACACTATTTATTCGAAAAACTATCTTCCAATTTTTGAAATTTCACATTCCTGAATAGCATTTTTACGGACAATAAATACATTTTGACTAATAAATTTTGGAGATTACTATTCACAAATACAGGACGAATACGAAAAGAATACGAAGAATAATATGAGTATACTGTAATGTATAATACTAGAATTATACGAGGTATAATACCATTAAAGTACGAGTATTATACGATGTATAATACGAAAGAATATGTATAAATACTTACGTATTATACTATATAACTAATTAGTTGAAATCAAATTAGTTTATAACTGTGAATCCAAGTGTATTGCTTTCAACTAATCACATTCGAGTATGACAATCCATGTGATATGTTATTGACCAATCAGAGTCAAGCTAGACAAAACCAAGTTGGAGTAACCAAATAAAGAAAACTAGCACGATTACGGCAACCATAAACTGAAATGGACCAATCAAATTCAAGGAAAGCTAACTAGCAATCTAAGTGAACAATTTTTGATTAATTGTAGGGAAGGATGACGTAAGCATGATGTGGCATGACATAAGGCTCAAAGAAGCACAAAGATGATATCATCATGATGATGTCGCTTGGTGAAGAAAAAGTAAGGAAAGTTTATGTTATTAAAGTGTAATTAACTAAGGTACCAAAGTAAAATTAACCGGCGTCGCATGATGCTTACGTTTGGAATCCCAAGCGTGCCATGCGCGATCTTTCCCTGTTGCTGAAATTACGAAACTGCCACCAACCTTAGTTTTCATAAAAAATAAAATATAAAATAAATAAATAAAATATAAAAATAATAAAAACATATAATAATAAATAAAATACCTAAAATACTAAAAATACTTGAAAACTCACAAATAATTAAACTTAAAAATATCTAATAAATTGGTACACAACCTACTTCTCAGCTATTGTGAATGAAAAATATATTTCAAGTATCAAAATCCTGTGCAAAATATGTTAAAGCTAACACTACGAGAGGCCGTATGATTAAACGCATAAATTAACTTAAACTGTATTATTGAATCAATCCAACTTTTCTAACTCTTGTGTTATGTTTACAAGTTATATTCATGTTTTATATGCTTTATGTGATAACGTGATATAAATTGGTGAAATAAAAATTATTTGTGATATTGAATTGAGAGATATGTTAAGTCAAAGCATGTTAAAGTTTATATGAAAGCATAAACTGTGTATGCATTATTTATTAGACTTGCTGAGTCGTTGTGCTCATTCTTATGAAAAAAACTTTATTTGTAGTTAAAGAAGAATGATAAGAAGAACATGAACGTAAAGAAGAAGCGTAGGATATGTTTCATGCTTTATTTACTTGTATTTGTATAAAGTCATAATGACTGTTGTAATATGAATAAGCAAATCATATAACCGAATCTTATATGAATAATATCATGTTATTATCATCAAAAGAATGTTATGTCTTTAAATTTGATATAACGTAGAATTGTTAAACATTAAAATAATGTTGATAAAAAACTATAAATCTGAATGAGGATATTGAATAATATTGTGAGTGTTGTAAGAATTCGAGATAGAATCATCGATGAAGAAGGCAAATTCATCGTAAGATTCCTCGGTTCCAAGTACAAGTGTGTTATGAATATTCTGAATTTTAGATAGATAGGAAATATTGATATAAATAAATATCTCTATAAAGATATGTATTCAAGTGAGGGTATTGAATAATATGATATGTTATGTATGAAAAGGAATCTCGCTACGAATAAAGATATAAACATTTATCGCAAGATTCTTCTGTTCCAAGAACCATCCTATTATTAATGTCATGAACCTTGGATATATAAAAACATAGAATATCTAAATCTTAAGGTTAAAAATTTACCGGTATATATGGTATTATCCATATATACAGATGAACTACAAGTTGATACCAGTAGAAAATGATGGGATTGAGACTAAGTTAAGATCTAGGGATGGAGTTAAAGAAATTCTTAAATAATTAGTCTAAAATAAACTAATTCAAGTAGTATGATTATGGAATTGTTGATTAAGTTGGTAGATGTATGTAAGTTTAACGCACAAATTTTGGGGGCGTTACAGTTGGTATCAGAGCAGTGGATTATAGCTCTAAGGTAACGAGTACCTTAAGATATAATCTGATGGATTAAGAGTAAATAGACTTGTGAATAGTCTATAGATAATTAAAAGATATGCATAAATCTTAAATACATAAAAATATTATGTGAAAGAAGTATACTGAATAAAGATAAACTTTTTACGAGAATTGCTGGTGATGGAGAATCGAAGTAGATAAAATAATCTGTGTTATTATTATATTATGTCTTGTAATGTAATCTTTTAAATTTAAATAAAGATTAACGTTTGACTAAGACTATGTAACGACCCCAAAACCAGTGTACTGGCTACAACAGACTTGGTTCGTCAAGTACATTCTTATTTTTATCATCCAATATACTTATCAATAATTTAATTGATAAACTTAATTAATTAAAACTTTCAACATTTTTCTATTCCCAAAATCGCAATCTTAAAATTGCTCTATTACATCTCTTTATCATATATATTATGATTCAATACTTAATATTTTCTTTTATAAGTTCTTCTTTATAATCTGTTAAACTGAATACCTAATCTAGCAACCTAGATGATCCAAATAACAAGATGGATTATTAATACAACAAGTTGAACAATCAAAACAACAAGCTAAAAAATCTAAACAGCAAACTGCATTATCAATATAGTAAATTGTTTTACCAAAACAATATCATGAATTTTCCTTTTTTCAACATATTGAATTCCCATTTAGCATACTATATATCCAATATAGCAAGCCATAAACCCAGTATAACATCTTGAATGCATAAATTGACATGTTATATTCTTAACAGAACTTAACTCTTCTATATTATTCTAATTGTATAAGTTTACACTTATAAAATGTAAAGTATACAACTCATCTTCGTAGTGAATATCTTTTATTCATTTACTCAAAATTCATTACAACTTAATTCATTTTCTTCACAACAATTATGAGTAATTCTAGCTCATAATACAACTTTATAAATTTCTTCAATAAATTTTTATTTATTTTTTTCGTTCAGAACTCGTAACATTTATAAATTATTTATCATTGCTAAAAGTCTTACTAAATTATCAACGATAAGTTTAAATATCAAGATAATTACATTGAATGTCATTTTAACAACATTGCAATATCCATCTTTTATAATCCAATGTCTTCTTTTGAGATTTCTTCATTTACTTCGCTGGAAATGTTAATTTAAAGAAAGGATGAGCACGATGGCTTAGTAAGTTTAACATTTATCACATATGTCACATTTCATACATGCTTCAAATAGCTTTAAAATCATGCTTCATATTTTGTACATACTTCACATGTAATTGTATTTCATGCTTTGCACATACTCCACATATAATCATACTTCAATGATTTCACATAACGCAAATAACATAGATATAGCCTCATATTAACAGTTAAATATCACATGGTAGCATAACAATGCGCATAGCAACAAATCCTGAAAAACTTACCTGATAAGTTTTTCGTTATAAGCTAACATTACATTTTCTCGAATGACCTACAATCATAATGTAGTTAACACATTCATATGAGTCATAAAATGGCGTATTACTTGTCTTAATTATGACCCTAGCTTCCCATTTTTTTTAACTTTTACGTTAATTAATTTTAAACTTAGTTAATTAATAAATTCTTCATATCAACTCGGAATTGGCTCATATTTGGACAGCGACCCATCGATAACACGGTCTAACTATCCCCATAAGTGTCCTAAACCCTAAATTACTCGAACTCAAAAAGTTTTAAAAAAGCCCACTTAAAACAGTGAGTGGCAGTTTACTTTTTGTCCTGACCTGTTTTACGGTTAAATTCATATAAAATAATCTACAAGGAATTTTAATTGTTATTTTTTCCATGTCATCGTAACTTCCATATATAAAACTTCTATTTAGGTTTGAGAACCTAGTTCTGTACACACGAGGCTGCACACCTCAAAGAATAGTTAGGTTAAAAAATTGTCCCGAGAAAAACTGGTAGTCAGACCATAGCTCACTATAAAATTGATAACTTCTTCGGTTTTTAACAATTTTGAGCGATTCAAGAGCCCACGCATTCATAATTTTCTCATATACAAATCATATTAAGGCCAAACAACCTAGATCCAACCCAAACAGAACAGAAATTTGCTCGAAGTGTATAGAATGCAACTAACTTCAAAATTTCCTACTTTTATGACCAAATCTTAACACCACATGCAATTTTTTTGGCTAGTTTATCATGCTAAATGACTTAATAAACTTGTAATATATAACATAACTTATAAATCTTTTAAATGTTTGGAAACATAAGATCTATATCTAATGTTTTGATTAAAAATTAACAATACACTAAAGTTTTAAGGAAGGAAAACTTTTAAAGCTTTTTAATTACTTGACTTGGTTGATGAATGATCTCTTGCTTCTTAATGGCTTGTTATAGATCCTTCTTCTTCTTCTACCATACCCAAAATGGGTTCTTCTTCCTTAGCCCCTACTTGGAGCTCTTTCATTCTATTTATCACATAGAGTTTTTCTTAAAAAGCTCTCTGCCACTTCTCTCTCTAATATTGAAAGAAGAAAATAAATAAATAAATAAATAAATGAGCAACCTATGCTCATCCACTAAGTCTCTTTATTTATAGATGAGTTCTATCATCCATAAATATTACATACACAATATGTAACTTTACATAGTTCACCAATATTTGCTCTATCCTAGATCCACAATTTATGGAATAAAGGACTAATTGTTTGACTACAATGAGTGAAAACTCTCAAGCTTGCTTACAAGAAAAATATTGAATGTAAAATACACTATAACAAAGCTAGCAAATCTCCCCATATGGGCCCCCCTTCAATTGACCGGTCATACTCATTTTTCTTGTCCCATATCACTTCTTCATTTCTTTATATATATATATATATATATATATATATATATATATATATATATATATATATATCCTCCACATGTAGATATATAATTAATATATATGCATGTGTTGACTAATAAATGACCAATTATTAAGCTAACTTGTTGGCAATTACTCGAGTACAAAACAAGTAATCAAAAGCTACAAACAACTCCTTCTCTTTCCTTACCATGCCCGACTATCATGGCTTGACTTTTCCATCATCTTATTTTGTCCTTTTAATAATATATATATATATATATATATATATATATATATATATATATATATATATATATATATATATATATATATATATATATCTAATCTCTTATATGGGTTGTCCACATTACTAACTTTCTTAACTAGCTTTACATAATTCAATTAGACTTACTTTATTAAAAGTCGTTTAGGCTAATATGTTAAGTTTAATTATAAAACACTAACACTCCAATCACATGCATACATCTTACGCTTCTTAATTCAATTCTTTATATAACTTATTTCCATTTTCTATTTGAACTTCTCAATCTAATTATTTTGGGCTTAACATTATATTTGTTTGGCCACCTTATTATTCTCATAATTTTCCCACATATTGGGCTAGACAATTAATTCAATGCCTATTAATACATTCTATTTAGCTTACTATATTCAATTCATATCTTTTTCCTCCAACTCTCTTACAAAGTTAAATTAGGTGAAGTACAAGCTATTCAAAGAGTACAATAAAAGCAACATCAATGCTATAATTCACCTCAAGGTGAAACCCACTAGGGTCGACCCACCTTACACACACACACACACACACACACACACACACCCCAATCATGCTAACTTGTAAGCAATCTATGGAGTGTAAAACAAGCAACATGAAAGTTACAAGTTAACTCTCTTTCTTCTCCAACTTTCAGTCAAAGTGCCTTTCTTTCTCATCATTACTTTTGATTTAATTTTTATTTCCATTACACTCACACACACACACACACACACACACACACACACACACACACACACACACACACATATATATATATATATATATAAGTCAACTAGGTAACTTTCAAATAATTAATGGAATGTAATTTAAGCAATACAAAAGCTACAATTAATCTTATTCCACACTCCAATTTCGGTCATGATGGTACAATTTCTCATCATTACTTTGACTTCTAGCAAATCTACTAATTCACCAATCCAATTTACAATATAGTTTGTCATATTACTTACTACGTTCACATAAATATTCCATTTCTTATAGTTTGTCATATTAGACTACGCCAATTCAATTACTCAATGTAACTTACTATATGTCTAATTTAAGTTACCATATAATCCAATTAGACACGTCATATTAAAAGAGAATTGAATTAGTTTGTTTAGCTTATTTGCCAAACACTAATACATATACACGTCTTAGGCTCGTTTAATTTAATTTCCTTAAATAATTTGCTATGTTACATAGTTGGACTTGTTTAGTTATATACATAGGCTAGTCCATTAGTCCTTAAGTCCATTATATAAACTTTTCATGAGATTTAATCTCATAATTTAAATTGGGCCTCCTATGTTACCATTCAAGGTTTAACTAACAAGCTTGTTAAATTAATAAATTAAGCTTTATATTGTTCTCTTGTGATTAACTTAATTAATAGTTCATCTTGTTTAGCTAAAATATAAATAAAACATATCTAAGTATATATATGTATCTATACATATACACATTCACTTTAATGTACTAAAATCTCTTCAATTGAAATTTATTTCCTTAATAAATCTTTCACATACATAATTATAAGATTTCTTACATAATTCCTTTTTTTTAATCGAACTTTAAAGGTAATATCATATCTTACTCTTAATATACACTTAAGTATACATCTTAATTAATTATAAGTTTTAAATTTTATAACCCATATTTTCTCACATTTAATTCCTAACAAATAGATTAGGTTAAAATGTTTACTCATTTTCTACACATCTCACTTCTCCAACTCTAAGTTCTTAAACCTTAATCTTTCTTTCACCATTTAAGATCTTATTTACAAGTCTCAAATACTAGGGATATTACAGACTATGTGCTATGTGATTAAATTTTTACGTTTGGTATTATTTATAATTATAATATTAATACATAAAGACCTTAAAAACATAAACTCAAAAAGAAAAGTAAATGATAAAGGAATGAATTAAAGAAAATTCATAAGATAGTTAGGAAATGAGTATGAATTTTAATTAAAAACTCATGTTAGAAAAATTGAATTGAACGACTCTCTTATATGGGAAAGAGTTTAATATGCATAGTATTACCAACACAGTAAAACGGTGTGGCTATGATTGTAGATCATCAATGCATTGTTACATGATGCGGAGATGATAAAATCATAAAAAAATAATTCTTAAAATGGAAAATTTTGAGCTATGTTATTCATATGTTTATGCTAATTTTTCAAGCTAAACAAAATTAAATTAAAAAAAATAAAAATGAATTTTCATCAATGCACCATGGCACATGGTGTGAAGATGATATATGATGAGCCATCAACGCACTTTGCAAGGTGCGGTATATAGTTATAAAATTGATTTTCAAAAGTTTTGAAAGGTTTAAAGTTGAGTCAATGCCAATTGTTTCAGCTGGACAATATTAATAGAGGAAATTTGAAATGGACATATGATTCCGGTAGACGCAAGATTTCGAGTTTTTAAGCTGTAAATGTCATACTTGACATATGGTACTAAATGCTGATCACTTGAAGTACTGTTTTTAGTGTTTCCAGTCTCCATGATTGTTAAACATGAAGCATATTCTCAATCTTATTTGATTGTTACATATAAGGTATGTTTCAATCTTGATGATTGTTAAACTTGTGGGGTCATATAACACCTATAGAATATGAAAAAGGTTCAAGGTCTTATAGGTCACCAGTAGCAATTAGAGTGATCCTCTAAAGTAGAAAAGATAGAGTATAAGTAACGGTTTAAAACCTAGTATAAGGAAAGGTTTAGATTGAACATTTTTGACCTAATTTAAGTATTAGGAGTTTAATGTGAATAAAGATGAATTAAGAAAATTCATAGTGAAGAAAAGAATAGAGATGATTACATTAAAATTTCAAAGAATGAAATTATTATAAGGATAAGAGAACGTAATATCCTGAATATTTATAGAACATATAAATATGATATTAAATGATTAAAGTTACCTGTAAAAGTAATTTAAAAGACAAAATTCTTGTAAGTTGGGTAGAATGTAATATCCCAAACATTTCAAATATGATCTAAAAATATCTATATAAAGGTTGATAATTTAAAACCTAAAAACGATTGCTTGAATATACATTGAGCTATTAATGCCAAAAAATGACTCGTAGATATAATCGTACACGACTAGAGGTTAAACTTTTAATCGAAGCTATGTGTTATGTGATTAATTAAGATTGAATTGTGTTCCAATCTATGTTTTATGTGATTTTTTATGTGTAGTATTTTGTGTTTTGGTTCAAGTAGTTAACCTTAACACTTGTTAAAAATAAGAAGTTATGTTAAGGCAAAAATCTAAATTGAAAAAAGAGTTAAACCCTAAACCATAAGGGTTATAACATGAGAGTTATAACTTAGCAAAATTGTTAATTGTCTTACGTCGTTTTGGCTTTTCGCATTTCATGAAATAACATTTATATAGAGTATAGATGCATATTAGCCATTAAAAGTTTCCCCCAAAAAAGTAGCGGGAATCACAATTCACGAGAAAAACATAACGCGAATCGTCTTTTTAACTTTTTACATTTCACGACATGGCATTTATATGACGTATAGGTTCCAGGGAACTAATATATTTTTTTTCGAGAAAAAGACAAAACATACTATTCACGAGAAAACGCTTTTCATCTTTTTAACTGTTCTTTTCGTCATTTTGACTTTTTATATTTCATGACATAACAATTATACGTGGTTTAGAGACCAACGAACCAATAATATTTTTACCGTAAATTAGACAAAAAACACTATTCATTCATAAAACTGTCTTCCGATATTTGAAATTTCACATTCCTGAATAGTATTTTTACGTACAATAAATACATTTTGACCAATATTTTTTTTATCCAAAATAATTTTTGGAGATTACTATTCACAAATACGAGACAACTACAGAAAGAATACGAAGAATAATACGAGTATACTGTAATGTATAATACGAGATTAATATAAGATTAATAAGAGTTATAATACCAGTAGAATACAAGTATTAAATGATGTATAATACAAAAAAATATGTATAAATACTTATGTGTTATACTATATAACTAATTAGTTAAAATCAAATTATTTTGTAATTGTGAATTCAAGTGTATTGTTTTCAACCAATCACATTCGAGTATGACAATCCATATAATATATTATTGACCAATCAGAGTTAAGCTAGATAAAACCAAGTTGAAGTAACCAAATTAGGAAAACTAACACAATTGCAACAACCAGAAACTAAAATGGACCAATCAAATTCAAAGAAAGCTAACTAGCAATCCAAGTGAACAATTTTCGACTAATCGTAGGAAAGGATGATGTAAGCATGATGTGGCATCACATTAGGCTCAAAGAAGCACAAAAATGATGTCATCATGATGATGTCGCTTGGTAGAGAAAAAGTAAAAAAAGTTTAGGTTATTAAAGTGTAACTAACCAAGGTACCAAAGTGAAATTAACCACATTTTCTTAGCCTATAAATAGTCCATCATCCCATCATTATTTTCTACCATTCAAGAAGAATTTCAATAGAACAAAAATACTCTATAGTTATAATCTAAGAGCTATTATGAGTGAAAAATATATTTCAAGCATCGAAGTCCTGCGCAAAATATGTTAAAGCAAGTACTACAAGAGGCCATATGATTAAACACAAAAATTAACTTAAACTGTATTATCGAATCAAGGCAAGTTTTCTAACTCTTATGTGTTATGTTTACAAGTTATATATATGTTTTATACGCTTGATGTGACAACGTGATATAAATTGTTGAAATAAAAGTTATTTGTGATATTGAATTGAGAGATATGATAAGTTAAAGCATGTTAAAGTTTATATGAAAGTATAAACTATGTGTGTTATTTGTTAGACTTGCTGAGCCGTTGTGCTCATTCTTGCAAATAAAACTTTATTTAGAGTTAAAAAAGAATGATAAGAAGACCATGAACGTAAAGAACAAACGTATAATAGATTTCATGCTTTATTTACTTGTATTTGTATAAAGTCATAATGACTGTTGTAATACGAACAAACAAACCATGTAACTGAAACTAATATGAATAATATCATGTTATTATCATCAAAATAGTGTTATGTCTTTAAATTTGATATAACGTAAAATTGTTAAATAGTAAAACAATGTTGATAAAAAACTATAAATCTGAATGAGGATATTGAATAACATTGTGAGTGCTGTAAGAATTCGAGACAGAATCACCGACGAAAAAGATAAATTCATCGTAGGATTTCTTGGTTCCAAGTTCAATTGCATTATTAATATTCTGAATTTCAGTTAGATAGAGAATATCTATATAAAGAGATATCTTTATTAAGATATGTATTCATGTGAGGGTATTAAATAATATGACATGTTCTGTAAGAAAAATAATCTTGTCACGGATAAAGATATAAACATTTATCACAAGATTCTTCTATTCCAAGACCCATTATATTATTAATGCTGTGAAGCTCGGATATATAGAAGCATAGAATGTCTAAATCTTAAGGTTAAAAATTGACCTGTATATATGATGTTATCCATATATATGGACAAACTACAAGTTGATACTTGTAGAAAATGATGAGATCGAGACCAAGTTAATATCTAGGGATGAAGTTAAAGAAATTCTAAAATAATTAGTCTAAAATAGACTACTTTAATCAATATAATTATGGGATCATTGGTTAAGGTGGTAGATGTATGTAAGTTTAACGCACAAAGTCCGCTGTAGCGTGTACAGAGATTTTGGGGGCGTTACAAGGGTGAGCAACAAGTTTGCTCAGCAAGTGTAGGGAATACAATGAATTAAAACATTACAAATAATAGAGTCAAACTACTGAATAAGAACAATTAAATGAGATTCAATGAATAATTTTAAAATACTGAATAATTTAACGAACATATATAAAAATTATCTTGAGTCAAACAAATCTCTGTTATGAGTTGAGTGGTCATAAGGACTAAGAATGTAAATGTTCCATATTTATATAAACTACAAACTCTTTATAAGTGTTTAACAGTCACATAAACTGAAAAAATCTTCACAGGTACTTTAGGGGATCAACCTATTGTATCCTATATTATGCACAACATTAACTCCACAAGTCGGATTTTTTGACAATAATATCCCCTATATAAAATATGGCTATTAATCTCAGTATAGGATTCCGTCCCAAAATAATTTTCTTTGGAAAAATAATACTAAATTTTAATTTTAAAGTATGTTGAAAAAATGCTTTTCTCTTTATTACGAATAAATCAAGGATGTTTAAAAGAATTCAGAGTTCAACAAATCTTACCAGAAGCAAAAAGATGCTTAAGGTTTAGGAACTTGACAGCTTTTTGTTGACTATTTTCTAGCTCAATAAATCATTTCTGTAATTTACTTACATCATTATTCATGAATGTCAAAAATATTAATTTATCATTTCTTCATGTTTAATAATTTTACTTTTAGTCAATAATTACTTGAATTCTTAATTCAAATTTATCGGGTATTACAATTACAGCTTAATTATCACTTTTATACTATTTTTATAATTAAATTCGCCAAATTATATTTTTACCCTTATTTGGGTTTTATAAGTTTTATTCTAACTTATTTATACGAAAAAATGTATTTAACATTTTTTTTAGTTTCCTTAAATTTGATATTTTCTTATGCTCTTAAATATTCATTTTTATCTTAATTATTCATTTATCACATTTTTCTCTTTTAACTTGCAATTTCAGACTTTCAGAAAATTATTTAAAATTTTCTAGATTTTTCCTTAATTATTTTATTAATTTCCCACTTAATCTTTTTTTGTCCAAATTTGTATAACTTATTAATATTTTACATACTTTTCAAGGCGTTTTCATTTTTTGGAATAAAATGTATGTATAACATATTTTACGCATCCCAAAGTCACAGAAATTACAAAAATCTCAAATTATAAATTTCAGTTTTAGAGTTTTTAACTTTTTTGAAAATTCTAATTTTATCTCTGTTACTAGAAAAATGATAACAATTAATTTACTTGGTATAATTTGATGAAACTCATGGGGTTGTTTTTATAACTTCCAGAGATACAACTTTGCTTTTGATACCATGTTCAAATTCTATACATACAACTCTGTACAGGTCTTACAATAATAGGTTCAGAATCTGCCATGTTTTAATTTCAGCTTTACCCTGCTTCGCCAGAAAAATCATAACAAATAATATACAAGGATTTTTTGGGTGATTCCTGTGTCCATGCGTAGATAACTTCAGTATATACAACTTTGTTTCTTGTACCCTAACCAAATTCTACACCCACTGAAACAGAAAAGTCACACAAAACACTTAATCAAAATTGTCTTCTAGTTTTTGGCAGACTGTACCAGTCTACTTCCAATTATTTTTGGGACAATCTGTAATGAATTTTGAGTCGATTATTTTTCCTACGCATAGTTAACTTACAAGGCTTCGATTTAACGCTGACCTAGATCAAAAATTCCAAAGACACAAGGAGTTATGCCAGTTACAAAAACAACTTATAAACTATAGTTTTCAGTTTTCATTTTTAGGGTGTCTTATATTTTCGTCAAACTTTTTGTGTTCTTTAGCATGATTCTTGCTACTATAAACACATAACATCAAATTTAAGCTAACTTATGAGATAATTACATACTTATCAAGAAACATTTCATAACATAGATTAAGATTTGGTAATTTATATCTTCCCTAGTTGAGCTTCCCTTGCTTCCTTCTTCTTGTTTCTTATTTTTTCCTCATTCTCTTCCTCTCTTATGCTTCAACCATGGATCTCTTCTCTCTCTCTCTCTCTCTCTCTCACACACACACACACACACACACATAGAGATAGTGCTGATTTCATCTCCTTTTTTCTTAACCAAATAAGGTTTATTGGTATTTATAAAATAATTAGTCAACTAGTTAAGAATTTAGGATAAGTTTACACCAAAGAGATCTTAGGACGTTTATTGGAAAAGCCTTCGCTCTCCCAATGTTGCAACTTCTCTAATTTCCATGTGCCAAAAATAGATTTTTGCTCCCTTTTTAATTGCTAGTATGGTTGGTCTAATTTGAAAATTCAAAGTTTGAATGTTGACCTAGTTTTGAATTTTTGACCAACTTAATAGCTTAAAAAATTTGACATGCTTGTAGTTTGAATTCATTCTTTGTTTGATCCTTTTCTAACCATATGTAGCTTCCCTAATCACGTCTCCATTCGTTCGCGTTATAGTTCGTTAATTTTGGTGTATTGGTTTTTCAATATAATGCTTACTAGTTCGTAATTTAAAATAAAATAAAATTTCATTTCATTGAAATTTAAGTTTACATTTATAAATCTTATTTACATTAATTGAACGTCTCAGGTATTACATTATCCCACTTATAGAGATTTCGTTCCCGAAATCGCCATTATAACTATTCAAATAGATAAGGGTAATTCCCATGTAGCTTCTTCTTGCTGTTCCCATATAGCTTCTTATTGTTGTTGATTTTTCTAGATTACCTTCATTGAAGGTATTACCTTGTTCCTCAGCACATGCTCTTTTCTGTCCACTATTCGCACATGAACTGTCGCACCCCGAAAATCTCTGTACTTACTACAGTCGACCTCGTGCATGAATATACAACGTTATTTCCCTTACAACCATAACATAAAATCATAATACATTCATAAACTTAATTATTTAGCTTACAACTATAACTTGTCTCAGAATCGCAATCTTCATATCATTTCATTAGAACTCACATCATATATACATCAATCATGACCTAGTTTATTACAGTTCAGAATTATATATCTTATGATTTAATTCATAATCTCATTTGTGAACACAATTATTATTCATAACCATTCATACATCTTTTTGCTTACACATATCTTTTTTCCATTCATTCGAGTTTACCACATATAATTACTCGACTTACAATGATACAATAGTTGTATCTCATTAGTAGTTCCTTTAATTAAAAACTTACAAACATATCTATCTCAATGGATTTTCATAACCATACACCTCATTAATAACGACAAAGTTTAATATTAAAATAAAGACGTTACACAACTTATACCTTAAATTTTTTTTATTTATCTAACTGATTTGTCATATTGAACAGCCTAATATAACACATTGCTTCATACGCCTCTATGCGAATATCATTCTTTACCCTATTTAACTTTACCGAAACCTTCGGCCTTCTCGTACTTAGCTGAAAATATCAGTTTAAAGCAAGAATGAACACGACTGCTCAACAAGTTTAACAGTTATCACATTTAATGCTCGCAATTTATATACATGCGTCATACCTTTTATGCTATGTATATTAACCATGCATCGTATGTGGCACCCCAGAATTTTTAGAGTAATTCCAGATAGGAATTATGATGAATTAAGTAAAGGATAGCATTTAAAATCTAGTGTTGAATGATAGAAGTATTAAGGAATGATTTGAGGAATGTGAAGAAGATTTATATGAATTAGGAAAAGAAGGATGAATGTGCGGAGTATAAATGAAGTGTAATAGAAAGTATGAAATAAGTTGATTGAGTAAGGGTAAGTATGATTAAAGAAAAGAAATTTTCACAGAATGAGAAATTATCTTGATAAGTGCATTATGAAATATTATAAAGAAATGTAAATTGAATTAAAGAGTTGAATATTATGACTGTTAGAATCATTATGGTATTAAAGATTTGAGTTATGGATACTAAAGAGGTGAAATATGATTATTATGGATTTAGTTGTTATTCGTTAAGATAAAGGTATAGCAAGGTGCTATAAATAAAATTACGTATGATTATTATGGCTATTATGATTCTGAGGACAGAATCCTGTTAAGGGGAAAAAAATGTGAGGATCCAAATTTTCAGGATTTCTTTAATAATGTTAAATGAGAATTTAATTAATAAAATTATCAAAGTTGTTTAAATTATTTGTGATATTTTATGTGATTTAAGGTATGTGAAGAGATTTTATTGATAAATTAATTTTTTACAAAGATGGTGATAAATGGTGTTGAATTAAAGTAATTGAAAGGTAAATAAATTGTTTAAAAACAATTTATGAAGAATAAGAGAAATTTCATGTAAAGGTATAATAAATTATACAATTAAATTATTGTGGATGTGCGTAAATTATATTTAAATGGCGTTATGTGGTAATGTGAGATATATAAATTAGTTATGTATATATATACATTTGTATATATAAATGAACATGTTTAAATGTGCATGTTTAATGGATAATTATAAATTTAATTAATTATGGAAATAAAAGGATTAATAATTAAATTAATCCAATTTTAAATAAAAAGGTAATGAGGGAGTTAGTAAAATTGTAATTATTAATTTTAGATTTAATCAAGAATTATGGAGGAAGTTTAGAAATTAATTGAGAAGAAAAGTAATTATATAAATTATATAATAATAAATTATATAATTTATATAAGGAAATTAAAGTAAGGTATGAAGAAAATAATAATTATATAAATTATATAAAAATAATTACATAATTTATATAAGAGGATTACATTGAATAAGGATGGAAGAAATTTTTTATAAATTGTATATTTTGTGTAAAATAAAAAATTATTAATAAAGAAGAAGTAATTATATAAATTATATAATAATAAATTATAGAATTTATATAAGGAAAGTTAATGTAAATAGTAAAAGAAATGAGAAAAGGAATGTTTTAATTTATTAAAAATTATGTTTATGTATAATTGAATCTTTATGATTTTTATGAGGAATAATATGTCGGAAACGTGAACATGTTAATATAACACGTTGTCCAAGTAACGAAGTAAAAAAAAATTACGAAAAATAATTTGTATAAGTTATAAGAATTATTTTATGAATTTTGAAAGTAAAAATTACCTCATATAGTTACATTCATGGTATTATGCATGTACAAAATTTGTCAAATAAAATATCCAAAAAGGGTGTTAATATTAATAATAAATCAAATTATGATTTTTAGTGAATTAAAATAAATATTTTATATACATTATATAAAATATTTATTACACGTAATAAATACGTAATGTATTAAATTTTTGCATGTTAATCCAAATTGGGAGAGAATTAAGTCGGTTGTGGCGTGAAGGCGGTGGAATCAATTTGTGCCTTAAAAGTGATTAAATGCTTGAGTTGTATAAAAAGAAGGAAAAAGAAATAAAGAAAAGAGAGAGCAACAAAAGCAAAACAACTTTTTTTTTACTTACTTCTCCCACCGCCACCCACCACCACCATGCTACCATCCGACCACCAAGACCACCATAGCCACCACCAAGAAGGAGAGATTTGGTGCCATTTAGAGAAAGGATTACAAGCCAAGGAAGGTATAAATCAATTTATTTTGGTATTTTTGGTATTAATTAAATTGTGTGAAAAATTAATAAATAATTAGAATAATTATTCCAAATAATTTTTGGATGTATAGTTATGAATTATATGATTTATAGAGTAATTATGTTGTGAAATTGGGAGCAAAAATGGTAGAAAATGGAATTAATTTGGAAATGGTGGCCTACTGTTGCTGCGAAAACAAGAAGAAGAAAAGGGTAGCCTGAGCAATGAAACGGCGTCGTTTTGGTGGGGCGGAAGGGAATCCGCGCCATGCGCGACTGAGTTTTGCCAACGACTGAGCCAAACGACGTTGTTTGGCTGACACGGGGAGGCCGCGCGCAATGCGCGGGGCCGGCGACATTATGAAATTACCAGCGTGCCCTCGGCTTTCTTAGATTATACCGAGCGTGTCCATTGGCTCAAAAATTACGTTTATGCCCCTGGGCTTTCCGGGAAATACCGAATATGTCCCTAAGGGCGTGAAAATTACCAAAATGCCCCCAGAAATTATTTTTAATTGGAATAATTTTTAAAAAATTGTTTAAAAATTATAGAAAATTATAGAAAAATACTAAAAATATAGAAATGATATTTGGGCATTAAATTTAATATTCTTGGAAAAATATTAAATATTGGAGATTAATATTTAAATATTTTAAATATTAATCTAGTAAGTTAAAAGTTAGAAAAATGGTTAAATGAAAATTCAGACAACCAAATATGCTAAATTTTATCCGATGAGCTGGGTTGTCCGTATTAAAGATGTTTGATATTAAGTTATATTAATATTTTATGAGATGAGGTTAATATAATTAACCATTTTAATTATTAATTGACCCAGTACCCTAAAATAAATCGTCGGGTTGGGTTAATTACATTATAGATGATATTAATTAATTAAATTAATATCATAAGAGGATAAATAATTATTATTTGATTATTTTAGGATCATAGGTTGTACGAGGAGCATTATAGAAAGGGTAATTATTATTTAATTATGCAATCCAGGCAAGTTCTTCAGTACTTTTACGTTAAATGTTGTCTGGTATGATATGTTAATTCTTGTTTCGAATGCATATAAATTATGTGTTATGTGATCTGTGGATAATATGACAACTATGTGTACTTTGTACAATGACGTGAAATATATTGCTATAGTAGAAGCACAACACATAATGTATGACACACACACAGAGCATGTTATGTTACGTGCTACGTGAAGCATGAAAGGTGTAAGTTGTTGAACTTGCTGAGCCATTGTGCTCATTAGTTGCTTAAAATAAACTTTTGCAGGTAAATAAATAAATGTCAAGAATATCAGATTATATTAGAGACGGATCACCCTAGAAGGTTGTGAATATAATTGTTATATTTTCAGTAATATAACTCAATGTGGGTAAATTGCAAAGTTTACATTGATGATTTGTATGTACACATATGTTGGATCCGGATAGAATGAATAACATTAATGTACGAACTGTAATACTTCAATATAATGGTTACGATAGAAACTATGATATGTCTAATTATGAATAATGAAACAAAGAATATTGTATGGATATAAATAATATTAAAGTTTGAATATTTAGCTTTATGGTACTTATAAGAGAAAGAAAAAGGTTAATGTTGCGATCCAGGGACTAGGATCAAGTTGATAAGTTTAAAATATTCACATATTTTGATACAATGATTTAGAAAAATAAAAATTTATACCGAAAAATTTGGTAGTTGATGATTTATAAAATCAATTAAGGGTTCAAATAAGGTGATCAAAGATTATTAACGGACCGAAATTTGGACGTAAGGAAGATAAGGTATAATAAATATGAAATTTAAGATAATAAAGTTGGTCGACTTTCAGGGTCGTTACAGTTGGTATCAGAGCTAGAGGTTATAAACTTTGGGTAAACGATACTTTAGGCTATAACCTTAGTGAGAAAGAGTATAGTTAGTTGTGTATTCTAAAAACTTAAGCGTATAGTAAGATCGTGACTCATGATTGTATGGTGGAGCCCCTCAGCGAATGGGCGACTACGGTCTGACTAGGACAAGCTCCTCAAGCCATATGATTATGGTAAGTTCTTGAGCCCAAATATGTGACAAGTTTGATGAACATGGGGGGATTAGATTAGAGAGCCATAAGTTGAGACATATAGTTCTCAGATGTTGGCTAAGGTTAAGAGATTATGAAAGATATAAGAATATAAGAAAGAGATAGAGATGTTAAGGAAGATTTGAATGAAGGTAACGAATTGAGAAAGTTTATAAGTAAGAATTAAGAATATAACTGAAAGAATATTTGAAAAGATTCAAAGATGAATCTCAAAGACAATCAGGGGACACCCAATTCAAGCAATAAATATGACAAGGTAATCCAAAAAGTATAGGAAGATATCATAATAATATGATCAGGAACAGTAAGATGATCGTACTACGATACAATCACAGGATAAGGAAAATGAATAAGGAATATATTATAAAGAAAGATCATAATGGAATCCAATGAAACTTTTCTCTCTAGGGTTTCTAATTCTTATAACAATTGACGAGCTCTGGTTTCTCTTGCTAGGTAAGTAGAGACTTAACCCAAGGTAGGTTAATATTTAGCATATATAACATACTAACTACTAACCATGGTCACTAGTTGGTCAAAAATAAACACCAACACTCTTGCTAGAATTATACATACATAACCTATATGTATAATTATCTACACTTAACTCATGTGCAGTTAAAACACTAACAACTAACTAATGCCATTTTAGTCCTTTTCCATACTCAGTTAAGAATAATTTAGATATTTCATTCTTCTAAGACACCAAGGTCATTAATTCCATTGTCAAGTGTATTTTGGTCATTTCCCATATTTTCTAGACTTTTCATTTATGAAAACTTTCTATTTGAGGAAACTTTCCATTTAAGGTAAGTTTCTTACTATTGGTCCATTTCATGCTCACTTGGATTGTGTTACTTCCAATCTACCATTTAGATAATTCATTTCCGTTTGTGCTACTTTCACTTAGTTCAATTTAAATTGCTTAGTTAGTTATTTAATCACGAACCAAGTAAATCACTTTCTTTAGCTAAAATTACGTTTCTAGTTCCATATGACCATTCCTAGTTACACATTTAGTCAATTCCAAATTCTGTTATTTTAAATACTAGAAGCGCTAAAATATTTTGTAAAAATGCTTTCTCGAAAAGCGAATATTTAAAAAACAGAAAACGCTCACTGCATGATTGTCGACGCCGGGATTTCGCCGTTTCGTTTTTTAATAATTAAAATGCCCTTTTCCAATTTTAGCCTTTTGAATTAAATGTGGTTTAGAAAAGGGTCGGCTTAATGTCGACGGGTTTTGAAAGATCGATATTTTATGAGCCAATTGACCAGAGTCGCCAGTTGGTATATTTGAAATGGATGTACCAACTCATCCGAATTTAGTTTTTCGTAATCGCTGGCTCATGTGACTCCGAGTTAATTGGTCCGCAAACCGAGATTCATGGAGTTCGGGGGCTTGCTTAAGCGAGGGGAAGGTGTTAGGCACCCCCCGACTTCCGTGAAACACGGTTACCGCAATCTCGATGTTTTCCTATCCTTTTAAATCCTAAAAATGTGTGAGCTGCGCGTGTGTGCGTGTGTGCCTAGGTGAATGCTTGTGGTGAATTTTGTTTGGTCTTTTGTATGGCAAATGTGCTTTATCTGGAAAGTGTTTTAACGTCTTTTGACCCAAATGACAAGGCTTCGCTTTTTATAAGAAAGATTGATTTTAAATTCGAAAACGTTGAGTGGCTTTTTATTAGATGTCATTTTGGAAAACAAACAATTTTAAACTTTTGTCAAATAGGAATCGAGACTATACATTACCTCCTAACAATTAATATAAATAAAATGAAGGCAACTTCTAGAACTCTTTAACCCTATGCACAAAGTTTAATTAAAACGTTCATTTATTTTACGAAATCATTTTTTGTGACATTTCAAAACCAACTAAAGCCTTTTCATCAATCATGGATTAAAGTTTGCCAAAACCCTTGATTTTTAAACCTCGTGAATCTAGCATCCTAGTTTGATCATTTTTTACAAAATCTTCATTATTTGCCTTATTTAAAAACCATTTTTTGTGTCGTAAATTAAAACAAGCACTCACAACGTGTCGGGGCTATCCACGGGCATGTAAGCCATCCAGACAACCCCAAACACCCACAATCACATATTTTATTATTATTACGGGGCCTTAACCCGAACACGACTTGGTATCGTTTTAAGGCCCGATATTACAAAATACACATCCATGGACTCTATACAAGGATTACATATGCCGAAACGTCCATCATCGGGGTTCGATCACGGGGATCTCCCCCCTAGGCTCACAATCATCCTATCACAGCACAACCAATACTAAACAAATTTAACAAGATCTAGACATTTGCTATCACATTATATAACCCAAATATCACAAACCCAATACTACGGCGAATCTAACAATACTAAACTCGTTACGGTGCTATATGGATCAAAATCCCAATGCCAACATTCCAAACCGTTCATGAACACAACAAACTACATCTCACCATACGGATGTCATTGGGATATTAGGAGGAAGTCTCGTTC